>VBSM01003148.1:8482218-8493973 GCA_008086735.1 Cheirogaleus medius | reverse complement strand
AAAAAAAAAAAGAAACTAGCAATGGAAGCCCTAGATCTGTGCTGTCTTTCACGCTCAAATTGGTTTTCCAGGTAAACCATTCAAGAAACTAGCAATGGAAGCCCTAGATCTGTGCTGTCTGACATGAGAGCCAACAGCCACATGTGGCTATCTAAATTTATTCCTTAAAATTAAATATTTGAGCAACAGTGAGACCGGTCTCAACTAAAAATATAAAAAATTAGCCAGGCATGGTGGTGCCCACCTGTAGTCCCAGCTACACAGGAGGCTGAGGCAAGAGGATCACTTGAGTCCAGGAGTTGATGAGCTAGGCTGACGCCATACCCAGGGCCACAGAGTGAGACCCTATCTCAAAATAAATAAATTTAATTAAATAAAAATTAAGAGTCTGTTCCTCAGTCATACTAGGTACATTTCAAGTGCTCAACAGCCACATGTGGCCGGTGACACCATGCCGGACAGAACAGATGTGGAACATTTCCAGCATCACAGCAGGCTCTGTTAGACAGTGCTGCTCTGGAACAAAAGGAAAACGTAGGTTCAAAGAGGATAAAATAGGGTGTTAACTAATATAGTGTCCAAACGAGCTACAGCATGGGCCTAGGGAGAGCAACTGCTATCATAAAAATCCTTGGCCTCATTCATCTCCTGTTAATACAGGTAGCACTAATAATTTATAATAAACATAAGTGAAGTACGCATCTATGTGCTATCCTTTTTTTTTTTTTTTTTGAGACAGAGTCTTACTCTGTTGCCCCTGCTAGAGTGCCGTGGTGTCAGCCTAGCTCACAGCAACCTCAAACTCCTGGGCTCAGGCGATCCTTCTGCCTTAGCCTCCCCAGTAGCTGGGACTACAGGCATGCGCCACCATGCTCGGCTAATTTTTTCTATATTTTAGTTGGCCAATTAATTTCTTTCTATTTTTAGTAGAGATGGGGTCTCGCTCTTGCTCAGGCTGGTTTCGAACTCCTGAGCTCAAAGGATCTGCCCACCTCGGCCTCCCAGAGTGCTAGGATTACAGGCGTGAGCCACCGCGCCCGGCCTATGTGCTATCCTTGAAAGCTGAAATCCACAAACCTTACACTTAGTCCAATGGCACTGCCACTGCACAAAGAAGATCTGTACTAGTCTTTGTAAATGAATTCAGAGCCAGTTCATTTCTAAACAAACACACACACAAACCCATTTCTTAAATTTAGATCCAAATCAGAATTTAAAAGTTTGATCACTCTACTTACACATGAAGCCCCAAATCACATGCTGTTGTTTCCAAAATAAAAGAATCTAATTCATTCTCAAAAGACAAATGATTGCCACCATCTCATCTAGAAAACAAATGTGTAATGAGCCAAAATGAAATTCTGTGATATTTTTAGAAAGCCAGTCACCTCACTTTAGAAGTATTTAGTGTGTGTATATATGCAAATTGATATCTGTGCATGTATTTAGCACATAGAGATACATAACATAGAAAAAAAAGAGTCTGCATTTACTAAATACACCCTAACACAGCATCTTTATCCTCACAAGCACTAACTCCCAATTTTTCAGGTTAATGCAAACGAAGAAAGAATGCAACCATCCAAACAGAAGAGAATCCCTGCCCATTCCTACAACACACAAATCAATTCTCTCTAGTTTTGTGGTATGCTAATAATTTTGTAGCTGATGAATTAGTCTAATTGTTTTTAACTTATTCTGACATAATTTTCAGACAACAGAAGAGCTATAAAAATAATTTAGAGAGTTTCATACACCCTTCACCCGGCTTCCTCTAAGGAGGAAGTACAGCCATAGTACAATTTTCAAAACTAAGAAATTAACATTGGTATAATATATTAGCTAAGACTTTATATCTAATCATTTTCTTTTTATCTAATATTATACTTAGTTGGCAATTTCTAAGCATATGAAAATTAAATAGAGGTAAAAGAGAAGTGACAATCTCTAAACTCAGCAAAGTTAACAAAAAACATCTCAATTTGCAATAGGTAATCTAGTAGGTAATCTGGACACTGACAACATACAAATAAGGGAGAATTTTAGCTTTGGTTATTTATTCTTCTGCAGTTTTTTATTTTTGATGTTCAACATTTTCTCAATTGGTAGTAGGGAGCACAAAAATCTCTCCTCCTTTTAATTTTAGAAAAGGAAGCATAGAAGAAATGAATCTAGGTTTGCTTTGACTTTAAGATGGTAAGGTTGTAGTAAAAACGACAATCACTCTTTTTTTTTTTTTTTTTTTTTCCGAGACAGAGTCTCACTCTGTTGCCCGGGCTAGAGTGCCGTGTCGTCAGCCTAGCTCACAGCAACCTCAAACTCCTGGGCTCAAGTGATCCTCCTGCCTCAGTCTGCCGAGTAGCTGGGACTACAGGCATGCGCCACCATGCCCGGCTAATTTTTTCTATATATTTTTAGTTGGCCAATTAATTTCTTTCTATTTTTAGTAGAGATGGGGTCTCGCTCTTGCTCAAGCTGGTCTCGAACTCCTGAGCTCAAACGATCCACCCGCCTCGGCCTCCCAGAGTGCTAGTATTACAAGCGTGAGCCACCTTGCCCAGCCGACAATCACTCTTTTTTAAAGACACAAAGCAAGTCTTTATATCATGAGGACAACTTAAACATAAATATGTATAAACATTTTCCTTTCTAGCTGAGTACCAAGTTTATATTACTCTTACTTACTCTCCATTTCAAATGTCCTCCAGGAAAGATAACCTATCTTATTTATACTCCATAAACCTCACCAGCTCAATGAACATTCCCAGGTAAGTTTGAGATAGGACTGATTGTTAAGTACAAAGCCCAGTGACAGAAATCTTTCACCTGCATTTGGAATTTTCCACCTTCCAAAGTCCTAAAGTCCAAAGTTCGACAGGATGCAAAATTCATTTGTTTAAGTCCACTGATAGTTAAACAAATCCTAACTGGTCAGTTTCAAAAGCATATAGGGTGAACTTGGACTTAAACCACCACTAGGAGAACACACAAGAGAAAATTTCCACAGATTAACAAAGGCCCAATTCTCACTTAGAACCTTTCCCCAAATCATATTTCTACAGCCTTTGCTTTGGTGAAGACCTCAATTTGTAAAAGAAGATGGTTTTTAAGTTGCAATAATTATAAGAAAGAGCTACTTGGCTAATCTATAAAGAACTCCAATTTCTGAAAAAAATACTGAAAGGATAGCTGGAAAAAATGAAGTATGAAAACAAACAACTCACACACGTGTAATGCTTAATATGTAAGTAATTTTCCTATTAAAGCCAACTTTCACAGAAGACTTCAAATCTCTTTAGAAATACTTTAGAAATATATCATCTCTTAATATTTTACATTGCTATGAACATGAACTCAAAGAGCATCCTACTGGTATATCTGCCCTCTGCCACACAACATTTTTAAATTAAATATATAACATTATTTTTAACTAATTTTAAAACATATGTCTAGTGGTGAGAAAGCAGCGCTTTGATACATCTAATGACATGTGGGACAAATAGTTCGTAAAATTCAGTTAAGTTTCTGCACTGGCCTTGATGTAGACCAACGCTACCTTGAAAAACTTAAAGACAAGAGTACCCAAAAAGGAACTTTCAATAAACCTGAGCACATCAATTTCACTCCTGCTTGCCTCTTTTCTTGTTCAGATAGATGGTGAATTATGGGTGAAAGGGCTAAAAGATCAGAATTCATATGAAAAATAAGATCACAGGAGCCCACACCACCATGAGCTGCTATAAACTTATTTTCTCACCAAGTAAACTGACTATAAATCCGGATCCTTCCATCATCTCTTTGACATCAATTTGAGGATCAGAACATTCAGATCTTTTTGCGTTACTGGAATCAGAAGAGAAAGTTACCTTCTTAACACAAATATGTTAAAATAAATTTTGGAAACACCAATTATCCCTTAACATTGAGAAAGATTGTATAAACCTGTCCAAACCCAAAATTCTTACCCTCTCCCTCTTCGGAGTCAATTCTTTCTCCTCGCTTCTCCATTTCCACCCACTGACACGGCACTCACCCAGCCACCCTGCCTCCAAAGGCTTGGGGTCAACTCTGAATCCGCCCTCTCTCTGCAGCTTCGCCTGTTCTTTTAACAATGATTTCATACCTACTCAGTGCCAGGCAGGCAGGGAATACAAAGACTTTTAAAAGCTTTTGCTCCGACTGACGCAGCCTTTGCATGTTCAGATGTCTGGGTGGGGGCAGGGGAGGCAGCAGCGCCAGGTTCCCTCTGCCACCCCCTCACAATCCTACCGCAGAATTCACTCAGAACCAACACCGGCTCCCATCTTTCCCCACTTCCATCAAGTTCCTGTATCTCCAGCGTATCAACCTTCCTGGGGCCACTTTGATCAGGGGAGTTTACTACCCAAAAACCTGGTGCTCCCTTGCTCAGCATTCAGGGCCTTGCACCGCACAGACCAATTAGGCTGCAACAGGCTCAAGCCTTGTCTGACACTCTCCTCCCAACAAGGAGACTCTCAGACTTTCTGCTCTGAGAATTGACTCTATTCACCACCACAACCCAAGTAAATCCTGTACTTTTTCGCCAGATTATTTACAGGTATTACTTTTAAAATAAGAGAAAAACAAAATTACAAAGTCATATTTACAACATGGTCCCAATTATGGAAGAAATATACATGCACATGTATATACATAAATACACATGTCTGAGAGAAAATGAAATCAATGAATAAACAGATAAATAAATACCTGCATTTTGGTAAATTTCCACCATATAAGTTTGATTTCTGATGCACAGACATATATTTTTTTAATTTTCTTTAAGCTATACATTGTGTATAATCAGATTTGTATGTGCATTGGTATATACAGATATACCATTAAGGTATTCTTGAATACATTTATATTAATATAAATATACTAGTGTAAATATTAGAAAACAGGCATTGGTCTACATGATTATAGGTGTTTTTCTCTATATACTATTCTAAATTTTCTATAATGAATATATTGCTTGTATAATCAAGGAAGGAAACAATAAATATTGCCTTTTATTAAAAAATAAAATTTAATTTCTAAATTCCTATTATCCATTTTGGCCTCATAAAGTACTATGATATAGTACTCCAGCATCTTGATCAATTTTATTCACATCACATTTAACATTAAGTGACCACACAGATTCACTGAAAATTAAGATTTCAAAACACAGCCGTCTTTCCAGGAATTCAACTTTTGAGTATACACCCAAAAGAATCGAAAGCAGGGACTCAAACAAATGTTTGTACATCCTTGTTCATAGCGACATTATTCACAATAGCCAAACAGTGGAAGCAACCCAAAGTTCATCAACAGATGAGTGAATAAACAAAATGTGGTATATGCACACCACGAAACATTAGCCTTAAAACAGGGAGCAAATTCTGAAACACGCAATAACATGGATGAAACCTGAGGACATTATGCAAAGTGAAATAAGCCAGTCACAAAAAGATAAATAGTGTATGAGTCCATTTACATGAGGTACCTAGAGTAGTCAAAATCAGAGAGAAAAAGTAGAATGGTGGTTGCCAGGGGAGGGGGGTGGGGAAATGGGGGGTTATGTCTTAAATTTAGTGCAGAGTTTCAGTTTGGGAAGATGAAAAAATTCTGAAGCTACATGGTAGTGATCATTGGAGTGAATATATAAAATGCCACTGAGCTGCACACTTAGAATTGGCTAAAATGGTAACTTTGACATTGTCTATTTTACCACAAAATTTGTTGTTAAGACAAACAAAAACACAGCCACCTACAAACAGTAAGGCAATGTCTGTAGAAGTCCGAATATACACAGAAGTGCCTGGCCTAGGATTCTTGAATAAATGCCATCCATGTGTTTAGGTTGGATATAAAGAGTATTATATGGTGCAAGGTATGAGGGGAAGGGAACCACTACAAAGTGGTTCCCTTCCCCTCATACCTTGCACCATATTATCAAAGGCCTTTTTTACAGTAGGCCTTTGATAATGTATATCAGTGTCTGGCTATGAGAAAATAATTATGATATATACTAAAAGGCAAAAAATCCAGTTTGAAGAGACAGAGCAAGTATTAGAACCGGACTCAGATATGGTAAAGATATTGGATTATAAGACTGGAAATTTAAAACAGATATGATTAATATGCTATGGGCTCTAATGGATAAAGTAGATAGCATATAAGAACAGAAGTAGAGTAGACAGAAAACAGGCCTCAAGAACAACCTGATCCACACAATAGCACCTGTCAACAGGTAGGACAGAGCAGTGGGAGGCAGAACAGCTAGGTGAGTGGCACTCAGAGGCGATATGATTATTCTTGTGTGAAGACATCAGTCATACTGCAAATGCAAAGACGTGCAGGGGAACAGCCTTGCACTTATCTCAGTGAGCCACCCAGGCAAGGTTTGAACCATGGCTGTTCTTTCTGTCTTGGAAAAACATCTTACGATCCTCCTGCAACAAAAGAGGGTGGGGAGTGGGCACGCTGCTGGCACATCGAGGAGGTACTAAGAGGTCATCTCCCACTCACCCTCTACTTCCCTAGTAGCTGTTCTGAGACAGGTTTGCATGGCTTTCTGGGTGCCCCTCTACCCAGCCCCAAACAGCGAACAGAAGCCCACTTAGCTGCAGCCACCTCTGGCTCCTCTGCAGCAGGGAATCCCACAACTCATGTGGTCATCAGCCTCTTTTGTTTTGGAGTCATCCTTCTTGATGTGTCAGACAAGGTTTGCAGGAAGCTGGTACCTTATTCTTCTTTTCTCTGTCTGTATAAGTAACGAACCATCTAAACCTAAAAGTGCCTTGTTGCATCTTTATAGGTTGAATTGATCAGGCCTTGGCCTTGACTTGTCTCCTGTGTGAGCTTGACAAGAAGCAGTCACAAACGGCACCAAGTTTTCAAGACTCACTACTGCTACAAGCTGGATAGTAAACTTGGCTGTGGGCAGTGACTCACGGCTATAATCCTAGCACTCTGGGAGGCCGAGGCAGGAGGACTGCTTGAGCTCAGGAGGTTGAGACCAGCCTGAGCAAGAGCGAGACCCCGTCTCTACCAAAACCAGAAAAAATTAGTTGGGCATGGAGGCACACTCCTGTAGTCCCAGCTACTTGAGAGGCTGAGGCAGGAGGATCACTGAGCCCAGGAGTTCAAGGTTGCTGTGAGCTACGTTGATGCCATTGTACTCTACCCAGGGTGACAGAGCAACTCTTGTCTCAAAAAAAAAAAACAAGGTAATCTTTACCTGTGAGCTGGATGAAGAAGACTGTTAGTTGTCAGAATTAACCTTTCCATCTTCATTTGTTCTTACGTGCAGTATAGCCTTCTTCCCCCTCTGCTGAATCCCCCCACCCTTGAGAGCAGAGACATGCTCTCTCCTACTCTCCTTTGTCATTCTTTCCAGCTCCAGGTAAAATGCTTTATGTACTAGCAGCACTCAATAAATATCGTTGACCATCTCACACGACTGTTTTGTCCCTGAGCTATAAACAGATAAGCTGCTGCTCTTTGATTTCATAGAAACAGCAAGCAAAATCACATGACTTTAAAAAAACTAAATGAGACTCGCTTAAGGTCACATTTTCAGGCATCGTGATTGACTATGGATGTCACTGTGATGTTCTGTAAAGGAAAATATTACATCCATATTTCTTAAGGGATAAAAAAAAAAGTACTCTTTTTTCAAACTAAAAGAAAAATGATTCTAAAAAGCAAATATCCTGCCAGAAATTAAGGCAGCACTCAAGGAATGATGAGGACATATCAAAAGAACACAGCTTGAAGAGGAATTGGTTTGAAGAAGCTCCCCACCAGCCAAATTTCAGACGATTTGCGCAACAAAAAATAAGAATAGATGACAATTCACTGAATGAAATAAGAATCTGTGACCCTCATACCAGTAAATATGTAAGTGGGGAGAAGGGAGAGCCCTTCCTCACAAGATGCCTACTAAAAAATAGAGGAGTTAAAAAATCATCAGTGGATACTAAAACCAGTGAGGGTACGTTTGATAAGAAATAAGGTATTTACACATCCTCAATCTTCCCACAAGTTACTTATTAATGACAAAGGGAAAAAGAGCAACATTACGCTGAAGAAACCTGGAAGGCATCACGCCTTACCCAGTGATCGAAGGTAACATCACCAATGCTGGGATAAACAAACAACACGTGCCTCTTGAGCTGCTGCATCGCTTCCATGGTACTCCTCAAAAGTGCATAATCTGAATCCAATCAAGAGGAAACATCAGACAAACCCAAATTTAGGGATATTTTACAAAATGAGAGACCTGTGCTCTTTAAAAATGCCAAAGTCAAGCAGTGCAAGGAAATGTCTGCTAGATGTTAAATGGATGCAGCACTTCTATTCATTCAGGTATTTACTAGAACATCCTAGGTGCTAAGTACTGTGCTAGGTGACAGGCAAGACGGGCACAGTCCCCATACTCATGGAGTTTATGTTCTGGGGTATAGGAGAAACACACAAGAAACAGGCGAACAAAAATAATTTCAGACTTAGGCAAATGTTATCTAATAGAGGTAAAGTGACTCCAGTAAAGGGCAAGGGCCTCTACCACCTGAGAGGGGATGGGTCACCCCCTCTGGATTGTGCTCTTAGACCCTTGAGTAGGTGACACGGCCTGCCCAGGAGCCAGTCCAGGAATGATCTCTGGGGAGAATTGCAAGGCAGGAAGACTAAAGTGTGTACAGACCCTTAGACAGGGACAAAGTTGGTAGCATGAGAAACCCCGAGGGGCCCTTGTGGCCGGAGCCACTGTGAGAAAGGTGGTTTACGAAGTAGGCAGGGGATAACAAGGGGAGGAGTTTGTGCTTTACTTTAACCACAACAGAAGCCAAGTAGGGGTCATAAGCAGGGCAGTGACATGATCCACTTCACATCTGTTAAGGGGAGAGAGACAGGATTATAAGAAACAACAGATTAGAGAGAATGGATTGCAAGAAGCAATTAATATCACAGTAAGCTAAAGAAACTTATTGCATCATCCCAGAGATCCCTGCAACTGCAAAACACACAGCCTTTTTCCTCTACCAGGTTCTAACCATAAACAGCAGCATTGTTGCCAAACCTAAATCCACAACAGTGGAGCATCATTCTAGTAATACGTGAATAGGTTAAGCAATGGGAGCAGATATTGCAGAGGGAGCACCACCCAGCAAAGCTTGTTGGGATCCACAGATGCACTCTTCCCGTCCCCACCTCCTCCTTCCCCACCACCACCTGCCCAGCTTCCTCCACCCACATGCTACACCACCATGCAGGGGCCCCCAAGGGCTGTTAACAGAGCTGGCTCCCACATGGCGACTCCCAGGGACCACTGCACCAGTCTCAACTTGCAAAACTGGATTTTAACCAACAATGCAACATCTTCAGATTAAGATGTACAAGCTTAAGTATTTACCACACACTAATATGCTTTAATTGCTGCTACTACTGGACTGTTCAAATCCAACACCAAGAACAAAAATCAAAACTAGGAACTATGCAATTGGTGGACTGTCTATAACTTTTACAGGATTAATCTTCTGACTTATCTACAAAGCAAAATGGAAAATACCTCCAGGAAAAGCTCTCAGTTTCTATTTTTAGAATATAAAATTTCTTGCAGCAAAGTCACAGTGTGCATCATTTAAAAATGCTATGGAAATAAACAAG
This sequence comes from Cheirogaleus medius, assembly GCA_008086735.1. Classification (NCBI taxonomy): domain Eukaryota; kingdom Metazoa; phylum Chordata; class Mammalia; order Primates; family Cheirogaleidae; genus Cheirogaleus; species Cheirogaleus medius. The sequence goes on along the minus strand of VBSM01003148.1, from coordinate 8,484,298 downwards.
CATGCAAAAATGTTGATAAAAACCTTTTCTGCATCTCTACAATTTATTGAAATCAATTAAAGCCATAAGCAAAACCCTATGAAATCACTAAATGGGCAGTTTGAGAACAGAAATGCTAATTTCATTTCAGGTTACATAAACTGCTAAAAAAAAAACCCTAATAACCTAAGATGAGAAAGCTGACAGACGTTCACAGCATAAGAACATTTTTTAAAAAGTGGATAAACCTGTAATTTATAAGGCACAACTTAAGAAATAGAGAAAAAGAGAAATAATAATTATAATGACCAATAAGTTTTCCAGTTTTCAAGTTATCAAAAGTCTCAAAGGTGTTTTTAAAAATTTCTTAATATAAATAAGCTTGCCCTTCTTCCTCTTTTCAAAAATGTTTGCTAACTTAGCCCTAACTTTAGTTTTACCCAAATTAATTCATTTTAGCTCTATCACATTAACAATATGTATTTGAGAAAACGATTTGCAAGTGCTCTTCTCACCAACCCCCTCCAATCCCATCCCCTGTATGCACCCCCATGGCACACAGGAGTGGCCACCTGCAGTCACATCCATCCCCCCACCCTCAACCCTGACCCTGCCACCGCTGACCACGGCTTTCACAGGGGAGGCCATCCCATTCGCTGGGCTGAGTAAACTCAATCTCTCCTGGCACACTGGGATTCTGCTCAGTGTTTTGCAGACCTAGAACCGTGGCTGTTGGGGTAGCCACTTTCCACCATGTATAGACAAAAAGAGTAAGCTATTCTATAAAGATGTATAGAAAAATAAATTTGTGACACAGAGAAACAGACTGAGACTGGAAAGAGAATTTAATACTAAGATACTGAAGGAGACAGCTGCCTCGGTTCCTACAGACTCCAATTCCCCATGAGACTGTTATTTTCCTCACTCTTAAGCTCCACACAAAAATCCTCATATACAGTAACTCTTCTCTCCCCCACTCCCCATCCATTTGGCTGAAGTCAGTTTGCTTACGACCAATAGAATCTCAATCAATGCTTGTCACAGGCAGCCTCCAAGATGGTCCCCAACACAGATGCTGGTATTCACTCTTGCATAACCATCCCCGTGAGCGCAGTGGACTTCAGTGACTTGATTCTAACAAACAGCAGTGATCGGATATCATTACTGAGCTTAAGTTATGAAAAGACTGACTATGGCTTCCATTTTGAGGGTCTCTCTTGCTCTCTCTGGATCACTTCGTCCGGGGGAAGTCAGCTGCCTTGCTGAGACAGGCCCGATGGAGAGGCCCACGTGGCAAGAAACTGAGGTCTCCAGCCACACTCAGCGAGCACCTGATGCTTGCAATATCTGTGCGAGGGAGCTAGAAACAGTGTCGCCTAGTTGAGCCTCGTAATGACGACAGCTCCAGCTGAGAGCCTGACCGTGATCTCATGAGACACCTCAAGCCAGAGGCTCCTAGCTAAGCTATACCCAGAGCCCTGATCAACAAAAACTGAGAGATAATAAATATGGTTGTTTTAAGCTAGTAAATAATGGGGTAATTCATTGCACAGCTTGATAACTAATACAATTCTCTAAGACATAATTCTTACTCAGGTTAACATCACATTAAAAAATAACGTTAAGATGGGTCAATTTCTTTTTGGAAAAATTCAACCTTGCCATGAGAATTGGTTTAAAAGAAGCACAGTGTGTTGCAATAAAAGGCTCTGACCCCAATATCAGAAGACATGCTCTCAGACTGAGAGCTGCCACGAACTAGCTGTGGGATGCAGAGGAGCAGCTCAGTTCTTATCCATGAAATGAAAATCTCTGTGGTCCTGGACAGTATGAACATTCTATGATTCTTCGAAGGCTAGCTTCTCATGCTCCACAAAAATAGCATATCCTTTTCACAGTTCTGAAGACATCTATTCTGTCTTCCACATTAAAACTGAGTGGGCTGGGCTCGGTGGCTCACGCCTATAATCCTAGCACTCTGGGAGGCCGAGGCTAGGCTAGAGCATCATTTGAGCTCGGGCATTCGAGACCAGCCTGAGCAAGAGCCAGACCCCATCTCCACTAAAAATAGAAAAATTAGCCGGGCATGGTGGCACATGCC
>VBSM01003148.1:8454825-8470671 GCA_008086735.1 Cheirogaleus medius | reverse complement strand
ATGTCGAAGCAGCTGCAGTGTGTTTTGAGATCCTTGGAGGTTAATGTGAGGGAGAGAGAAGTAAGTTAACGCGACGCATCAACCCCCCGTGTTTTGCTTTTAAAAGGCTATCGGGGGTTTTGTCGTGTTGGGAGCAGGATTTGAACTGAGGCCGGTGGACTAACATCGAGGTATACTAGGCCTGTCCGGAAAGTATCCAGTCATTGTTAATGTCATTTTTCATATTATTAAGACGTGGCTGGGTACTTTCTGGACTGCCCTCGTGTGAAAGTGCCTGGCGCAGGGGAGCCGTCCACCATTTATTGGTCCCTGTCCCCGCTCAGTGTCCCCAGTGTCGACTGGAAAGATTGTTGTTTCTTGCCTTTGTTGGGGAAAAATACAAGGTGGCAGAAACAACCTTCCTAACCCTTCTCCCAGTCTATGAAGGAGTCCTGAGAGAAGCTCCGGGGGAAAAATGTTTTTGAACAGTAAAAAATAAAAATAAAAACTGGTACAACCCTCTTCATTTCATGGATGAGGGAACTGAGGCCCAGAGACATGAAATGCCTTGATTTGCCCAGGTCTCAGTATTAATTAATGACAGATCCAGGTTCTAAAAAAAGAGGAGTAAGGGCATTGGTATTTATCTAGCATGAGCGATGTGTGGACATCTTGTCAAAGGCTTTATAAACATTTCATGTAATTCTCTACATCTAGTCGTTTTTTTAACCTGTGCTGTCCCCCTTTATCTCACAGTAATGTTTATACATTTACTGGTCTATGTAAAGAAAGCTCCATACTCTGAACTGTCTTAGTGCCATTTGTTAGGATAGGTGGCCGGTGTCCCTAGAAAATAAATGGCTGCAAAGTGATGGTGCTGACCAGATGAGAAAGGAAATGTAAAAGGGAAGTTCTAGAGAATTGCAGCCCCGGAGAGAGTGGGTAGAAAGCTACAAGACAAAATAATGCTGTTTATTAAGGCTGTGTTGACCTTCTTGCTTCCCAGGAAGGTTTGATCAGGGCATACCTGCGAGTCAGTGAATGTGTACATTCAGATTTTCTGAGCTCTAGCAATGTGGGTCAGATGGCTGGGAGAGGGGGTCTGTTCTGATTGCTGCTGTGTAATTTGGGGCATCCAATGGAAGCACCCAATCACTGAACCATATGTGTATGGCATGTGCACTCAGGCACGTTAAGCAATTTTTATTTAATCATAAAATGTATAATATTTATATTCATGTTATGGTTTGAAGGGCTTAAGAGGAGAGAGAGAGATCAAATGGCGCTTAGGTGACCATGTGGCTGGCCTCACGCTCCCCATCCAGGCAGTGTTAACGAGGAAGGGCAGCTGGAACTGGGGGAAGACATGACTAGGGGTCCAGGTAGCCTCACACCCTTACCAAAGGGTGGTATAGCCACTGGTCTGCGGGGATTTTTCTGCCCCTCCATCACCACCATCCCCACCCCGCTTCTTTGACATTCTCATGTATTCTTAGGAATGCACCCATTTGCACTTATTCGGGAATGTGACTTTTGGTCCACAAGGCTGGAGGGGAAAGAGAGTTGCTAAAGCTTTGCAGTGATTTACCTGTGTGCCAGCCCCCCTCGATACACACACACACACACACACACACACATCCTCCAGGAAGAAACACTCCCCCCCCCGACACACAGTGACACCCTAGGAGAAATCACAGAATAATAACCAACTCCAAGCAGAGGCAATGTGATGCCAAAGTGATGTCAACGAAAGCCGTCGTCTGTTGCGCACCTGCTAGATGCCATGCCCTGTACTAGGTATTTTTTACATCCAAGTCTATGCTGTTATCCCCCTTTTTGTAAATAAAGACACTTTAACTCTTAAGAAAACTTATCCAAGGCCAAAATACTGAGAAATGGCCTAACAGGATTGAACCTGGTTTTCATTCCAAAGTCCAAGAGGTTCCCTCTCAGCTGCATCCACCTCGGCTTCCCGCCCCCACCTCCAGGACTTTGTGAGTGGAAAAGATTCTAGTGCTGCTTCTCTCCTTTGCTCTTTTCTGTTCTTCTGAAGAAAGCTGGGAGCTGCCTGCTCAGGCCTAGTTCTAGACTTTAAGAAGAGACATAAAGGGGTAAAGGAGCCTTGTTATTTCTGTGGGGCTTACCCCTCCTGCCCAGAGTAAGAAGACAGGCAAAACTTGTGCATCTGGTCATAGCATCTCCAGCATTGTATCACTTGGGAATCTTATGCAGGGACAGTTCCCCAATAGGTGTCGATCTAGCCCAGAATGGGAGTCTGGAAGGGAGAGGTGAACACTGTAACCAGGGCTTGTCTCCAGAACATTCAGCCTTCTTAAAAGACATCACTCTGGATCCACTCATATATAGCCACCCTGCTCAGAGTCTCGCTCTGTCGCCCTACATTTTTTCATAGAAACAGGTCTCACTGTGTTGCCCAAGCTGGTCTCAACCTCCTGGCCTCAAGCGATCCTCCCGGCTTAGCCTCCCAAAGCGCTGGAATTACAGGCATGAGCCACTGCACCAGGCCCCATCCTGCTCTTTTAGCAGAAAGAATCATTTGGGAATTATTTCCCCTCCTTGTTCTCCATAATCACTATTCAAGTATTTGGTCATCGTGAAGAGGTAAATATGGACCTTGGGTGAACTAGCTTGAGACAGGAGGGCTCTTCCCACTTTTTAATAGTAGTGGCTTTTTTATTTTTTTTTTTTACCGAACAAAATTTACTGGGGAACCACAACATTTAAAACATAAGCAATATTAGTATTAACTTAGATGATTTGTAGATCTACTTACGAAAACAAATCAGCAAGAATAAGCTACCGTAATTGAATCAGGTGGAGCATAATTGCAGTCTTACATCAGCCACACTCACATCCGTGAAATAGGAATCAATCATTTGCACAACTCCTGAGTCAGCTCCTGGAACACAGAAAACACTGAGCCAAGTTAGCCCAGGTCCTGGACCTTTGGTCGAAAGAAGGAAAATGTGTAGCGTCTCAGAAGAATAACCTACTCAGGGTATAGCTGCCTTTTCACCCGGGAGCCAGTCTCCCATATCAGTTACTCAAACATTTCTAGGGCAGTCATGAAATAACTGAGACCGGTTATGCCACCAATGCTCTTCCTGTCACCAACCTCCTATCCAAAGAAGGCCTCCCTTTACTCCTTGGTGGTAAGCAGTCCACAGTGTAGCCTGCTACAGGGGAAGTATTTACCTTGATAGCTACTTGACCTTGACCAATGCAGGTGATTCATTTATTGATAACATGTTTCTTGAGAATGTAGGGAGCCAGGCACCTTGGGGCTACAAAAGCAGATAAGATACAGTTCCCACACTTTGGAAACTCACAGTCCAGTAAAGTAAACAGTCACGAGAACAAGTTTAGAACATGTCTAGCCACTGAGTGGTGAAATCTGAAGAATGCCAAGCCCGTTCCCTAAAATATCTGCATTTATCGCCTGTGGATATACCTAAAATTCCACCATGCGAGATTTATTCCCATGAAATAAAGAATTATACCCAGAGATTCTCTGTCAGAATGAAAATTCCCACAAGAAATTAAGGATGGCTAATAGATCTAAATAGGAATGCCAAGTCTTCTGGACCAGGGTGGTAACTGCCAGGGACATTGTGTTAAGAAGGATTCTGAGGTCATGTTCCAGCTCAGCAGGGAAGAGTGCTGGCACAGGGGGTGGGGGAGATGGCACTTGTGCCACATATTAAAAAAAAAAAGTAAAATTTTTGTTTATGGAATACATGAAAAAGCGGGAGACACCCATAATCTCTGGGTATCTGGAGAAGGACATTTGGAAACTGGTTTATATTCCTCACCATTGAGAATCCACCATCTGTCCCAAGACTAAATGGCCTTAAGAAGCCCAACGTCTCTCTTGCCAAATTCTACTTTTTTTTTTTTGAGACAGGGTCTCTGCTGCCTGGGCTAGAGTGTAATGTCATCATCACAGCTCACTGAAATGTCAAACTCCTAGGCTCAAACAATCCTCCTGCCTTATTCTCCCAAGTAGGTGGGATTACAGGCATGCAACACCACGTCTAGCTAATTTTTTAATTTTTTGTAGGGACGGTGTCTCTCTCTGTTGCTCAGGCTGGACGCAAACTCCTGGCCTCAAGAGATCCTCCCGCCTCAGCCTCCCAGAGTGCTAGGATTACAGGCATGAGCCACCTCACACAGCACAAACTCTACCTTCTTTATCCTTCCATGCACACCAAGAATAGAAACAGAATATGTATATGTGATTCCCTGAGAACTAGGATGTACTTGGGATAAGTCAAAGTCCAGTAACTAGCAGGATCAGGCGTAGCTCAGAGTGGGAGAGGCTGCTACTTTCTTACCCAAAGTCTGTTTTCCCGTCTCCCTTAGTTATATAAGGCCCACTATTTTGTGAGGAACAGCAACATGCCCAGCTCAAAGATGACAGCTGGCCACTGGCTAAGTCTGGCCAATGAGACGTGAGTGGAAGCTTCAAGGAAAGCTCTCTAAAAAAGCTTTGTCTTTTCTGCTTCTTGGAATACGGACACGATGGCTGGAATTCTAGCATCCACTTTTGCACACCAGATGACCTTGAAGATGGAAGCCATGAACTAAGAAAACGTCTGTGTAAGCTTCTTTTACATAAGAGAAATAAACCATGTTGTATAAACCACCATAATTTTGAATTCCCAAGTTATACGCAGCCAAACCTAATCCTGGATCTGGCCAGGATTTGATATTCTTTGGTAAGAGTTTTAGGTATTCATGTTGACAGTTTTCACTGATTGGGCCCTCAGGTAATAGGGACTCTGACAGAGAACTGTGGGACAGTCATACGTACTGGGCTCCCCCTAGTAGGTTCCAGGATGGACAGGAAGGATGCAGCAGGCAGGCTCTGGAGCCCAGGTAACATTAAGGTAGCAAAAGGCAATTGTTCATCAAAAGGCAGACTAGTCCCCGTGGCTGTTAAAAGAATTGTCTGATTACGACTTTGACACCACACTTTTTCAGTCTTCCAAGAACTGCAGACAAGGGCTCCTGGAAGCAGGAAACTCCATGATATACCATGGTGCATAATATGCTGAAAATCCACCTGGCCCAGGAAATTGGTTCCTTCCCGAGCCTCTCCTCGTGACTATCCTGAAATCGGATGGGAAGGTGGTTCCTGCCACCTCGCACCCTCTCAAGCACAGGCAAGAAGTCTTTCTGGTCCAAGGTGGCTGGTGTCGGGAAGGGACTTATTGGACACCACACTAGGCACCTTCACATATCCCGATCTCAGGTCACTGGCCTCAGTTCAGACCCTGTTCCCAGCACGACAAAACCCGACAGTATGTTATAAGGAAAACAAGTTGTGTTAACTTGCTTGTGTCTCTACTTCAAGGTTAGTAACTTCCAAGGAACTGAAAACGCACAGCAGCTATAATTCAGCATTGAAATAGGCCTTGGGGACCCTGTGAGCAGCTAAATAGATTCCAGTCCTGTCACTCCCCTGCTTAAAATCTGTCAGTAGCTTCTCACTGTTTCCAGAATAAACACCCAGCCCACTGCCTGGCATTCGAGTCTGCCTTCTCCCCAGCGATCAGAAGTGCTTCCAGCTCCCTCAGTGTCTTCCCTGCAGCCTCTCGCCCTACCCCTGTGACCTCCTTGTCCTCTGAGCACCTTCCTCCTCTCCGCCCCTGCATGTTTACAATCCACCTTAACCTTCAAGGTCCAGCACAAGCCCTGCTGTTCCTCTGTCCCTCGTACTAGAGCCCACAAACTCACATGGATTTTATCTAAATAAAGAAATATTCTCCGGCCGGGCGCGGTAGCTCACGCCTGTAATCTTAGCACTCTGGGAGGCCGAGACGGGAGGATCGCTCAAGGTCAGGAGTTCGAAACCAGCCTGAGCAAGAGTGAGACCCTGTCTCTACTAAAAATAGAAAGAAATTAATTGGCCAACTAAAAACATATAAAACAAAAATCAGCCGGGCATGGTGGTGCATGCCTGTAGTCCCAGCTACTTGGGAGTCTGAGGCAGGAGGATTGCTTGAGCCCAGGAGTTTGAGGTTGCTGTGAGCTAGGCTGATGCCATGGCACTCTAGCCCGGGCAACAGAGTGAGACTCTGACTCAAAAAAAAAAAAAAAAAAAGAAATATTTTCCCATGCCAGTTAATGGTTTTTTTAAAAAAACTACTTATAATGACTGCAAAATATATATTAGACGTACCATAATTTATTTAACCATTCCCCAGTTAATGGACATTTCATTTGTTTCTTTTTCAATATAATAAAAACAATTCTGAGATGAGCAATTTTATATGCATCTACTTATTTCCATAAAAGGAGTTATTAGAGTTGGAATTTCCAGGTCAGCGTGACCAGAAAGGAACATATTTAAGTCTCTTAATAAGTATTAGGAAGCTTGTATCATTTTATACAAATAATTGTTTCCTTTTTTTTTTTTTTTTTGAGACAGGGTCTCGCTCTGTGGCCCTGTCTCAGCCTCCCAAGTAGGTTAGGACTACAGGTGTGCACCACCATGCCCAGCTAATTTTTCTTTTTTGTAGACTCCTTCTTGCTCTAACTGGTCTCGAACTCCTGACTTCAAGTGATCCTCCTGCCTTGGCCTCCCAGAGTGGTAGAATTACAGGTGTGAGACACTGCGCCTGGCCTTGTTTCCTTATTGAGGCTCCAAACTTAGAGGACTTTTGGCCATTCTCTAATCTGTAACTGGATAAGTTTCCATTGTTCCCAACAGTGTAGGTACGTCACAGTAATCTAGATCCAGCCCTGACAACTCTTCAGCATCTTGTCCTTTTTCCAAGCTCCAAATTGCTTCAGTGGATCCTGTCAATACTCCTATTTTTTGTTTTGCCCATTAGGTGAAGTTATAGTTGATTATACTGCACTGGTTTCTCTGTGATATAATACCCCAAGCCACTCAACAGTCTGAGAAATGACTGTTACAAACCTTACAGAAACAACTTCTGTTGCTTAATTATTATCTTTCTGTGTTTCCTGGGGACTTTACCTTGGCAAAATATATGATGCTAAAGTTTAATGAATGTCGAATGGTCACTGTGTAATAAATGCTAAGAAAAATAATGGGTGATATAAAGAAAGAAGTAAAAATCCCTGTATCTCTGCCTTTATCCCAGCTCTACTTTTACATCTTTTAGCATCAGTTCCAGGGATTTGGGGTCTTCTGTTTGAAAATGAGATCAGTTCCCTAGCATCACTGCCTAACATGGTACCCAGAATTCCAAGTTAACCATCCCTTGGGGACTAAAGCCTTAAAATCACATCTTGTGTTTGGTGACATTTGGAATAGTCACACATCAAAATGTTACAGTTCTCGAGTGTGTACACTAGCACAATGCCAGCTAGTGTACCTGATTAGCCAGATGGGGCACCTCTCAAGCACTCAAGGAAAGGAAAAACACAAGGGGGTGGATCTATAAGCCTCATGCCTTCCCTCAGTAAGCTCTGAGGAGCTACAGAGAACGGACCCATGAGAGAACAAGGCCTGCTATGGAAGGGGGTCCAGCCAGGAGCCACCATGGGGGACCTGGGCCACTCAGAGGAAAACGGGGGTGGGGGTGCACCAAGTACACAGGGAATCAGGTGGAAAACAGTAAAATCAGCACAGGAAAGGCTCTGTACCGCCCAGCCCCAACCTCTTCACACCCAAAGTGCTAAACAGAAGAGAAGAATGAGACTTAGGTTACCTACCTAATATACCCTGAAAGTTTACGTTGCAGTGCTGTGAATGGAATAGAAAAAAGAATGGACTTCTTAGGAAGTAAAAATACTTCCACTCTTGCTAACAGGTTTTTCCATTCACAAATCTGCATTACTAATTAAAAGAAAATTGAAAAGAATATTAATATTCATACTGTAGATGTTAGGTGAGTTGGGCAAAAGATGCTAAAAATTGCCACTTAATTTGTAATAGTGAAAAACTGAATGCCACCTAAATGCTCATAATGATGACTACTTACATACGATGGAATACAGTGGCATTCCATGAAATTATAAAATAAGAGTATATATCTATATTTATTGTTATAGAAAGCCATGAACTGTTGTTGAGAGAAAAGGCAGATTACAAAACTGAATGTATCATTTGATCATGTTTATGCAAAACTATATCCATATGAATATATATGCAAAGAAATGTTTTTAGGGATATTCACAAATAAGTAGGCTGTTAACAATGGTTATCTTTGAAATGCATAACTTTGTTGATTTTGTTTTCCTCTATTTTCTTTTTACCTTTGAATCTATCTTTTCCAAAAAGCAATAATGTATTTCCTCCCTCCAAAAATGAATAGCCCAGCTAAATCCTTTCACCTCAAATGCTTTTCCCCCTACTAACCTTTGTCTAAACTGTTGTGGTTTGCTAAGACAAGGAAGGGTTGGAGACTAGAGTCCATGCCCGTGGTAGACCAGAACCCAGGCAGAAGGACATCTCTTCCGTGGCTACGAGACCAGGAGACAAATGCAAGGCAGGAAAAGTACAGCCTGGAAATTTGGCATTCTGTACAGAGTCCTAGTTCTTAGACTAAAAGGCATCAACTGGTTCAGTTTCTTGCCTGTGGGCACTGAACATGTTACTCTCCATTTTATTTGAGTTACTGTAAAATTATATTAGCTACGCTGCCACTTAAGCTAAGATGCCTTCTGTCCAGTCGCTTGGGGCCTATGGAGGGCCGTGCCATCTCATTGACCCTCCTCCTCCCTTCCCCTCCCCAAGGGCTGTACTCTGAGTAGCTGAAAGTGAGGGAACTGTATGCACAGTTAACCTCAGCCTTTTAATTATTAAAATGTCTTTTTTGAGACAGAGTCTCGCTGTGTCACCCAGGCTAGAGTGCCATGGCGTCAGCCTAGCTCATAGCAACCTCAAACTCCTGGGCTCAAGCGATCCTCCTGCCTCAGCCTCCGGAGTAGCTGGGACGACAGTTGTGCACCACCATGCCCGGCTAATTTTTCTATTTTTTAGTAGAGACGGGGGTCTCGCTCTTGCTCAGGCTGGTCTCGAACTCCTGAGCTCAAGCGATCCCCTCACCTTGGCCTCCCAGAGTGCTTGGATTACAGAGATGAGCCACATCACCCAGCTTATTAAAATGTCTTAAACAGTAATGTCTCCAAAATGGTCTCCATTGAAAAATGTGTTCCAAAGGATAACAGAAACTAACTCTATTTGGTGTACAAAGGGAGAGTGAAAAAGAATATACCGCAAATCCAGGAAACAAAGCTCAATTCCTTTAAGGAACCTCCACTGAGAAAGAGGCCCCTGGTACATAGCTCAGAGCCTTGCTCTCAAGGAGGCAAGGAGCGTGTACAGTACCTGCTTTGTAAAACCAGGCTCGGCCTGTTACTGCTCACTGTGGAAGCCAGGTCTCCTGCTCTCAGCTAATGCCTTCTCCTCTACATCATCCGCTCAAGAAAATTACTGCAGCCCAGCTCTGTAAATTAAATAGCATGATTGAGCAACACCAATCTGAATACCTACCACATTTCTATGCAATTACTACACACATGAGCTTATTTTGATTGTAATGAAAGCCCTGTAAACAAAGTACATGAATAAATCCCTTAAATTCAATAAATCAACACAACAAAATTATACCAACAAATACTTAGGCATCTATGGGGGTCTAAAGGAGCTGAAGATCCCATCGAAACGGGGTTTTGTAAGCACGGAAGAGTTAAATTTTCAAATAAGCAATACACCCAGTAATTTCTCTAACGGTTAAGAGAGGGAAGCATCACTTTAGGCTTTAGTGGTCTAGAGAGTCTTAGTGGAAAACTCATATTTATTCAGAACCAAAAATCCAAAAGACCAGTAAGGAATTTTTTTTTTAATTATAGAGTGCTATTTTTATGCCTAAAGTTTTTTTCCATAAAGCTGAGAGGTGGTCTGAGGAATAAAACATTAGGCTATGTTTAACAGTGGTTGTCATAAAAAATGTTTTGTTACGATTCTAATTCTCTGAATAATGGTTATTTGTGCACACTTGTTTACAGCCAGCATTCTGAAGGCCACCATGAGAACATCCACCATCACTTCAATCCCAGTGAAGTGGAACCACAGAACCACTGGAAGAGACTGAAATTTTAAGTGTCAACATACAATAAAATTGTAAGGAATTAACTAGCTGTATAAATAATATAAATTGATCTACGAAAGTTTTATTTGGAGATATGAAGGTGAGGACATTTTTGGCAATCCCAGTTCAGTCAAAAATGACCAGGATCCACCGGGCATGGTGGCTCACACCTGTAATCCTAGCACTTTGGGAGGCCGAGGCGGCAGGATTGCTCAAGGTCAGGAGTTCAAAACCAGCTTGAGCAAGAGCAAGACCCCATCTCTACTAAAAATAGAAAGAAATTAATTAGCCAACCAAAAATATATAGAAAAAATTAGCCGGGCATGGTGGCGCATGCCTGTAGTCCCAGCTACCCGGGAGGCTGAGGCAGGAGGATCGCTTGAGCCCAGAAGTTTGAGGTTGCTGTGAGCTAAGGTGACGACACGGCACTCTAGTCAAGGCAACAAAATGAGACTCTGTCTCAAAAAAAAAAAAAAATGATCAGGATCATCTCAGAGAACCAGGACCAAAATTTGAACTATAAATTTAAACCTGATTATATTGGTACTGCCTCTTATTTCCCTCTATTTTTAAAAATCAACTTTAATGAGGTTCAGTTTGCATAAAACAAAATATACTCATTTTACCCATACGTTTTGGTGGTAAGTTTTGAGAAATTAATACACCCACGTAACCATCCTCACCACACTCTAAGTACAGAACATTTCGATCACCCCAAGATTCCCACAACCCTGGATATATTTTCTGTCACTGTGGATCAGTTTGTCTTTTCTAGGGGTTTCATAAAAATGTGACCTTACAATATGTCTATACTCTTGTCTAAGGCATCTTTTGCTCAGCATGTTTTTGACACTCATCCATGAATCAGTAGTTCATTTGTGTTTATCACTGAGTAGTTTTCCAATGTGTGAATACACCACAATTTGTTTATATACCTCAAATGTTGATGGACATTTAGGTTTTGTCTATTATAAATGAAGTTATTATGAGCACCCATATATAAGGTTTTGTGTGGGTATATGTTTTCTCTTGGTTACATATCTAGGAGTAAGACTGTTGGGTTGTATGCTGAGTGTATGTTTAATTTTATAAGAAATAGCCAGACTGTTTTCCAAAGTTCTGGTACCAGCTGAGTGCAGTGGCTCACACCTATAATCCCAGCACTTTGGGAGGCCAAGGTTGGAGGATCGCTTGAGGCCGGGAGTTTGAGACCAGCCTGGACAACATAACGAGACCCCATCTCTACAGACAATAAAAATTTTAATTAGCTGCGCATGGTGGCACATGCCTGTAGTCCCAGCTACTCAGGAGGCTGAGGAAGGGAGGATCGCCGGAGCCCAGGACATGGAGGCTGCAACGATCTCTCCACTGCACTCCAGCCTGGGCAACAGAGCAAGACCCTGTCTTAAAAAAAGAAGGAAAAAAAAGAAACTAACTTTGAAAAATGAGTGGATTTGTTGCACGTTATATCAACCACTTTTATGACTAAAGTGAAACCCAGTCTAAATGATCTCAGGCATATCTGTGACGTCTTACGAAAGGCCAGACTGGCACCGTTTTTCCAAGGGAGGTCACCTCTAAGGCTCCTATATCAGATCCCCATCAGGGAGTTTCTGTCACCATTGTTAGGGTAAAGGGCACCACGCAAACATCTTACAAATGGACATCTACCTAGAAATAGCCACATATCCCAGTCATCAATAAATACTGAGAGACGTGAGCAGGGTCAGGGCTGGTTAGTGCTTGGATGGGAGACAGCCTGGGAGGACCGGGTGCTGTGGGCTTAAGAAAAAAAAAAAGAAAAACACTGAGAGACAGGAACATATTATGACCATTCTTTATTTCTTACAGGGGCAAACATAAGGAGGATTAGAAAAATGAAACCATGGCAACAAACCATAAACAGCGCCAACCTCACCTCATCTTTATCTTATTTAACTGGGTAAACAGCAGCTCCAACACAATTATATGCCCCCAGATGCTGCTGCGACATTACTAGGTTACAGTGAACTCACTGTCAGCTGATGGCATTGGAATAAACAACACCTGTAGTTTTTTTCGAAACCAAACGGTTTGCACCATATGTGTGTGTGTGTATATTTGAGACAGAATCTGGCTGTGTCGCCCCAACTAGAGTGCCTTGGCATCAGCCTAGCTCACAGCAACCTCAAACTCCTGGGCTAAAGCGATCCTCCCTCCGCAGCCCCCTGAGTAGCTGGGACTACAGGTGTGCATCACCATGCCTGGCTAATTCTTCTATCTTTAGTAGAGACAGGTTCTCGATTTTGCTCAGGCTGGTCTCGAACTCCTGAGCTCAAGCGATCCTCCCACCCCAGCCTCCCAGAGTGCTAGGATTACAGGTGTGAGCCCCCACACCCGGCCCTGATATATATTTCATGTTCCTGTTTCCTCAAGCCTGTCCTGAAACTGATTTGATGTAACACTCTCTAGACTTTAAGGAACATTGCTCCACATTCCAAAGGGTAATACCGTGAATTTTTACAATGTACCCCTTAGCAGAGGGGAATTACCGCATTAACTGTAGGGAAACTTTCTCTTGAACAATAAACCAAAGCTTTTATAAATATAAAATGACAATTTTCATTAAAAGGCGCCTGTTTACTTTTGGTATGGCCAGTTCCATAAAGGATAAATATATTCGGGCAGAAGGAGAACTGGCCATAACCTTTTCCTGACAACTCTGGTTACAGTTTTCTCCAAGCATTGTCAGGTTGCATATTTTTCCGGAGGAGACGAACGGGAATGTCTCACAAGTTGTTCCCTTAGGTTTTTAGTTTGATACCACATGACACTTCTATATGAAGCTCCAAAATATTAATACTATGTGTGATTGTAACAAAACAACGGTGGTAAGAGTCACTTACCCTTAAGTCAAATCACACTTGAATTAATGTCTTTTCCATCCACCCAATTTATCGGCTCCTCTTCCTCTGACCCGAGCAACTATCTCCCCTGCTTCCGGGCTCATTGCTCCCACTAACAACACAGTGGTCCTCAGCTGGGGGCAATTTTGCTCCCCTCCCCGCCCCCAGAGACATTTCTGGTAGTTGCAACTAGGGGATGCTCCTAATTCTAGTGGGAAGAGGCCAGGGATTTTGCTAAACATCCTACAAGGCACAGGACAGCCCCTCACAACAAAAAGGATTCCACTTCTTGGTATTTACCTAAGAAAAATGAAAACCTACGTCCATATAAAACTTACACATAAATGTTCTTATCAGCTTTTTTCATAATTTTCAAAAACTGGAAACATCCAATCTAAATATTCAGCCATAGATAACTAGATAACAAAATTGTAGTCAAAAGAAATAATCCAATGAAATACTACTCCACAATAAAAAGGAACAAACTACCAATACATACAACATTGATAAACCTCTGAAACATGTGCTAATGAAAGAGGCCAGATGTACCTTTTTTAAAGTGAGGGAGGAAAAAATAGCAAGAACAAAAAAAAAAAAAGATAAAATAAATATATATATAAAAAAAAGAAAGAGGCCAGAAATAAGAGTATATTGTTATGATACCATTTATATAAAATTCTAGAAAACGTAGAACTACTTAATAGTGACACAGAGCAAATCAGTCGTTCTCTAGTGCCAAGAGTTGGGGTTGGGATTGTTGCAAAGGGACATGAGAGAGCTTTGGGGAATGATGGAAATATTCTGTATCCTGAATATGGTTGTGGTTATATTTGTCAAAATGCATTCAAAGGTGCACCTAAAATAGGTGTGCTTATTTTATGTTAATTTCACCTAAATTTCATTAAATGAAACTACTCATAATTCTATATAGCCCATGGTCATTATCATTAATATTTTATATATTTACACTTAGATCTATTTAGATACATATGTTTTATGTTATATAATTAAAAGTATTCCCTCTTTATAATGAAAAAAATCAAATAATAGTTCTGGAGTTGTGGCACGAGGAGCTCTGTGGGCCTGTTCTCATTGAAACAACCATAATTGGTCAAAATTATTTCATAAACAACAATTTAAAGTCTCTGGGCAGTGTCTAAGGAAATATAGCAAATAAAGAAACATTTATTCAAGAAAATATGTCAGGCCGGGCGAGGTGGCTCACGCCTATAATCCTAGCACTCTGAGAGGCTTAGGCAGGAGGATTGTACGAGGTCAGGAGTTTGAAACCAGCCTGAGCAAGAGCGAGACCCCATCTCTACTAAAAATAGAAAGAAATTAATTGGCCAACTAAAAAAATATATAGAAAAAATTAGCCGGGCATGGTGGCGCGTGCCTGTAGTCCCAGCTACTCGGGAGGCTGAGGCAGGAGGATTGCTTGAGCCCAGGAGTTTGAGGTTGCTGTAAGCTAGGCTGATGCCACAGCACTCTAGCCCGGGCAACAGAGTGAGACTCTGTCTGAAAAAAAAAAAAAAGAAAAGAAAAGAAAATCTGTCGAATCTGTGTAAGAACTGCAAGACTCTATGGCACTTGAGCCATGGCCTGCTCCCTTTTCTCCCCACCCCCAACTAGCTCAGCACGACGCAGGCACCATCCAAGCACATGTGGCCAAGAAGATGGGGGTCCCTCTTCCCCTCTGTTCCCAAGCAAGGAACGCAGCATTTCACCAGGAGGCGTAAACTACCAGCATTCCTCAACCCCTCCAGTTCTGAGTTACAGAGGCTAAATTCCTAGACGGTGCAGTCAAGAGCGTAGGAACTGCCTTTATCCACCTGGCCACCCATTTAAAGGTAGAGGCTTTAGCACGGTGACACAGATCAAGAGCACTAGGGCTCCGATCTCCATAATCCCAGCTTGCTTGCAGAGTGGAGGCACTACACAGACACAAACCAAGAAGATCAGAGATGACTCCACCTGCGCAGCACCTGGAGCAGCGACTCTGCGCTATTGCACAGGATGGGAGGCAGTCAGTGCATGAGAACAGAGAGCGCCAAAGCTCTCCCCACTGGAACTGACTTTGTTTGCAATTAGGAGGAGGCTGGTGGTGCTAGAAGAGCAAGAAGCTAGACTGCAGGCCAACCAGTTCGCCAGCGGGAACAAAAGGAAAGAGAGAGCTAAGAGCAGCCCCTTCCAGGTCACAACAAACTTCAAAGACTGGCCTCAAAAAGTACCCCTGCCCAATTTAATTAGGCTATGGGGCAGTTCATACCCCAGGACATTGCATAAGACAATAGAACAATCAGCCAGCAATTAGTGAAGCCGAGCAACTACCTGTGATGCCAAATAGAGACATCAGGGAAGGAGACTGTCACAGTCCTCTGGAGTCAGGGTGACTGGGCCCATACCTGCACCTTCTGAGGAGCAACATCAGAGGCTTCACACTATGGGAGAAATAGACTTGACTAAAATACTTTAGTCAAGACCCTAGCCAAATTAACAAGCAAATAACAACATGTGCTCACCATTAAATTGGTACTCATTGATCAACACCTACGTGCACATATGGAAGTAACATTCATCGGGTGTTGGGCAGGTGGGAGTGGGGGAGGAGGGGATGGGTACATTCACACCTAATGGGTGCAGTGCACGATGTCTGGGGGATGGACACACTTGTAGCTCTGACTCGGGTGGTGCAAAGGCAATATACGTAACCAAAGTGTTTGTACCCTTGTAATATTCTGAAATTTAAAAATAATTTTTTTTTTTTTAAAAAAGCAAACAACAAAAGTAAGCCCTGGAGAAGGGAGAAGATGAATCAATATCTAGAATTGCTACAATATAGGCTGGGCGCGGTGGCTCATGCCTGTAATCCGAGCACTCTGGGAGGCCAA
>VBSM01003148.1:8419453-8436132 GCA_008086735.1 Cheirogaleus medius | reverse complement strand
CCACCCGCCTCGGCCTCCCAGAGTGTTAGGATTATAGGCGTGAGCCACCGAGCCTGGCCAAGATTTATGTTGTTTTCATGCCTGCTAACACAGCATCCATTCTGTAGCCCATGGATTAAGGAAGGAGTCATTTGACTTTTAAGTCTTATTCTTCAAGAAATAAGTTTCATAACCCTATGGCTGCCATAGACAGTGATTTCTCTGATGGATCTGGGCAAAGTCAATCGAAAATCTTCTGGAAAGGGTTCACCATTCTAGATGCCATAGAGGACACTCAAGGCTCATGGGAGAGGGTCAAAACTGAAACATTAACAGGAGTTTGGAAGTTGATTCCAACCCTCACAGATGACTTTGAGGAGTTCCAGACTTCAATGGAGGAAGGAACTGCAGATGTAGTGGAAATAGCGAGAGGACTTGAATTAGAAGTGGAGCCTGAAGATGTGGCTGAATTGCTGCAGTCTCATGAGAAAACCTGAATGGATGAGAAGTTGCTTCTTATGTGTGAGCCAAGAAAGTGGTTTCTTCAGATGGAATCCGCTCCTGGTGAAGATGCTGTGAACAACTGTTGAGATGACAACAAATGATTCGGAATATTCCATACACTTAGCTGATAAAGCGGTGGCAGGGCTGGAGAGGACTGATTCCAACTGGGAAAGAAGTTCTGTCGTGAGTAAAATGTCATCAAACAGCGTCACATGCTACAGAGAAATCTTTCATGAAAGGAAGAACCAATTGGTGCAGCAAACCTCATTGCTGTCTTATTTTAAGAAATCGCAGGCTGATGCCATGGCACTCCAGCCTGGGCAACAGAGCAAGACTCTGTCTCAAAAAAAAAAAAAAAAAAACAACAGAAAAGAAATTGCCACAGCCACCCCGGCCTTCAGCGACCACCACCCTGATCGGTCAGGGTGAAGGGAATGCACCTTCTCAAATCTCACTGTAAGTAAGCTGCCACCCAGCACCCTATGACAAAATGCATCTCTGAAGAACAAACAATACTAGCTTTAAAATGCATTTAAAATTCGAAAACATATAAATAGGAAATGAACTTAGGAGAAAAATGGATTGATACAGAAAACAGCTACCCACAGAGCACAAAGACTAAAAAACACCACGCTTGAGTAGTTCAGAATCAGGTCACTGTCTTCAGGATGACCTTAGAAAAGATGAAGCACATTGAAGTTTCTGAAAACCATGGTATTCTACCATAAAACAGAGAGTCGTGACATCGTGGCGGGCCACTTGGTGGCAGGTCTGCTTGCCTCACACACATGCCAAAATCGCCTAATTATTTTTGGTGTAGACGAGAACAAGTGTGTTGGTTTCACAGGTCATCGCATTTTTTAAAGGTGTTCTTTTAGGCACATAGGAAAGAGCAGGTGCTGGACACTCATTATAAGACATATAAATATAAAATGAAGAAAACATATGAAGAAAATGGAAAAGTGTGGCTACCTCAAGGAATGACGGGGCATCGGGCAATGAACCAGTGGCCATTCGCTCAGTCTGTCGCGGGGGGCTGCATGTCTCAGCTCAGGCAAGTGTGGTGCTCACACACATTTAAATCCTGGCATAAGTTCACTTCCCTATTTTCCCATCTCGCATGATTTAGCATCATGAAGTACCTAGTTAGACACCCAAGCTAGTGCAATCCCGTGGTCCTAGATCAGTCATTCCTACGTCCAACCGTCCAGATTCTAAAATGTTTAGCATTAAACAAAAAGACATAGGGCTGAGCATGGTGGCTCATGCCTGTAATCCTAGCACTCAGGAAGGCCGAGGCGGGAGGATCGCCCAAGGTCAGGAGTTCGAGACCAGCCTGAGCAAGAGTGAGATCCCCGTCTCTACTAAAAATAGAAACAAATTAATTGGCCAATTAAAAATATACAGAAAAAATGAGCCGGGCATGGTGGCGCATGCCTGTAGTCCCAGTTACTTGGGAGGCTGAGGCAGGAGGATCGCTTGAGCCCAGGAGTCTGTGGTTGCTGTGAGCTAGGCTCGGGCAACAGAGTGGGACTCCGTCTCAAAAAAAAATAAAATAAAATACAAGACACAGACGCAGTGAGGGCTCTGGTCGACATTGGTGTGCAGGATGGATTAAAACAATAAATACTCACGCAAAGTTTCCAACTTACTGCTCGCTCTGCTCTGGGAGAGGCTGTAGGCAGCGTGTTGTAAGGCTGAGAGGAGAGCTGTCAAATGGTGCTATTTCGGTCGCAAGAGCTTGGTTTCAGGGACAGATTCGATGAGCAAGAGTAAGAGAGTTCCTGTGCATCTCTGAGAGTTTGGCTCAAGCCCATGCTCTCCCAAGCTGTCACCAACTTCCTGAACAGGGTAGCACTCACTCGTCACCCCAGTTAGGCATCACCAGTTGCCTACACACCACTCTTCCAGAACTCCAATTTTATCCAGCACTGAAGGCCATCTGCTCCGTCAAAAGCCTGGGACCCTCCCCAGCCCCAGGGGTTGAATCCTCATTAGCAACCTGGTGTTTTTAATCCCGTTCACCTTGCTGGGACTGGTTAAGGAAGGTTATGATGAAGATCTAGCTACAAGGGCACCCACTGCTGAAGAGCCTCCATGCAAGTTTTCCTCACTGCCTGGACTTCCTGTTTTGTGAAGGAATGAACTTTCTTTATTGTTTAAACCACTGGGTTCGAGAAGGGAAACTTCTGTTATTGGTGGTCCCAAGTCATTGGATACAGTCCCCGTTCTCTGAAGTAGCATAACCTGTTATAGAGTGCACAGGTGCACACACTCATTCATTCTCTCTTCCTCCCTTTTTAAAGGAAACTAATGCTTATGTGAGTTCTAATTCGACCCCCCTCCATCCCCCAAACACGAGCTCCTTAGAGCAGCAGCGCACATGCTCTGTGTTGCTAACACCGTCTAAATATCCTCCTGCCCAGCATTGCCAATCACTCACTTCGAGGCCCAGTTCAAAATCTACTTCCTACATGAAGTTTCTTTTTGTTTTTTTTGGAGACAGAGTCTTGCTCTGTTGCCCAGGCTACAGTGCTGTGGCGTCAGCCTTGCTCACAGCAGCCTCCAACTCCTGGGCTCAAGCGATCCTCCTGCCTCAGCCTCCCGAGTAGCTAGGACTACAGACATGTGCCACCCTGCCCAGCTAACTTTTTCTATATATACTTTTAGTTGGCCAGCCAATTAATTTATTTCTATTTATAGTAGAGACTGGGGTCTCGCTCTTGCTCAGGCTGGTCTCGAACTCCTGACCTTGAGCGATCCTCCCACCTCGGCCTCCCAGAGTGCTAGGATTACAGGCGTGAGCCACTGCGCCCGGCCAGAAGTTTCTTTCTTAATCCCTGCCTGCATCTTTCTAGAATTCTAGAATTCATGTACTGCCTCTGACTTTTTACATCTTATCTGCTGATTCTATTACCTCCCTCTTCGTGTCTACCACTCCAAGTCCACGGCTGATTACACTGATGAATGAATGAATGAATGAATGCACGAGCGTGGAGCACTATTGCCCTTCACCTGAAACCTAGGGGTTTCCTTCCCTCTTTTCTTCCTTGTCTTCTTTCCTCATCTTACTCCTCTGTAGAAGAAAAGACAAAAATTGACATAAAAGGAATTCAGAGCTCAGGCTCCGAAGGAAGAATAAATATTTTTAAGGAAAGCCCAAAATGACACACCCTAGTTTCTGGGAGAGACAGATCAGGGGCAGAATTCCAGCGACCTGGGCGGCAGCATCGGTAGGAACCACCTCCTGTTCTGGTCCCTCCGTGCACACACTGAGCAGTTCCACTGGTGACACGGGGCAAGGAGGGGGCAGAGGACATTCTTAACAAAGCAGAAGTTACAGTAGAAAGTATAACGGCGTCTAGCACACAGTAGGCATTCAAGAAATGTTAGCGACTGGGAGGTGACAGAGCATCACGCGGTTAGGGCTTCAGGCTTATACCTTGAAGCTTTTCATTATAAAACAGGATGAGCTGTAGATAGCAGCAGTGACACTGCTCTCTCGATTGTAATGAACTTCATCTGAACGTGCTGGCTTGATCTAATGTGGACTTGAAGCTGTTCTGAAATGAAAAATAAAAGTTCGCACTGTTTTTGTTTTTATTTTAAAATCCCCGTGGGCAGGAGATCTCCAGACCACCTACAGAAAGGCTGAGTCCATTTCCAACGCTGCGTCTCTGATCACTGATGTGCTCTGCTGTGTGCAAAGCTCTGGGCCATCCTCCTGATACGGCAAAAAAAAAAAAAAATAGCATTTGCAAGGATCACGACCTGGTATAGAAATCAGTTTGTACCCGTGAAGGCATGCAATACAACTCGAATAGGCTTTTAACTCATTTCCAGATTTTGTCACTTTCATTAGGTATTATGAAACTGACACTAAGAACTTCTGCAATATCTTTTATGTTACACAATAGAGTTAAAAACTGTAGCAAATGTTCAGATATTTAAATGAGCACCAAACACTACAAAGTGCAACCAACATGGTTCTATTAAAAACTCTCTTCAACGGTGGCATTCAAGGACAGCAATACAATCTTTTCTTTACAAAGCAACTAATATAAAACTCCGCAAATGCCATAAATTCATTTCTAGGCTATTATTCTCATATAGGCATGTCATTAGATATACTTTCTTTCAGTTCTTTCCTGAGGTATGTTTTGTGGTTCACTTTTATTGTACTGCTGGATGCATTATTTTTGATCATCCTTCCCTAAAATGATTTTGAAAGACCTGCAAAAAATTTTATTGCATAGGACACTATTCATGACACAGAGGTTGGGAACTGCAAATGGGTGGCATTGGAACAAATCTTACAAATAATTGCATTTTTTAAGAATTTGTTACATACATTTTTTTTTTTACAGTTTGTCTCTTTTAAAAAAAAATTGAAGTTTATAGCTAAGACTTAACTACGTACAGTGAAGAATTTTAGGAATGTTAGAGATTAGAGAATAGATGAATGATAAAAAGGAAAAAAAAAAGCCATCATTCTTGCCGGCTATATATTGTATTGCCTTCAAAAGTAACTGTACATGTTGTAATCAGTTCATAGTTAAATATTTCTACTAATCTGTTTTGGGAGAGCAAATGTCTTTCAAGGTTTCAAGTTCCTCTATAAGCTTCTTGTTCTGGACTTCCAGCACGGCCACTCGACTCTCCAGACATTTGACATATTCTTTCTTTCGACGTCGACATTCTTTCGCAGCTTCCCTGAAAAGAGTAGAAGCAAAAGGGCAAACGAAACATTTTTTTTTTTTTTTTGCATGCTACTGACAAAACAGAGTGAAGTAAGCGTGGTAAATATGATCACGGTTGCATTCCAAATCTTGGAACGACCTTCCCAATTCAATTTCAAAAACACTAAGCCAAACTGGATTCTTAAGGGGTCTCAAGTGTCCCTTCCACAAAAGTCCACATGGCAATTAGTAGAACTGCTGCATCTCCTGCCTTGATTAGAGTTCACAGTAAACAAGGGTCCAAGTCAAAGACAGTTACTCTGCTTTATGGCAATAAAGATCTTTGAGGGCCTTGAGTTCCTCAATCAGAGTCTTGTTTTGGTTTTCAAGCACAGCCACACGATTTTCAAGACATTTGACATATTCTTTCTTCTTCCTGCGACACTCCCGGGCAGCTTCCCTGGAACCAACACAAGGCAAATGACTGCAGGAACAACCTTCCAGCACAATCCAGAGTGGCTTGAATGAACTTCTGCCCCCCAAACTCAACAACCAATCGGTCCTGGTAAGGTTTGCACAAAGCGACACAACGAATGTAACCAGGCACGTGCCTTTTTGTAAGACAACAAGAACGACTTGAGAGCACAATCAATCTGCCCAACATTCATTGAAAATAGTGTTTTCTTAGGGCACACATTCCATGATAACAATAAACAGAATTGTTTTCAGTGAACTACAACAATAGGACCACATCCCCAAGTAGAATTTTTACGAAAACATTTACAGATCCTTTTAATTCTCTTAATTATTTCTGTCTGCCAAGAGCCACATATTCCATCATGATGAGTTAATTTGATTTGATCAAAAATGACTGTGAGAATTACTCCTCCAGAAACTTAAATGTCAACACTGGAGATTTTTACTCTTCAAGACTAAGTTTCCGTAAAACAAGATCAATCACAACTGCAAGACACCGTTTATTGGCTAGAAAGCACAACATGGATAAATTGTAACAATAAACAGAAGAAGTACATTTTTATGAACTGAAATGAAGTGGACACTGCTTCTGAAAATTAAAAAAGGAAAGAAGGGGGTTACATAACACAACACTCAATAATTCAGACACAATTGAAACCCACGAATGTGACAACACCACAATTAAAATTATGAATAGGAAGCTACAGAAGAACTTAGGAGTATATTTCAGTCGTCTGATCACATGCATTTAATGTCCAATATACTGAACTTTAAAGCACTGTTAAGCTCAAAGCAAAGAACAGACCAGCAGCCAAAGCAACAACACAGATATATTGATGAGTTGAGTTAGTCGTTTTCATGCATAACCCACCAAAAACCAATAAATATAGCCAACATTTTCTCTTTTTTTTCAGGGTGGGAGGGGATGACAACTACTTCAATGAATTCCTCTGTAGAAGACACACTCTGATAACAGCCTTATTTTGAAGTATCAATTCCATGCCTATGGGGTATGTCACCCTTCACATCAAAAAAGCCTGTATTGAAACAGATATTATCATTCAAATATATTTTAACAAAAGTAGTGTTCAATGTCTAAACACCAGTCACTGTAATGTACAGCATTTCTATAATCCTGAACTAGTGTGTTGCATACAACAGATCTGGCCAATTGTTTTATTTTTAGCATAGTTGACGCTCACTAACTGGATATCTGTGTTTTCTCCATGGGGAGCAAGAGTCAGCAGAAAAGAAACCTTGAAATCCCAATGAACTGCAGGAAAAGATCAACCCCTACTTCCTAGCCAAGAACAATGCACTCACCCTGCGAACTCACAAAAGTTCTCAGACTTCTCAACTGGTTAGCAAAAAAAAAAAATTTAAAAATGTAAAAGTGAATTGAAATGTGATACTCTAGCAATTAATTTAATCTAAATGATGCACAGGGGAAAAGTTCAGAATAAATTCCAACATACAAATTTGCAAGGTTGGGAATGCAATTTGACTCTTTTCCACAAGGGAACTAAAATTCATTTATGAATATCACGGTTTTCACAATTAAATCATTATCTTAAATTTCAGACCTAGAAGGAAGATAGTCATTTTACAAACAAGTTATCATTAAATATAAATTTTGCATACCTAATAGCAGTGTTGTGGGGTGTTTAATTTTTAAAATTTTTATTTACCAAGATATTTTGTTGTAAATATCCATACTTCATATTTTACATTTGTGCGTGTGTACATGTGTGCATTCGTGTTACCAGAGTCAAAATGTTCCAAGCACAAAGCTTTAGATGATCACATCAGTAGATGGTACATTCCTAAGTATTTCTCAGCTATGGAAAACACCTGTTTTTTCTATTAATAGTTAGCTCACTTTTCAGGCCTTGCATCTGTCTGGATATGTCCTCAGCTTGCAGAGGAAATACATGGCAAAGAGGAAAAGCTAACAAGGGTGTAAAGAAATAAAAACCGTTGCTGGATTGATAGAAATATAATTAAATATCTATTTTTGAAAATCAGATTAATTTGTACCATTTTCCACCATGAAAATTAAACCAAGAAATAATATACAAGTGAAATAAAATAAAAATTAAAAAAAAATTGGGAAATAGCATTTTATGATATACTTACTGGTTAAAAAATAAAATTACAGAAATATGGGGCAAGAATAAATGAGAGAAGGGCCAGGCATGGTGGCTCACACCTGTAATTCTAGCACTTTGGGAGGCTGAGGCAGGAGGACCACTTGAGGCCAGGAGTTTGAGACTAGCCTGGGCAGCACAGTGAGACCCCATCTCTACAAAAAGTTAAAAAATTAGTTGGGTGTGGTGGCATGTGGCTATAGTCCTAGCTACTCAGGAAGCTGAGGCAGGAGGATCACTCAAGCCCAGAAGTTCAAGGTTGTAGTAAGCTATGATTACACCGCTGCACTGTAGCCTGGGCAACAGAGTGAGACCTTGTCTCCAAAAAAAAAGAGTAAGCAAGAGAAAATGAGAGAGAGCAGAGTGGAAGTACATACACTGTAACAGTATCTCTAAGTGGTGGGGCCATGGTGATTTTAATTCTTTTTGTTATTTTATATTTGTACTTTATTAGAATTTATCAAAATAAATATGTATTCCAGCATAATAGAGAAAAAACAAAATTCCAAAATAGATAAAAGCAAATGACATGTAAAAAAACTTTAAAAATGCTTGACTCACACAGATTTGCATTGCTTATAAAGAGCTTAAAAATTATACTTATCGCCTACTTTACAAATACCAAATGCAAGATAAATATTTGTAATAAAGACTTTCCATCATTATTTTAAAAATTAGTGTATGTTTTGGACATTACCTTCACAACACAGAGGGATGTGCTTGCTGCTGATGAAATGGTTTCATGGCTAGAACTCTTGACTAGAAGACAATCTAATTACCAACACATGCAGAGCACACGCAAACCCACACGAAACGCCACATGACACTTTAGCTTGGGAGAAACAGCTTAGGAAGAGTGTAATTTTTTTTAAAGCCCCATAGTAATTAATCACGTGTCCTAGAATTGGCTGCTGACTCCTTGGGAAGCATCTTACCTGTTTTTCATTAGCCTCAGCTCTCGTTTGCGTGTTGCTTCTTCTGCTAGCTGCTGGGGACTGTGCAGACTTCCTGGCGAGGCAGCCATCACCACTCCCTGGGGCAAAGCAGTAGTAGGAGCTCGGATCTGGTAGGTTGGCATGTCACCAGTGGCGGCTGCAGCGAAACAAAATATTCCAAGCTTATGTAAACAATTCACAATTTGCTATTCTATACAAAATTGGCCTGGAAATAATATACTTTTTTACATGTCATAAGAGGTGATCTTGTATAAGATGATTATTCTGAGCATTATAGGAATCTTAAGTATCAAAGACTTTGTTCAGCATTTGGAGCAATGACATTTAGCATACCCTACACATTTCAGGTAGAAAAATGTCCTAATGTATTTTAGACAGGTTTTTAATCAAAGGCTAAAGTACACAGGCTTTTCAACCGACAGTTCGTTTAGCCTTAAACCAGGGGTGTGCTGATAAATATTTAAGAAACAGCTCTTTGGGGGAGAGGGGAAGCCTTGATCTATAGTGTTTGATGATTCCATGATGTCGCTATGTTCACCATGGCTAATTTCAATCTGCCAATGTGACTTCCCTGAATGCAGAACTGGGAAGAGACACTAAGTAGCATACCATGCAGACAAAACATGTAAATAACCACAAAAGCACAGATAAAATAATTAGAAATGATGAGTTTTGAGTACTGGTGTTGGTTTTAATGTCATTTATTTAAGGGTTTATGTGTGTGCGTGCGTGTGTGTATATATATATTTAATTTTAAATAATGGCTGTTTTAACAACCAGCTCACAAAGAGGCTGAAAATGTAACAATTGGTTCTAGCAAGCAAGTAGGAGCTGGCTCTACCACAGCACCGCAAAAATTTTAATTAAGCAGAACATCTCCATCCTCTGAATATTTCAGTTAAGAGATTTTCCTAGACCCTATATCATGTCTGAAATAGTTACTGGGTGTCTTTGAGTGCAAGTCCTATTACCAGAAAATGATTGAGGCACTGAGAGGAACCTAGTTCACTATAGTTTCAGTTAAAAAAAAAAACCCAAACTGCAAAAATACAGCAGAGCTCTACTTAAAACTGGTTTCTCTGGGGAAAGGGAATTTTTGTCTTTCTTAGGTTTCCTGGGATAATCATACATTTCTAAGTATTTATTTTCTCAGTATAATATACTCATACAGTTAGAAGATTTAATATTTACTTAGTATTCAGATTGAATACTAAAAGTAAGTTCTCAAAGTTTCCTAAGTTATATCCAAAATGTGTCTCTCTACTGCAATAAACATAGAAAAGACAGATGGATTTGAGTGACGAAACATGTTTCTACCACCAACGCTTCAACTTTGAGAACGTATGGTCCAGAGTTAATTTGACACTCTGATGAGATCGTACAAAATACATGCTCTCTCAACGTTAAATGCAAGAAAAAGGTTTTTGTAGAAGTTATTAATCCTATAAAAATTGGTCTGAATCAAATGTCAAGGAAAAGAGGAAATACAGCACTTCCATATTTCATTAAAATGTGTTATACCCATTGAGTAAGAGCTGAAATTTTACCCATGGGAAACAATGACTTTCTCACCTACATGGGATATTATCACTGAACACAGACAAGCAGTTTAAAAAATTTAAACAAAAATCAACTGATTTATGTGCTTTTATTTGGGTATATGCCAGGTTTTTCCTCCCCTCGGGCTCTAGAATTAAGTGAAAGAATGAACAATAAAGAAACAACAAGAAACATGGTTTTGAGGGATACACAATTGAAGGTCTTCATAGAATTAATGAAAATACCATTTATAAGGCTGTAATGCCTCTTCCTTCTACATGTAATTTAAAAAAAACCAATGGTGATAAATAGTAACTATGATTAATGATCACCAGCAAAATCTCTATTTAATAAACTTGGGAAAATTCCTCAATTTGTTTTTATGACTATTCAAAAATGCTGTATACATCGATGTCTCCATATAGGTCAGAAAAGTTTATAGCTTTGAAATATTTACGAAGGTCATTTTAAAACCAGTTATGAACTAACTCAAGAGCTTTTTTAAATGTCTTAATCATGTTGTCAGAGGAGAGCTGGAGTGGAACATAGAATAACACAGTTCTCCCCTCATTTCTCTTCACCCACATCTAGGGAAGAGGTTATGGGATAATAAAGGCTGGAACAATGGAACAGCTGGGGGCTATGTGGGCATTCTAAAATGGGAACAATAGCCAGTGACGAATGAGAAGTTGACATGTCACCGTGTGGACATTTGCAGGCAGCAAGGATGTGGACCTTGGCCGAGGGTTCTTTCTAAACATGCTCACAAAGAAGTGCAATAAAATTAATAGAAAGCCACAGAGGGGTTCGTTACACTCTCTAGTTTTGTACACATTTGTTGTTTGCCGTAATATGAAGTTAGAGCAGAATGCTCACGTTGTACGCAAAAGCTAGTTTTCTTAAAAATCTTTTCTTTAAAAAAAATGGGGGGGGAGGTGGAAGGGGGTAGAGGTTTGAATACAGATGAAAAATAAAGTCCATTCATTGGCCTTATATTTACCAGAAATGGTTTTAAACAACTTTTGCCTGTTTCCAAAAGCCACGACCACCCTCAAAGGCCCAAATTTGGCACCATGAAGGATAATGGCAATCCCAAAAGAAGCATCTTGAAACATTCTGAGCAATAGCTCAGAAAAAAAGATCACTTGAAAATAACTTGGAAGGGGATGATGTATTTGGATGTATTAGTTCTGAGATGTTAGATAAATTGGGTTTTATTAAAATTTTTCAGATATCATATATTCATTTATTTCCTTCAAAAAAGTCAAAAAATACACCTCATTAGTTCAAACCAGAAATATGAATTAGTGTAAATTAGTAGGAATTAGTATAAATTTCTGTAATATCCCAAAGACTCTACATGAAGGTACCCTTCTAATGGTCAATGGATAAATTCCATATACTCAAATGTAATCTTATTAATAAAGTACCTCAAACAGATATGGGCAAAGAGAATCTCTTGTTTTTGAGAAAAATCTAAATGTCAAAAAGTTTTAGTTTTGAAACACATTATAAAAAGTGTTTGACTCAGTTTAGCTTCAAGTTTCCAATATTCTGAATTCAGTGGTAACTCACAGCAGATTAGATGCCAAGGATTTGATCCTTTGGCCAAGGATCACATTTCAAAGAACCATCCTGCATTCTTTGATGACATGGTCTTATTCCTGTACACTTACAAAGGCCAGTTCCTGTCCCCATCTAACTACTAAAAGTGTCCAGATTATTTTTTATTCTAGAATTTCATTTTCGTATTCTGAAAAATGCATGAGTCATCAGTGGGAGCCTAAAAGTCATGACTGAAGAAAGATAATAAGAAAAAGATAGTGAATAATTATTCACTTTGTTCTCAGGAGAGCAAAAACTTTAAGTCAGAGATAGTACTTTTTTAACCTTGGTATGCCCTAGAATCTAGCACAGTATTTGGCCTGTATGGGGTGCGTCATGAGTTTATGTGTGCATTACAAAATAAATTTTGAGCTTCCTGGGGTTTTGCATAAGTCCACTGTCATTTGGAATGTTTAAAATAAGCGGTCCTTCTTATAGATTTGTATTATTACAGCTAAGTCTTTAACACTAAGACATGGAAAGCCCTGGAGATACTATGTCTTCAGTCACAGCGGCCTTTCTTGAAAAAAGGCATTATTCCCTTAGATATACTTTGGACACATCTAACGTGGCATTTTAGAAGCAGAGGAGTTCTAATTATAATGTGTTTCCAACCATCTAACTCCTCACCTGAAAATTTTTTTTTTTTTAGGTTCGGTATCAAATATTTCATGGGAAAGAAAATTCCTAGAACTCTCCATTCTGGTCGTTAACTTCATACCTCTCTTTGCAAGCTTTAAACACGATACAGCAGAAAGAGCATGGGATTTGGAGTCTGGGTTCTAGTCCAGCTCTGCCACTTACCGGCCATGTGACTTGGGGCAAGTTCAGTTTCCTCATCTGTAAAATGGGGATACATTATCTCATTTAATACTCACAATAAACCCTTTAATGTATGTCAAAGTGTCTAGCACAGTGCCTGGCACATGGTAGGCATTCAGAAAATGTTAGTTCCCTTCCTCTTCCCTTTCTTAAGTTCTGAAAGACAATGTTCCAAATTATGCTTACACTGTATATTACTTAAAAGGCATATAACATCCATAAATATATTTTCCCCTGGACTTTCCCTCCTAACAAACCCAGGGAATCAAAATGTACGGCTCTTATTCCTTATTTTGTTAAAAAATATGCCTATTAAAAAACTTCCAAAATTTATAATATATTTTTACATACCTTTAGAGAATAAATTATTAAAAGATAGCATAAAATGTCCTTTCGATATATATATAATCACATAAAATAGAACCCCAAAGGTGGAGAATCACAAATGAATAAATGATATACTCTTTGTCCGACTGGTAATAAGAAAACAAAAAAACCCACAAGTTAGAGCAGGAAACAAAGCAAGTCAGAGCTGAGAAACCCAGCCCAATGCCTATCTTGATAGCTTCTAAAGTGAAACAAGTTACTGACACCCCGAATTATGTTAACTTCATTTGCTTGTTTGGTTATTTATTGACTGAGATATCTATAGTATTAAATGAAAACATTTTTATACAGAGTTCCTACCTTCAGATGTCATTTCACTATGTATCGCTAATCCTAAATACACCTAAGTGAGCAATGGAGATAACTCAGAAGTCAGACTCAGCAGTGGGGGACTTCTTTCCCTAGCTCCATTAAGCTATCACATCTCCTCTTGTTCTGGTTCTCTCCCTCCCCCGCCACCACTGTTCCCAACACCCAGTGCCTGCTTATCCCCAGCCTGGTGTCCCACACTGTCAAAAAAAAAAAAAATTTCCCTTCTCCATTGCTCCATTCTCTCCAGGAAAATTAAATCCTACATAAAAATGACTAAGCACTGAACATCTTCAAATTTGTTACAATTACTATAACACATAGACCACATAGAATTAAGTCATCAAAACTTTTTCAGCTTTATTGAGGGATAATTGACAAAAATTGTATATATTCAAGGTGTACAATGGGATGCTCTGATATATGTATACACTGTAAAATGATTACCACAATCAACCTACGTCAGTTACAGAGAAGGGACTTGCTTAAGTCATTTATTACGTGAAACTCTTAAGAGTCAAAATCTATATTAAAGATGGGAAATTATGAGTACTAGGATTTAATGTTCTATATGATAGTAAATACATGCTCTATGGTCCTATGACAGTAATAACAAATATTCTAGGAAGAAACTTCCATTTTGACTACTTAAGATGATGCTAACTTCACTGTGTAAATTTCATAGGCGGTGTGTGGCATGCTTTTGTAATTCATGTGACATTAGCATTAATTTATTAATGTCAGGTGAGTTTTGAGGAGCAATGTAATATGGTATGAACAGAACCAGGAGTCTTTAGGCTCAAACTGGTTCACTACTTGCTAGATCTGTGAACTTGGACATCATACGCCCACTCGGACCCGTGTTTAGTTATACATACAGTGAGGGCAACAGTATCTGCCCTATGTCACCGAGAGTGCATGTAAAGTGCTTCTCCTTTTTCAGCATTTAAATATGGTTTCCTCCGTGAGGTTGACCCTGATCCTTTAACATATATTTCCTGCTTCCTGTACATCACTCACAACCTGGTAGCTTCCTTAATAGTACTTTCTACGACTTGTATTTATGTTTATTTATAACATTAAGCGACTTTTTATTTTAAAGTTTACATAAATGCAAAGTATCATCATAATTATTTGATTAGGCAATGTATTCATATAGGCAAATAAAAGCAGGGCAAAGTGAAATAAATACACCGAATTATATTTCATGAAACATTTTTCAAAAGTAGTAGGAAAGCAGTGTAATAGCAACTTTCAATTTCATTCTCTATACAGATTTGGAGTTTTACTGAGACTTAAAGTAGACAAGGGACTTGTTATTTTCAACATGAGTATAACGTGCTCTGCTACCAACTTCAAGAAGCTATTACAACCAAATAGGAACCATTCTTTTATATGAAAATTTCCAAACAAAAATCATTGCCAATAGCCTCCTGTCACAACGGTGATATATACATATATCTTTGTTCTCATGTATCAAATGTTAACCCAGATACTATTTTCCAAGTTTGAATAGTTGGAAAGTTTGTTCTTAAATGATTCAGAAATCCAGCCTGAATATAACTTATTAAGACTCAGAGTCTAAGAAATATGAAATTATGCTCCTAGCACAATGAGCTTATGAATAAAACAAAAAAAAATCTAGTAAAAATTTAAATTATGCCCAACAGAATCAATAATTTAATCCTGTAAGCTATAGATATTTACTTTTTATATTTGATTTCACGATCCTGTAAGTAAATGCTGCTAAAATCTTTTCCAAACAAGTCAGTCATTAGTGTTAGGAGCCTGATTTTGGTCTAGATCAGTTTTTCAAACTGGAAGTGGGTCATAAAATCAATTTCATGGGTCAAGAATAGCATTTTTTTAAAAAGAAAGAGGACAGAAAAGGAAGTATGAGTACATCACATGCAGGAAGTATTATGTTTAAAATTTGTTTCATATAAATGTACGGTACACACAGATAGACACAGGTCCACTGTGGCATGATACAAAACGTGGGCCATGGTCACAAAGTTTGCAGGTCACTGATCTAGAACAATCCTCTTGATTTGCCAATCCACACAGTGGGCTCAGAACTGAGGATCTACAGGCCTGGTTCCTAAAGCTGCTTTGCTACACCTTTGAAAAAGTTCCTTAATCCCTGTGTTGTTCTGATTCTTAAAAAAAAGGGAAATCAAACTTGTTATTCCTTTTTTCCAAATAGTACTGATCCTGTGAGAACTGACCAGATTTTTAAAAATGATGATTTCCAAAGGCAATCACAGTCAGATCTTGTGAAAAAATGCCCTACATTATTTGACATTTTAAAGTTTCAGCATTTTGAAAATTTTAAATTGGAAAAGGCAAATCATGTATAAGCATCATTGGTAAAAGTGTGAGAAAAAAAAACCACTTCAAGGATGGCATGTTTATTCTGTAAAAAGAAATGCATAAAAATGCAACTGCTGTTCACATGGAAAAAAATGTTCATTTATTTACAAGCAATGGTTAAAAACACACAGTACTTTAAAATCATTTTATCTTTTTCTAATGATTCTCTCTCAGACTTAAGACAAATCAAATGGTGAACAGTAATTAAAGCTTTAGTAAAGAAAGATATAAACCAATAATTTTTAGAAAATAAACACAAAATGCACAAAAATGCCTTTTGGTTCTCAGAATCATAGGACATGCAATATTTGAGATGATTTTAAGTTCATCTATATCTTATCATACATTTGTCATTTGAGAACCTCTGCAATCCATAGCATCTCTATATAACTTCACAAAAACTTCTCTGAGAAAAAAAAAATAGTTCCTCAAGCCCATTAAAAAAAAACAACAACAAAAAACAATTTAATACAGGTTTTACTTGCTCGCAACAAGCAAATGTTTCTCTCCAGGAAGAGGGCTGAGTGAGACCCCCTCACTTTGAAGAGCTGAATTGTGGTGAAGCTGTTTATAACCCCCATGCATTCTTTCTGAATTCTGCTGCAGATTCTAGTCCTGGGTCACACAGACAGCACCACTGGGTCAACAACACTGCAAGCACACAAAGGTCGCTGGGAACCAAGCCTTTCAAAATCAACTACCACCTACCTGCATCTAAGAAAAAGCAAACCAAGTCAAAAAAAAAAAATTCCTGATTGCAAATTGAAACACGGGAGGCTTGGGGACGCGATGAAAAAGACAGGCACTTCCCGGACCGAGCACTAGAGAGCACTGTGAATCTCAGGTTCCTGCACATCAGAACTTGGTTTTTTGTTTTTTTTTATTGTTTTTTTTTTTTACTG
>VBSM01003148.1:8409220-8419353 GCA_008086735.1 Cheirogaleus medius | reverse complement strand
AAAAAAAAAAAAAAAAACCTCTTCCTGTAATAAACCATCTTAATGCTCTTGTTTCTCATTATTTACATCAAAATCTGTTGAGATGGACCCTGGCACACAAAAAGATCTCATTAACCTTAAAAGTTACAAGCTTGTTTGTGTCTCATGAAGCCAGTAGTTCTTTATTGTTGTTATGTCCAAGGTTTCTAGGTAAACAGAGGGAATAAACCCTATGTATTTTTTTATAACTCATAGGAAAAAAATACATAGAAATTTAAACTTCGGGGATTAAAAAAAAAAATCACATTGACAATCAGCAGAGGAAAACTGTATTTCATAGACACTTGTAAATTCGCCAAGAAAGAAATATACCACTTTTGTTCACTTTTTGTTCATATAGCCACTTTTGTTCACCTAACACATTTTTTTTTTTATTTGCTGAGCCATTTGCTACACCACCATAAAAGCCAGCTGTTCTAAGGTGACACAAAATTTGCTAATTTTACTTCAAGGGAGTAGATACTGAAATTTTAAAAATGTACTGTGCCAATGTAGCAAGTACTAGATAGCATTCTCCCATAATTACTAGATCGAATTATTTGAAGTTGCTGATATTTGACCTTTTTGGTCCACAAAAATAGCAATTTCATGTGAGTCGATCTAATACTTTATTTTGCCAGATAAAAGCCCCTTGAAAAAAGTTCTGTGATTTTTAAAATTCATAAATAAATCAAAATTACTATTTGTAATTTTTTAAAAAAACATTTCAAATTTTATTTGGACTACTTGTTTAGCACATGAAGAGCTGAATCATTACAGAAAATTTAATGATTATAAGGTCAGGCACAAAATTGGTGAATGTTCAACAGTACAACAGACCATAGCTTGGAAAAAAAAATTATTTTGCATTTCCACTCACTGCACAAAAATAAGTGACATGTCACTGAGACCTTTTATCTATATCAGGGGGTTGTTTCCCTTGTATGATTGGAATTCAACCTGACCTTATGTCACTGAAATGCCATTCCACAACATTTTTAACTTACTCACTTAAGCACCTTCCCCTAAAGGCAAAGACTTTCCACTCAAATGCTTAGGAGGTACAATGTCAGGGAGTATCCATGTTTCTAGTAATTCGCCAGAGTTCCTAGGAAGGGGCCTAGGATTTCAACAGAAGATATCACTTTCATGTGATAAATGCTTTCTGAACATTTATCATATGCCAGAGACGGTGCTAGGTACTAAGGATCCTTATCCAAATGGAACTTACCATCTAGGCAAGACAAAGAGCCACAAGACAACGTGATATGTGCCTAAGAAGGGGCAATGGGCACTCATGGAGGGTTGCCTACGCCAGATTTGGAGGATCAGGGAAGTCTTTTTGAGAGAACTGTCATCTAAGATGAAACCTGAATAATGAATATGATTAGGGAAAGTGTCCTTGTCATTCAAACACTATGTGCAAAGCCCTAGACAGGAGTGAGGGCATGGTCTGTCACAGGAAACGAAACACAGCTGCATTATAAAAGAGGGAGAAGTAGAGAGGTATGTGGCCAATAAAGGAAGCAAGGCTAAGATCCAGCAAAGATTTGGGCCACACGAAGGATTCTGGACTCTGTCTAATAGGTAATAGGCATTCACTGAAGGGTTTTGAGCACATGCTATAGACTACAAGTGTCCTTCCAAATTTCCTATGTTGAAATCCTGACCCCCAATGCAATAGTGCTGGGAGGTGGAGCCTTTAGTAGGTGATTAGGTCATGAGGGTGGAGCCCTCAGGGATGGGATTAGTGCCCTTATAAAAGAGGCCCCAGAGAGCTCCCTGGCGCCTTCCAGCATGTGAGGACACAGTGAGAAGATGGCGCTCTATGCACCAGGAAGTGGCCCTCAGCAGACACTGAACCTGTTGGCGCCTTGATCTTGGACCTCCCAGCCTCCAGAACTGTAAGAAATAAATGTTGGTTGTGAAAGCCACCCAATCTAAGGTATTTCGTTACAGCAGCCCGAAGGGAGTAAGACACATGATGAGACGTGAATTTTAGAAATACTGCTCTGGCCGGGCGTGGTGGCTCACGCCTGTAATCCTAGCACTCTGGGAGGCCGAGGCGGGAGGATCGCTCAAGGTCAGGAGTTCGAGACCAGCCTGAGCAAGAGTGAGACCCTGTCTCTACTATAAATAGAAATAAATTAATTGGCCAACTAAGAATATATAGAAAAAATTAGCCAGGCATGGTGGCGCATGCCTGTAGTCCCAGCTGCTCCGCAGGCTGAGGCAGAAGGATTGCTTGAGCCCAGGAGTTTGAGGTTGCTGTGAGCTAGGCTGATGCCACGGCACTCTACTCTGGGCAAAGAGTGAGACTCTGTCTCAAAAAAAATAAAAAAATAAAAAATAAATAAATAAATAAAATAGAAATACTGCTCTAACCTGCACAGTAGTGGCGTATAGAAAGGAAAATGTTGAAGGCAGAGAACTTTGAAGTATCAGTAGGTCCCAGAATCATTGTGAGGGATGAATAAAGAGTCTAGCTGAACTCTTGGGAACAAGTCCCAAAAAACTGAGCCAAGAAGGGAGCTGCTGCCTCTGGCTCGATTAGGAAGATCAGGAAGCTGTTCTGCAGCTACGAGCTGGAGGGCAGCCACCTGGCGGAGACCACAGCCTGCTGTGGCAGCCCGCGTCACAGGGATGGCACCTGGGTGACAACAGTGGGACAGCGGGTGGGGAGAGGTGAAAGAATGTGTGGCTTAGCTAGGGGGCAGAATGCACAAAGGGACTTTGGGTGGAGAGGGCGGGAAGAGTAGGGGATGACACCCAAGTTTCTGGAGTAAAGTACTCGGGTGGGATTGTAGCAGTCCATCATTGAAATAGGGAAAACAAAAGGAGATTCGGGATGGGAACAATGGAAGTCAAGTTTGGGGTTTAGGGTGTCAGAGATATGTATGGGGCATTTAAGGAGCCAGGTGGAGGCAGGGGCACAGTCACAGTGAACTGAAGCCACCAGCTGGGATGAGTTTGGCCAGAGAGAGTTGCGAAGATCAAACAGGAAGAGGGAAGAGTAACACTGGGGAGTGGGGTGGAGGCAGGTTAGCCCAGCAAAGGGGACTGAAAGATAGGGGGGACAGAGAAGAAAGAGCAAGGAGAATAACGCCATTTCAGGGAAGAGAAGGAAGCAGAAGCCAAAAATGTAAAATAAGTGGAGGGATCAACCCAGATAAGCACTGAGAATTCAGAAAGAAACCAACATGACTTTTCAATGAGTGGAAGGGTGGAAGGTCGGTAGAGAACATCATCTTTAAGTTCAGGAAGACAAGATAAGAATGCCCACTGACCTTGTTGTTTTTGACACAGAACTGGAGCTCCTGGCCACTATCATTTAGGAAAAAAAAAAAGAAGAAGAAGAAGAAAAGAAGAAAGGAAAAGGAGAAAAAGAAAAACAAGAAGAAAAAAGATTGGAAGGAAGGAAAGAAAACATCATTATTTTTATATGGTATAAACATTCACAGAGTATCACAGACTGATTCACAAAGAATTAGCATATTGTTAGAAGCAATTACATTTCAGCGAGGTTAATAGATAAAAGATCAACTTAAAAATATTTCTCTATACCAGCAACAATTAGAAAATGTAATAGAAAAATAAGGTACCATTTATAATTGCAAGAAAAACCACAAAGCATTTCGGAACCAACTGAACAAAGAATATACAAGACCTCCACAGAGAAAAATTCTAAACTGCTAAAAAGTAAAGTAAGATCTGAATAAATTAGACATTCTATGGTTTGGAAGAGGTCAATTTAACAACATTATAAAGACTTTAGTTCTCCCTAAATTAATCTAGAAATTAAATGCAATCTCATAATTGGTTTTTATTATTATTATTAGAAACTCAAACTTATTTCAAATGCATATGAAAGAATAATGGTTCACAAATAGCTACATTAGGACTAAAAACAGAAAAAAGACAAAGAAGAGGAACTTGTTCTGTGAGATAACAAGCCAGTAGATACTGGCAGACAGAAAAAGAGGAATGGTACTAGCATAAGAATTCCAAGACCGCCTATGGCCATAGCACGCTGACCACACTCCATCTCATCTGATCCCTAAAGCTAAGCAGGGTCAGGCCTGGTTAGTACTTGGATGGGAGAATTCCAAAACAGATCCACGTATATGACAATCTACTGTATAATTAGGGTTTGCCCCATAAATTAATGAGGAAAGGGCAAATCATTAATAGTGGCTTCGTATATGAAGAAAAAATTAAAATAGATTCCCACCAAATACTATGTACAGAGGTGGTACCAAAATGTGAAAGGTAAAACTATAGAGCTAAGAGAGACAATGTAGAAAAATATCTTTGTGACTTGTGGAAGAAAGAGTTCTTGGCCAGGCGGCTCACACCTGTAATCCTAGCACTCTAGGAGGCCAAGTTGGGTGGATCACTCAAGGTCAGGAGTTCAAAACCAGCCTGAGCAAGAGCAAGACCCCATCTCTACTAAAAATAGAAAGAAATTAATTGGCCAACTAAAAATATATAGAAAAAATTAGCCGGGCATGGTGGCGCATGCCTGTAGTCCCAGCTACTCCGCAGGCTGAGGCAGAAGGATTGCTTGAGCCCAGGAGTTTGAGGTTGCTGTGAGCTAGGCTGATGCCACGGCACTCTAGCCCGGGCAACAGAGTGAAACTCTGTCTCAAAAAAAAAAAAAGAGTTCTTAAGTAAAACCCCCAAAGCACAAACTCACGTGTGTTATGTAAAACATAAAACCTTCTAACTTTTTGTTAAGCTATCAAGTTTGCGATACATTTTTCCATGTAACAAAGATAAAATGAGAAGACATGACTATTCTTTAAGATTATTCGTACAGGGTTCATGAGTATGGGGGAAACACAACAAGTCACTAATTTTACATTTAAAGGAAAACACTAAAGCATTGGGTTAAGTACTGTGAATTTTTTACTCCACAAATGCTGACAGCTCAGTTCTTCGCCTACTTTTATTATGGTTCACATTAACCCCCAAAATACAAGAGTAAAGCTAATTATTAAGGGATTCATCAATTATCTGCTTTTTTCCATACTTGTAAGACTATCAAACTAAAAGAACTGAATCTACTTTTCTTAAAATTAGTGCTGTATCATGCGTTCACAGCAAATGAACCAAGAGGAATAGAATTAAAACACAGGATTCTTGAAAATTGTATAAAATACATCTATTATAGTTATCATAAGCACAACTGAAAGAAATTAAAATAATATATAACCAAATTCAGTCGAAATCTTAGGTAACCCTAAAAGCTTAAGGCTATATCCCAACTGTTTTATTCTTCCAAAACAGCTAGAATGGATATCTCAGAATTCACATATACTAAAAACAGTCTGAAAAAGAAGAAGAAGAAAGAAAGAAAGAAAGAAAAAAAAAACCCAAATCAGCATTTGTTTTGAAATGAATTGCTTAGAAATTAGACTTGAAGGCGACCACTGGGGGAAAAAAACCCGAAATTCAGGGCATCATGAACTGGATACTTAAATCCTCAGAGATTTGAGAAAAATATTATAGCATTTGCAACCCCTAAATGAAGGCCTACTAATTAAAAAATTCATGCACGTCTGCAACTCTGTTTTTCTATCATGCTACTCTGAATTTCGCCTTTCTTTAGAGCCAGTCAAACCTGCTAAAAAAAAAAAAAAAAGTGAAAATCATATCATTTAACTTACTGTTTAATGTCCTAAAATATTTCTTCTTTAAAGCCTTTTTAAGAGCCTCCCACTCCCCACCGCCCAAATCTATCTTCTGCATATTTCAGAAAACTATAAAAGCACCACTACATGGTGTGATCATCGGTATTCTAAACGTATTAGATGAATAAAATATACCTTGGACAACAACCTGGCTGCCTGGGACAAAGAACTGCTGTGTGCCATCAGCTGATTGTGCTGCGTACTGTACAATTGTAGCACCTGGTGGAGGGGCTCCTGAGTTTGTCATTGTTAATGCCTGCAGTCCCTGAACACCGTCAGATCCTGGGTTAGAAATCTGGATTGTTCCACCTTGGGCTATAGCAACTTAACAGAAAAAGAAAAGAAATATTAGAGACCTTCAAGATTTATTTTTATTTATTTATTTATTTATTTATTTTGAGACAAAGTGTCGCTCTGTTGCCCAGGCTAGAGTGCCATGGCGTCAGCCTAGCTCACAGCAACCTCCAACTCCTGGGCTCAAGCGATCCTCCTGCCTCAGCCTCCCGAGTAGCTGGGACTACAGGCACGCGCCACCCTGCCCGGCTAATTTTTTTTTTTCTATATATATTTTTAGTTGTCCAGCTAATTTCTTTCTATTTTTGGTAGAGACGGGGGTCTCACTCTTGCCCAGGCTGGTCTCGAACTCCTGAGCTCAAACGATCCTCCTGCCTCAGCCTCCCAGAGTGCTAGGATTACAGGCGTGAGCCACCACGCCCGGCCTCAAGATTTATTTTTAAATAACCCCGTATGGGAAGAACATACTCTAGGTCTGTTTATTACCATGGCTTCTCATGCTCAAGTTACCCCCATTTTCTAGGCTGAATTGATGAAAGAACACGAGACAATACCCTAAAAAACTTGTAAGCACTTGAAAATATTTTATATTCAGAATTATTTGAAATTCACAGAGCCCATGGAGTTTTCCTCCTCCTTAGCACCCATCCAACTAAATTATTTAGGAGGAAGAGTGGAGAAGCAGACAGACGTGGAGAGAGTCCAGCCTCCTGGTCCTCTCCATTCTCTCAGATTTTTTTTTTTTTTTTTTTTTTTTTTTTTTTTTTTTTTTTTTGAGACAGAGTCTCACTCTGTTGCCCCAGCTAGAGTGCCGTGGCGTCAGCCTAGCTCACAGCAGCCTCCAACTCCTGGGCTCAAGCGATCCTTCTGCCTCAGCCTCCCGAGTAGCTGGGACTACAGGCATGCACCACCATGCCCGGCTAATTTTTTCTATATATTTTTAGTTGGCCAATTAATTTCTTTCTATTTTTAGTAGAGACGGGGTCCCGCTCTTGCTCAGGCTGGTCTCGAACTCCTGACCTTGATCGATCCTCCCGCCTCGGCCTCCCATAGTGCTAGGATTACAGGCGTGAGCCATCGCGCCTGGCCTCTCTCAGATGTTTTTAGTTATAAACCACGTTCTTCTAACATTTAAGAAATGGTTAGCGAAACTGCCATCGAGTATCACAATTACAATGAATTTATACCTTTATTTCAGCTAACTGCTTTCCTAAGTTATCAAAAGAAAGTAGCTTTTAAAGAAATATACATATATATATCATATTTTGGTCTTAACCTCAAGTCTATAAAATTGTAACCTTTACCATTTTGACTATGTCAGGAGAATATATATCCTGAAATATAAAATGTTACGCTGGAAAGGTCCTTAAAAGGTAACTCTAATGCAAGGATTGTGTTACAGTATTTACCTCTACCAAGTGTCTTGAATAACTACAGCTAATGGTGACAAATATGAGGTAGATGTCCTCTAAATGCTGAGACTTACCAGTTATATTTAAAAGTTAGCTTAAAGTTTCAAAAGAATAATTGGTCAAATGTTTTGTTTTAAAATTTCACTCTAATAGACAAATAAGTACTGTTTAAAATATCTGAGAGGACTGTGTACTTTGATATAAAGTTTAAACAGTAGATATTAAGTGGAACCAATGCTGTTTTGAAAAAAAAAATCACCTATGAACTAGTTAACTAGACTTTATAATGAAGATTTAAAAAAAACACATCATCAGAATAACACAACACCTCTAAATCAATGTTAATGTCTTACAAGAACATGGGAGTCGTGTTTAAAATATACTCTGAGTATTTTCAAGTCATTCCCAAATGTTTTTAATGGCATCTAAGCAAAAGACCACTTAGGTGATAACCTGATAGGACAAACCTGTCAGAACTATGGAAAGAATAACAACGAATCTGCAGTTCATTTAAGGTTCTGCTGCCTAACACAGAAAGGTGGATTAACATTTTTAAAAAGATTTCAACACAGACGCAGTCTCTGTGTTTTAGTTCACCGAAAAGCCACTCTTGGAGTGAGTCTGACATAAACTGAAGAATCAATTACAGAATGTCAACAGCGCTGAGGTTGAGAAACCCTGATGTAATATCACTTTATCTGCCTCATCTAGAGCATTATATTCCATACACATTTTCAAAACAGGATATTTTTAAACCACAACTCTTCCAAGATTCGTGGGTCTCAGGATTCAGCCCTCGCAATAAAAGGGTTTGGGAGAGATCTAACTTCTTAAGAGAGAAGTATGTCAAAAAAAAGGAAAACAAGAAACAAAAATTAATAATAAAAAAAAAGAAACAAAAATAATGTATCAAGATTGTTAAAAAAGAAGACAAACAAAAAAAGGAAAACAAGAAAAAAATTAATAAAAAAATAAACAATAAATAAAATTTAAGAAAAAAAGAGAAGTATGAAAAAGGCAAGAGGGGACATTAGTGCATTTTATATGTTGTCATAAATTT
Organism: Cheirogaleus medius; assembly: GCA_008086735.1. Lineage (NCBI taxonomy): Eukaryota > Metazoa > Chordata > Mammalia > Primates > Cheirogaleidae > Cheirogaleus > Cheirogaleus medius. The sequence continues at coordinate 8,410,876 of VBSM01003148.1, read as the reverse complement.
AAATATGTATTTTCAGTTGATAATGAGTTTGATGTCATAGAAACAGTGCTTTAGAAAGAACAGCCACAGTTGGTATAAATAACCACAATGTACTAGAAGCACAAAGCCTAGTGCCGAAGCAGCCACTCAATAAATAAATGAATAAATGGCTATCACTTCCTCATGGCAGACTATTATAAACAACTTAAGCCACTTGTGAGTCTAGAAGAGTTAAATGAGGTTATGTTTTCAAATTCCAATCATAGAACTTAAATTTTTCAACACCAATACAATTATCAAGCTTTTGGACTAGTTGACCTCAGGTGAGAGTAGTTGCCTCCAAGGTAAGAACCACTAAATAGGTAGATGACAAAGATCTTTCCTTTCTTTTTTCCCTTCTTATTTTCTTTTTGCTTTTCTTATTTCCTTTTTTCTGTTTTAGTGTTTTTTCTTTTTCAGTAACGTTTCCCCATCGTTCCAACCAAAACTTTGTTGCTTTCACACTGCGAACAGCTGACAAACCAAGAATCTGTTTCTCTCCTCATTTTACTTTCTGGTGAAGTCATTATGTAATTAGATGTGGAAAACAAAAGCTAAGTAAACACACACACACACACACACACACACGCACAAGTTGGCTCTAGGGGGAAAATTTGTCTTCTAACCAATCTGACACTTTAGCCTAGCTTTCATTTTTTATACCAAAGTGCTTTTGATTTTGGTGTTCTCAAGTGACAAAGGACTTTCCCATTCAAAATGTTATCTCTTATTTAACAATAAACAAGGTTTCCCAATGCTTCGGGATCCTGGAAATAGGCTTTGTATGTGCCCATGTGTATTCAAAGATTCGAGGAAGAAACTTACTGGGTTTCAAAATATTTAAGGCTAGCATAACATGTGTTTTCAATCAACATAAATCAAGACAAATTAAACGGTAAGAAAAAATAAGGCAAGATTAATTGAATGAATTTAGACACATGTTCTATTTTAGCTAATTATATTTTCACATAAACTAGTTATATTTTCATAAAAACTTACTATGAAAAACTTCCAACCACCCGAAAAGTAGAGAGAATTTTTTTCTCATCCATTTCCCCTGCCTACTCACCCTCCCCCTTTTTAAATGGAATATTTCAAAACAAATCCGAGAGTTCATATCTGGCTGATCATTTTCAAATAAAATGACTGGCCCATATCAAGGCCATTAGTGACCAATCAAAATAAAATACCTTTCTATTTCCCACTAATTTTAACCCTGGGAGCCTAGGCTTTATTAACCCTTTCCTAGACTGACACATGCAACTGAGGCATAAAGGTTGACACCCACGACTGCGTACATTTTTGCTGACAACGATGAAGAGTCCATACTGGATTATGAATATTAATCAGTACTCAAGCAGAAGAAAGAGTGCCTTTTAATTTTAGACAATGTGTATACTTATTTCCACTTGTAATTGTTAAACACATTACACAAAATAAAAAATAAAATAGTTTCATCAAATAATCTAAAGGAATTAAAATGGAAGAGCTAGATCAATTAAATTCTACTTCAGTTTCCATTATTAATTGATTCAAGCCTGCTGGTATGCTATCTGCTTGCAATAGTAGTGGGTGGGGGTTGGGCTCTGTTGTCCTAGTTGCTCTGGGAGCTACCTAAGTAACTTTTTTTTTTTTTTT
>VBSM01003148.1:8368605-8380265 GCA_008086735.1 Cheirogaleus medius | reverse complement strand
TCGGCCTCCCAGAGTGCTAGGATTACAGGCGTGAGCCACCGCGCCCAGTCTACATAGGGACATCTTATATGCCTTAAAAACTGTATGACCAAGAGTGCAGGGACCATTTATTTATTAAACAGTGACCCGCACCCAGCGTGTGCCAGGCCCTCATGCTAGGCGCTGGGACACAGAGGGAGACACTGCCCCCCTAGGAAGTTTTGATCTAAGGAGGGGGACAGATGTGTAAACACTAATGAGGATCACAGCACCGTATCACAGAAATACCTGCTCGTTTTTACATTTCTCTTGGAAATAGTTTCAGGTTCACTTGTTGAATAAGTAATATAACACATTCTTATGGTTCAAATTTTAGAAGGAGAAAAAAGATATTCAGTGAAGTCCAGGAACAGCCACTCATTTCCTCTTCCCAGAGGCACCAGCATTGCACCAGCTTCCTGCCACCACGGCCACAGGATGTCAAGAGAAAAACTAGCCACAAACCAGAGTGACGAAGATAAACTTGCGCCTGACTCAGAATGATCAGAAAACGATTTCATTCCAATTACTCTCTTAGGAAGTTATCAATGATTGACTGCCAAAACTAAAAGGATGCTTTTGAGTCCCCATCCTCCTGAACATCCCTAAAGCATCTCCTGCCCACCTTGAAATGTTGTGCTCCTTGAATTCTTTGGCATCACTTTCATGCTCTTCTTCCAAATGATCTAGCCCTTCACTCTGTCTTCTTTGGCCCAGTCTTTAAGAAAGGTTGGCATTCCCCAGATCACAACGATCTCCTCCACCCATTCTCCCTGGGCTCCTTCATCCTTATTTGCTGAGTCTCAAATTTCATCTCCAGCCTAAACCTCACTCCTGAGCTCTACACCTGCACGTGGGTATCTGCCTATTAGACGTTTCCTAATGGTCTGCTCACAGATCCTCAAATCCAAAGTGTTCAAAGCTAGACTAAACTAAACCTCCCTTGCTTTGCAGCTCTCCTCTTGCTGTGCTCTTATCTCAGGGACTGACACCACTGTTGACTGAGCCACCCTATCTGGGTGGGGGAGGACTCCTCTGCCTACATTCCCCATGTCCCTGGTCCCCAATATCTGAAGTGGCAATGTGGTCTAATAGTTATAGCATAGTACTGGCGTGGTGTAAAGAGCGTTGGCCTCAGTGGCTGATTTGGGTGTGAACTTGAGTTCTATCACGTGCTAGCTATGCGATCTCAATTATTTAATTTCTCCAGGCATTCTTTCCTGTCAAGCGAGACGACACCAATCATGTTGCGAGGAGGAAGTGCAGTAATGAATGCAAAACGTCTCCCTGTGCTTGCAATATGGGCTGGGAACATTGGCTTGCTCAGCCCCAACAATTCTACCTCCTAAATCTCTCTCCATTCTGCTCCATTCTCTCCATCCTCGCTGCCACAGGGTTGACTCTGATCGTCTGACACAACTAAAGCAATAACAGTCTCTCCCTATAATTACTTTACCTCTCTCAAACCTCATCGCAACCTCTTGTAATCCACTCTATCAGACCACAGCACTCTATATGAAATGCAAATCCAAACATGTTATTTCCTCATTTATGTGCACATATGGAAATAACATTCGCCAGAAATCAAGCAGGTGAGAGGGGGAGGAGGGGATGGGTAAATGGGAAATTCACACCTAACCAGTACAATGCACACTATCTGGGGGATGGGCACACTTTGACTCAAAGGGTACAAAAGCAATGTATGTAACCAAAACATTTGCACTCCCATAATATTCTGGAAAAAAAAAATAATCCTCCCATGGTTCCCCTTTGCCTTAAGGATAAATATCCTAAGTTCTAAATATTCTAATTTGACGTACTTGGTAGAGGTTTAATAGTTTGTTGTAAAAGCATTCAGATTTTAAGGAATATGCCCTTCCTTTTTATTAATCAATTTCCCAGGTTCAAAATTACATTGTGTGGATTATTTAAAGCAGGGGTCCTAGTTTACTCCAGTATCAACTATGCATAATTTGAAAAACTCAACTTTCTATACTATTGCTCTCATCCCAAATCCTCTTTAATGGATAGCCAAGGGATGAATCTAGCATCCCCACCCCCCCACACACACACAAACACCTGAATGGTTAGAGCTCAAATGTCCTTATTATGTTCTTATGATGGGCTTAATACACTGTGAAAATATTCTATTTAGCCTAAAACATAACCCTTGAATTCATTATCGTGTTCATGATACAGTCTGAGGTTACTATATCTCCTTATACCTAAATTCACAAAGGATACTGATGTAATGCCCTGTATGCTACCAATTTTCTACAAAAATAATTTAAAAGTCCTATCTGCCAAGGGACTCTTAAGCTTTATCTTTTAGAGCCAAAGGTATATTTTAGACTAGTTTATTATAGGCAAATAATAGCTTATACTAAGTGAGAAGAAATGAGTTCAACAATTATTTTGCCTGGATATGAACGTCTTTGCCATATTTGGAGGAAGGCCATCCATCATACTAACAAAAACTTTCTATCACCCGTTAGGTTTGATTACAAAAATAACATTTGGCATTCACCTTACTTTTTACCAGTATGTTGCTCTATTCACACTCTGGCGTAACAGCTGCAGTGAATTTCATTGCTATCACCATCCTTCAATATACAGCTTTCTATACAGATTATATTTTAAATATGTTCATTATTCCACAAAAGACATTTTGGGGACAAATGGTGAAATCTGAACATGGACTGTATATTAAAAAGATAATGCAAATGTTGCAAAATGCTAATATAAAAATAAGTAAATAAAACATACTGATTAAAGAGAGTATAAAATTTATACTTACTTTGATTGTCATTAAGATTCTTTTAAAAAGAAGAAAAAATAAATTTATACCTAGATAAATTTGACCACCTACTCTGCTGTGGTTAATTACATTAATATCTTAATGTAATTTTCTGGAAAAACTAGGTATATATTAAACTTCTTGGGTAGCTTTGCTAAAATATAAAAGCTTACTAACCAATTTCCAGTTCACCAACCAACTTTCCACATTAACCTATGTTCTCCACTTGTTCTGTAAAACCTACAGTTTAGCTAATGCCCCTACTGTGCCCAAGCGCTTCTGTTCCAACAGGGATGTGTGTTTACCAAGAGTTAGGTGTGTTTATCACCAAACCTATGCCAGCCATGTCTGTTACAATTTGGGAATCTCGTTAAATAGATTAGATGAAATGATTAAATAGGTTAAATGATTAAAAAGAGACCTGTTCCTCTGAAAACTAAGTTGAATGCTTTGAAAAAACAACAAAGGCAATTTTTTTCCTTAAAAAAAATTCTGCCTCTGGACTAGATGTTACAGTTGGAGAGAACTATAAAATATAAGGGAAATATTATAAAAATGAAAGGTTCTTTATGAGACACTTGCAATACAAACAAAGTTCTTGCTGCACTCTCAAAAATCCAAAAATGGAAACTGCAAGAAAGGCTTAAAAAAAAGAAAAAAACCCCACTCCAAATACTTCCATGAGCATAGCAAAAATAAAAAAAAAGAATGTGGAATAAAAGGCACTGGATCTCTTATGGAAGCAGGAAAAGGAAGGGAACACAGAAAAGTACAATCTGTTTCTTTGGTTCTGTGATGAAGCAAGATTTTAGTTCTTTGGGAAAGTACATTTTCATAGGTTAATTATAATTTAAGAAGCAACAACAAGTAAACCAAGCTCGGAAGCTCATATTATAAAGCTGGTCCTTCTCAACCAAGTTGATTAAAATGTTGGGAGAAGGTGGGCCTCCTTAAAAGAGAGAATTCCAAACACCCATACATCTGAAATTGACAGGGATGAGTCTATGGTTATTTATTATGTATTTCAGGTGAAGGAGATGGGTATAGGTAAAACAAAGATAGCAGTCAGAGGAAATTATGCCACTTTTAAAGTCTTGCTTGTACTCTTTGTGAAGCAAAGTTACAATAACTTTCAAATAACAATCTTTACACTTTTATGTAAAAATAGAAGTGGCCAGGAGGAATACTTGTAAATAAATATTTCAAACACCAGTAAGTAATGTCTTTAATGCTTCAAACATGAATTATACATACAATCAGGAGGCTAATATAGATTTAAGGCTACTCCAACTTAATTGCTTGAGACACCTGTTATTATTTAAGAAATCTTAACTCTTCACTCAAATTACCAAAGGATTAACTAGTCAAGCATCTCTTTCTTTTTCAATTCATTTCCCACCTGCTGCCTTGCTTTTGGCTACTTCACAATGAACTGCAGAGTCAGCTGCTGAGGAGGAAATGAAAAATGGAATTCAAATAATCGTGGCCTATCTTCAGCCTTTCAACCACCACCACCACTTGATGAATGGAAACCAAATTTTAAAATTCTGGGGGGAGTCACTTGCTTGACTAGATTCACTGTAAGGTTTTTCTTTGCAATGGCATGCTTCTTTACTTCACATTAAGTACAGTTCAAAACACTTTTCTACACATTAAGTACAAATGCATTAACTGCTAGTTAGGAAATCTGGGAAAGTAGATAAGACATTTGAATTAGCTAAAGTTCAGAGAAAAGAATTTCAATGTTATTTTATTTACCCAGATTGGTCCTATCTTATATATCTGAACAAAACTGGTATCTTTTTAAGTATAGAAACATGCCTAATTAAACTTAACTACTCCAGTAATTTTAAGAAAGCATTCTAAGCATTCATATATCAATACAATGACATGGGTCTTTATGCATGATATAGTTACCCCAATTCCAGAACTAGAAGTTTTCATCATAATCAGTGCTAGGCTAGAAACTCCAGTTAAAAACTTTTCTAAGCCAAAAGAAAAATAATCAAAAAAGAAAAATAATCATTTTTTGTGTTATCAATGAAAAAAACTGAGGCTGTCTGAGATTATAAACAAAGCTCTCTGACATTTTGTCATTCTGAGTTAGGATGACCTAATTTTAAGTTTGCTGTGTTAAAAAAAAAAAAAGCTTTACTAAGATAACTTTGAAGAAACTGAGTTTATTTTGTGAAATCCTCAAGTAAAATATTAGAATCACATTAGCCCTACTCTTAAATTTTCACAGGATTTTATTCTGACATTTAATCAGCCTGGTTATACCATTGTTTATAATAAAACACACGAAGATGCTTCCCATCTGGGGAGAACTGGAAGGCTTCAAAAGAACCTGATGAGGAAGAGATACTAATAAGGTTTCCTTAGAGCAAGCATCCTTCCTGACCAATGAGACAGTTAAACAGTCTTTAAGCAAAAATACCCTGTAACTTCATCACCTATGTATTTCTTCTACTTGTAAAAATTGTTTCACATATACCTTGCCAGTAATTTCCAATAACACTCCTAGGAGGGCCAGTCACAAGATGTGCAAATAGATTCTATTTTATTTTTTAAACCTTGCTATAACTACAGTCATGTGTCGCCTTATGATGTGGATACTTTCTGAGCAATATGTCATCAGGCGATTTTATCCTTGTACGAACATCACAGCGGTGTGGTTACACAAATTTAGATGGTATAGCCTACTACACACCTAGGCTACAAACCTACAGCATGTTACTGTACTGAATACTGTAGGCAATTGGAACACAGCAGTATTTGTGTACCTAGACATAAATAAACATAGAAAAGGTAATGCATGACCCTGTGACGTTCCTATGGCTAGAACGTCACTAGGCAATAGGAATTTTTCAGCTCCATTACAATTTCATGGGACCAGTCATACATGTGGTCCACCACTGACTGAAATGTCACTATGTGGTGGATGACTGTATACCAATAAGGCTTAAGGTGTTTTCATGAGTAATATCAAGGTAATTCCCACTAATGTTATTAGGTTTTCTTCTCTGTCCTTATTCCCTACTGGATATCATACAGCATCAGAAAATGAAAGCCATGAGTAAAAGCATTTACTCTCAAGAACAGTACTCTTTATCATGTAGTTCCTATGAAAAAAAAGCATTTTAAATACCTTACATATCTTTTAAAAGGGAATTAACATAATTATTTAAAATGTTCATTTCTACCTCATGTCTAATGGATGAGATACAATTTTCCTGAAATCTGTACTTTTAAGTTCCTGCACTGATAATATTGAAATGCTATTCAATGTACAATAACTTTTAAAACTGACTTTTATATATGGAATCCATCAGTTCAATAATGTAGAAGCACTTAATAAAATTCAGACAGTTCAGGCTGATATTTCCTTATCGACTAGTTGACTGCACATCAAAATATGGGAGGCCCAGGGGGGAGGATCACTTGAGCTCAGGAGTTTGAGACCAGCCTGAGCAAGAGCAAGACCTCATCTCTAAAAAAAAAAAAAAACCAATGGTTCTAAAACTGCTCTAAAATAGTCTCTTAATGCTGTCCAGTGTTTGCACTCAGTTTTAAGGAATTTATCTACATGGAACAGGATGTTTAAAAGCTTTCCAGGCTAGGCGCCATGGCTCATGCCTGTAATCCTAGCACTCAGGGAGGCGAGGTGGGAGGATTGCTCAAGGTCAGGAGTTCAAAACCACCCTGAGCAAGAGTGACCCTGTCTCTACTAAAAATAGAAAGAAATTAGTTGGCCAAGTATATAAAAAAAAATTAGCCAGGCATGGTGGCACATGCCTGTAGTCTCAGCTACTTGGGAGACTGAAGCAGAAGGATTGCTTGAGCCCAGGATTTTGAGGTTGCTGTGAACTAGGCGAACGCCACGGCACTCTAGCCCGGGTAACAGAGTGAGTGAGACTCTGTCTCAAAAAAAAAAAAAAAAAAAGCTTTCCAAAAGACTACTCACTTCAATAATAAACCTAGTTCAATTTTCTGGCCCAATACTTACTTGTAGAGAATATCAACTTGGGAAAACCGGGATCAGAAATATGTCTATACTGGTGCAGATTCAGTCAAGATTCCTTATGTATGTTAACAATCTGCAACTCTTCCTTACTGTTCATGAAATGCTCATAATTCTAAACAAGACTTCATTTTACTCATGCAGTGAGTGACTCACCTCATAGGAAACTAGAATACAGTCTATTAACCTGTGGAATCTGGAGTCTGTTAAAGTTCATTAGTAGAAGTAAATTGCATTAACTTTTGGGGACCATGCAAAAACAAAGACTAAAAAGCTCCTCTGTGTTTAATACATTCAATAAAAATTTATTCATATGCTCTTACCAAAATATGTACACAAAACATCAGTGTAATTACAACTTCACACTCACCAACACGATTGCATATCCACCACTAAGGAACTGGGAAAGGATTTGTTACATTGATCTATTTACAGACTCATCGAAACTGTGTAATTAACAACACTTCTTATTGACAATGCTTTAAGTGTTTACTCATCAAGGATCAAAATCGTTTCAATATCTCTTTAAGTTAGTTGTGTTTGCATCAATCAGTTCTTTAAACATCAGTTTTGATACTTAGCATTTATTGGCCAAAACATTGTTTTCAATTTGCCTTCCTTGGGAAAAAGAAAATTTCCTTCAGGTTCAAACAGTTAAAGACTACTATGACTTATGAAGGGAAACAAGTTTGTTATCCAAAACGCGGATAGAGATTAGGAGAAAAATGTGGTACCCATTGGAAAAAGAAAAAGAGAGAGAGAGAATGTGGAGTGTCACTATAACCTAATACAATGTTCGTACCGGACCTCTTTCACTGTGCATCTAGGTTTTTATATGTTTCAAGGGAAGGTGATTGCATTCCCATCCGCAGGGCAAATTAAGTAGAAAAGGAAGAAACTTAGTCCCCTACGCTAGCCGTACTGTAAAAACGGGCTCTTTCAGTCTTAGCGAGACTGAAATTCAGGCTGGTCCTGTCACTCAGAATTCCTGAAAATCTGACAACGAACTGATCAACTGAGAGCTAGCTGCTTTACTGGGCAGCGTGCAGGAAACGCCTAACTGATTTCAAACTTAGGGATGTAATAGACAAGTAACAGACAAGAGGGTGAAGAACTGTGTTGCAGGATGTGTTTATTCCCTGCTCAGCAGGTTCCAGGAACCTTACCAGATGACGCTAAAAAGGCAAAAATCAGGAGTAAACAAGACAAACTGCGGTTTCTATCAGCTGTCACGGATTTCTCCTTCTTCGCAGGCTTCATAAAAGTCTTCGCATTCTATCTCATCACATCTACCGTGTCTGGGGGCCAAAACGACTCAACAGCGATGTCCCCTCCGACTGCCACGCCGGAGAAGAAACTCAAACGGGTCATGTTAATTCCCAGCTAAACTGCGCCCAGAAAACTGGGGCAGAGGAGCTATCAGTCGTCGGCCGCAGCACAGAAAACCAACGTCCTCACTTCGGGTTTCCTTTTTCTTTTCAGAGAGTTAGGACCGAACTCGTCAGGGCAGGAGGGCTTTCTCGGGCTAGGGCTTTTCCAACGCGAGCCAGGTTCAAAGGGAGGCGGGGAGGGTGTGGGGGCGCACAGCCCGCTCGGCGCCCAGGGGCTACGGGCCAAACGGGGCGGCCGGACCGGGACAGGCCCAGGGGCCGGCGGCGGCCTCGGGGGCGGGCGGGCCGCGTCCGGGGACCGCTCGCTCTCCCGGCCCTGGGGACCCGCCGCCCCCGGCCCCGGCCCGCCGCCCCCGGCTCCGCTCCGCCTCCTGCCTCCGCCTCCCGCGTCGCGTCGCCGGCTCCTAGGTCTCTGGGTCCGGGGCCGGCGCGCCACTTACCCGCCGCGATGGCGTTTACGTAGCGGACCTCGTCACTGATTACGGACGGGAGGAGGTGGAGACCGCCAGCCCGGCCGCCGCTCAGCAGCGGCGCCGCCGCCCAGCAACCCCGCGCCGGCGCCGGCGACGGCCCCACGTCGTCCCCACGTCAGCTCTGATGCGGCAGCCGCGGCCTCCCAGCCGAGCCCCGACCTAAAGTAGCGCAGCCGCCGACGGAACCGCGTCCTCGCGCCCCGCCCGCCCCTCCCCCACTCGGCCACCGCCTCCCGGGGGACTCCCGGAGGAGAAATCCAAGCTCGAACTCCGCCCCCTGCCGGCCGCCGGCGGGAGTGCGGCGCTGACAATCCAACAATTAAATGGAACGGGAGGAGGGGGACACGGGAGGGGGGGAGAGGGTCAGGGGGCGGGGCCGGGAGGAGGAACTAGCCCGGGGGCGGGGCGGAAGTCCCAGTCGGGGGCGGGGCTGAAAACCGGAAGCTGCCCTCACCCCGCGGGATTGCACACCAGGCTAGCTGCCCGCGCCCGCTTGGGGTCTCCAGCTTGCTGCTTTCCCAGGCGGCATGCTGGGGCGGCCGCAGCCCCAAACAGACGCTCGCGGGCATCGCCGCTCGGTCCCATTGGGGACCGCGGGGCCTGCTGAGGGGCCTCAGGAGCGTCCCCACCTTCCAGGCCTAGCCCGGGCCGCCGTCCTGAGGAGTGCCCCCGGCCCGGGGTGCCCTGCTGGGCCGCCGGCTCCCCGTGACCGTGTCCGTGCGTCAGCGTCGCGGGGGAGCGGCGATAGTGCCCACGTAGAGATGGGACGCGGGGGAGCGAGGCTGTTTGGCAACCAGCAAAAACCCTGCCTAGAAGGGAGGAGACTTTAGTTTTCATCTGGCTGGAAATCGTGGGCTCTCGGGTCAGAGGAACATTTGTGACCTGTGAACCAGTCACCCATTTAGGCATACTAAGCCGGGCGTAGGCGCCTCAAAAAAGCAGGGATTTTAGCCTCAAAATAAGCCTCTACATTCAGGAAAAAGGAGATTCCAAACAACGAACTAAAACCCAACCTTAGGGTACTCAGGAATGTGTCACTTTGGAAACCACTGTTTCCAAGGACACTCCTTGAAAAGTTGCTGAGAAAAAATAAAAGCATATGTCAACGTAGCACAGGTAGAGAAGGGATGCCTGTGAAATACTGGAATCCTTGTAGAGTGAGAAAATCGTCAGTGCTAGGTTTTGGCCAACCCAGACTACTTCCAGTCTTATTGCATATGAGCAGAGGTTAAGAGAATAAAAACCTGGTTCAGGTCCCCCTTTTGCCATTGGCAGAATTCTGAAGTTTCTCTTTGCAGATTAATAGACGTTGCCTGTCTCCACCTTTTTGAAATTAATTTCTTAATGAGGAACATTAACAAATTAATTAAAGGTTAAAAAAATAAAAAATTAACCAAGTACTTAGACAAGGCTGGCACTTCGTTAGACAAGGCTGGCACAGAATATTTATCCATAATTAATACAGTGCATTTTAGTTTAGAAAAGGGGGTCATTAGAAAGAGAAGAAAATAGGATTTCTAAGCCCGGGAAAATCTGTTCATTGTGGTTAAGGTTGATCATGTGCTAGATGAGTAGATTTTCAGTTACCAGGGATTTAAGGGACTGCTTAGAACCAAAGTTAAACACTGAATATTATAATAAAAACTCCAGCCACTGAATAAAACTATGAGATTGTTAGCAGTCGTTAAACTATCATGTATCATTTTTAAGATCATAAAAATATAATGAAAATCTGCTTTCAAATGCTTTTCTATGTGTTTTTGTGTTTTTAACTGACAACTTATTCAGTTGCCTGCCAAATTCAGTGTTTTCCATACATAATTGGCATTGTAGCTATTGTCGTAGAGAACTTTAAGAACTGGAAAAGTATGAAGCTTTGCTCAGATTGGCCTCTGTTCAAGCCTGAGAATTACAGGATTTGAGAGAATTAATGTAGACACTTGGTTCTGTTTTGTAAATATTTTTTGGTAGAATAATGGTAGTAATTAGTATTTTGTTTATATTTTAAAGTACTTAGCTGAGATGCCAGAGGAACACCAGCATGGTAAAGACACCAATGATAATTCATGGAGCATATGAGCTGCTTTTTAAGTTTATTAATCACTTCAATAATAATTTTAAAAAACCTTGTAAATCGTCCCAGAATTAAATCTGATGGCTATTAAATAAAACCCTTTAAAAGAATCCAGCCCCATTTTACAATAAAAGGATTAGAAGGTTACTGGATTAAAATACAACAGCACATCCCATACCAAAGAGGGCTCATTCCAACAACTGGTCAGAGACTAAAGTCTCAAGAAGGAAGGGAAGACCATGTTCCCTTGGAATGGCAGCTGTCAAAACTTAGGCGTGCATGCAGTTGTCAGAAAAAGAGAAATCAAGATGAATGAGACTGGAAACACACACCACAAGCTAGTAAAAGCTAGATTAAAAGCACCAGATTAGATTGACCCAGATGGTGACACAGGCTAAAAAGTGGAGACACAGAACTGGGTTAACTTATATCCCCAGGGGGTTACTGTACCCAGCACCCTCATGCCCCTAAGACCTAGAGCAAGGGGCAAGGCATGAGGAAAAAAGAGATTGTCACTATTAATATATGAATATTTCATATTAGAAAAGGGCTCTGTGCCACATTTTTGCTTTGTGGCTTTAGTCCCTCTCTCAGCCTGGTTTTCTTTAGCTTTGGAATATGGGTTCTAGTCCTGGCCCCTAAAGTGTCTATGAAAAATACATTAGCTAACAAATAATGTAAAGACTTTAGGGGGGAGGGTTACAGTTTGGTCTTATATACATTTTAGGAAAAATGGAATTACAGATAAAGTCATAAATCAATACATGGAAGGCATACATTGGTTTGGCCTGAAAAGGTGGGACATCTCGAAGCGGGGGGTTACAAGTCATAGATGGATTTAGGGATTCTTTAGTTGACAATTGGCAGAAAGAGTTAGGCTTTGTCC
>VBSM01003148.1:8344268-8355238 GCA_008086735.1 Cheirogaleus medius | reverse complement strand
TCGGCCTCCCAGAGTGCTAGGATTACAGGCGTGAGCCATCACGCCCGGCCTCAGCCACTTCTTTAAAGAGGAAACTTGCATCTTTTATAAGTTCAAAATAACTCCTTAATGAGCTACTCCAAACATGAAAACTGTCCTGCCATATCTATTTTTTCTTTTAGTTTACCAAAAACAAAAGGTGAAAAAATGCTTAAAAAATGATATAGCCAGGAAATGCAAATTCCCAGTAAAGATTTAAGAGAATATAATTCATATCTATTATATGGAGTATAAAAATGAGACAAATGATTTGAAATCATAAATGTCCCAGGAAAATCAGAGTTCTCTGGGTTTCATGTCTATAAAGGAAACTTATAATGACAGAAAATGATTTTAGTTGAGCTCCTCAAATAGTAGGTGAAAGGGAGATTATGAAATGAATTTGGCCAGTTTATGAATTTATCAATTACTTTGGCCAACTAAGAATGATCTTGATGTTCTCATGAAGATCAAAATCAGAAAGATTTTGAAGAGAAAATAGCTGACTACAAAATATATATATAAAATATGATCTGATTTGTTTAAAAATATTTAATCAGATTCATAGAAAAAAGTCTTGAAGTATATACATCAACCTAAATATGGCTATCTATTTCTGTAAGAGTGGTAACTTTTGCAAAAAGCATTTATTACTTTTGAAATCAGAAAAAAGTTATAAAGGAATTCAGTAAACATTACAGAGGGCCAAAACACATTTTTATTTTTTTTTGAGACAGAGTCTCAACTCTGTTGCCCAGGCTAGAGTGCCGTGGCATCAGCATAGTTTACAGCAACCTCAAAGTCCTGGGCTCAAGCGATCCTTCGGCCTCAGCCTCCCAAGTAGCTGCTACTACAGGCATGCGCCACTATGCCCGGCTAATTTTTTCTATATATTTTTAGTTGGCCAATTACTATTTTTCTATTTTTAGTAGAGATGGGGCCTCGATCTTGCTCAGGCTGGTTTTGAACTCCTGACCTTGAGCCATCTGCCCACCTCGGCCTCCCAGAGTGCTAGGATTCCAGGCGTGAGCCACCGCTCCCAGCCCAAAACACATTTTTAAATGGAGTGTTTGCTAAAAAGTAAAACAAGGAAAGGGTTCGTAGATGAGCTAGGATTTGAGGTTTGGTTTGGGTGTTTAGGTCCAACTATTGCTAAAAATGGTGGCTTAAAAGTTGGCCAGAGAGGGAACATTTTTCTTTTTCTGAAAGGAAGAAGCCATTTCAATTTAATATTAAGGGTTTGGATGCTAATAACCTTTATAGAAACATAATTTACTTTTTATAATGTATAGGTTAAGTAAGCTATGAAGGGGTGGGAAGTCTCTGGAATTTAGAAATAGAGGGGTGTTATAGTAATTCATATTTGGCATCCTTCATGCTAATCTCTACATCTCTAACCAGAGTTTTAAAGGAATGGGACAAGAACAGAGGAATTTCATGAGTTACAGTAGCAGTTCCCAAACTTTTTGGTCTCTGGACCACTTTATACTCTTAAAAATTAGTGAAGACCTTAATGAGTTTATGGTTTATGTGGGTTATATCCATAACTAGTTACCATATTAGAACTTTAAAAGAGAAATTCAAAAATGATTAATTGATTAATTTAAAAACAATAAACCTAAACACATTTTAACATAAATTGTATGTTTTTATGAAAAATAACCATGTTTTCCAAAATAAAAAATTTTACTGAAAAGAATAGCATTGCTTTTACATTTTACAAATCTCCAAATATTTGGTTTTATAGAGGATATCTATGGTTAATGTATATGAAGCATCTCAGTCCTTAAAAGATGAATTAATAGTCATTTTGGATAATTGTGGATTTTCTTCTTTGATACTACAGTGAAATTCAACAAGTGGTCCTTTCTTAAAGGTTAGTTGCAATGATGAATCTGAAATCATATTAATGAATCTTTCAAACTCTATTTTTAAGTGTATACACCCACATACATACACAAATATATCCATTCATTGGTCTATCTTACACTTTGAATGAATCTTTTATTGATGCATGATTTTGTAACACTTTTCATTGGTTATTTGAAGAATACTGGTTCACTGTGTCATGTAGTTCTTCCATGTAACGACATATTTTATCATAAAATATCAAAAAGTCACATTCATTTTTAGCACCACAGTGCCACTGGAAAAATCTTTAAGTATTGCCAAGCTGTCAAGCTCATGGTGTTGAACACAAGTTTTCCAAATTTTCAAATTTCACTGAAAGCTAAATTTTATCATTGGCAATGAATACTGTCAGCTGTTTGCTTGAAGTGTTAGGCTCACTTTGTTTATTGTAGAGAAAATATTTGTGAATTCTCAAGTTAGGAATTACACGTTTGTCTGTCAATTGTTCTTTCAAGTAAAAATGGTGTGCCATGAAAAATGCAGCCAGTCCAGCTTGTGACTCAACCACACAAGTGCTTTTCTTCAAGACAACCTTCCTACTTTGGCATACAGCAGAGGTGCATGTGTACTTCTCATTGTTTCAAACAGAATAGTAGAAAGATTTGTATGCAAGGGTCAAAATTTAATAGAATTAATACTTTTTACTACTTCATCAAGGATGTCCCTAAGTCATTATTTTTAAAAACTGGGAGTGTGGACCGGGCGCGGTGGCTCACGCCTGTAATCCTAGCACTCTGGGAGGCCGAGGCGGGAGGATCGCTCAAGGTCAGGAGTTCGAAACCAGCTTGAGCAAGAGCGAGACCTCGTCTCTACTAAAAATAGAAAGAAATTAGCTGAACAACTAAAGAAATATATATATATATAGAAAAAATTAGCCGGGCATGGTGGCGCGTGCCTGTAATCCCAGCTACTCGGGAGGCTGAGGCAGGAGGATCGCTTGAGCCCAGGAGTTTGAGGTTGCTGTGAGCTAGGCTGATGCCACGGTACTCTAGCCCAGGTACTCTAGCCCAACGGCAACAGAGTGAGACTCTGACTCAAAAAAACAAAACAAAACAAAACAAAACTGGGAGTGTGTGTGGCAGGGAAGAATACAAGGATCCAGTGACAGCTGGGACAGGTTGATGCCACTGTCTTGATTCTTGCAAGTGTTACTATTGCTTTGTACCAGCAGTGCAAATGTAAACCCAGCAAAAAAGACAAAGAACATTTTTTTTGGTAATCCTCCTCCTCCTCCTCCTGGAACATGTTGTATTGTTACAAAAATAGTTTTTAACCTTGAGACCTCTGAAACGGTCTCAGGGATTTCCGGAAGTCTGGAGACCACACTTTGAGAGTCTCTGGATTAAAAGAGGGAGAAAATAGGAGGAAAGAAAGGTCACATAATGGAAACAAACTGTTGAATTTAGTATATAATAACTCTTTCTTAAAACAAAGAGTATAGACTTCAAGTGCCATGAGAAGCAGGTTAGAAGGGGAGAAAGATTGGTGGGATTTATCAGGTCAGGAGACAGGATTTTAAATGGGCCTTGAAGGATTCGCATAGTTTGGAAGAAAGGGATGTTAAGGAAAAGCTTGCTCAAAAGGTACAGATGTACGAGACCCTGATCACGAGATCTTGTTGATACGAAAGGCAAATAACAAATAAAGCCCAGCTTTTGTTCCCTTGTGGCCCTGTGTATAAGAAGAGATGATGAATAATTCTACATTTTTGTCAATGTGACTGTTTAAAACTCTAAGGTGGGAAAACCCTTCAGATCAGTGTGGTTGGAGCTTGGGGAAGGTGGGAAGTTAGGTGATCAAGGCTGCGAAAAGAATTTCCTTCATTGAAAATACACTTATGTCCCAGAGTCTGTCTATAAATAAACACCCACTAGAAAAGGAGTTCGTCAGAGGGAAAACTAGCTTTGTTAATCTGTTTTTGATCGTTTGCAAAGCCCAGGCAAGCGAGTGGCAAGAGGACTGTGGTGTCTTGGAACATTCCCATAGGTCTGAAACAACTCCAGGAAAAACCCTCCTGTTGACAACACCATTCCGACGTCTTGTTACTAGTAGTCCCCAAACTCGGTGGGGACCGTGCGTCTTGAGCTCGGCGTGCCGCGATTGCCTCACTGACAGGGAGCCCAGCAGGGAATCACTCCCAACAGCGGTTTCCGTGGCCTTTCGCAATCGCACTAAGCAGGGCTCCCCGCGCTTGCCGTAGCGCGGACTCTACCATCGCCGCCCGAGGGGGGTTTGGCAGCGGCGGAAGGAGGAGACCGGAGGGTGTGTGTTGGGCAAAGCCGGGCGCTCCGGAGCACGATTGTTCTGCGGATCCCGTCGTCGGCCCGTCCTTCTCCCCTTTCCCCCCCTCCCCACCGCCCCTGTCCCGCCCGGGAGCGGCGGCGGCCTCGGGCGGCGCTTCATTTCCTCGCGGAGGCAGGTGAGCGTCGGCGCGCGGGCTCCCCGGGCTCCGTCCCCACCCCCCGCGTCTCCTGGGCCGGTGGCGGCGGCCGGCCGGGGAGGCGGCCTCGGCGCACAGTAATGGCAGCGCTGTGATCAGAGGAACGCGAGCTGACAGCCACCGCCGCCGCCGCCCACCTTCCTCGCCGGGGGCTTCGTCCTTCACCCTTTCGGGCTGCCTCCCCCTCCCCTTGTCCCCTGCCCCTTGTCCCGCTTCTGCAGAAGGTAACCGCGCTGAGGGTCGCGGAGTCGGGCTGCAGGCGCCGGGAAACTTCCCTTCTCGGTTAATGGGTGGCGGGGATGGGGCAGAGGAGAGGAGTTGGGGGCGAGGAGGGGGGAGGGGAGGGGCATGGAAGGGGGAGGCCAGGGAGGGTGGTGTCCTATAAGTGACCTCGGCTCCCCAGAGCGCTGACCCCTAAGCCCAGACACCCCCTGGACTGGATCCTAGGCCTCCCCAACCCTATCTTGGCCGCCCCTCCCTCGGCCCCATTTTCCTCCCAGGGAGGGAAGGTGAGAGTGCGTGGACTCCTGCTTATTTACGTGCTCACGCGGAGAGACAACTCTGTGTGTTGAGGGCAGCGATCTCATACATCCTTACCGAGAGTATTTTCACTTTTGTTTCCGCAGACAGGGAAGATTGATAGCTTTGGGGAGGAGTATCCTACGTGCATGCTAGTACCTCCTGTCTCAACACTTAGGGTCTGATGAAATAAGATCCTCAGACTCCAGCACTTGCTTACATGCTACGGAGTCTGGACCATTCCCTACCATTACATGCATGCAAATAAAACATCTGTGAATTGCACACTGTTATTATTGCTAAGTCCACTCCTTCCCCCCATGGATTACTATTACCAGTTGAGGGGCAGTACCCTGGAAGTTTAAATTTTGAAGATAAGATACAAACTGTTAACATTCGTTCCTACGCTCTGACTTTTCAATATAAAAATCTTTGAGTTGGACCTGTTCCAAATCTACATTCGTAGTAAAGCATGGGAAATGATCACTTTGTTCTGATTGAGTACTGACTACATAATAAACATTTAAAAACATTCAAAACACTGTTCCCTGCCCTTTAGAATCTCACATTCCTTTTCAAGACAGACAAATGAACAAATAAGTTATACTTTGCCTCTTTTGCCCACATACAGTATTTGGAAGACCCTTCCAAAATGTCACATGAAATAACAGAGGTACACAATGTTTTGAATTATCCTTATTTTCAGTTGCTGTTTATCAGTTTGGGGGATATTTCTACAGTGTGCATGCACATAGTTTGTGAAAAATACCTTTTGTGTTGCCTTTTAAATATTTGGATGATCACATGCCTCTGAAATACTCTTCATTTGCCTTCCTCTCTGGCGATTTTCAGTGTTCTCGATAAATGTGAGGGTAGTTTATCCATGTCTTCCTATCGTCACCAGTTTGTCACTAAATTAAATGTTGTGGACCTTCTCTAAGGTCATTTTTGCCTTATCTATCAGTTGAAAAATAATTATTAAGCACCTGGTTTATTTGCCAAATAATATTGCAGGCATTCGGGATACAGCAATAAACAGGACACATGAAATATCTGTCCCTTCTGTCCTCTTGGAGCTTCAGTTTTGTTTGGGGAGGGAGAGACAGACAATAATAAGAAATAAAAATAATTTCAGAGAGTAAGTACTACGAAGGAAATAAAATAGGGAGAGTGGGAATGGCTGGGAGGAGACTATTTCAGATGCTGTGGTCAGCAAAAGCCTTTCTGAGGTGATCTTTGACATGATACCTGAGAAATGAGAAGGGTGTATGTAGCCTTTGAAAGTTCTGAGGGAAGAGTGTTCCTCTCTGAGGAAGGCAGAAATGCAACAGCCTGAGGTGGTATCTAGGTGGTGTCTAGCAAACTGAAAGGAGCTCAGTGAAGGGGGACCCTCAGGAGAGAGAAGAGGTTAGATCATAGCCAGGGGCAAGATCCTGTGAGGTCCTGTTGTCCAAAGGAGTTTGGCTTTTATTCTTACAATACACTGAAAAGCTTTTGGAATGCTGTTTTAAACTGGGAGTGATATGGTCTGATTTACAGTCTGACTATAGATTGGAGAAAAAGGGAGACCAGTGAGAAGAGTAGTGGTTATGGAGTGTTAAGGGACAAGTAAAAAGGTTTTGAGATGTATTTTGGAGTTAAAGATATTTATTGAACTTGTGGTTTGGGTGAGAGTGCTGTTGATTGGGACCGGAACAACTTCTGGGTTTTTGCCTTCAACTGGAGGATGGTGGTGCCATGGGAAAGGGGTGACGGGGCATATTGCTACATGAGATGGGATCAGATTGGACATGTTAAGCTGGATCTAGTTGTTCAAGTGGAGGTGAGAAAGAAGTAGGCAATTGAATACACAAGTCTAGAATTAGCGGAGATGTCAAGGAGTCATTCAGTCATTCAACAAATGTTCTCAGGCATCAGGGTTAGACCAGACACTGTGGATATAGTGGTGAAAAAAATGGACAAAAACCTCTGCCTTCATGGAACTTAAATTCTAGTGGGGAGAGAAAGATGGAGATGGGGAGTCATCACATTTATTGATATACTATACTTATATTTTGAATAAAAACTATATTCACATGGTTCAAAACTTAAAATGTCCAATAGG
The DNA here is from genome assembly GCA_008086735.1 of Cheirogaleus medius. Classification (NCBI taxonomy): domain Eukaryota; kingdom Metazoa; phylum Chordata; class Mammalia; order Primates; family Cheirogaleidae; genus Cheirogaleus; species Cheirogaleus medius. The sequence goes on along the minus strand of VBSM01003148.1, from coordinate 8,348,246 downwards.
GAACAGAATTAAAATCTCCCTCCACTTCTTGTCCTCTTGTCACCCAGTTTTCCTTGGAGCCAGTGTTAGCTCTTTCTTACCTATCCTAAAATATTTTGTGCACATAAAAGCAAATGTATTTATATATATTATTCTTCCCATTTTGCAGAAATAGTAGCATACTGTACCTGCTTTGTTACCTTGTATTTTTCAGAGTATTATGTAGTATTTAAGTTGTGAAACAGGATGAGAACACCTAAAGAGAGAATGTAGAAAGAAGAGAAAACCATGGAGTACTGTAGCATCTTCTGATTTGGCTCTGCCCTCTGAGTTTTTGGTCTACAGATGTGGAGTTGTTTAAAGAGCTGTTTCTCTTTGTGAGACTTTTTACCAAAGTTTGCACTGTTTCTTTTGTGTTTCATCTTATCTTCCTGTTCTCTGTATATGCTGGAAAATGTTTGGTTATGATTGAAAGCAATATTTTCACGTATGTACTATCAGTTAAATTTAATAAGTTGGTGACAGAGTCAGCCTTCGAATCTGAATATTATAACGCTTATGACTGGCTAATGTTAAATCTTGGAAAAACAAGCAGAAATTTGGAATGTTATCTTGAGATTTATAACAAGTTATTGATACTAGAAATGTATGACAAATCCTCTCTTAGTAATCAGTTAATCAAAATATCCGTTCATAGTGATCTGGCTCTTTGCCTGGGTTTGAATCTTAACAGTAATGTAGCTGTTAAATTACAGATGTTAGCATAATCCTTGTGTTACTATCTTCAAGAATATATAGATTCATCTGGTTTGTATTTGGCTTTTAATTAGGAAAGACTTATTAGAGATAGTCCTTTGTTTCTTAAAAGTTTTTGAGACGAGTAGTGTTATGATGTTAGATCTGCAATGACTTTTAGGGTGCAGTTGAACCCTGCTGGTTGAGTCATTTGGAGGTAAGGAGGTGGAATATTTTTTCTTGCGTTAAGCTTTATTATTTTGAAGAATTAAAAATCCAGACTTGCATTGTATTTTCTACTGAATTTGTAATACATTCGATATTGGTTGACATTTTGATTTTTCGTTAGCTATCTTTAGCCAGATACTTTCCGTGTAAAGTGATCTACCTGTTTTTTGAGATTTTTTTTTTTAAAGCCATACACGAAAATGATTGAGTAGAGAAAGATAGGGCAAGAGCAAGATATAGGTTTACAGAGCATGGTACATATGCCACAGATGACGACGAGACTCATTGTCGCAGCAAAGGGAGAGCAAAAAGAAGGGACCAAAAAGGGGAGATTATTCTTGATTTAATAACTGTTTAGTTCTGTTTGAGTTTTTGTTATATTTGTTATTATTACCTCTCTTTTGTAAAATTCTTTTTTGCCTGAGATTAAAGTAAGCAGCTGGTTTCTAGGTCAGAGAAATATAATCTTTGATAGAAAATATTTAATAGAATTTTGTGAAGCATTAGACACTAATTACTACGTATAAGACTACCATATGAAATATATGTAGTATGTGAGGTTTATATAAACTCTGTAAGTGTACAAGTATAAATGTTCTGCTTGAAGATTTCAGTTATCTAAAGGATTTTCTTTTATATACTTTGATGTTACTGTTATTTAATCATTTGATTATAGCCTAATTGTGTGTGTCACAATTTTTCATCAATCAGATTGACAGTTTATCATTTTTGTTTTTCTTATCAGCTGTAAGTTTCATTTATTTTTGAGACAGAGTCTCACTCTGTTGCCCCAGCTAGAGTGCCGTGGTGTCAGCCTAACTCACAACAACCTCAAACTCCTGGGCTCAAGCGATCCTCCTGCCTCAGCCTCCCGAGTAGCTGGGGCTACAGGCATGCGCCACCATGCCCGGCTAATTTTTTCTATATATTTTTAGTTGGCCAATTAATTTCATGCTATTTTTAGTAGAGACGGGGTCTTGCTCTTGCTCAGGCTAGTTTTGAACTCCTGAGCTCAAACAATCCACCCACCTCAGCCTCCCAGAGTGCTATGATTACAGGCATGAGCCACCGCGCCTGTCCAGCTGTAAGCTTCTTGAAGGTAACATCTCTAGCCCCTGGTAGATCTCTAGAATATAGTAAATATTTAATAAGTATCTAGTAACTCAATGATTTAAGTCTTATTTTAATGTAGGTTGCTTTTCAAAGAATGAAATGTTAGATTTACCCTATGTAAATATTTGAGTTTCTCAGCTTTGGTTTAATTTGGTTGAAGGAGAGAAGGCATAGAATACTTAATTTTTAAAAAAATTTTGAAATAGTTTTAGACTTACAGAAAAATTGCAAGAAGAAAGCTTGGGTATACCCTTCACCCAGCTTTTCCTAGTGTTAACAGCTTAGGTAAGCATAACATGATGATCAAAACCAGGAAATTAACATGGGTTTGATACTTTCAACTAAACTACAGACCTTATTTGAATTTCATTAGTTTTCCCGCTAATGTCCATTTTCCATTTAAGATTATGTCCAGGATCAGACATTGCATTTACTTTCCTTTTTTTTCTTTTCAGTAGCCAGCTACTATTTTTTTTTCTTTTCAGTAGCCAGCTACTATTTTTTTTTCTTTTCAGTAGCCAGCTACTAGAGACATTGCATTTAGTTGTTGTGTCTCCTTAGTCACTCCTGATCTGTGACAGGTTTTTTTCTCTTTCATGACCTTCACAGTTGTGATGAGTGTGGTCACTTATTTTGTAGAATGTGGCCCAATTTGGGTTCGTCTGATATTTTCTCGTGATTAGATTGACATTATGTATTTTTGGCAAAATTATTATGCAAGTGATCTAGAGTTCTCCTCAATGCATCATATCACAGGGGACAGGGAGTCAGTATATCCTATTAGAGATGTTAACTCTCATTTCGTTGAGGTGGTAGCTGCCACATTTCTCTACTTGTGATGCTACTATTTTTCATTTTATAATTAATAGATATCTTGGGGAGATTCTTTGGAACTTTGCAGATATCCTGTTCTCCTCAAACTTTTGCCCACTGGTTTTAGCATTGTTTGATAGATCTTGCCTGTAACAGTTATTACGGTGATGTTTGATTAATGGTAATTTTGTGTTCTTCTCATTTGCTTCTGCATCTATTAATTGGAATTCATCTGCAAGGAAGAGCTATCCCTTGTCTGCTCTTATTTATTTATTCAACGATTTGTTTTCATCAGTATTGAGTTGTAGACATTTATTAAATATTTTATCTGTGACATATAATCTAATACTATCCAAATTTATTTTGTTGCCCAAATTGTTCCAGATTTGGCCTTTAATTTGGCTCTTTATCTTTTCATTATGCCCCCATTCTCATATTTTTAGGAAAGCATCTCATGTTTTCTGGTATCATAAATATTCTAGGCTCAACTTGTATTTTTCCTGTCCAGCTCTGGAATCAGTCACTTTCCCAAGGAGCTCTGGTTCCTTTTATTAGAGAAATGATGTTTAGAAACCAAGATCTGGGTTCTATGTGTGCTCGTTGCCACTTGGGTATCATTGCTCCCAGGCTCTTCTCAGTGGACAGAGCTAGGAATACCTATATGTATATTAATCCATGCATACACAAACATCTGTATTTATTTCTGTATCTTTTTATCTGTGTGTTTATATTTACAACCATGAGTTCATAACTGATACCTTTGATTCCATTCCAATACCATAGGGTTTATGCTAGCCTTCCCTCTTTATTTATAATTATTTTCTGACAGTGGGAAATAGAGGATACCTTTCTGATAGTCATAGTAATCATGTAAGTACTGTAAAGTTAGCAAAATAATCAATACTGTAACAAGAAAAAGATCCCCAAATAGTCCCAAACCTTAAAGAAAAATTTTAAGCTATCTTAAAATATTTCTCCTTTATTAGAAAGAAGTCTAAGGCCGGGCGTGGTGGCTCATGCCTGTAATCCTAGCACTCTGGGAGGCCGAGGCTCCCAGATCACTCAAGGTCAGGAGTTCAAGACCAGCCTGAGCAAGAGTAAGACCCCATC
>VBSM01003148.1:8325857-8344168 GCA_008086735.1 Cheirogaleus medius | reverse complement strand
AAATTTCTTTCTATTTTTAGTAGAGATGGGGTCTCGCTCTTGCTCAGGCTGGCCAAGTATTGTTTTGATTAGTAAGCACTCATTTAAAACTTTTTAGAAAACATTTTTCACTGAGGTTCACATACTGTCTCTTGCATGTTGTATGTGTGATCTAGGTTTTAAGCACTTAGAATAAGGTCAGTATTTGGGGGGAGGTATTTTTTTATTGCAGTAAAATATATTTAATACATAACATAAAATTTACTGTTTTAACCATCTTTAAATGTACAGGTCGGTGGCATTAATTGCAATTCCATCATGACCATCACCACTATTTCTAGAACTTTTTCATTACTACAAGTAAAAACTCTGCAACCATTAAGCAGTAACTCCCCATTTTCCCTCCCCCAGCACCTGATGTCCTCTAATCTACTTTCTGTCTTTATGAATTTGCCAATTCTAAGTACTTCATGTAAGTAGGATCACTGTTTATTATAATGTCTTCAAGGTTCATGCATGTTATAGCTTGTATTAGAACTTTATACCTTTATACCTTTATGGTAGAATAATATTTCATTATATGTGCATACCACATTTTGCTTATCCATTCATCTGTTGATGGGCACTTGGGTTGTTTCCAATCTTTGAGGTATTGTGAATAATATTGAAATGAACATTGGTGCACGAGTATCTGTTTTAATCCCTGCTTTCACTTCCTTTGGGAGTATATCTAGGAGAGCAGTTGCTGGATCGTAAGGTAATTCTGTGTTTAGCTTTTTGAGGGAACCCCTGCACTGTTTTCCAAAGTGGGTGCACCATTCTACACTTTCATCAGCAATGGATATGGTTCCAATTTCTCTATATCCTGGCAAAGTTTGGTGTTTTCCATTTTTAAAAAAAATTATGGCCATCCTACTGGGTATGAAGTTGTATCTCATTGTGTTTTGATTTGCATTTCACTAATGACTTGTGATGTTCAGCATCTTTTCCCCCCATTTATTTTCTATTTGTATGTATTCATGGGGTACAAGTGCAATTTTACTACAGTGATATATTGCACTGTGGTGAAGTCAGGGCCTTCAATGCATATATCACTGAAGCAATGCACATGGTACACACCAAGCGACCTCCCATCATTCTCCCCCCCTCTACTCCACTGAGTCTCTATTGTCCATTGATCCACACTGTGCTTCCATGTATACACATTATTTAGCTCCCACTTACAAGTGAGACCATGCAGTATTTGTCTTTCTGTGTCTGAATTGTTTCACTTAAGATAATGGCCTCTAGTTCCATCTATGTTGCTGCAAAAGACATGATTTCATTCTTTTTTTTTTTATAGCTGAATAGTATTCCATCACCACATTTTTTAATCCAGTCCTCTGTTGATGGACACTTAAGTTGATTCCATATCTTTGCTATTGTGTATAGTGCTGTGATAAACATACGAGTACGGGCATCTTTTTGATATAATTATTTTTTTTCTTTTGGGGTAGATACCCAGAAGTGGGATTGCTGGATCATGTGGTAGTTCTATTTTTAGTTCTTTGAGAAATCTCCATACTGTGTTCCATAGAGGTTGGACTAATTTACATTTCCACCAACAGTATGTAAGAGTTCCCTTTTCTCTGCCTAGTCACCAAGACATCTGTTTTGTCTTTTTAATAATAGCCATTCTGATTGGTGTATGATGACATCTCATTGTGGTTTTAACTTGCATTTCTCTGATGATTAGTGATGTTGAACATATTTTCATATGATTGTTGGCCAGTTGTTTGTCTTCTTTTGAAAAATGTTTATTCGTATCCTTAACCCATTTTTTAATGGGGTTATTTGTTCTTTTTGTCTTGAGTTGTTTGAGTTGCTTGTAAATTCTGGATATTAGTCCCCTGTTGGATGTATAGTTTTCAGATATTTTCTCCCATTCTACAGATTGTCTGTTCACTCTGTTGATTATTTCTTTTATTGTGCAGCAGCTTTGTAGTTTAATTAAGTTCCATTTGTCTATTTTGGTTTTTGTTGCCTGTGCTTTTGAGGTCTTAGTTATGAATTCTTTGCCTAGACCAATGTCCAAATGAGGTTTCCCTAGGTTTTCTTCAGTGTTTTTTTTTTTTTGAGACAGAGTCTCACTCTGTTCCCCGGGCTAGAGTGCCATGGCGTCAGCCTAGCTCACAGCAACCTTAAACTCCTGGGCTCAAGCAATCCTTCTGCCTCAGCCTCCCAAGTAGCTGGGACTACAGGCATGCACCATGCCCAGCTAATGATTTGTATATTTTCAGTTGTCTAGGAATTTCTTTCTATTTTTAGTAGAGATGGGGTCTCGCTCTTCTCAGGCTGGTCTGGAACTCCTGAGCTCAAATGATCCACCTGCCTTGGCCTCCCAGAGTGCTAGGATTACAGGCGTGAGCCACCACGCCCGGTCACATTCAAGTCTTTAATCTATCTTGAGTGGGTTTTCGTATGTCATGAGAGATAGGGATCCAATTTCAATCTTCTGCATATGGCAATGCAATTTTCCCAGCAGTATATATTGAAAACGGTGTACTTTCTTTGGCGTATATTCTTGTCAACTTTGTCAAAGATCACTTGGTTGTAGGTATGTGATTTTTATTTGTGGGTTCTCTATTCTGTTCCATTGATCTATATGTTTATTTTTATACCAGTACTATGCTGTTTTGGCTACTATAGCCTTGTAGTATAATTTGAAGTGAGGCAATGTGATGCCTCCAACTTTGTTCTTTTTGCTTAGGATTGTTTGGCTATTCGGCCTCTTTTTTGGTTCCATATGAACTTTACAATTGTTTCTTCTAATTCTGTGAAAAATGATGTTGATATTTTGATAGGGATAACATTGAACCCCTAGATTGCTTTGGACAGTATGGTCATTTTAATGATATTAATTCTTCTGATCAATGAGTATGGGATGTTTTCCCATTTGTTTGTGTTGTCTACAATTTTTTTTTCATCAGTGTTTTGTAGTTCTCCTTGTAGAGATCTTTTACCTCCTTGGTTAAATATATTCCTAGGTGTTTCATTTTTTTTTTTTTTTACAGCTATTATAAATGGGATTGCCTTCTTGATTTGGTTCTTAACTAGATTGTTATTAGTATATAGAAATGCTACTGATTTTTGTACATTGATTTTGTATCCTGAAACTTTCCTGAATTCATTTATCAAATCTAAGAGTTTTTTGGTGGAGTTTTCAAGGTTTTCTAGACATATCAGTAAACAGAGACAACTTGACTTCCTCTTTTCCAATTTGAATGCCTTTTTTTTTTTTTTCTCTTCCCTGTTTGTTCTGGTAAGGACTTCCGGTACTTTGTTGAATAAGAGTTGTTAGAGTGGGCATCTTTGTCTTGTTCCATGTTCTTAGGGGGAATTATTGTTTTCAACTTTTCTTCCTGGTTCATGTTGGCTGTGGGTTTGTGGTATATGGCCTTTGTCTCCCTGGCTAGAGTGCAGTGGCTTCATCATAGCTCACTGCAACCTCAAACTCCTGTCTTGAGAGATCCTCCTGCCTCAGCCACCTAGTAGCTGGGACTACAGGCATGTACCACCATGCCCAACTGTTTCCTATTTTTAGTAGAGACGGGCTCTCACTCTTGCTCAGGCTGGTTTCGATCTCCTGACCTTGAGTGATACTTCCACCTCAGCCTCCCAGAGTGCTAGGATTACAGGTGTGAGCCACTGCACCTGACCTGATTTTAACATATTTAGAAGCTGGCAAATATAGTAGATTAATTTGTCTGGAACAAAGAACCAGTTAAGGATTAGTGATAAAGCTGGTAAGAATTGGAAGGTGAGGCAAGGGCTGGCTTTTTATTTTATTTTATTTTATTTATTTTTTCTCCTCTATGCTAAAGGAACCCTGTATTTTATTATAGTCATTAGAAACTAGTTAGAATGTAATCAGTCTCCCCAATGAAAGCAGTATAACCTCATAACAAAACAAAAAAGAAACAAAAACTTTGATGGATGAAGCAAAGAAAATTACTCCTAATCTTAGCATTACAGTCTTATGTTTGTGAGAAAAGATTTAAATCCAAGGTTTTAACATATCTGTGATTTAGTTTTGCTCCCTTAACAATAGAATAGGATAGGCCTGCTGGTGACTCACACCTGTAATCCTAGCACCTAGAAGACCTAGGTGGGAGGATCCCTTGAGGCCAGGAGTTTGAGACCAGCCTGAGGAACATAGGGAGACTCCATGTCTACAAAAAAAACCAAAAAAACAAAAAAATTAGCTGGACATGGTAGCACATGACTGTAGTCCCAGCTACTCAGACTACTCAGGAGGCTAAGGCAGGAGGATCCCTTGAGCCCAGCAGTTTGAGGTTAGATGAGGTTGCAGTGAGCTATGATGACACCACTGAACGCTAACCCAGGCAACAGAGTGAGACCCTGTCTGAAAAACCCAACAAAAACAGGATAACAAATATTTCGAGTCATCGAGTAGTGCAAAGAGAGGTTACTTATAATAACACTTTGTAATATTTGGATAGAAGATCAGGCCTAGAAAAAATGTGCTCTTAATGTATTGATAATTTGTGTAAAAGCTGGTAGGTTATAACTGCCTAATGTGAATACAAAAATGGGCTTGCCTATTGATGAGGGTCTCACAAATTCAAGTTCTCTAATTTACCTGAGATCTAAGATATATGGAACGTAATATTTATTTATTAATTATTTTTTAGAGACAAGGTCTCGCTCTGTCTCCCAGGCTAGAGTGCAACGACTTGATGACAGCTCCCTGTAACCTTGAATGCCTGGGCTCAAGTGATCTCCCCCCTCAGCCTCCCAAGTAGCTGAGACACTTAGACATGCATCTCCATATCTGGCTAATTTTTAAATTTTTTATAGACACAAGGAATCTATTTTGCTCAGGCTGGCCTTAATCAGTTCTACCACCTTGTGAGCACCCAAAGTGCTGAGATTACAAGTGTGAGCACGCAGGTAACAATAGGTTTTTTTTGAAAGATCAATTGGTTTCTTAAATTTCTTTTTTTTTTTTTTTTTTGAGACAGTCTTACTCTGTTGCCCAGGCTAGAGTGCCGTGGCGTCAGGCTAGCTCACAGCAACCTCAGACTCCTGGGCTCAAATGATCCTCCTGCCTCAGCCTCCCAAGTAGCTGGGACTACAGTCATGGGTTACCATGCCTGGCTAATTTTTTGTATATATTTTTAGTTGTCCAATTAATTCCTTTTTATTTTTAGTAGAGACGGGGTCTCGCCTTGCTCAGGGTGGTTTTGAACTCCTGACCTTCAGCTATCCTCCCACCACTCCTGACCTTGATCGAGCCTCCCACCTCGGCCTCCCAGAGTGCTTGCTAGGATTACAGGCATGAGCCACTGCGCCGGCTGGTTTCTTAAATTTCTTGACTGGATTATTATTATTTTTTTGAAAATGAGAAAGCAAGGGCAAAAGACATTAAACTTCAAGCTGATATGAGTAGTGTGAGAACTTGATCTGATAAGCTAAATTGCTACTAAAGTGACTAATGGCGGGTGGTGTGGACAGTCAAGATGTAGAATATTCCATCACCCTACAAGTTTCCTACTGTTCCTTTGTAGTCATGTCCTCCACCCATCCTGAGCCTCTGACAACCAATGCTATTTTTTGCCTTTTCCAGAAAGTCATATAAATTGAATCATGGAATATGTGGCTAATGACTCTGTCTTCTTTCACTTAGAGTCGTGCTTTTGAGAGTCATTCATACTGTTCCATGTGTCAGTAATTTGTTCCATTTTATTGCTGAGCAGTACACCATTGTGTGAATGCACCAAGCTTTGTTTTTCTTTGCTTAATCCCATTCACCAGCTGGTGGGCATTTGGGTTGTTTCCAGGTTTTTTTTTTTTGAGACAAGAGTCTTGCTCTGTCACCCGGGCTACAGTGCGTGGCATCAGCCTGGCTCACCACAACCTCAAATTCCTGGGCTCAAGTGATCCTCCTGCCTCAGCCTCCCAAAATACTGGGGTTACAGGCTTGACCCACCATGCCTGGCCCATATATCAGTTTGAGAAAGTGTTTAAATCTGGATTCAAATAAGCTCAATTACAGTGATTTATTAACATGTCTTTTTAGTCTCTTAATTTGATTACATCCATCTCTGTCTCTGTCTCTCACGTGTACGTGCAGTTTATTGGTTATCCAGTAGAGTTTCCTACAGTATTCATTTTGCTAATTTGCAGATTTAAGAGGGTTAGCAATGGTTGTATATATCATATGTGTTGCATAGAAGGCATGCAGAAGGCCTTTAATAAATGGTAGTTGAACATAATGATAAAATCATTGCAATTTCTTTTTCTTATCAGTAAATATGCATAGCAGTTGTGACTTTTTGTTATCAAAACCTTAAATGAAAACCTTATTAGAATTATTGTGAAATGAGTTTACTAATAACATTTTAAAAAAACATTTAACTTAAAATTACTGGTATTAAACTAGGCATTCATCATGTCATATCAAACATATGCAGTGAAATGCTATAAGGTCGAAGCTTTGTGTATTTTTTTTTTTTTTTTGATACAGAATCTCACTCTGTTTCCCGGGCTAGAGTGCCATGGCATCAGCCTAGCTCACAGCAACTTCAAACTCCTGGGCTCAAGCAATCCTCCTGCCTCAGCCTCCCGAATAGCTGGGACTACAGGCATGTACCACCATGCCTGGCTAATTTTTATATATATATATATATATATATAAGTTGGCCAATTAATTTCTTTCTATTTTTAGTAGAGATGGGGTCTCGCTCTTGCTCAGGCTGGTTTTGAACTCCTGACCTTGAGCGATCCTCCCACCTCGGCCTCCCAGAGTGCTAGGATTACAGGCGTGAGCCACCGCGCCCGGCCCAAAGCTTTGTGTATTAATATGGAATGCTTTACCAAATATACTCTTAAAAAAAAAAGGAAAGAATATAACAATGTGAATAGTATGCCATTTATGTAAAAAAGATTATATATGTTATTTGTGTTGAAGGGGGATAACAAATCATATGTATAAAATACTCCCAGGAACATATAACATTTATTGCCTCTGGCGATGGAAGCTGGTAGCTAGATGATGTAGGAGTGGGAAAGAGACTGAGATTTCAGAATTTTATGCTGTGCAGTGATGTGAATGTACCTATTTTCCCCTCTGTCCCCCTTAAATTACTCTAAAATTTTTGGTAGAATTTCTATAATTCACTTTTTAAATGTATAGCAGCTTTATTGAGATATACTTCATATGCCATTCAGTTTACCCATTTGAAGTGTACAGTTCAGTGGTTTTTAGTATATTCACAGAGTTGTGTGACTATCATGACAATCAATTTTAGAACATTTTCATCCATTAGCAGTCACTTCCCATTTCCCTCCCAAGTTCCCTAGGCAACCACTAATCTACTTTCTGTCTCTATAGATTTGCTTATTCTGGGTATTCCATATAAAGAGAATCCTACAATATGTGGTCTTTTGTGACCTACTTCATTCACTTAGTATAATGTTTTTGAGGTTCATTCTTGTAGTGTACATCAGTACTTCATTTCTTTGTGTTGCTGAATAATAATTCATTATAAGGCTATAATGCATTTTATTTCTTCATTTATCAGGTGATAGACACTTAAGTTCTTTCTACTTTTTGGGTTTTATGAATAATGCTGCTATGAACATTTGTGTACCAGTTTTTGTGTGGACATATTTTCATTTCTTTTGGGTATATACCTAGGAATGGAGTTGCTGCAGCATATGGTAACTCTGTGTTTATTTTATTTTATTTATTTTTTATTTTTTTATTTTTTTTATTTTTTTTATTTCAGCATATTATGGGGGTACAAATATCACGGTTATGTATATTGCCCATGTCCCACCTCCCCCCTCGAGGCAGAGCCTCAAGCATAACCACACCCCATACGTTGCACATCTTACTCATTATGTTTGTATATACCCATCCCCTCCTCCCCCCTCCCACCCGCCCAACACCCAACAAATGTTATTCCTACATGTCCACTTAGGTGTTGATCCGTTAATACCAATTTGCTGGTGAGTACATGTGGTGCTTGTTTTTCCATTCTTGGTAACTCTGTGTTTATATAGTTCACTTTTGTAATTATTTAATTTACTATTATCGACAATCACATATTTAGAAATGGTGCTGTGAGAAAATTTAATGTACAAGTGTTCTCATATGTAATGAAAATTTTACAAATGTATTTATTATTAATGTTGGCAGTGTTTTCTGTATACAGGCAATTAAGTATTAATTTTTATTTTGAAATTTTTAAAAAATTTAGAGCCTGTATTTTATTTTTGGAGCCTGTAACTCTCAGGGGCCCTAGACACTGTACCTATGTACCTAAGTGCTAAAAGCCCCATCATTGCAAAAGTGGAACTCCAAAGAAAGCTAAAGGTGATTATGGTAATGTGAGACTTGAACTTTGCAGATAATTGATGGAACACAATCTAATGGAGGGGTGATGGGAATCCCTAGGAATGTGCAGGAATGAAGAACAAAACTCATCTTTTTTTTTTTTTTTGGAGACAGAGTCTCACTTTGTTGCCCAGGCTAGAGTGCCGTGGCATCAGCCTAGCTCACAGCAACCTCAAACTCCTGAGCTCAAGCTATCCTCCTGCCTCAGCCTCCCGAATAGCTGGGACTACAGGCATGCGCCACCATGCCTGGCTAATTTTTTCTATATATTTTTAGCTGTCCAATTAACTTCTTTCTGGTTTTGGTAGAGACGGGATCTGGCTCTTGCTGAGGCTGGTCTCGAACTCCTGAGCTCAAATGATCCACCCGCCTTGGCCTCCCAGAGTGCTAGGATTACAGGCGTGAGCTACCGCGCCCGGCCAACTCATGTATTTTTATGAGTCGTTTGACAGTTTGGGAGGTAGAAAACAGTATAGTAGTCGTGGTCCTGTTTCTTTCTTTGCCCTGTCTCTTTCACGTCCTTACGTAAACCCTCCATGAATATGTTATCATTTAAACAATTTCAAGAAAATGAAGACACTTAAATTTTTGATTAATAGTTATATGAGCTTTCTAGTGGGCAAGCAGAGAATGTAATAGACCATTTCATCATACTTTCTGCATTGGTTTGTTGGGTTTTGGTGTGTTTTTCTAGGCCCGTGTATCTCTCACTTTGGTTTCCGGATTTTCCATCCATCCAAACGTGGATTATCACTGCATTTGTACCCATCCTACCATAAATCTATTGGTCTCAGCAGAGAAGTCAGTGTCAGTATGATTCTGTAAAGCTAAAAGGCAGTCTGTGCAACCATTAAACTAATTTACATGTGTGTATATAATATTATTCCAGCTTCATAAGAGGAGAAAACAAATGGGAAGGGATGTTGCCAGTTCTTTGGTATATAGTTATAAAATAGTCCTCACTGTCAAAAAACAGATAATTCCAGTTCAGAGTGATTAAATGCTTTAATAGAGGTGAGCATGAAGTTCTAGGGTAATACCTAAGACAGGCCACCTCACTTAGCTTAAATGGGTCCAAGAGAGTTTCTTAAAAGCAGGTGTATCTGGACCAAGGCTACATCAGTAGGAGTTTGGTAAATGGGTGGAAGGGGCAGTTAAGCAAAAGAGAAGCATTTTAGGCAGAGAAAACAATTAGGCCAAAGGCAGATGTAGGAATCAGGCTGCTGTGTTTAGTGAGCTCTAAGCAGAGAGAAATTACTGGATTATGAGGTCAAGGAAGGGAGACCGTGAAGAGAGGAAGCCAGAGAAGTGCTTTAGTCTGTTGCCATGTTGTGAATGAGCCTAAGCCAAATGCTGTCTGCTGTAGGAAACAGCAGATGGCTTTAAAATACAAGAATGAGATGGTCAACTTTTTGAATTGCCCCTATCAAAAGATATATTCTTATATATATATATTCTATATATATATTCTATATATAAGAATATATATAAGATAAGGGCAAGATCCAGGATTCTAATCTTGAGGTCAAGAACTTTGTTTTTTGGCCATTGTATCTGAACCTAGAATGGTGCTTGGCAAAGAGTAAAAAAGTCACTGAAAATGTTAGCAGGGCAGAGCACTTGCACATAGCAGTAGAGCAAGGCTCCGCATGGCTCTAAGTCCTGATGCCACCGTTGCATGGCTCTGTGACCTTAAGCAAGTTTCTTTCTTTTTTTTCCCCCTCCAGATATGGAAGCAAAGAACATCTTAATTTATTCTTTCTTTCTTTCTTTCTTTCGCATCTTCTTAGAAGAAACATTGTTATTTTATTTTACTTTTTTGAGATTGGGTTGTTTCTTTGGACACCAAAATTCTTTCTTCCCCTGAAAATTTCAACTGCTGCATTCATTCATTCATTCAATAAGTATTTATTTATTTTACTTATTTATATTTTAGAGACAGGGTCTCACTCTCTTGCCTGGACTAGTGTACAGTGGTGTCATCATAGCTTACTGTACGCTCAAACTCCTGGGCTCAAGCAATCCTCCTGCCTCAGCCTCCTGAGTAGCTGCTACTACAGGCTTGAGCCACTGCGCCTGGCTAGTTTTTTTTAGTTTTTGTAGAGACTCACTGTGTTGCTCAGGCTGATCTCGAACTCCTGGCCTCAAGCAGTCCTCCCAAAGAGCTGAGATTACAGGCATGAGCCACCATACCTGGCCTAAGCAAGTTTCTTAATCACCTTGTGACTTGGTTTTCTTATCTAGAAAATGGGGAGAACAGTGGGACCTGACTGTCAGGTTTCGGGGAAGATTAAATGAGCTTATACATTGCACTTAGAATAGTGCTTGACCTATAATAATCACTGACTCAGGAGCACAGTAGTTGGATAGGATGTGGTGGATAAGGGAGAGAAGAAGTTACAGTTAATTCCTGATTTAGAGCTAAAGAAAATTGGTAGATACTCTCCCCTCCCCCTCCACACTCCCTAGCCTTTGCACAGAGAAATCACTGCTAATCCATTCTAGATAGTTCTGGAAGGAGTTGAAAGTCAGAGGTGGAGCCTTTGGTATGTTGAGGAAAGAGTGTTGATTCAGTGTGGCATACCCTTGTTTGGATATTTGACTTTTCTCTCTTTTTTTTTTTATTTTTTATTAGTTTTTCCTTTTTTTCCATGGAGGCTATTCCTGGAGCCCCTCTTGAGTTCTCAGGACAGAAAGACCTCTGGTGTTTTGTAGCTGGCAGGGTAGCTGCCTGTCTCCTTTGCTCTTTATGCCTCATTCTTTCCTCCCCATTGTTTTACCCCCTTATTCCCCACCTTGGGAGACAAGAGAAAAGAGATTTCATCTTCGCTTGGCCTTGGCTACAGATTAGGTTGGTGCTTCGCAGTCCTGGAATAAGGGGAGACTTTGTGGAGGATGTTAAAACATATGCTGGAGAAACATTCCCTTGTGCAATTCAATTTAACCTTAGAACATTTGTCTTTTAATTCTGTTCCAATGTGATGTTGAGAAAGATTTAGAATCTAGCTTGAACCAGGTTTCATAACCTTGGGACCATTTTGTTCTGAAAACCAGCTAACACTAAATGGAGCTTGTCTGCTAGGCAGGAGGAGTCTTTTAGGTCCCATAAAGTCCCGTCAAGTTCACTGGCACAAGGGTTCAATGCTAGAACTGTGCTTCTCGTTAGAGAGTGGGGTTGCATATACCCCAAGAATCTGAGAAGGAGCCTAAAATTCTCTGCTGTGAACCAGACATTTCTTTGATGTCTTCCATTTTTTATCTTTAAAGGTCATGTGAATTTTGTATTCTACTCACATTCACCGTTTATTTTAATATAAATGTAAATTTCCTCCCTAATCTTTTACCAAAACTGATGCTCCAGGAAGATAAACCCTTTCATTTTCTTGTGTCTTTTCTTATTCCTTTGCTCTTTCTCCAGTTTAAGGAGTACCGGTGACAAGGATTTGAAACCAAAACCTTTTTGTTGAGTGTCCTGTGTATTTCCCATGATGGGATTTGGCTCTTTGGTTAACTGGGTCCCTGCTTCTTTCCCTCAACATACTAAGTGAGGCTTATAAATCTTTGAAATGACACCCTTGATCATAAATAATTTTACTAAAAGCTTGCTTTCCATTTCCTAGAATTTGTAATGATTGTAAATAGGCTATGAAATGTCTTATCCAGATAGCTATGAAAAGATGGTGATCAGTGTTTATTGTGTTTTTGTGCCAGGTTCTGTTCTTTTTTTTTTTTCCCCCCCAGCATATTATGAGGGTACAAATGTTAAGATTACGTATATTTGCCTTGCAGGTTCTGTTCTTATTCCTTTCATATGTCATGCTATTTAAGTACATGGTGCTTTAAAAACAATTAACCAAGCTTGTGGAATTCATGCTAACGTTGTTATTATTTTTGATCGACAGATTCAACACTAACCTTGCACAATGTCTTTGAAACCAAGAGTAGTAGATTTTGATGAAACATGGAACAAACTATTAACTACTATCAAAGCTGTTGTCATGTTGGAATATGTTGAAAGAGCAACATGGAACGATCGCTTCTCGTATCCTTTTAGTTGCAGCTTGGATCATTGTTCTAGAATTGATAAACTTGTTGAAAAGGAAGTACAGGTTTAAGCTTGTAGAAATGGAAGAACTTTCCAGCGTAAGTATTTTCAAATATATTATTATTTACATATGCAAGTCCATCACCTCTTGTGGCAGTCAAGTTTTGATAACTTCATTCAACAGATATGTATTGAGTACTTAGTATCTGTCAGGTACTACTTTAGGCTTTGGGAATACAGTTGTGAACCAAAAAAAACTCCTTTCCATTATAATAAGGGAATCAGACAATAAATAGATAAAAGAATCTAATGTTATTGCTTCTAATAGCAGGTAGTGATAAATATTGTAGAGGAAAAGCAGGGTCAGGGTGTGGTGAAGGTTTAGAGTACATGTGTGCACTTGGTCAACGAAGGCTTCCCTGAGGGTGGTGACATTTGAGCAGAGACTGGAACCAGGTGAGGGAACAAGCCCTGCAGATTCTGGGGGTAGAGTGCTCTAGGGTGAACAGCAAGTTCAATGACTGGGATGGAAACATGCTTTTTAATTAGATTGTCTACAAAAATTGGCTATTTGATATAAAAATGCAGATTTGTGCTTTCTATAGGATGCTCTGAAGCCTAGTATCCCTCATTCTTGTTTCTTTTTTTTTAATTTTTTGGAGACAGAGTTTTACTTTGTTGCCAAGGCTAGAGTGAGTGCTGTGGCATTAGCCTAGCTCACAGAAACCTCAAACTCCTGGGCTCAAGCAGTCCTCCTGCCTCAGCCTCCCGAGTAGCTGGGACTACGGGCATGCGCCACCATGCCCGGCTAATTTTTTTTTTCTATATATATTAGTTGGCCAATTAATTTCTTTCTATTTTTAGTAGAGACGGGGTCTCGCTCTAGCTAAGGCTGGTTTTGAACTCCTGACCTTGAGCGATCCACCCACCTCGGCCTCCCAGAGTGCTAGGATTACAGGCGTGAGCCACCAAGCCCGGCCTATCCCTCATTCTTATAGTCTGCTAGACCTAACTACTGCTGCCCTCTTCTAGCAATCTTCTGGAGCTAAAGAAGGATTGCCCTCATTGTATAGGGCATACATTCTTTAGAAATGCTCTAATTTCATAAGACAGTGATTCACCTTGTTCTCAGTGCCTAACTTAGTTGTTAATATCATGCTGAATGTTGATGCCAGAACAGTGATGTTCTTTTAGAGCAACAGGGAACCACTTAACTGATTGCAACAACTGCAGTTGTCAGTGAGAAACATTTGTTAGGCTACCTATGTTTTGGGCACTGAAGATTCATAAACTGATGGTAACATTTTTGAAGGCTTCATAATTTACAAAGATCTTTTACATTTGTTATGTTATTTGATACCTCAGACAAACCTATCTGATCATTTTGGCAGATATAATTCCTTGTCTTTATGTAACTATGAGGAAACTGATCTCAAAGGTAAACGGACTTGCCCAACTTCATGCAGGTAGTAATTGATGGAGCAAAGACTTGAATATGAGATTTTAAACATCCCTGTGCTTCGCAGTCTATGCAGAGGATAATAGATATGGATTCTGCCTTTGAAGAACTTAGTATTGAATTAGTCTTTTAAATTAGATAGCTGATTTTTCTGTGGAACACTGTGGATTGATTTGGGGCAGGAATCTTTTTTTTTTTCTTCTTTTTTTTTATTCTTACTTAATTTTTTTTTCCAACAGGAATCTTAATAAAAGTTGAAAAAGTGTTAAAGGCTGCTTGTGTGTGAATGAAGTTGGGCTAGGCAAGTACTTAGGTGTTTTTAAGAATATTTTACCTAATCAGAGAGGGAAGCAAAGGAGTTCATTATAGAAGTTTACAAGAAGATGGAAAATGAGCACAAGGGAGAGAAAAAGAAATGGTTAATACATTCTTTATTATTATACAGAATATATAGTTAATTGGTTGGTTTATAAGTAGTTTTGAAATGATAAAGTGACCCCTATTTATTTAAATCATCTAAGATGGATTAATTATTCTTAACCTGATCATGAATCCCCCCAAAAATAAAAAATGTGTATAAAAAAAGTAAAATTAAAAAGTGGAATCCCTTGTTTTAAATTTTGTTTTGAAAAATAAAGTGCTATGTTAATATTGGTTCTAAAGCAAAATTCCCTCCTTTTCTTTGTGATTTTGCCCAAAGATGAATTCTCACAACGTGAATATACCTATGTATCCAATAAATAGAACACCCTGAGCATCCCAGACGCACCCTTTGTTCCCCCTTATTTCTGACAACTTTTTTATGTCTGATTTTACTAGGGTAAGTTTGTGATGAATAATTGAGTTTGAATAATATAAATCTCTATGATGAAACAAAGCAAAAGCCCTTAGGGGATTTAAATTATATAGTAAATTAGGACTTTTTTTTTTTTTTTTTGAGACAGAGTTTCCTTGTGTTGCCCCAAGTAGAGTGCAGTGGTGTCATCATAGCTCACTGTAACCTCAAACTCCTGGGCTCAAGTGATCCTCCTGCCATAGCTTGCTGAGAACCTGGGACTACAGGCATGCACCACCACGCCTGGCTAATGTTTTCTAATTTTGGTAGAGACAGGGTCTCACTCTTGCTCGGGCTGGTCTCGAACTCCTGACCTCAAGCATTCCGCCTGCTTTGGCCTCCCAGAGCGCTAGGATTACAGACATGAGCCACCACACCCAGCCCTAGGACTTTTTTTTTTTTTTTTAAGTAATTTATATTTGAAAACTAAGGGAGCTCCAGGCTGTATCCAAGTGTTCAAATAACATTATTTTGAAGCACCTTTCTTCTCTATTGATGCCTTGCTCCCTCTCTTCTCCACCAAACCAATCTTCTGTAGAATTTATATACTGAGAAATATTTAAAAATTCTTCTTTCTTAGGTGGTATATATTCAGATTTCTACTTTCTTTATAATATAGGTTAATATTTTGATGTATTGTTATTGCTAGTGAATAGTTTTATAGCCTGTTCTCTTTTACTTAGATAATTTAGTTCATAAAGGTTCCATATTATATCTAAGTTCATTGAAAATAATAGCTAATATGTTTTTTCTGATTGTATATTTTTTTCCTACAAAAAATCTGGCTCAGTGATATTACATTATATGGATGATTTTTTTGCTTGACTATTTTTGTTTTTTAATATTATAGAGAAATTTGTTTTTGCTTATACTTAATGCAATAGTATATTGAGGAAATATATATACACACATATATATGAAGATATTTTATTAGTTACTCATTATAATTGAAAATAAGTAAAGAAAGGCTTTAGAAGGAAGATGGAAAAGTCTGACTGAAGTCTATCAAATGGTAACCTCGTGTAGGGAAGGCTGTTTGCTCTTTGTGGAGTAGGGTACTAGGTAAGTAGAACACATGACATTGACTCCCCACCTCTCTTCCTTCAAAAAGCATTTAATAAGGGCCTGTCACGGCCACGAACTGTGCCTAAGAGCTGGGAATATAGAGGTAATTAAGGATAGGCTAGTGTGGATGGCAAAGGTAAATAATTTCTATTGTATAAAAATAAGTTGGATAGAAGAATACATAAAGTGTTATGGGGGATGTAGAGGAGGAAGAACCTACATCTCAACTCTAATGCATTTATAAGTACTGCATCTCAACTCTAATATATTTATATGTTTTTATTTTGTAATATTTCCTGATCTTTATATTAAATATAAATACTCGATTCCATCCTAAATAATTAAATTAACTTTGTTTTCAATTTCTGTCTGCGTCTTTAGTTAGGCTGGTCTCAAATTGCTCCTGTCCTTTATTGTCCACATTTGTTTAGTGATGTGAAGTTTATGAAGCATTTTAACATACATGAGCTTATTTGGGTCTTACAGGGACTCTGGAGATGTCAGAGGAATGTTTATTATGTTTACCTTGGAGGCAGTTGGTAGTGGTCATTCTACTGATCAGACGCCAAAGCTCTGCCATGGAATGATCTTAGAGACAACCACGAGAAGTTCTTGACCTAGATGGGGTTCAGGTGTCAGTGTTCATGGGGGCAAATGAGCTGTTACTTCCAGAATGCTTTTTCACATTTGTTGGAGGCAGCATATCAAACAGTCTCCAGAATCCTGTCTACTGTGTCTGGTCCCAAGATCATAAAGTGGTGTTGCCTTAAGTCTCTTTTTATCCTTAGCATAATGTTTTTTAATCTTTGGAGGTATTAAAAGGATTCAATAAAGCACAGGATATTAAAAGAAAACAAAAGGGAAATGATACCCCAGAGAGGCTAAGAGACGTGGTTAAGATCCTTGGTTTTGGCTGAGTGCAGTGGCTCATGCCTATAATCCCAGCACTTTGGAAGGCCAAGGCAGGAGAATTGCTTGAGGCCAGCAGTTTGAGACCAGCCTGAGCAACTAGGGAGACCATGTTTCTACAAAACAAACAAACAAACAAAAGGTCAGTGACTAGTAAAAGGTAAACTCTCAATTAGATCTCATTTCTTCCAACTCCAGTTAGAGTTTGTCTGCCACTGGTGATTGATTAGTTGATATCACTATTATTATTCATACTACATTTCTTCTAATAGAATAAATGCTGAAGGACAGTGGATAGGTTGTAGAATATCTTGAGTACTATGACGTGGGAGAATGTGTCAAGTGAGTAATTTTTCTGTTTTGTTTTTCAGAATTGCTTAGACATATCTGCTTCTTTTGATGTTCCTTAGCCGTTTGTTGGTACTATGCTTATATCCATTCTTAACATAAACTTTATTTTGTATGTTTCTGGGTAATTTGATTTTCCAGAAACCCCCTCTGGATTTTAACCTCTCTAACAGGTACCGTTTTCCTCACAGCGTCCTCAAATAATTTTCAGTAAATACTTGTTGAATGAATAAATGCATGAATCTTATTATGCTTTTTAAAGTACTCATGGTTACATATTTCCCTTTTGTCATATATATATAAGACAATATTATGTATATTATAAGCCTAAACCCCAAAATGAAATGATTTTACATTTAATGCCAAATGAGTTAAGTCTCATTATGTTTTGAAATTATATCACCAATGCATATGAAAACCTTAATAATATAACTAGAGATATCTATGCTTTATGTGTGGCCTATCCTGAACCCCTTGGAGAAAGACTTTATACAGAAACTAAGGTTTTTTTGGAAAATCACGTTCGGCATTTGCACAAGGTAAGAAATGATATATACATGATATAAATATGTTTATAGCTGCATAGTTACTTTAGTAGTTGACTGTTTTCCAGTGTAGACTCCTCTCTTGTATCCTCTATGGTATTTATAAATGTCTATCTTTATTATTTTCAGTCTTTCAGCTGTCTTCTCATACGCTATGTAAAGGCTTCCAAAAGCCTAAAATTAAAAAGGGAAATGGTAAATGATGATAAAAATGGTCTCTGTAACCAGTTATTTTGATCAGTATGCCATGTATTTAAAGGCAACATCACAAACTTGATCTGTATATGGATTTTGCAGTGGAGGTAGTCTCTGGGTTACAGGCGACCCGACTTAGGGTGTTCCATACTTACGAACAGGCTCGCAAGGCTCTCCATAAGGATGATTTATAATTAAATAATCAGATTAATAATCCAGGAACTATTATAGTTTCTTCCATACACGTAAGCAAATTTGTGTGGCATAAGCAGTTTGTTGGTGCAGCTTTTTTTTCGAAGCAGTCTCATTCTGTTGCCCAGGCTAAAGTGCAGTGACATCACTGTAGTTCACTGCAACCTCAAACTGCTAGGCTTAAGCGATCTTCCTGCCTCAGTCTCCCGAGTAGCTGAGACCATAGGTGTGTGCCACCACGCCAGGCTAATTTTTCTATTTTTGCTAGAGACAGTGTCTTGCTCTTGCTCAGGCTGGTCTTGAACTCCTGAGCTCAAGAAATCCTCCTGCCTTGG
>VBSM01003148.1:8263672-8295473 GCA_008086735.1 Cheirogaleus medius | reverse complement strand
TTTTTTTTTTTTTATAGCAAGCCTGTGGTTATGAGTTTACCAGCAAGCTACATCGGATGTATACAGATATGAGTGTCAGCGCCGATCTCAACAATAAGTTCAACAATTTTATCAAAAACCAAGACACAGTAATAGATTTGGGAATTAGTTTTCAAATCTATGTTCTACAGGTATGCATATGTGTTTTATTGTGGGCATTTACTGATTAGTACTTTGATACAAAGGCTTCATATATGAGTGCCTGGTCACTTTTGTTTCAGTCAATGGACTGTGGCTTCCAAAATTACATGTCATATTGATTGGAAATATACGATATTAATGCTCATGGGTTTTATCAGCATTTTCAGAAAGGAAAAAAAGATGTTTTAGTTGCTTCAATCATATAAATATTTACTTTCAAGTTAAATGTTGACCTCTTTAACTTTTTTTGTTTTATTTTTTTCCTTCTAGGCTGGTGCATGGCCTCTTACTCAGGCTCCTTCATCTACATTTGCGATTCCCCAGGAATTAGAAAAAAGTGTACAGATGGTAGGTTTGCAGGAAATATATTAGAAGACTGAAGGAATTTTAATAATCATCTTCATCTTCTGCCACTTTAAATATTTTTCCAAAGTCTTAAGGGTTCATGTGATGAAAATGTATTTACAAATTATAGTCAGCCTGCCCTCTAGGAAGAATGTACATTACTTACTTACTAATATTAAAACTAGAAATGCTAAGGATGTCATACAGTAAATCTATTATCTGCTCTTAAGCAGTTTTAAATTACAAAAATGTTGATATTAGAAGAAAGCTTAGAACCCAACACTTAAAAGAATCATTTTCCAGTTTTTCAGAATTTTTAAATTTTGAGCCACTTGAGGGATAAACTTCAATTAACCCTTAAAATATTTTTACTTCTGTATTATAGTTTTGGTAAATATATGTGGACTGTGAAATATTCTAGAAAAAAATTGATCGAAGCTGAAAATTCAAGTGAAAATTGCTGTAAAGTGTGACTGAGTAGAAACCCTAGAGTGCTTACCAAAAAGCTTTTAAAGGGACTGTGGTGAGATGTATCTTTTTTAAAACCAACTTTATTGAGATATAATTTATTTCCCATATACTTCACCCATTTAACAATTTCAGTGGTTTTTAATATTTTAACAACCATCACCACGATTAATTTTAGGGCATTTTTATTGCTCCAAAAGAAACTGTCTACCTATTAGCAGTCACTCCCCATTTTCCTTCAACTACTTTCACTTCCCCTGTCCCTAGGCAGTCTGCTTTCTGTCTCTATAGATTAGCCTCTTCTGCACGTCTCACGTAAGTGGAGTCATGTCTTATGTAGTCTTTTTTGATTGACTTCACTCACTGACCATAGTGTTGTCAAGGTTTATCCATGTTGTAGCATGAATCCGTAGTTCGTTCCTTTTTATTGCCAAATAATACTCCCACTATGTGGATAGACCAAGTTTTTTTTTGTTTGTTTAAATCCATTCATCATTTGATGGACATTTATTTGGGTTGTTTCCACTTTTTTGGTATATGAATAATGCTGCTATGAATATTTGTGTATACCTTTTTGAGTGGCTGTGTTTTCATTTTTCATGAAACTCACCCCTTTTGATTTTCTAACACCAAAAAGGGCTTCTTATTTCTTGATTTGATGGAAGTTTGGGTGGCAGTTTTTTCTAGAGAAAATTTAACTTATCTTTTAATAGTTCCTATTTGAGTAGTGACCTAAGATTGTAAACCAGTGAGTTTGCATACATTTATGATATTTAAAATGAAAATGTTATTTCATTACACTATTTCCTAGAGATTTTAGCAATCAGTAGTTTGGGTCATTTTTTAACGTAAGTACAGGCATACTTCAGAGATAATGCAGGTTTAACACAAAGGATTTTTTTCTTGAAAAGCATATATATAGTTTGTTACCCTTTTTAGACAGTGGGTGTGTTACTTTTGTTGTTTCAAGGAAGTAAAAAACGTCTTTTAGAGAAGTGATTGTCATATATTGCTCATTTTGAATCTGTGTTATTAAGACTAATTAGCAGGGTATAGGATGTAACTTTGGTTTATCAATGTGGCTCCCTCTAGAGGTCAGTTTGTGAATTTTAGTAGGTTTCAATTATACATGTTATTTTTGTTTCTTTAAAATAATGATTACAAACAATAACGGTTCAGCCTCTGGAATCATAATTTTTGGTTAGAAATGTCTATCATGCCATTTACTTTTCTCTGACTGTGGGCAAATAACTTTTAACATTCTGTTACCTGATAATTGTACTGCCTCATAAGGGTTGATACAAGAGTGAAATGAAGTAATCCATTTGAAGCACGTATCCTAGTATAAAGTGTATGTACTAAATAAATGGTAGCTCATAGGAGAAATAGTAATAATAATAGTGGCTGTAGTGTGGTGGTAAGAGTAGGAAGTAAAACATACTTTTGGGAAAGTAAGCATAAGGTGGACATTCAGAATAGGAGTCTAATTTTAGAACTTTTTAAATCTTTTTTTTTTTTTTTTTTTTGAGACAGAGTCTTACTGTGTTGCTTAGGCTAGAGTGCCGTGGCGTCAGCCTCGCTCACAGCAACCTTAAACTCCTGGGCTCAAGCGATCCTTCTGCCTCAGCCTCCCGAGTAGCTGGGACTACAGGCACACGCCACTGTGCCCGGCTAATTTTTTCTATATATTTTTAGTTGGCCAACTAATTTCTTTCTATTTTTAGTAGAGACGGGATCTCGCTCTTGTAGAGGCTGGTTTCGAACTCCTGAGCTTGAGGGATCTTCCCACCTCAGCCTCCCAGAGTGCTAGGATTACAGGCGTGAGCTACCGCGCCCAGCCTTTACATCATTTTTGAAAAGAGATTATAGCACAAACTGTCTTAGAAACTACATGAAGAAGAGCATTCATGCAGACATTCATGGGCTGGGCAGAGTATGAGCTCAGCGTCTTACGCATTTTGCAGAAAGAACAGATTCAAGTTAGGGGCCAGGGATGAGGGAGGGGGGGCCAGGTAAAGCATTTTGATGTATTTATGTCCAGGCAAAAGGAAGAAAATTGACCCCTTTCTTTCATCAGTTTTGAAACTTATTTCTTCTTAAAACCCTGCTTCTCCAATTGAAATTAAGGCAGAAAGTGGGAGCTGGCAGAAATAAAGTTTCCTTTTAGCTTTGTTTTTCTTTTCTCTATCCTTGAAATAATCATTTTCCACTAACGGTATTTAACTCCTTAACTTTATTTATTAACGTATGACCTTCATAAGGTTTTATTTTCTTCGTTTACAAATAGGAAGTTGGTTTCTTTCTGACTATGAAATTATGATTTCAGGAATATTGTTCTCTCCATTTGGATTTTCTCAAATTACCAGTAGAGGGAGTTTGTCCTTTATTTTTTTTCCTAGTAAATCCAAGTTTTCAGTTACATAGGATTGAAAGCCACTTCTGTATTTAATAGTGTACATTTCTCACATTAAATTAATTCATCTTGCCTTAGTGATGATTTGCATTTTTTACATGATTAAGATGTAAATAAGCCGGGCAAGGTGGCTCATGCCTGTAATCCTAGCACTCTGGGAGGCAAAGGCTCCCAGGATCGCTCAAGGTCAGGAGTTCGAAACCAGCCTGAGCAAGAGCGAGACCCTGTCTCTACTATAAATAGAAAGAAATCAATTGGCCGACTAAAAATATATATAGAAAAAGTTACCTGGGCATGGTGGCGCGTGCCTGTAGTCCCAGCTACTCGGGAGGCTGAGGCAGAAGGATTGCTTGAGCCCAGGAGTCTGAGGTTGCTATGAGCTGGGCTGACACCACGGCACTCTAGCCCGGGCAACAAAGTGAGACTCTGTCTCAAAAAAAAAATGGTATAAATACAGCTATTTATCAAAAATTACTTCTATTTTACATATGTAAAATAAAACTATGGAAATAAAGCTGCAATTAAAAGTAATTTATTTTGTGCTTTAAACCAATAAATCTTGTTATATTTGTGTTGTATAGTCCAAAAATATGAATAATATTAAAGAAATATCTCAAGTATTGCATATTAGTGCAGCTCTCTATCAGAGGTAAATAAACCCATTGAATATGAAATGTTAGTCTTTAAGGCTCTCTGAGACGTAATTGATGCCCTTAAATGGTATTTCAAAAATGCTGTCCTTTATCCTATTACTTTAAATTAGGAAGTTTAGTCAACATATATTTCTTCCTAATAATAATACAATTATTTTAATGATACAATCCAGCAAGATTTTACAGCTCTGCTCTTTGTAATATCAGATGAATTTATAATCCATTTGGAACTGGATTTTGTTCTTGACTAGCTACAATATGAGAATCTTTTTAATCAGATTTTAAATTTAAGGATGAAACAATTTCTTCTTTTGACATATTGATATCATCAGTAAAACTTTACTGAGTAGTACTACTAAATAGGAAAAACATGTTTTTAGAGGTTGGAAGGTATATCCTAAAGCTGTTTTTGCATTTACATTATTTATAAAGAACATTATAAAGAGCATTTTAAGCTTGAGTTTCTTATTTTCAGAATGTTGCAGTTTGTTTTTGCACACAAATTTATTGTGTTTTATAGATAAATTATGAGTTGTAAGGTAATATTGAATTGTATTGACACCCTATAGGGTTACTAATTAGTCAGAGCATACTTCTGGAATTTCTTCATGACATATTTTCATTTGCTATTTGTGTGGATTAGACCCAGGCAGACAGTCTTAAATATTCCAGGTGCCGGTCATTTCCTATTCATCATGCAAAAGGATTGGTGGATATGCAGGTAGAGGAGGAGGATGCACGATTGGAGGGAAAACATGCTCAACAAATTTCAGCTTCCCAGGACTAGGCAAACTGGGAATAAACTGCTGAAAGAATTCATTGATTCTCTTGGTCGGAGCTGTAAACTTTTGTAAGGAGTGGGCATAGTACAGCTGATAAGTCAGGCGTTGCTGATTGCCATTTATAAACTTCTCTTTGAAAGTACAAAAGGCAAAGTTTGATATACAAATAAAAGCTGTAGGTATGATACAAATAGCACATGATGCTAAAAGTATGTCCACAATTCTGAACTATGACATCATGTAGTTTATTTTTAGTTTTGTAAAGAAGTTGAGTTATCTTTTTCACATTTCATTATCATTTTCCCATACTATATTATGTACTAGCTCTTTAAAAAATATGAACTCTGCATTTTTGGATTGATGTCCTCTAATTACACATTCAATCCAGAGAAGGAGTTTTTAGAATTTCACTGCTACATTATTAATAGAATGTTAAATTTAATTATTCACAATATTATCTACAAAAGAATATCCAAAGAGACATACCCTGAATCTTCGTATTAGAGTTTGACTGGATGTGGAAGTTAATCATACATGCCAGTTCATAGGTAACCACACAAGTGTTGATCACTCTGTCACTTTAGGAAGGGTATATGTTGGCAATTAGGAGATTAGAGATGAAGGTATGATTTATATTATATTTTCATATAGAAATGTATGTGATAGCTTGTTTGATTAATGAGTAGAATTCATAAAGTCCAAATTATTATCATTCACAAATGATAATGAATTACTAATGAGGTCATTTCTGAATTTATACAAAAAGTCCAGTTTGCAGAGCTTTGGTTTAGTAGAGACAACTCTGGACTAGGTTGCCTGTTAACAGAGCTGCGGTGGTGGTATTTGTATGATCTTGGTCAGGGACTGCACAAATGTGTTTTTCTCCTCTGTAAAACAGGAACATTTACCAGATGGGTTAAAATGGTTTTTCTAATATGCACATTTTTTACTTTTATAGTATAATGATAACTAGGTAAATTATAGTAGCTGAAAATAATTGGATGTTTTTGGTTTTTTTTACAGTTTGAATTATTTTACAGCCAGCATTTCAGCGGAAGGAAACTTACATGGTTACATTATCTCTGTACAGGTAAAATGCATTTAATTATATCTAGTTTAATGACATTGACCTAATATGATTATGATAATTTAGGAAGAGATACTCTATAGTCTAATTATAGTTTTTAACCTTTTCTCCTCCATCTGCCTTTCTGGTCACCACTAAAGTAGCTGATAATGAAGTTTAAGTACAGCACTTTGCGTTTTATAATTATACTGCTTTTGAAAAATGTTCTTTAAAACATTTTCTCAGTTCCTAGACTGATCACTCAGAGTTCTGTTTCTTGAGTATCACTCGTACATAAACATACATTGAAAATTACACTTTCCTAGTCCATTTCTACATTCCCAGGTTATTGAAAACCTAAGAAATAGTTTAGTTTTTGAATCGTAAACCAGGATGGTTGCAAATGGGGGTATAAAGTATTAGCTGGGGTTAAGTATTAGCTCACCACTTAATAGCTGTGTAACCTTAAGCAAGTTACTTGAGCCTGTTTTCTTATCTTTATATTTTTTTCTCTTTCTTTCTTCTTTTTCTCTTAAGAGACAGGGTCTTACTTTGTTGCTCAGGCTCAAGTGCAGTGGCACAATCATAGCTCACAGCAACCTCAAACTCCTGGGCTCAGGTGATCCTTCTGCCTCTGCCTCTTGTGTAGCTGGGACTACAGGCATGCGCCACCATGCCCGGCTCATTTTTTCTATATATTTTTAGTTGGCCAATTAATTTCTTTCTATTTTTTTTGGTAGAGACGGGGGTCTCACTCTTGCTCAGGCTGGTCTCGAACTCCTGACCTTGAGCAATCCGCCCACCTCGGCCTCCCGGAGTGCTAGGATTACAGGCGTGAGCCATTGCGCCCAGCCTAATTTTTTGTAGAGATGGGGTCTTGCTCTGTTGCTCAGGCTGGTCTCAAACTCCTGGCCTCAAGCTGTCCTCCCTCTTTGGCCTCCCGAAGTGCTGAGATTACAGGTGTGAGCCACTGCTCCCAGCCCCCTCAGCTTTATCTTTGTAAAATTCATTAATCAAGTCAGTGAACATCTTCTGTGTCCCAAGTATTTCTAAATGCCAGGTGAACAGAGATAAAATACAGAACTTCAGCCCTCAAAAAGCTCATGTATGGTAGGAAAATGGACAAGTACATACTTTTGCCCAGTGTTTTGAATGTTGAGGTAAATAGACCAGCCAGGTTGTTCGATATCCCATAGAATGGTGGTGGCAAACATGTATTGGCAAGGGAAGGCTTCTGGATGACATCTCAGCTTGGTTTTCAAGGACAAATAATACTTACCCAAGGTAGGCAAAGAAGAGCATTATTGAGAGTTTATTACCAACGGAGGTCAGAATTTTGAGAAGTAATTTATGATATCAGATGTGACAGATACTCAGTGAGAAAAAGCCTGAAAATTCCACTGGATTTGTGACCAGAGCTTTGGATAGAATTATATATACTTGGGGAACAATTTGATAAAAACATACAGACACTTGATGAAAAGGTACAACTTGATCAAGAGATATGTGACTTCTATTACACCGTCTGGATATAAATAAGTTTTATTTGTGGCACAGCAAGAAGTTGCAGACATGCCAGGTCAGTTGCTGAAAGATTCGTTGAGAATTGATAAACTCAAGGGAGACAACACATAGTATAGATGAGGTTGGCACCGTGTGAACTGTGAATCATTCTGTGTAGTGGTAGTTACTGTCATTTGCCAAAGTGAAAGTCACACCATATTGTTGCACAGACCTTAAAAGATAGTGATTCTATCATTGACTGCATTCTTCTCATTGCTGCTTTCAAATATTTCAACAGCTAAAAATAGTGAGGGATCTTAATATTATCTAACATCCAATCCACATACAGATTTCCCTGATTGCCCGCAAAGTGACTTTAATGGCTGTTTTAGTGTAATCAAAAGCCGCTGATTGCATTTGGTTGCTACATCTCCCCATGTCCTCTCCCCATCACCTTTCACCCCCTCTCCCCAGCATTCTCTTTTTTTATTTTTTTTCTTGAGACAGAGTCTCACTCTGTTGTCCTGGCTAGAGTGCCGTGGCATCAACCTAGCTCACAGCAACCTCAAACTCCAGGCCTCAAGCAATCCTCCTGCCCTGGCCTGCCAAAGTGCTGGGATTACAGGTGTGAGCCACTGCACCTAGCTGGATATTCTAATATATTAAACCTCCTTTCATGAAGATTCAGAGATTAGAAATTTTCTCTGTAGGTGTTCCTATCCAAAGAATTCTTAAAAATATTTTTAAATATCATTCTTTTCCTGAAATAAGTCCAGGCATAAATGGCAATAATGATAATGAAAGTTAATATAGGCATGTGCCATGATACTAAGTTAGTGAATTGATTTATATCCTTTAAAATCTTTAATTGCGTAATAAATAAATAAATAAAAGAAGCAAAAAATCTTGATCAGAGTTACTAATTATCTCTGAGAGGGAAATGCAGCCCCTGGGTTAATTTCATGTGAAACACAGCTTCTTTGAGTTAAAACGAAGAGCTTTAAAATCAGATCTCATGCTGGTTTCATTTATTAAACTGTAAAATAATACAGGCTGTGTGTGTGTGTGTGTGTGTTCCAATCACTAAACCACAACTTTACACATTAGGAAGCGGTTCTTAGATTTGCAGCTTTTTTTTTTTTTTTTAACATGTTACAGAGCAATACGAGTGTATTGGTATGTGTTGTACCATTTGTTACAAGCTTTTAAGTGTACTGATGTCATGCTGCTGTCTCCTGGGGACATTCCAGAGCTGCAGTGTGCCCAAAACCTGCTGTATCCTTTATATCTGCCAGGATAGTTTAGCATCGAGAACATTTTTAGCCTAGCAACAATTTCAACAAAAGAATGGCTCTGCTATTTGTCTTTCCTTCCATACCTGTCTGCCACTAGAAAGTTACTGGGAAGAAAAATGGTATTTTTGAGACAAAATAGCATTGTTAAGGTTTTGGCAGAAATTACAGTTTAGGCAGAGCCACCGAAACATTTCCTGTAGGGTTATAGACCTCCCAGCATGCTTGAACCTTACCTGGAACAGACTAGCTATAGACAGCACAAGAGGCAGTTGGCTGGTAGCAAGCTATCATTCTCTTCCTTTTTTCTGTCTATTTCTCCTTCTTTTCCTACCTCCTTTTATTGGTTTTTCTTTCTCTGCCAAAAGCTTAGCCTTTCTATTAATATTTAAAGACATTGTTTAATCCTACTGGTAAAGTTATGACAGTTTAACTGTGATTTATACTACATATTCAAAACTAGTAACCTTCTACCCTCACCCCCCCAAAAAATCAAAATGACTACATTGTGTGCCAGCAATGGCTTTACAACAATTTAATAAGTCATTGGTACACTCTTTCAGGAGAAAATATCTGAAATAAACAATTACTATTTAAGTGATTTTTTTTTTTTTTACTTTAATTTTTAGAGACAGGCTTTCACTCTGTTGCCCAGACCAGAGTGCAGTGGTGTGATCACAGCTCACTGTAACCTCCAACTCCTGGGCTTAAGCGATCCTCCTGCCTCAGCCTCCTGAGTAGCTGGGACTACAGGCGTGCGACACCATGCTCAGCTAATTTTTCTTTTTTTTTTTTAGTAGAGAGGGGGTCTCACTATGTTTATGTTGCCCAGGCTGGTCTGGAACTCCTGGCCTCCCAAAATGATGGGATTACAGGCATGAGCCACCACGCCCAGCCTCCTCAAGTAATTTTGAAATGTTTCCTTGAATAATCAATGATCACAATCTTTGTTTGGATTGCAGGCGAAGTTAAAATGAACTATTTGGGCAAACCCTATGTAGCCATGGTCACAACATACCAAATGGCAGTCCTTCTCGCCTTTAACAACAGCGAAATTGTCAGCTATAAAGAGCTTCAAGACAGCACTCAGATGAATGAAAAGGAACTGACAAAAACAATCAAATCATTGCTTGATGTGAAAATGATTAACCATGATTCAGAAAAGGTAGGTGCTAATATGCCAAGGAATTTAGGCATTCTTAACATTATGGCTTTTTCATGGGATGTTAGCAGTTTTAAGTAAGGCTATAATGTCAGTACCCTTTGTGCTTTGGAAAACATTTCAGTCCAGCTCCATTACTGCAGGCTCCTCACAGCATCAACTTGAG
Organism: Cheirogaleus medius; assembly: GCA_008086735.1. Classification (NCBI taxonomy): domain Eukaryota; kingdom Metazoa; phylum Chordata; class Mammalia; order Primates; family Cheirogaleidae; genus Cheirogaleus; species Cheirogaleus medius. Next base: position 8,285,443 of record VBSM01003148.1, on the reverse strand, counting down.
GCATGACAGAGAATGCTACATAAGTTGGTGCCTGTGTACCCTTTACGGTTTGATTTTACTTGTCCTGTACTGTGACAGCTTACTGAAAAATTGTAAAAGAATTTCATCTGGAAGATTCTGGTTAATTGAGATTTTTAAACTGTAGCCTATCATAAATCTTTCTGATTTTTTTTTTTCACATGTTTAGTTAATTTCATGGTTTTGTAATAGGAAGTAGCAGCCTGTTGAAGTCTATTCGCACGCATATTTAGCATGTGGGACTCCATTCCAAGTGCTCTCAGGCAGCTTAATGTCAGGACTCAATAACCATATATATATTTTTTTATTTCATTATATTATGGGGGTACAGATATTGTTAGGGTTACATATAATTAACCATATATTTTTAATATCTATCACAGGAATAACAAACCAGTAGTGTATTACTTTTTCTTTACAACTTTTTTTTCCTAGTAACAAGTTTTTACTGTTTTGTTGTTATAGTATAACCTAGATGTGTAAATCGTTAAAAAAGCAACAGATGTGAGTTAAATCTCCTGCTTCAAATTTTGTGCTTATAAGGAAAAAAATTTTTGCCAGTAATGTTTCATTTTTACTTCGGCAAAGTTAATACTACAGCTTATTTCTCTCGTTCGTTCACTTTGCTGACTTCCCTAAGATTGTGGTGACATTTTATAGTCTATAATTGAACAATGGTAAATGGCATATATTCTCAAGTTCAAATCAGTCTATTCATAATTTTGATATGTGATTAATTTCTCTGGCTTCAGAATTATAACAAAATATGAATTTCTTAATGTTAAGATTTTAATTAAATAAGGTTAATTATGATTTTAAATCTTTAAGCAATTAAGTGCTTTTAAAAGTTGTTTTTCTTTCTTTTTTTGAGACAGTCTCTCACTCTGTTGCCCAGGCTAGAGTGCTATGGCGTCAGCCTAGCTCACAGCAACCTCAAACTCCTGGGCTCAAGCGATCCTCCTGCATCAGCCTCCCGAGTAGCTGGGACTACAGGCATGTGCCACCATGCCCGGCTCATTTTTTCTATATATTTTAGTTGGCCAATTAATTTCTTTCTATTTTTAGTAGAGAGGGGGTCTCGCTCTTGCTCAGGCTGGTTTCGAACTCCTGACCTTGAGCGATCCTCCCACCTTGGCCTCTCAGAGTGCTAAGATTACAGGCGTGAGCCACCGTGCCTGGCCAAAAGTTGTTTTTCTAAATATGCGACTTTTGCTACCTGGAAATTTACAAAATATAGATTCCTTATTTGCACCTTAAATTTTAGTCTGCCAGTTCCTTAGCAGAATTTCTGAGGTTATTATTGAGAATGAGTCCATCTGCCAAGGACCTCTTGATCCTCTTGCCAGAAAAACTCCACTGTAGGATGTGAGAGACTCTCTTAAGCCTCAAATAAAAGTTGTGATTCTAAAAATTGGCTTAACAACTTTCCCCTGAGAAAAGGCCACTTGCTTCTTGAAGAGTGACTAAGACATGGATTCGGTCACGGAGGATTGATGCTTGTGTGCCACTGGAAACACAGCTTTCTTCTGTAGTCAGGTCATTTATAATTGGTATCTTGTTATTGCAGCATTTCAAAAGACATTTGGTGGTTTAGTTTTTTAAAGCAGAGTAATAGGAAAGTTATGAGCCTTGGGTGTTTCATAAAAATTAAAATGCTAAACTCTGTATAAGCCAATGAGCTTGCCTCTTGTTTCATCAAAAGGTTGTATATATAGTAGTTGGACCAGAATATAGCTTATTCCTAAATATAAACTGATAAAGATTCTAGCAGATGTAAAATTAGAAAATAATTGGTTTTTGCTTGTGTGTTTAATAAAAGACAATTATTTTTCTCTTAAATTCAATAATCTTTATAATGTAAAAATTACAAGAGTTTAGTCTTTTTTGCTTGGTCATTATTTAATTTCATGGCATCTTATTCGTAGTCATTCTTAATGATTTTTTTTATAAATATTATTTTTAAATGTAGGAAGACATCGATGCAGAATCTTCATTTTCATTAAATATGAACTTTAGCAGTAAAAGAACAAAATTTAAAATTACTACATCAATGCAGAAAGACACACCACAGGTAAGTACATTTTAATGTCATTTTTTGGGAAATTTTTAAGTGTTGGACTTTATAAATCTAATTTACATTGAGATCATGTAAAGCTTTGCACACCAAAATTAATAATATACATCTTTGGTCTGCCATTTGCATTTATAAACCGTAATCAAATAGAAATCTCTGCTGATATTTTAGATTTTAAAAAAGTAGTAGAGGGCAGTGGGCAGGTAAGGAAAACGGTGTTGTAGTTTGCTTGTATTTGCTCTTTAACCATCAAAATGTGTAGCTTTGCTTTGCATTCCAAAAATTCCCACCTTGAGAAGTAACATATAATCTCTCATATTTCTCATTTGTAAAATAAGAGAAAATTTTACAACTCATTCTTTTCAAAGAAAAGTCATCATGTAGAAAATACTTCTCAAACTGCCATCATGGGCAAGCGAGCCACCTGGGGACCTTGTTAAAAGGGTCAGGAGTGGGGTCTAGACTCCCCGATGAGCCAGAGGGAGTGGAGGCCTCTGCTCTGTTAACTGAGCCGTGATTACTGCTTTGGTTTGGAGCAGACTGTTGATGTCACTGACGTTTCCTGATTGCCTCCTGTGTGCAGTGCTTGGGCTCCGTGCAGGATGGGAAGATACTACGATGTCAGGCCCTCTCCAGGAACTATTTCCCCGTGCTAGAGACAATTGTTAATTGATTGCCTTTTTTTTTTTTTTTTTTTTTTGAGACACAGTCTCACTCTGTTGCCCAGGCTAGAGTGCCATGGCGTCAGCCTAACTCACAGCAACCTCAAACTAAGGGGCTCAAGTGATCCTCTTGCCTCTGCCTCCCAAGTAGCTGGGACTACAGGCATGCGTCACCATGCCTGGCTAATTTTTTCTATGTATTTTTAGTTGGCCAATTAACTTCTTTCTATTTTTAGTAGAGATGAGGTCTCATTCTTGCTCAGGCTGGTTTTGAACTCCTGACCTTGAGCGATCCTCCTGCCTCGGCCTCCCAGAGTGCTAGGATTACAGGCATGAGCTACCTCGCCCGGCCTGCCATTAACTTTGAACCCTAAAATGGCCAAGATTCCCTTTTCCTTCAGGCTAATGAATAATAATTTGTTACATATATTTATAGTAGAGACGGGGTCTCGCTCTTGCTCAAGCTGGTCTCGAACTCTTGAACTCAAGCTATCGTCCCATCTCAGCCCCCCAGATATCTTGCTAGGATTTACAGGCGTGAGCCACTGTGCCCAGCCTATTTTATCTTTTAAAATCGGTTCTGAGAGTCCCTGTTAATGTGGCATGGCCTGTTTCTATGCCTTGTTTCTGCAGGGTTTCTCTGAGCTCTGAGGAGACAGGCCCTCTCTGGCTCATTCTTCCTGGCTTCTCTACTTGAGCCAAACAGAACCCTTCACAGCTCTTCACAACCCTTACAGCCTGACCCAGCACTGTGCTTGCTACATGCAACTCCCTCTGAAAGCGCTGTGATGTAGATTCTATAATCATTGATAGGATGATGGTCTTCAATTATTACTCTGTGTCATTTAAGTCCCACTTTATTGCCTCTTTACATCAACAGTACAGTTTACGGTAGTGCAAATTTCTTTTTAATAACCTTCCAGCTTTAGCCCTAGAAATGATGTAGATGTTGTTTTGACAGTGCTTATGTGATATCGGGCACAGCATAAGTATATAATTTCATGCTCAGTATTGATTGGAAATTTATTTGAACTCACTGATAAAATGAATTTTAAAAATTCAGTGACTTCATGACTTGTTTGCTCATTTTTTTTTTCTTTTCTTCCGTAAAACAGGAAATGGAGCAGACTAGAAGTGCTGTCGACGAGGACCGGAAAATGTATCTGCAAGCTGCTATAGTTCGTATCATGAAAGCACGAAAAGTGCTTCGGCACAACGCCCTTATTCAAGAGGTAAAAGAGAGAAAGTCCTCCAAACCTGTCAGGGTAGAGGACATTATCAATGTATGCGTGCAGTCTCTGTCCTCTTAAAGACAATATAGAAATAATACGCTTCCCAAATAGCATAAAGAAATGTTTTGTTACTTAATGAGAACAGTACTCAAAATTTCAGTGTTAAATGCAGATTTACTTTGGCTTGAATTTAGCTAAAACTTGCCAGTTAAATTAAATCTTCTGTTCAGTTATTAAAGGAAGTTGATCACATCAAATATTCATTCATCCCATAAATATCTGAGTGGCTCCCGGTGGTGGAGTGCTGAGCTGGCTGCTGGGGACGGACAAGCCCTTTAGGAGTTCCCAGTGCAGTGGCGAAGAAATATCTACGTTCCACATTTTAATCCCTTCGTGATATAAACATTAGACCTTCTCCTTACTTAACACAAAAAAATTCCTTTTAGCCATCATATCAAAATTGATAGGTCTTATTGCTCCCTCTCTGTGAACACTCTCTTGCTCATCTTAAAAATTTTAATTATCTTTTTCCTATTGCATTAGGTCTGTTGAAACCTCAGTAAATTTGAGGCACTTTATAGCTGATGGGTTAAGAGTAATTTTTTTTTTTTCTTTTTAAGACAGGGTCTTGCTCTGTTGTCCAGGCTAGAGTGCAGTGGTGTCATCATAGCTCACTGCAACCTCAAACTCGTGAGCTCAACTGATCCTCCTGCCTCAGCCTCCTGAGTAGCTGGGACTACAGGCATGCCACCATGCCCAGCTAATTCTTTTAATTTTTTGTTGAGACAGGGTCCTTCCTATGGCCCAGGCTGGTCTTGAACTTCTGGCCTCGAGCAGTCTTCCCACCTCATCCTCCCGCAGTGCTAGGATTACACTGTACCTGGCTAAGAGTAATTATTTATAGGTGATGAATTGGCAGTAGTTAACTTCCATGTCTCTCTTACCCAGGTGATTAGTCAGTCAAGAGCCAGGTTTAATCCCAGTATCAGCATGATCAAGAAGTGTATTGAGGTTCTGATAGACAAACAGTACATCGAACGCAGCCAAGCGTCGGCAGATGAATACAGCTACGTCGCGTGACGTCACTCCCCTCCAGCACGGGTGTGAGACGGTCGTCGCCATCACCACTTGGTGTGTTCCTGTGGGAAGAAGCAGGCCTGTGCCTCCATAATTTGGTCATTTGGCAGCCCCCGTTTTTCTGCTGTTTACAACATCACCAGTGCCACGTCATGAGCGTCAAAGAAAATGCCTAGAGATGTTTCAAGCTCATGTCATTGTGACATTTCTTAAAACTTTATTAAAAGAGTGAGTGAAGTATTGCTGAAATGTGGAAATTTGGTTGGGTACCATGCTTTTTCTCCCCTTCATGTTTGCAGTTGATGTGTTTTTTTTTTTTTTTAAATGTATCTTAAAGGACATAAAATAAAAAAACTTAAATATTGTAATATGACAGATAACCTAATAATTGTATCTACATTAAAATGACAAACATGATATTGCTGCTTGTCAAATAAAAAAAAATAAAGAAATAGAATGCCTTTTTTTATGTGGATGGAGTATCAGGTTGGCCACAAAATAATATATAGAGTCAAAGCAGCTCACGCAGCTTTAGTTGTGTTTTTATCTGAATGATTTAATTCATTGTACTCCTATTTAAGTCCTACATGCAAAATGTCTAGATTATTGTTCTTGGGTGCATAGAAATGCATTCGGCATAAAGAATGTTTTATTTTTATGGACTAGAACTACATTGGATATAAGCATTTTGAATATTGAGGATATAATTCCAGCAAGTTTCTGATGATGACCTATACCATCAAAACAAAGGAGGAGGACAATGCGTGGTGACCTCAAGTCTGCACGGAAAGAGCTTTGCATTCAAAAGTTGTTTTCATACATTCATTCTAATACAGACTAATACCCCAGCTCTACTGCCTTCCCTGAGCTGTAGGCAACCCTGTGACACCAACGTATTCCTCCCGTACTCCCTACCTGCTACCCTTACACCAATCCTTTAGCAGTTTAGATACTAGAGTCACTCTGATAAGGCACAGGTGTGCTTAGCAATGCATAACCTAAATACCTTTAAAAAAGGAATTTTTGTATAGTACGTTATACCAGGTGCCACTTATATAGAGACATAAAATCCCATTATTTTGTTTATTATATATATATCAACAGCAGTATTAGAACACTCTAATCTATTATCATATTTATTACCTATCCACCCCTGTAACAACACACAGTTTTTTTAAGCTGAAATAATTTAAGCAGATCCCACACAAATCATTTCACTTAATACTTCAGTTTGTATCTTGAACAGATAAGGCCTTTAAAAAAAAAAACCACAATGATATTATTACTTTTAACAAACAATAATAATCAGTATCATCTAATATGTGGTTCATATTTAAATTTCGCTTATTGTTGCAAAATGGCTTTTACAATTGGTTTCTTCGATTGCACTTTTTCTAACTCGTGTCTCTTAAGTGTTTTAAAAATCTACTGAACTTATGATGGCTTATACTGTATTTCTCATTTTACTTTTCTTCCTAGAGAGGAACTAATGGCAAACCATATACTATTGTACATTCACTGTCAAAAAAACCAAACCCTTGTTTTGATAACTTGTTGATAAAGCTTTCCAAATTGATTTCTTTTTTTCTTAACTATTTATAAATGTTAAATTAAGTCTCATCCTGGTATCTAATTGTCAAGAAAATATATTATATTGAAAAATGGACAAAATACTTGTGCTGAGGTCTACAGAAATGGCTGACAAGAGTTCTCTTCACATCTTTTCCCGCGCTTTACCTGAGAGGAAATACAAAGTCATGCTGTGCTTGAGGGAGAACAGACGCCAGTTACGTTCAACCAAGGCACCATCCAGGAAGGTTGGAATGTGTAGAGTTCAGTTTAGCACACTCCCCGAGGAGGATGCCGGGAAGAATGGCAGGAGGCCGGTCAGGTCAGGTCAGGTGATTGAAGTCCTCATGGCAGAAGCCTCAGTCAGCAACAGCCCAAGGTACCAACCTGGCAGGCCCTGCTTACATAACCTAATGTTTGTGTGCAGACCAGGTCAGAGCTAGAAGGAGAGGAGGGTTTTCTATGCTTTGTCACAGAAAACAAATATATGTGAGCCAAACTCTCAAGTTTTTTTATTTTATTTTTTTTACCTGAGAGAAAACACCAAAAGTTTTTTTCTTAATTATTAATACTAAGGCAGTTAACATGCGCATTGGTATATTTGGAAGCCAGACAACTGGAAACCCTTGTCGATATTGCATCCTTTCCCTTCGAAACCAAACCAGGTTTTAATTGCTGCAGTAGGTATAGATCTATTCTAGGGTTTAGTCCAGTATTGTATGACTTCACTTTAAACAACAGATACTCTGGGATTTGTGTTTTATTTTCTTTATAACTGTGTTTATCGGACTTTATAACTTACATACGCTACAGTGCTATCACATTTGTGTTCATTTTTTTAACCTTTATTGAGTGCAAACTCTGACAGGTATATCCACCAATACTATTTTGTTTAATCTTCAGATAATCCTTTTAGATGGGCAAATGTTTCTCACTTTCATAGATGAGGAAACCAAATAATGAGCCTTTTGCAGGAGTCTTGTCATACTGCAGAGCCTAAGTCTAAATCCCAGTCAAAATTGGAACTCATAAATACACTCTGTGTGTGTGTGTGTGTGTGTACACACATATAGAGAGAAATGACTTCATTTCACACGGAATAGTTTTTCCTGACTTTTCAGAATAAAAATTTGTCACTAGTTAAACAATGTGTGATAAACACAATATTTCAGTTTCTTAAAATATTTAAGATGATATAAATGGTTAAGAGATTTTTCTTGGCTCATACCTCATTCATGTGGTAGTACTTGTTACTCTGTAGGCAGATGTAACCTGAATGTTGTTAATCCATGAGCTAAAGAGTCAGAGAAGTGAGAATGGATCAGAAAGCCTCTACAGATTGGCTTCTGAGATTCAGGATGGGAGCAGGGTACTCATGAATTTAATATTTTACATTCACATCTACAACTAGAACATTTATTTCACAATGTATATACACTTAGAGTTATCAGTTAAAACTGGTTTTTTCCTTTTTTTTTAGAGAGACAGGGTCTTGCTCTGTTGCCCAGCTGAAGTACAGTGGTACAATCCTAGCCTCGAACTCTTGACTCAAGCAATCCTCCTGCCTCAGCCTCCTGAGTATTTGGGACCACTGGTGCACACCACCACTTCAGGCTAATTTTTATATTTGTAGAGATGAGGGTCTCACCATATTGCCCAGGCTGGTCTTGAACTCCTGGTCTCAAGCAATCCTCCTGCCTCAGCCTCCCAAATTGCTGGGGTTATAGGTGTGAGCCACCGTGCCTGGCCAATTAAAATTTTTTTGAGCTATGTGGTAGCAAAAGATAATTATTCAGCTCTTAATTTTTGGTTCCAGGGACAAATCTGTGGTTGAGCAAGGTCAAAATAAAAGATGTGAACTTGAAGAATACTAGTCCTAAGGGCTGTTGCTCATGGGCTGGAGCTAAATGAGTGGAAATTAATATGGAAAGATCCAGTGGTGGAAAATTGCTGTGTTCATGAAGCACAGAAAGGCCAAAGCAATTAGATTAGGCAATCCTTACAAGAGATATGCAACCCCATAGGCTAGAATTCATTAAAGGTAGCACTCAACTGATGGGGAGAAATGATAATTTTCATGACCAATGGCTGTACTGCCTAGGAAATTCTAAGAGGTTTTTTACCTTCCCCTGGCCCCAATCCACAACCCAGGCAATTCCTCTTCCCTTTCATCAGCTAACAAACATTTCCTGGTGCCAGGGTATAATGCCGGTGCAGGAGCAACAGTGGCGGGCAGAGAAGATGCCGTGTGTGGCGTGTGCTTACCTGGACCTTGCAGTTTGTCAAAATCAGCCATAAATGTGTCATTCCAAACGCGGTAAGTGCTTAGGACGGAAATCCTGGGTTACGCTGAGGAGGATTTTGTAAGAGTTTAAAAGGGTGGAGAATGGAGGTGGGAGCGCACGTTCTAGAAGTAACAGCCAGATCTAGGAATGGGAAGACCCGCGTGGCTGAATTACATACATCTTAAGCAGGGGAGTGATTTGGATATATTTATTTGCATTTAAAAAATGATGGTATTGTTTTCTGGGTGGTCTGTGTGTTAATCACTTTATTATGCTTTATAGTGCATGTTTGTATTTTCTTTTTTTTCTTTTGGTGGTTTGTGAACGATTTTATATTGGCAGATTTTTAGCAGAAGGCAGATAACCTGCATTATGAGTGTGCAGGACGGATAGTGTGAAATGAGCTGGGAGACCCGGGCGGGAGGATCAGGTTCAGGTTCAGGGGTGGTCGTGGTCTTTATCTCCAGAAGGATAAAGTAGACACACCTGACATGACTTCATGGGTTGGGATTGGGTGAGTGGGAAGTGTAATCAAGGATGACACCTGGATTTTTGGCTCAGGCTATTCAGTGAGTTAGGGGGATCCTGGCTGGAGAGGGGACAGGGACGTAACAGGCTCAGATCTGGACGCCTCGCACCTGATGTACCTTTGACACAGCCACGTGCAGCGGCAGTTGGTTGTAAAGGTCTGAAGCTCCGCTGGGCATCTGCTCCCATCCTGAATCTCAGAAGCCAATCTGTAGAGGCTTTCTGATCCATTCTCACTTCTCTGACTCTTTAGCTCATGGATTAACAACATTCAGGTTACATCTGCCTACAGAGTAACAAGTACTACCACATGAGTACATCACATACATTTTAAATCACAAGAGCAGGAAGGAAAAGGAATAAGATTTTTTAATTTAGTCCTTTATATACATTCTGGGATTCGTCTTCCTGTATTTCAGTGAGGGATCTTGTCAGCCCACTTTGACTCAAACTCCTGACCTCGAGCGATCCTCCCTCCTCGGCCTCCCAAAGTGCTAGGATTACAGGCGTGAGCCATCACACATGGTCTTGTCAGCCCACTTTGAAATGAAGACACGTTTATAGAAGTAGGGTGATCAGCCCAAAGTATATCTGCTTTATGATTATTTCTCTGATTCACAAATCTTTGCCAGCTGCTGGTTCTGCCCTGCTCTTAACATGTTTTGCATTTTCCTTCTGGCCATTTTAAAGGCACCATTTATCAGCAAAGGGAGGAACCCTTGGGAACCAACTTGTGGAAACGAATTTGAATAAGAAAGGAAAGTTTTAAATTTTTCATTATTGTTTTCTTTTTCCCCATTGTTCGTGGCTTGATATTTATAGTTAGAGTAATTGAAGAATTATAGCCTGTGTTGAAGTTTGCAACCTTGGGGAGGGAGTAAAGTTAGCAGGTTCCTATTTTTATACTGTATGGCCAGATTGATATTTTACTTGGAAGAACTTTGGTGTCATTGGAAAGACATGGAAATTTTCTATGACTTTTATAACAAGCCCTGTTTAGGTATCAACTAGCCTGTGAGACTAGCCCTAGCATAGAAGAAACAAGCTGTTTGAGCATTTTAGTTTATATACTGCTGAAGTAACTAAATTCAAATCAATGCTATGCTGTGTAGTATCTGAGACACCTTGTTTAGATTGTACATGTCAAAATAATCATCTCTAAATTTTGAGAGCCGAGGAAGATGAGGACCTCCAGCCACTTGAGAAATGGTAAGCTGGGAATGTGTGATGGAAGAAGTCAGAAGGTGCGTGCCGTCTTCACTTGTGCACTTGTGAATTATATGCTTGACCTTGGCTGGGGCCAAGGTCATCTCCACTGCTCCATAAAGCAGGGAAGAGAGCTTCTCAAATTAAGGAAGAGACCACCATAGCCCAACTGCCCTGACTTTTCTGAACCGTTTCCCTCTGCCATTTGGCCTCCAAGTCTAAACAGAGGGAGCCCATTTGCATTCCTGGAGATGTTGCAGCCTTAGGGGGTCATGCTTAGCTCTAGAAAAGTCAGGTCAGGCTCACTCCTGGCCCTGTACTTGAAAGGCAATCTGATCTTAAAGTTCTGAGACCGATTGGAAATCCTGGAAGCAACCAACCTGGGACTCTTTGGGAAGCAGAGATAAAGGAAGGGAAAGACCAGACAGCTAGACTGTTCCAGACCATCAAACCCACTGGGGACAACCCATAAAACGGCAAGTATGTGGCCAACTGAGGAATCTCGTGGGACACAGCAGAATACTGTGGTTTCTGAAAATACACTTGAAAAATGCAGTCGGTCAGGCGTGGTGGCTCATGCCTGTAGTCCCAGCACTTTTGGAGGCCAAGGTAGGAGGATCACTTGAGGCCAGGAGTTTAAGACCAGTTTGGGCAACATAGCAAGACCCTGTCTCTACAAGCAAAATTTTAAAATTAGCCAGGCATAGTGGCACACGCCTGTAGTCCCAGTTACTCAGCAGGCTGAGGCAGGAGGATCGCTGATCCTAGGAGTTCAAGGCTATAGTGAGCTACGATCACAGCACTGCACTCAAAAATAAGGGTATTTGCAATGGGTGTGTATATATGTTCATTTTTATGACAATCATCTAATACCTTGTTATATTAGAGTTCTCCAGGGAAAAAGAATCATGGGATGGAGATAATGTATACAGACACACAGTTCTCCCTTGGTATTCATGGGGGACTGGTTCCAGGACCCCCCACGGACACTAAAATCCACAGATGCCCAAGTCCCTTATAAACATGGTGCAGTATTTGCATATAACCTATGTGCATCCTCCCAGATTACTTATAATATTTAATACAATCTAAAAGCTTTGTAAGTAGGCCGGGCGTGGTGGCTCACGCCTGTAATCCTAGCACTCTGGGAGGCCGAGGCGGGAGGATCGCTCAAGGTCAGGAGTTCGAGACCAGCCTGAGCAAGAGCGAGACTCTGTCACTATTAAAATAGAAGGAAATTAATTGGCCAACTAAAAATATATAGAAAAAAAATTAGCCGGGCATGGTGGCGCATGCCTGTAGTCCTAGCTACTCGGGAGGCTGAGGCAGGAGGATCGCTTGAGCCCAGGAGTTTGAGGTTGCTGTGAGCTAGGCTGATGCCACGGCCCTCTAGCCTGGGCAACAGAGTAAAACTCTGTCTCAAAAAAAATAAAAAATAAAAAAATAAAAGCTTTGTAAGTAGTTATTATACTGTATTCTTTAGGGAATAATGACAAGAAAAAAATCTGTACATGTTCAGTACAGACACAACCATCCTTTTTTTTTTTTCCAAATATTTTTGATTGGTGGTTGGTTAGATCCACAGATGCAGAACACATGGATACAGGGGGCTGTTTATATAAAATAAGATTTATTACAAGGAAGTCACTCATGAGATTTTGGAGGCTGACAAGTCCCACAGTCTCCCATTTGCTTGCTGGAGACCCAGGAAAGCCATTAGTGTGATTTCCAGGCTGAGTCCCATTCCAAGGACAGGAGAAGACTGAGGTCTCAGCTCAAGCGATCAGGCAGAGAGAGAGAATTCAACCTTCTTACCGCTTTTTGTTCTACTTGGGCCTTCCGAGGATTGAATTTCGCCCACTCACATTGAGGAGGAACATCTGCTTTCCTCGGTCCACCGATTCCAATGCTAATCTCCACAGCCATCTCATGGACATCCCCAGCAATAACGTTTAACCAGAAATCTGGGCATCCTGTGACCCAGTCAAGTTGGCACATAAAATTAACTATCACAACTCCACCCTTTGTCAATGTAGCATCCATAACACATCTCTGTATACTGTATTTACCACCCCTGGCGGTCTCAGCCTCTCCACTTGTAGCTGGGCCCCTTGAGATTTTAATACTCCGGCATTTTTTAAATGACTGAAATAACATAAAATTTGACTAGGCCCTTCTTTGCTTAAACATGTTGACCGCTTGCTTCTTGCCCAACACCCCTTGTTCTCACAGTAATTATTAACTGCTGATGCACGGTTTATTTGTCAAGCAGGAGGAAGAGACAACTCCAGGGTCAGAAGGAAAAAAATCTATGAGTTTGTTTTGCAGAAGGAATGAGAATTTAGGGGCTTGGTGCCCCCAGCTTTGTCAGGGTCTTGCCACATGTCCCCTTCTCAACGTACAAGATTCCATTCTTTCCCAATCAATGCCCTCCTTTTAATAGTTAGACACCCTGCAAGGCTGGGAGTACAAATTGAATTGTAATGCATCCAGTTGCTGGGTGAGATTTCAAATCTGCAGCTATGGGAGATAAGGCCTGGCTTCAGGGCACACATAGATGCCTTCCTGTCATCTGAGTTTGAGCTGGGAGCTCAAATCCCTGAGGTCATCCTTTCCTTTCACCTCTTGGTCCAGTGTCATTAGGATCAACCGGCCAACCTCATTATATTTGTTGTTTCTCTAAAAGTGTTCAACAGTATCGTATCTATATAGTCACCTAACTCCTCGCTGCTTCTAAGTGGTCGAATAGGAGTATCTAATGCGGATATTTTGCATATCTTTATAAACAGTTCATGCCATGGGCTATCAGTGTTCTCTTTACTGCTAGAAATGGAGTCTTCAGCATCTTTACATCTAATCAGGTTAGAGCATCCATTCCAGAATCCCTAGAACCAGTTCAGAAAACTCATTCTTAAAATTCTGTTCGTCCAGAACCACTCTCAGTACCAAAATCTGTATTACGGTTCTCCAGGGAAGCAGAACCAATGGGAATTTATAGAGATTTATTATAGGGAATTGGCTCATGCTCTTATGGAGGCTGAGAAGTCCCATCATCTGAAGGCTGAAGACCCGGGAAAGCAGAGTAAATTCCAGTCCGAGTCTGAAGGCCTGAGAACCAGGAGAGCCAGGGGCAAAAGTCTCTTTCCAAGGGCAGAAGACCAATGTCTCAGTTCAAGCAATCAGGCAGAGAAAAAGAATTCTACCTTTCTTCGCTTTTTTGTTCTATTTGGGCCTTCAAAGGATTGGTTTATGCCCACCCACATTGCTGCTCTCCTCGGTCCACTGATTCAATTAGCCACTGTCTTCCAGAAACACCCTAACAGATACACCCGGAAATAACGTTCAGCCAGATATCTGAGCATCCTGTGGCCCATCCAAGTTGATGCATAGAATTAACCATCACACCTATATTTAATTACATATAGATTGATGGTAGTTTCCTCTTAGTTTCTGTACTGGGTTGGATGGTGTCTCCCCCAAAATTCATGTCCACCAAGATCCCGTGAATGTGACCTTATTTGGAAAGAGGATCTTTGCAGATATAATTAAGATGAGGTCATACTGGACTAGGATGGACCCTAATACAATGTTTGGTGTCCTTATAAGGAAAAGGAAATTTGGACACAGACACACAGAGAACAAGATCACGTGAAAACAACTGCCGGGGCTGCCGAAAACGCCTTCCGGGCCCCGTGAACCCTGACTGGGGTACCCTGGCCCTGCCACTTGGGGGAGCTGACTTAGCTCCCACCCCTGAGGTCTCTGGGACTTGGAGAAACATTACTGTCTGATGGCTTCTTTATAATGTCCCCAGTCCCATGGCCATGACTGCTGAACTTGACTTAGGAGCTTGGGGAGCCCACTGTGACCCAGTCACTGCTCGCTCTTCCCCCCGACATCGGGCCACACCGCTGCCACCTCCCACACGCCCCAACCTCGCTTCCCTCTGCTGTGTCGAGGCCGTTGCTTCAGTTATTTAAATAAAAGGAAAGTGGAACTGGAACTCAGCAAGTTCCCATGATGCAGATCCAAGTAGATCCCTACCAAACTCCCCCTTGGGCTGCATGCCCAAGATCACACATGGATTTTAGCAGGTTCTCTGCAGCAGCAGAGAATACCTGTAATCCCCCTGCCACATGATCATTCTTCACGACTTCTTTCCCGCAAGCTCAGCATTCCTCAATGATGATGGCTTCCAGATCATTCTCTACAGTGGTGCATGCACTTTTGCTCCCTAAAATCCTGTTGGGAAGTGCCATTGGCTAGAACCAGAGCAATTGTTCAGGGCTTACTGCTGAAGAGGCTCATGACTCACCTCTGATGACTAAGAGGCAAAGGAAGAAGTTGTTTTAAGAGATAGGTTTTCTTTTGAATCCATTCGCTACTTATGCTTTTGTCTTGAATAAAACAGCTTTTTCTTTTATGTGCAGCAGAATTACCCAGGGAGACATTTCAGTTCTCTGGGTTAGAGTATAAATGTTATAGATGTTCCCTCTGTGAGCCAAGTAAAAAGAATCTCCAGAATTCCTAAAATAACTTGATGCCTGAGAGTCCACAAATGCTACCGTACTTTTTCCAGAAGAAAGAGGGCTGAGGGCATCCTCCTCCCAGATACTAGCTTGGGCAACTGGAAGTGTGCTCCCCACAATGGAAGCAGGGTTGCAGGCCTCTATGCCTCTATGCATTGAAGGGTTTAGAAAAACCTCAGACCAGAACACCTTCCAGGGCTGGGCACAGTGGCTCATGCCTGTAATTCCAGCACTTTGGAAGGCCGAGGTGGGAGGATCACGTGAGGTCAGGAGTTCTAGACCAGACTGGGCAACATAGCAAGATCCCATCTCTACAAAAAATTTAAAAATTAGCCAACTGTGGTAGCACACACCTGTAGTCCCAGCTACTTGGGAGGCTGAGGTGGGAGGATCGCTTAAGGTCAGTAGTTCGAGGCTGTGGTGAGCTATGATGATGCCACTTACACTCCAGCTCCGGGTGACAGAAGGACACCCTGTCTCAAAACAAAACAGCAGGGCGTGCTGGCTCATGCCTGTAATCCTAGCACTCTGGGAGGATGAGGTGGGAGGATCACTTGAGCTTAGGAGTTCAAGATCAAAACAAAACAAAACAAACAAACAAACACCACCACCTTCCAAATATTACCCTATTACCCTCACCTTAGTGTCTAAAAATTCTCTATTCAAGACTCCTGTGGATTTAAGGTATCAAAGTTCCTGGTCATTGTGCAAACTGGATTTCTGGGAGGCTTGTGTTCCTGAATGCCTCTGTTCTTCCCACAGGAAGAGCCAGCAAGTCACCTTTCTGTTGTCTTGAGCTCTGGTTGGGACAAGATAGCTCGAATGGCTCTGAGGAGTGTCAGAGGCCCCTCGTGTGCGGACAGAGGCAGGGCCACCAGGAAAAAGCTGGATTTGGAAGACTAACGTGTCCCATCATGCCCTGCTGGAGTTCCTTGTCTCCCTCTGGTGGTTTGAGCTCCGGCCAGCAGAGGCATTCTTTGTAAGTAACTCACACCTCCCAATACCGGGGTGAGTTTTTACTCTTTGGGGACATGACGTTTTTTCTCCCCGTAACTAAGGTGACAGCATTTTGTCATGTTGTCATGGCAACAGGTACACTGCAAGCTGCAGCTGGCTCTTAGGAAGGCTGCACTCTGTCCCTAGCCCAACAGGGACCTGCAGAGACTTTGAAGATGTTGTATGATTCTAGTCTACTTAACACTTGCCGAGGTGACCCTGAGCAAGTTACTTAATATCTCTCAACGAACAAAAACTATAGCTTTGTTGTGAAGATTGTACGAGACAATGTCTCTGAAGTACCTAGCCCTATACCGGATGTGCTGTTTTTTTAAGCGTTTGACAAGTAATTTTTTCCTTCCCATAGAGCCAGACTCCACAGTCACCAATAAAAAGCACCGCTCTAAATATTTGTCCTCTCTCTCTGCAGCTAAAGAGCAAGTCCTTTCATGGAAGTTGTCGTGGTTGCTTATCCCCAAACTGCAACAAGGGGACACAGAGGCACGTTTTTCTTCCGAGCTCCTTTGTAACTACCAAGTCCCTTTCCCGAGTGCAGCGGAAGCTCAGGCCAGCAGCAGGCAGGTGAAGCTTGGTGGCCTCCCGCTCCTGGGCAGGATGGGAGTGGGACCAGCAGTAAGGAGCCCAGGGCAATGACCAGAGCTCCCTGTCTGGAGAGAGCTGGGAAGGAGAAGATCTATGTGCTTACAGATGTCCCAGGCAAGGACCTGCTGGGACTAAGAGGCGGTGTCCCAGAGCGGAAGTCTGCAGAGCGCTGGCTTTTGCAGGTGAGGACAGCGGAGACAGCAGAGCTTCCCAGATGCCCTTTCGACCTGCCAGCAGGGCAGCCAGTCCTGGACTCGTGGATTGCAAAAGTGTCCCCGTAGCTGGGTCTGGACCCTGAGGGTAAATAGAGCCACTAGTGAGCAAAGGAAAGGAACAAAACTGGCTCGAGGAAAAGCGAGAGTTACCAAAGGCATCCGACAACTGGAACCAAAAAGTGACAAAAAAAATGGAAGAGACTTTATAAAAAATACTTCGTGGAAATAAGAATCGGGACTTTTGCATTTTAAATGTCAACGAATGCGTTGAGGAAGAGGATGGTTGCAAGCTGAATTAGTGGCCCAGAAAATTCAGTGAAAGAAAAATCTCAAAACATAAACAAAAGGAACTTTCAGCATCAACTTGACTGGGCCACAAGAGGCCCCGAATATCTGGCGAAACATTATTTCAGGGTGTGTCTGTGAGGATGTTTCTGGAAGAGGTTAGCATTTGAGTTAGTGAACTGAAGAAAGCAGATGTCCCTCCCCAAGGTGGGAGGGCAGAATCTGACATGCATGCACATCAACAATGTTGTCTTTTCAAAAGTACTTTAAAGAAAATGACAATATTTTAAAGTAAATTAATCTCCATGCATTGATTTTTAAAAATCTAATTTTGTGATCCTGGGCTGGCTTATTTTTGACATCAAGGTAACATCTAATCATTTGCCTCTTGACTTGCTGAAACATGAATATCTGGAAAGAAAAGTTCTCAGCGAAGCAGAGCTTAGCTCTATGGGAAAGAGGAAGAAAAACAGGAGTCCACAGCAAGCCTGAGCAAGTTCCTGAGGTTCAGTCCTTAAGACTCATGCCTTGAAAAACAAATTGAACTCTTGCTCCCAAAGATAAGATCAACTTTTTGGAGGAAATGTCAAAAATTTAAGCAATCAGAATAAAAGCTTTTATTAACTATTCCTTCATTCATTATTCGCTTTCTCCTATGTGTAAGACACCATGATACAAAGAATAACTTGCCCTCAAGCAACTCACAGTCTAGATAGGATTAAATAGATAATTAATTGTGCACAGGGTGTTCAAGGAGGGGATGGGGGTATTCATTTCCTGTGGGGAAATGATGCTCCAAAGTATGAACTAAGCTCACGCCTGTAATCCTAGCACTTTGGCAGGCCAAGGTAAGAGGATCGCTTGAGGCCACAAGTTCGAGACCAGCCTGGGCAACATAGTGAGACCCCTTCTCTGCAAAAAAATTTTAAAAATTCACCAGGTGTGGTGGTGTGCACCTGTAGTACCAGCTACTCAGGAGACTGAGGCAGAAGAATCACTGGATAACTTGGGCCGAGGAATTTGAGGTCACAGTGAGCTATGATTGGCCGCTGCAGTCCAGCCTGGGTGACAGAGTGAGTCTCGGTCTCTAAAAAAGAAACAAATAAAAAAAGGATTATTTACTACAACAAAGGATTAGAGTAACAAGGGATTGGCTACTAAAAAGAAAAGAGAGCTCTAAATAATATACAATTAGCAGATAGAAGGAGCAATCGCTAACTCCAGGGCTGAGATTCTGAGCTTGAGAGGTCATGGCCAGCTCACCGCATAGCAGAGAAGTGGGGCTGCACTAGTGGAACCTGCTGGAAATCTGCCCTTTTGGGTCCTGGGGAAAGCTGTTCACGGGGAAGGATGTCGGCAGTGATGCTCTGCTACAAAACCACGGGAGCGGGGGAGTCCTGGGGGTACTGGTGGAGCCGGGCGCTGGGGAAGCTGCACTCAGTGCAGGAGCCTGACACGGGAAAAGGCGTGCATTCTGCAGACGCCTGCGAGCTCAGTACACTGGAGCCATGAGACAAAACGCGTGTTCTGCGGTGTCTCTCCTGCATCTTCTACTGGGAAGATCTCAGTGTCAGCTAGCATGGGAAAACAAAAATACTTAAAGGACAAGATCCATTTTCACAGAACAATCTAAAAGGGTGAATTTGGAGGTAAGAGGCAGTAAATTGATAACCAGCACAAGAAATAAGAGGCCGGGCGCGGTGGCTCACGCCTGTAATCCTAGCACTCTGGGAGGCCGAGGCAGGAGGATAGCTCAAGGTCAGGAGTTCAAAACCATCCTAAACAAGAGCGAGACCCCCATCTGTACTATAAATAGAAAGAAATTAATTGGACAACTAATAACATATAGAAAAAATTAGCCGGGCATGGTGGCGCATGCCTGTAGTCCCAGCTACTTGGGAGGCTGAGGCAGGAGGATCGCTTGAGTCCAGGAGTTTGAGGTTGCTGTGAGCTAGGCTGACACCACGGCACTCTAGCCCGGGCAACAGAGTGAGACTCTGTCTCGAAAAAAAACCAAAGAAATAAGAAGAAATTTCAGAAGTCAAAAATAAGGGGGGAGGAGGGGATGGGTATATACAAACATAATGAGTGAGATGTGCAACGTTTGGGGGATGGTCATGCCTGAGGCTCTGCCTCCAGGGGGCAGGAGGGGCATGGGCAATGTACGTAACCATAATATTTGTACCCCCACAATATGCTGAAAAAATAAAATAAAATAAAATCCAAAAATACAACAAACAAAAATGAAGTAAAAAATAAAATAACTAAAATCAAGAACTCAATAGGGCCGGGTGCGGTGGCTCACGCCTGTAATCCTAGCACTCTGGGAGGCCGAGGTGGGCGGATCGTTTGAGCTCAGGAGTTCGAAACCAGCCTGAGCAAGAGCGAGACCCCATCTCTACTAAAAAATAGAAAGAAATTAATTGGCCAACTAAAATATAGAAAAAATTAGCCGGGCATAGTGGCGCATGCCTGTAGTCCCAGCTACTCGGGAGGCTGAGGCAGAAGAATCGCCTGAGCCCAGGAGTTTGAGGTTGCTGTGAGTGAGGCTGACACCACGGCACTCTAGCCGGGGCAACAGAGTGAGACTCTGTCTCAAAAAAAAAAAAAAGAACTCAATAGATGGGTGTAATGGCAGATTAGACACAACTAGAAGGGGAATTAGGGCACTGGACGATAGATCAGAAGGATGGTACATACAGCGGAGAGGGTAAGAGATGTTTATGTTTTATTTATTTATTTATTTTTCCAGTCTACCTTTTTTTTTTAATTACTGGGCTAGAAGAGATGTTTATGATAGAGTTGGAAAGTTCTAGATCTGCCCTGTCCAATATGGTAGCCATTAGCCATGTGGCTAAAATTTAAATTAATCACAATTAAATAAAAGTTAAAAATTCAGTTTCTGAATCACACTGGCCACATTTCCAATGCTCAGTAGCACTAGCACCGGTGTACAACACAAATGCTCAGTAACCCCAGCGTGGACACAGGACATTTCTGTCATTGCAGCAGGTTCTATTAGTGCTGGTCTAAATATTTGTTTAATTGGAGTCCCATAAATAAAGGAGAAAATGGAGCAGAAGCAATATTTGAGGGGTTTTAGCTGAACAATCTCCAAAACCAACAAAAGACATCAAGCCACAGTTTTCAGAGGACCACCAACAGCAACAAAAATTCCGAACAGGATAAATAAAAAAGAAATCCAGACTTAGTAAATATCCTGGAAAATTAAAGACTTAATGGCAGAGTCGAAAGCTCTCCCTTTAATGTCAGAAACAAGACAACAATGTCTGCTTACACCCCTCTAGTCAACATTTCTTGGCCAATGTCATAAATCAAGGAAAGGAAGTCAAAGGCAAAAGAATTGGGAAGAAGGGGCAAAGTGTTATCTGAAGGCGATACTATTATGTACTTAGAAAATCTTTTAAAATTTAAAAATAAATTTTTAGAATTAATAAGTCGCTGAATATAAAGTCAGTATACAAAAATTTAGCCACAAACAGTGGCAAAATAAATTTGAATAGGATACCATTTACAGTGATATAGAAAATATAAATAAGTTAAAAATAAATCTTATAAGATCCCATATAGAAAATTATAAGAATTTTTTTACAAGAAACTAAAAAGAGCTAAATAAATGGAGAGATATACCATGCTTATGAATTGGAAGACTCAAATGTTGTAATGATGGAGAAAACCGCCGGGCGCTGGGACGCACCCGCTCGCTGCCTCCCCGCCACTCCGCATCCCCGCGGGCCGGTGCTGTGCGAAGCAGGCTGGAGGCAGCGGCGGGCGGATGCGCGCTGCTGGAGCCGGGCCTCGTGTGCCGGTCCGGGCCCACGCTCCATGCTCGGCCGCCTGCTCCCATCTTCTGGTCGCGCTGCTTGCGCGATCCCGATTGGGTAATTTTTGAATCCTGTTCCTGATTGGATGTTATAGTTCGTTGCTGAGTGGATGTTAACGCTTATTGCTGATTGGCTGTTAATGCTTGTTGCTGATTGGACGCTTTTGGAGCCCTACCAAAGGTATAAAAGCAGGAGGAGAATGGGGAAGGGGGGTCAGAAGAACAGAAGACGGCTGAGGTTGCAGATGGAATAAAGACAGTTCCCTGGCTCTCCGCATCCTGCCCGGTTATTTCCAGTGTCAACACTGCCAAGGGCCGTTAACACTTAACACTACCAAGAACTGTTAACACTTGCCGGAACATTTTGGTTCCCTGACTGGGAAACCGACCGTGCTGGCACCTTGAAGAAGCCACCGGATCGGGACAGCGGACGGTGGACGCATTTCTCTCCCTCAGCGTCAAGAGCTGTTGGCCAAGGGCAATTTTGCCAAGGCCTTGCTGAGGGAGGGGAAGCAGGGGCACTGATGCAGGACGGCGGATGGGCCACGCAGCAACAGGTCTCCCAGCAGGTGCTGGTCTCCACAGCAGGAGGCTGAGTGGGTGGCTGCCGGGCTGAGCGAGCTGGAGCAGCGGCCAGGACATCGGACA
>VBSM01003148.1:8219824-8229913 GCA_008086735.1 Cheirogaleus medius | reverse complement strand
CCACGGCACTCTAGCCCGGGCAATAGAGTGAGACTCTGTCTCAAAAAAAAAGAGGGGATATAAGCTATTATGATATTTTTAACACAAATGTATTTATGCTCCAGTTTTCTCCATGCTACAATATAAAAAATCATTTTTAAGAAGTAGAGAATATGAAGGAAAATTGCCCAGGCCATAAAATTATAAATATACATTTTTATAGCCTTTATAATTCTTCAGGGCAATTTTATCTCTTTAAAACAATCAGATATATGTAAATGATACTGTGTTTAGAGAAATACAGGCTTAACAGTAAAGAGATAGATAAAAGCATATTATTCTGTTACAAATTGCAGTCTATGCTGTGCTCTCCTTTTTTTAAAGACACTCCTTATAAACTGGATACATTTAAGCTTATTTGCTCAGGCAAAGGAAAATCAAGGATCACTTCTGTTTTACACCGTATTCTGTTGAGTTTGTTTTCGGGCGTTTTCCAGTTCAATTTTGAACATTCAGCTGGGTATGGTGGCTCACACCTGTAATCCTAGCACTTTGGGAGGCTGAGGTGGTAGGATCACTTGAGGCCAGGAGTTTGAGACCAGCCTGGGCAACATAGAAAAACGTTGTCTCTATTATTCATTAAAAAAAATCCAAAAACACAGTGACCATATTATGGCCAGCTGCGGTGGCTCATGCTTGTAATCCCAACGCTTTGGGAAACAGAGGCGGAAGGATCATATGAGACCAGGAGTTCAAGGCCAGCCTCTGGGCAACATAATGAGACCCTGTCTCTACAAAAAATAAGAAAAATTAGCCGGGCGTGGTGGTACATGCCTGTAGTCCCAGCTACTCTGGAGGCTGAGGCAGGAGGATCACTTGAGCCCAGGAGTTTGAGGCTGCAGTAAACTGCACTTCAGTCTGGGCAACAGAGTGAGACTCTGTCTCAATAAAAGTAAATGTAAAATTTTTAAAAATTGTAATACATGATTAATTTATACCATTAAGGCCTCCCATGTGAGCCACCATCTTCTTCACCCAGTGTCCTGTCTTCTCCGAACTCTGATGCCTGTCCTAGTTAATGAAACTCATACTCTGGCTCCCACCATTCCCACATTTCTTTTGCATTGAGGAAGAGGATGGTTGTTAGAAGGCAGTAAAACTTTGTGGAGTGTGGGATCATCTTTCTATGTTTTGGGTCTTCATGCTACAATCCAATGGCACTTGGAAGTAAGGGAGGACATAGCATTCAACCAAACTCTTTATAGTAGTAATTTTTGTAAGTTACACCAATTCCTCAAAAAAGCCCATAATTTTAGAACCAAAGACTTTTAGGAGAGACCTTAATAATCATTTCAGACAACCTCCTGGGTAATTCATAAATTGTATAGTTGCAAATTCATTGCTGAATGACATTAGTAGAAAGCCAGAGTTACAATAGCATTCTTAAGCTCTTATAAAAATATTATTTTTCCTATTGGAAAATGTTTTTTATGATTAACATGGAAAAATACAGCTATATAATTTGTGACTCTCAAATTCAGCTGAGTTAGTGGGAAACAATCCTTATGGAATTAGATGAACCCTCTTTTCTTTTGGACACGGCTGCATTGGATGAGGCCTTTCAGACAATGCAAATACAAAATCTGAATCTGATTTGAATGTGGGGAAAAACACACCATGAAATTGTCATAACCTGGAGGCCCACAGTGACCCCACATCTTAAAGGGATCTCTTCCAAGAGAAAGCAAGTCATCTCCTACTTGAATTTTTTTTTTCAAACGACGATCACGAACCCTGGTGGAATATTTATGTCTAACTTTAGGAGGAGACTCTTCAGCAGTTGTCAAAACAAACACGTCAACCAGGTGTGGTGGCTCACACCTGTAATCTTAGCACTCTGGGAAGCTGAGGCAGGAGGATTGCTTGAGGTCAGGAGTTCAAGACCAGCTTGAGCAGGAGTGAGACCCCCCCTTCCCCCCATCTCTACCAAAAATAAAAAAATTATGGGTTTGATAAAAAAAAGAAATAGTAAAACTTTAAATTTTCTAATTTATATTGAAATTTAAAAATGAAGGAAAGAAAGAAAGAAAAAGAAAGATTAGCTGGCTGTGGTGATTCGAGCCTATAGTCTCAGCTACTGGGGAGGCTGAGGCAGGAGGATGGCTTGAGCCCAGGAGTTTGAGGTTTCACTGAATTATCATGATACCATTCTACCCAGGTGACAGAGTAAGACTCTGTCTCAAAAAAAAAAAAATGTCCATTATCACTCCTTCTATCCAACATTCTCCTGAAGGTCTCAGCTAGTGAGGAAAAGAAATAAAAGGTATAAAGATTAAAAAGGAAGAAATAAACATATTATTTATTGATGACATGATTGTGTACATAGAAAACCCAAAAGAATCTATAGAAAAATTATGAAAATCAGTAAGAGAGTTTGACTAGGTTGTTGAATACAAAATCAATGCACAAAATTCCAGCTGCCTTTTTATGCATCAGCAAAAGTAGTTAGAAAATGTAACTTTGGAAAAGATACCAATTACAGTAGCAGCAAAAGAATGGCATAACAAGGAAGAAATCTTCCAGAATGAACAGGTTGCTTATGGAAACATTTTAAAATTTTATGGATTGGCATTAAGGAAGAGCTAAACAAATGGAAAGATGTATTGCATTCATAGATGGAAAGACTCAATATCAATTGTCCCTGAACTGATCAATTCTTTTTTAAACCAAGGTCCCAAAGGGTCTTCCCTGCACCTCCCTGCCTGGAACTTATCAAACTCATCCTAAAATGTATGAAGGGCAAAGGGTGAAGAATAGTCTAGAGGTTCTTGAAAAAGTACATTGGTTTGTTATATCAACGCTTATTATTATAAAACTATTGTAATAAAGCTGGTGTTGGTGTAAGGTTAGACAGAACAATGGAAGAGGAATGAAAACCCAGCAACAGACTAATGCAAATATGGAACAGTGTTTCTAAGTAACTGGAAGTATCTGTTTCTTAGGGAAAATTACATAGATGGTTATTAGTATGATTCTTTAAACTATATATGTATGTACACACAATTACATGGAAGAGAGAGAATCTGAGATATAAGAATGATGGGCGGACAGAGGGAAGGAAGAAAGAGAGAGGGATAAATGCGGGGGGAGAGAGAGAGAGACTCTTTGCAAGTTCAGGTGTATTCTTGTCATGTGACATCCTGATATCTTTGCAATAAAATTTCCTTCTTTGTTTACTAATGTGCTGACTTGTGTCCCCCACCCCCAAATTCATATGTTGAAATCCCCTAAACCCCAGTACCTATGAATATGACTCTATTTGGAGACAGGGTCTTTAAAGAGGTAATTAAGTTAAAATGAAGTCACTCAGGCGGGCCCTAATCCAATATGACTGGAGATTAGGACGCCAACATCCACAGAGGGAAGACACAGGGTGAAGACAACCATTAATTTCTGTCATTTAAGCCTCCTAGCCGTGGTACTTTGTTATGGCAGCCCTAGCAAGCTAACATAAGTAGACTGAGTTCTTTTCTGTGGTTTGCAGAGTTCTAAAATTCACCTGCTGTGCACTTTAATCTGCTGTCCCTGTCCCTGTCTGGCATACCCTCTTTCACCCACCCCCCTCCAGCTTCACGACTTCAGAGTCAGCCTTGTTGTTCCAGGAGGCCTTTCTGAAACTACGGATCCCTGCCCAGGACTTCAGCGTCATCCTGGCCTGTGTCTAGCTTCACAAGGGCCACTGTAGACTGTAACCACCTGTTTTGTGCTTCTGTATTCCCCTGAGTGTAAACTCTTTCAGGGCAGAGCGAGGGTATCTTTGCCTTCTCAGGAGGCAAGCAGTAGGTGCTCAATGGCTGCTTTTTGGGTGCACGCACTAAAACAATTCAGACCTTACCCAGAGAAGACAGTTTGGGGAAACTCTAAAGGAGGATCATGCAAAGCAATGAACTCCTGTGTTATTCATTTTATTTGTATCTATTTAACTTTGCCTTGAAACAATGTATAAATTCTGGAGAGGGAAGAGAGAGGGACACCTAACACAAAAACAACTTTGCATTTTTAGTATGTTTTCCTTTAAAATAAAAAGCAAATATCACCACCCACATCGCCTATTCCACATCTCATAAGAAAGTACAGGATTAAAATTCTAACACTGATCATCTATAAAGGGCATAGCCTTACACAGATGTTTGACAACTGATTGCTGCATGGCTCTTCCATCCAACAACCAGCTAATGAATGCCTGCTCTGTGTCGGTCACTGGAGACAGGGAACAGAACATGTCCTGTGAGGCCCTCGTTCTTGTGAGAAGAGACGATGAACAAGAGGACATCAAATAGTATCATGTATGTGCAGTGCAAATCATTGCCAAGGTTATGGGCTGGATAGTAACAGGGGTGCCTGTAGGTGGAGTGGTCTGAGGAGCTCCCATGTGGGCTGAGATCTGATGACACGTGGGAAAAGTCACTGGGAAGAACATTCCAGAAAGAGGGAATAGAAAGTAAGAACAGAGGAACAGAACGGAGGCTAGTGTGGGAATAAACGTGGGTAAGCAGGGGGCAGAGCACGCTGGGTCTCACGGGATCGAGCAAGGCTCTTATTCTACGAGATGTTGAAAGTCATCCAAGGGTTCCAAGGAGAGGAGTGGCCCGATTTGATGAAAATGAAGATGGGAGTGTTTGCAAAGAATCCGGAGGGAACTGGACAGATTCAGGGTGGGTTTCACAAACGGAGTCTGTAAACCATGAAGGCAGGGAGAGGGAAGGACTCGGTGATTTTGAGGTTTAGAGCAACTGCTACAAATGGTGAATGGAGGTGCTGTTTACTGAGATTCAGAAGCCTGGGGGAGGTGAGGGCTGTGGGGCATCCCGGGTTTGCTTTAGACATGTTAGATTTCAAACGCCTTTTCTGCATCCAGGAGTCCATGTCTTTTTTTTATTATTATTAATTAATTTATTTATTTTTTAAATTTTTCTATATGTTTTTAGTTGGCCAATTAATTTGTTTCTATTTTTAGTAGAGATGGTGTCTCGCTCTGGCTCAGGCTGGTTTCGAACTCAGGAGTCCATGTCTTGCGTGCATATAGAAAGAGGAGCCTGGGAATCAGCGGGGAGGTGGGGGCTGGATAACTCTGCCCCTCCCTCTAACCACCCACCCACCTGCCTCTCTAGCAGAGACAAAGGTGTAGGTGCTCTTTAAGCCCACAAGACTGGGTGGGATTATCCAAGTAGCCAGGAGAGATGAGAAGGTTACGGAGCTGCTCCATCTGTTTGGTGCTCCAACATTTAATGACGCTTCAGAATTGGGACATCCAGCCAAGGTCATGGTAAAAGGGGTAGCCAGGAAGGTAGGAGAAGGATCAAAGAGGGTTATCATGGATGCCAAGAGCAGAAATGCTTCCAGAGGGAGGAATAGTGTAACTAACGTGTTCCTAAAGGGCCAAGGAAGCAGAGAGCAGAGCCGTGACCATTGGATTTGTAAACGAGGAAGTAACATGTGAACTTGATAAGAGGAATTTCAATGGAACTGTGGAGATAGGAGCAAGATTTGAGAAGGTTTGTGAGAAAATGAGAGGTGAGAGAGAGGATAGCAATACCAGGTGAGCCTTACACACAGTTTTGCTCTAAATAGTAGCAGAGAAATGGGAGCACTTTTTGGAGGAAGATGAAGGGACAAGGGAAGGTGTTTGGTCTTTTGGTTTTTTGCTGTTGCTTTTGATGTTCAAGATATGAGATTCAGGGGCCAGGAGCAGTGGCTCATGTCTATAATCACAGCAGTTTGGGAGGCAGAGGTGGGAAGATCGCTTGAGGCCAGGAGTTTGAGACCAGCCTGGGCAACATAGTGAGATCCCATCTCGGCAAAAAAATTAAAAATTAGCCAGGCATGATGGCAAGCACCTGTAGTCCCAGCTACTCAAGAGGCTGGGGCAGGAGGATCACTTGAGTCTAGGAATTTGAGGCTTCAGTGAGCTATGATCATCGTACCACTGCACTCCAGCCTGGGCAACAGAGCAAGACTTTGTCTCTAAAAAAAAAAAGATTCTGGAACTTGTTTGCATACTAATGGGGAAATATTTATGAAAAATTTGGGGACTAAAATTCTTGAGACAAGCGGAGATGAACTATTGTCAACAGAGTGTTGCTAAAATTTCATTTGGAAAAAAATCAAGGTCATTCTTTAGTTCTGGACTATAGAATAAATATTATTAATAGTAGTGATAATGGCAATGGCAAGATAATAAGCATTTTTATTAATATTAAGCACTTTCTATAAGTCTCTGTCCCATTAATTACTTTATCACTTGAACAACACCTGCATAGAAAAAAATTAGTATTTTTACAAATTTTTACAGAAGAGAAAGTTGAGGCTTAGAGAGTTGAAATTTGCTCGTAGTTAATAGGGAACAGATCTATCCACACGGTTTAATGCCAAAGTGCTTCGATTGCCCAATAAGGCTCAGACTTAGGTTTGGCAAGCCCCCAACCCAATGCCTCTCCACCCTGTTCCCACAACACCCTCCCAGAGAACACCTTGGCTTCGTTGTATCTGATGGCTGCCAAGATACTAGGAATCTGTCACACTGTTCTTGTTCAGAAGCTGCTTCATTTTTTCTCCCCATTTGAAATTATTAAATTTTTTTCTCCCACGACTAAAATAGTTATCATTGTTCATGCAAGTACTATTTTCACATACCAACCATTGCCTGAAAACAAAAAGTCCTATGGGAATAAATATGATCTGTTCAGGACAAGTTCTAGCAAGCTGTGTTTAAGGTTATTTATATTTTCTAAAGGCTCTTTATTGGGAGTTCGTAAATAACAGTGTGTTTGTATTGCAATCGGTTTGACAATAAGATCTGGGGTTTTTTACTACTTTTTTATTTTCTTTATAATTCTCTAGGAGCTTGGTATGCAGAAAAGATACTTGGTAGTATAACTGCCTCCCTGGTTGGTGGGAAATATGTGTAGAAAGCTAAGACTCTTACTGGGTTTCCTCTTATCTAGGTCATGAGGAGCTCCAGGGAATAAGGACTTTATTGGCTTGGACCCTTGATGGAAAATACCTTCCTTCCATTTTTAACATCAACCTGGGGAGTGATTGATCACTAACCTTAAAATTGTATGCTATTCTTCCTGCATGTATACCGTCTAAGATGCTCTCATTATCTGAGGCTAAAAAGCCACTTCCCTGGAATCCATTTCCAATGGGGAGCAAAATTTCATATTAATTAATTTTTTCAATGTTTGGAACTTA
The DNA here is from genome assembly GCA_008086735.1 of Cheirogaleus medius. Taxonomy (NCBI): domain Eukaryota; kingdom Metazoa; phylum Chordata; class Mammalia; order Primates; family Cheirogaleidae; genus Cheirogaleus; species Cheirogaleus medius. Next base: position 8,222,680 of record VBSM01003148.1, on the reverse strand, counting down.
TCAGGAAAAATGAAACTGAAAAATGTGAAAAACTTTCAAATTCTTTAAGTTTATTTTTAAGAAGATTTCATTGCAATCCTATTACAACTATGGACTAAGTCTTAGCATAAACTAAGAATGCATGAATTATTTATTTATAGAGGGGATGGACTTTTCTGACACAACTCTATGATATAGTTTTGCTTCATGGTTGATTTTGCTTCATGGTGGATTTTATAGTCTGTACATAAAAGGAATTGTTTTTACAAAAATATCCCCTACCTTGATCCGTTTTCCCAAGGGCCTTTCCGAAGCCTTTGATGTTCGATTCCTTCTTCTTTGAAGCACCTATCTTGTATCACGCTTGAAGATTTTTCTCTCCAATTTTGAACAGTCTAACGCTGACGGATCCTCTGGTGGTCAACGGCTCTGCCTTTGATGAGAACAGCACCCCAACATCGTTTCCATGAAAACCCACTCATTTCATGAAATTGCAACATCACTGGGCGTCAGTTTGCACTGAATGTTTACAACCTCTCACGATCTGATAGTTAATGAGTGATTAAGACATTGGCATGACCATGATGTAGGAAATGATGTGACAATGGTCTCGAATGGTGCTTCATCAGTGTCCTGTTTTTTGTTTTGTTTTGTTTTTTTTAATTTTTGCTTCCCTAAGGTGTGTCATTTTGGGGCTAAGATAATGAGTTTTGCTCACCTCTATTTGGAGTGGTGGTGCAGAGGTAGAGGAGGAAAAAGAGGAAAGAATCAGGATGATTTAGGGAAAAATCATTCTCTCTTGCTTCCTTCCCCATGCCAACCCATTGAGGTGTCTTCTTGGTCCATACTTCCCTTGAATAACCCTCCTTCCTTCTTTAACGCTAACCCCAATTACTAACATGTCCCACTCACCTCTTCTTCCTCCAAACCCCAAGCATTGAAGGGAAAAGAAAGGAAAATTGGAAGGGCCTGAAGAATAAAAGTGCTTTTCCAAGATGCATTTGGACCATTAAACAATGATGAGATAGTTGGATCTAGGACCCGAGCAAAGGTAGGAGGATTGCGCCTTTACTCCTCACTCCATTGTTTACATTCTCAGCGCATCAAGGGGCCAGGGTGCAGCTCTGTGGAGCAACCACTCTAACCATAGCCCTCCAGGGAATGCTGTCGAGCTACCTCCCATCTCCCTCCACGCCACCCACCACCCACCACTTCCCCCCCGCCACCCGCCCGTCACTGCCACCCAGCCCAGGCCTGTAGCCACCATCTCCCCATTGCTGCTGCCAAGGCCAAAAACTGGGTCAGATGACCATTCTGCTCCGGGGGCCAGTCTTAAACCACAGTGCTCTTCCTTTACATCTGTAGCTTATATGCTCTCTGGGCTAATTATAACAATCTGTGTTAATTACATGGATCTGTAAACGTACTGACATGAAAAGATGTCCAAGATGTACGAAGTGAAAAAAAAATAATAAATTACAGAACTGTATTCATCCTATGATAACATTCTGTTAAAACATATCTTTGCATATATACATGGAACATGGTACATGGAACCAGCTGTTAAAATTTAAGTTTCAACAATTTCATCAAGGGACGGTATCAGATATTAAGTGGAGTGCAACACAGGCCACCTTGGAGGATCAAAGTAAATACTGACATCCTCTTACCCATTTTGAAAGGATAGGAAAGTGAAGATAAAGGGCTTTGTGAGGAAATTTAGTTGAAGAGTTCTGCTACCATGGGTGAGGGGCAAGGAACGCTGAGTCCTTCATCTGAAGTCCAGAGAGGATGGGTTGCTACAGACACTTACAGAGCTTGGTTTGTGTTCCTTGAGGTTGGGGACCCTATCGGCCCCTGGTTTTCACCTGAGGAAGCTAAAGGCTTGTGTTGGAGAAGAGAGAGAGTAGAGGGCTGAATTGAGAAGTAGCTACACTTCCGCGGATGACCATGTTCATGGATAAGCAATGCATGACTGGTTCTCAGAGGTCCTGGGGAAGAGCCAGACTGCAGCCACTTTAAGTCCAAAAGGAGTGCCAGGAAGGGCACATTGGTGCCGGTCTGAGTGAGGTGCACATCCTCAGAGATTCAAGGGCTGAAGCAGGCTTTAGCCGACGGAAGAAGAGGCATCGGCCAGGCCTGAGGGTCTAGCAGGGTCCTCCAAGATGTCTCAGAAAGCTCTTGGAGAGGAGATGTTGGCTCTAAGCATGTGTCAACCTCAGAGTGCCAGCCAGCAGTCAAGCAAAGAGGTCTCTGTCTATTCCTTCCATTACTTCTCTGTCCCCTTGGCTTTGCCAAGTGAGCAAATGGGGAAGAGGAGAAAGGAGAAAGAAGACCAGACCTCACCACCTTCAGGAAAGGAAAAGTCTCTCTCTTGAACGATGGCTGAATTGATGATTAAATTGTTGGACCTAATTTTTTTTGTTTGTTTATTTCAACTTTTATTAAAAACAAACCAAATCCAATAACTTTTCCAATGCCTTACTAGAGGATTGCCTCACAACTGAGCCATCATTTCTGGAGGGGCTTGGACCTAATTTCTGACTTGACATTGTGTTTTGTGATTGCAAGACAGTCTCCTGAGCAAGAAGATCGAGGGGCCTGCCAAGTTCCTAGCCAGTGGCAGGGGAAAATTTCCCCACTGAATACATTTTAAAGGGGCAGAGGGAAACAAAAACAAAGTGGAGTTTCTCTTCCACTCCTTTGTTGTGCTTCATGGAAAGAGTAGGTTCATAAACAAGGAAAGATGTCCAGAAAGAGGAAGCACCAAACTCTGGTTATCTCTCGGGTGAGGGAAATGGGCAGTGTTCACTTTTTCTCTTATCTATTTTCATTATGATCAAATTATATAAACAGAGCATGGTTACTTTTTTTTTT
>VBSM01003148.1:8187856-8210195 GCA_008086735.1 Cheirogaleus medius | reverse complement strand
CGCCGGGATCAATATGGCGCTTCCTGGAAAGGGGAGGAGGGAGACGGAGGGGAGGCGGGGAAAGGGAAAGTGCGGCGGCCGGGCCGGGCCTCGCGGGCGTCCCGCGTCCCGGGCTGCGGGCGGCAAAGTTCCCCGCGCGGGCCGGGCCGGCGGGGCGAGCGAGGGCGCAGCGGGCCGACCGCGCCGGGACCCCGCGTCGGGGACCCGCGACCCCCCGAGCGCCTCCCGCCGCACCCCGGGGGCTCCGGCCGCGGGGCGAGCGGGGCAGCGCGGCGCAGGCCGGCCACGGGCGCCTCCCCGGAGCCCGCACGAGGCGCAGAGCCCGACCCGGCGCGCGGGGGGCGCGGGCGAAGCCTGGCCGGACGCCTCTCCCGGGCCGCGGGCGCTGGAAATCCAGCCCCAGGCCTCTCCCCGCCCCCAGGCCCCGCGGGCAGAGGCTGGGGAAAGGGAACTTTTTCGGTGCGAGAAGAGTTTAATTATTCCACGCACGACGGAGAGTGGCCGCGTCCCTGCCCTCTCCACTCCCTGTCTCCGGCGGGGGCGGTGCCGCGGCGAGGAGCCTTGTCCTCCCCGCGGAGGGGCGGCCGGGGGCGGCCGGCGAGCGGGGGCCGCAGCCCTGGGGAGTCGCCGGCTCGGGGTCGGGGCGCGGCCCCGAGAGGGACACCCGCCTGCGCTCGCCTGCGAGCATTTGTTGGCAGAGAAAATCGGGGTGATTAAGAGGCTCCAGTGCAGGGCTCCTTAAAAAAGCACAACCCCGGAGTAGTGACCGAATTAAAAGTTTTCCTGCAAGGACCTCGGCTCTTACCTCTCTGGAACTACTTCCATATGGTGCCGGGGCCAGGGAGCCAGGGCCTGGTTTCCGAGCGCAGCAGATTTCCCCTCGTTCTTCCTGGAGTGATAATATTGTCTCCACTTAACTGCATTCCTGTACAATGTGTCAGAAGTGAAAAGGCATTTTGTTAAATTGTTTTATCGACTGTGTCAGTGTTTGACAACAGCCCACGCTGAAGTTTCTCTCAAGCACCCGAGGACATTTCCTTTGTAATAGAGTCGTGTGTCGTTGGAAGAGGATTCACTTTGGTACCCTTTTTGCTGTTCGTTCCCCATAGTGGGGTGACCTGGCTCCTGTGGGTTTTGGGGCTTCAGGTGAGAGGGACAGTGGCTTTGTCAGCCTGATTGGAGTGCACACAAGTCGCTCTGGGTGGCATGCTCCAATTCTCTCTGAAATTAAGAAGAAAACACTTTTTTACCCTATTGTTTTGTTTTTAGTATATATTGGGGAAAAAAATAGCATACATTTGACCTTTGAAAGATAATTTTAGTAGATGTTTAGGAACCTGACATAAAAATGGAAGGTTGGCTTTATTTAACAGCTCTGATGTTCCTTACAGTTGGTTGAGCTCTTTTATTGAAAATCAAATAAAATTAGTGGACATTGGGCACCTGTTTATCTGCACACATGACAAGGGTGGAAAACCCTCTAAGCTAACATTTAGCTTTTTTTTTTTTAAATCAGACCCTGAATGCCAGCGGAAACATTTAGCATTTTTAAGGATTGTTTTTGAGTGACAGTTTGTGATCTCAGTGTTCTAAATGAGTAATCAAGTTGTCTATGTACCCTGGAAACCAACAGAATCGTGAAAAGAACAAGAAATATAATAATATGGACTCTGCAGTGTGCCTAGGTTCCTGAATAGAGAGAAGGTGATCCACATTTTCTTTCACCCTACTGATTTTACATGCTTAAAATTAGTCATTTTTTTATCATTCAAAGAGGTTGATTTTCCTGTTTGGGAGATACAAATGTAGTTGTTTGATCGACTGAGTCATTAATTCATCCCACAGATATTCTTAAGCATTTACTATGTCCAAGGCACTGTTTTGGGTGCTGGACTTCTTCTAGGGGACCCACTGGCTACTTTGTGGCAAATGGATATAAGAGTCTAGGGCAAGAGGCCCCAGGTCCTCCAGGTGGAGGAGCCATTGGTGTGGACACTGGTGTGGCACAGTAGGGAGAAGAGGATGCCTTTGGGACCCTGGGTGGGTACAGTTGAGGGGCTTTGGTGATAGATCTGGACCTTGTTCTTTCTTAGATATTAGTGGTTGTTTCACAGGGACTTGGGGGCACAGAGAAGGGAGTGCAGTTTTCTTAGGGGAATCAGGAAGGCATCAGGAAGAGAAAAGGGGCGTGTGAGCTGAAAGAAGGGAAGGAAAGGTGATGGAGATAAATGAGAGGAAGGGTCAGAGATGGTTCTGGGCTTTCCAAAGTTATTTATTTATTTATTTATTTATTTATTTATTTATTTTTGAGACAGAGTCTCACTCTGTTGCCCGCGCTAGAGTGCCTAGCTCACAGCAACCTCCAACTCCTGGGCTTGAGCGATCCTCCTGCCTCAGCCTCCCGAGTAGCTGGGATTACAGGCATGCGCCACCATGCCCGGCTAATTTTTTCTATATATATTTTAGCTGGCCAATTAGTTTATTTCTATTTATAGTAGAGACAGGGTCTCGCTCTTGCTCAGGCTGGTTTCGAACTCCTGACCTTGACCGATCCGCCTGCCTCGACCTCCAAGAGAGCTAGGATTACAGGCGTGAGCCACCACCCCGGCCTCCAAAGTTATTTAAATGCTCTTTAAGTGCAACTTACAGTTCAGTAGGTGAATTTTAAGATGGGCTTTGCGTATGCAGAGTTCAGTCATAGGATCACAACGACTGTTGACTCAAAAGTTGCAAGACCCTGAGTGTCTTCTAGGTCCATGTGTATTTTTTCTTCTTAAATTGTTAGGTAATGATTAAGTTTAATTCTTAGTCTTTGTTCCTGCTCCTCCCACCCTATATAAATTGACTGTGAAGCAAACACATAATTAACACCGTTTTAACATTTATTCTCTTATCTGTTCCTTACAAGACAAATTCTGTATGAAGAATTGGGTAGCTGGGTAGTTGTTGGGTGGTGTTTACTTTGCTAGGGGATGCAGCGCAATGCACTCCTATCTGGTGGGGAAAAATGGGGGCAGATCATGTTTATGGCTTTGTGTAAAAACTAGCCAAGCCCCCTAAAAAGAAAACAAGGAAAAAAGGAAAAGAGAAATGAAGATCCCAACATCTCAACTCACTCAGGCTTTCTCTGCAGTAAGCATTTTGTGGGCCAATTTTTTGGCATTATATTTAAGCTGTTTTCAGGTTAAAAAAATCAATTTTTCTGGACAGTGGAGTGGCATGACTTAATACCAGAAATGTCCTCAGTGAGTAGATATATGAAGGCTTACATTTAGTCATATGTAAGCTTGCTTTTATCTTGTGAAAAAAATGTTTTTGTGGTCACGGTCACTGAGGTGGAAATGGCTGTTCATCCCTTACGCAGAGCCTGAGTTGAATACCGAGACCACGTTATGTGAACTGTTGTGAGGGCTTAGAATGGGAGGACTGGTCTGTCCTTGTCATTGTGGCCTGACACCCATGGCTTCTGATGGAAACAGGGTGCAGGGTACCAGCTGGAAGTATGGGGTTTGTTGAATGGCTTCTGTTTTGAAAACATTATGCTCTATGAAGAAATATAAGACTAAATTCTTGCACTCAAAACGAGTATAATCTAGGAGACAGGAAGAATATGTAAAGCTATAAATAACAGTAGGTGGTAGCATTAATTGGCAAGAGTGTGGCACAGATGGTGATGGCTCCTGGATTTTGGAGGTGGGAGCTGTCATCACAGGACATGTATAGGGGAAATCTCATTTAGTCACTGGGGTTTGCGTTGGTGGGTGGGAAGGCTGGCCTTGATTTAGGGCAGTGTTTGCTAAGTGGGTAGTTAGTGTAGGGACCTCAGAAAGCACCTGCCTGGAGGGGAAGGGGGGCGTCTGGTTCTGTAGGTCTGTAGTTGGGGTCCAGGCGGGGCATCTGGAAGTGTGTGCTGTGATTCTGAGAAGTGGGAGGGAAAGCATGCTAAGAATGGGGAACAGTGTGAACAAGGGCCATTCAGGCACACAGGGTCAGTTTGGCTCCTTGGAAGGTTCATGTCAGGTGAGGGGGTCAGGATCAAGCTGAGGACGGTGGTAAGTGCCAGGGCAAGATGCAGGACTTCCTGCAGGGTGATGATAGAGGAAGGGCTGGGTATTTGGGCAGGGCAACAGGTAGTCCTCTAGGACGATGACTTGAGCCAGCTGTTTGGATGAGATAACTCTTCAGCATTTCAGTCCCAGAAATGCTGCTCACTGGCTGCTGAGTGATAGGGGAAGAAGAGAGTGAAGGTGATGGGGAAGTTGCTGGAACCCCTTGGCTCACTGCACCCCCCCCCCCACCATAGCTCTCTTATGAGGGGGCAGCTTTGGACTGGGTTTGGAGACCTAGGTTTGTTAGCCATTTAACCTTAAACCCATCCTACAGAGCCTCGTTTTTCTCATCTCTAGAATGGAATATTCCCTGATAGGGTGAATGTGAGTATTGAATAGGATGATGATTAAGAAACTCTTAAGTACTAGGTCTGGCCCATACTAGCTTCTCAGTAAAGATTAATTGAGGGCCGGGTGCAATGGCTCATACCTGTAATCCCAGCACTTTGGGAGGCCAAGGCAGGAGGATCGCTTGAGCCCAGGAGTTCAAGGCTGCAGTGAGCTATGATTGCATTGTTGCACTCCAGCCTGGGCAATGGAGCCAGACCCTGTCTCTAAAAATAAAAAAATTAATTGAATTACTAATGCGTTTTATCCACCAAATGGTTTTACTCCCTGGGAATTTTCGCAGGTGTCCCACGATTCCTGCTTGGATTTTTACTCTTTGCTTAAAAAGGCAAGTGTAATTTAATTGAAAGAATTGGTAAGAATATTAATATTTGCCTATGTAGCACAACAGTCAGGAGGCCAGACTGTATGTGCATGTGTGTTGGGGTCAGGGAAAGTAAAAGCTGCTGGTATTGGACTTAGTACTACGAGTTGGTTATCTGGGCCTCTGGTTTTTGGACCACTGCTTCTGTTCCTCATGCATGTCCCTTTGGAATGATTTAGTAGCAACCTGTTGTGATTACAGGTTGAGTATCCCTTATCCAAAATGGGACCAGAAATGTTTTGGATATTTTTGGAATTTGGAATATTTTCATATACATAATGAGGTATCTGGGGGGTGGGACCCAAGCCTAAACACGAAATTTGTTTCCTATACACCTTATACGCACAGCCTGAAGGTAATTTTATACAATATTTAAATAATTTTATGCATGAAACTAAGTTGGTGTTAAGTACTTAAATGTGGAATTTTCCACTTGTGGCATGTCATCATGTTGCTACTCAAAAAGTCTCAGATTTTGGAGCATTTCAGATTTTCGATTTTCAGATTAAGGATGCTCAACCTGTATTTTTAAAACTTGAGTTTTTGGAGAGATTTTTGAAAGTGCTTTCCTTTTTTCAGGGTGGGGGAGAGGGACCTGTTAGTTACTAAAAGCATGCAAATCACAGTTTTTATGAAAAATCTTGGTGTGGAATTCTTCTGTGAATAAATGTATGGCAGCATGTTGTTACACAGTTACAAGCTTATCGAAACTTTTAGGAAAATAGTTACACTGTTGCAGATATTGAGAGAAAATAGAGACAAGCGTAAGAGTGACATGAAAGAAACTTAATTATTGTTCTGCCTTCTCTCTCAAAAAGGAAAAAGAAATTAAACATGTTTGAAAGGCTCATCTTTCTAAGATTCGAATCTCATTGTCATCTGCTGCTGAAGTGCCCCTGTATTCTCTGTCCCCAAGTCCTGCTGCCTCAGCACAGCCTGTCCCTTGGAGGGACCCCTCTTGCCTTCCAAACTCTCCACACCCTGTACTCCACCCACTTGGACTTATGAGCACTTTCCTGCCTCTGCTCTGGCATTTTCTGCTGCTTCTGCCTGGAACATTTGCTCTCTGCACTCATTCTTTGAGCCTCAGCTCAGACCAGCCCTCTCAGGGAGGCTGGCTCTGCATCCCCAGTGGTTTGAGGTTCTCTCTGCCTGTGCTGCTCTCGGGGACTTCGTGTAACTCCAAGTGTTTGTGTGCTCATCTCCCTGCAGGTGAGAGTGCCTGTCTGACATGTGTAGCCAGCGTCTGTCACATAGTAGCCATAGAGGTTGAGTAAATACAAAGCTGAGAATCAACACATCACACGTCTTTTCTCTCTCTGTCTCTCTCTGTCTCACACACACACACATACACAGATATACTTCTGCTCAGAAAATTGTAATCCCCACTTGCTAATTTTAAGGACTTTAAGGTTTGGTGTTGTCCTGGTATGGTGGCTCACGCCTGTAATGCTAACACTTTGGGAGGCCGAGGTGGGAGGATCGCTTGAGCCCAGGAGTTTGAGACCAGCCTGAGCAAGAGTGCGACCTCATCTCTACAAAAATTAGAAAAATTGGCCAGGTGTGATGGTGCAGGCCTGTAGTCCCAGCTACTCGGGAGACTGAGGCAGGATGATGACTTGAACCCAGGCGTTTGAGGTTGCAGTGAGCAGTTAGATATTGCACTCTAGCCTGGGCAACAGAGCAAGACTGTGTCTCAAAAATAAAAAAAAAATAAAAAAGTTTTGTGTGTTTAACATACTGGCACGAACAGCTTGTAATTGAAAACTAAGATTTAGTGAGATTTGGAGTGTCTTAGAAGTTATTCTTTTGTGTGTCAGTTACTTCAAGGGAATTCAGTCTGGTTTTCAAGACCGAGCAGAGGATCGTCGTGGGGTTTGCATTGGGCTAGGTTCAAGGCAGGTGGCCAGGGCTGTGTGGGAATCTGGCCCCAAAACACACCTATGCTTGGTCTGGCGCCTCTCATTCTGTCAGTCGGGATCCTTGGGTCAGTGCCAGGAGTAAATAGAAATGTTTAGGATCTGAGCTTCACCTAGAGAATCTGGCCGATGGGAAGCGCGTCTTGGCTCATGGTGCAGGTGGATACATTGGTCGTGGAGGGAACGTTTAAAGTCCCACTTGGACTCAAACCCACAGATGGATCCTCCGTCTGTCCTGGGAGGTTTTTACGTCTCAATAGAGTTGCATGCAAGTTGGTGATGGCGAACACTAGACAGATGACCAGAACCCTCTGTTGTTTTTTTTTTAAAGGATGGAAAGGCATTTGTAAAATTGTGCCAGAAGGTGCTTTCCACAGGTCATGTGCATCAGGAGATGGGAGGTTAGCTCCCACACGTGCTTTACTCCTGCTCGGACAGTCCCTCGACATTCCTAGCTGGGGCCAAGGTCAATGGCAGTAGAGTGGGGGGTGGGAGGGGTGTTAGTAAATTTATATAATTTTACCTATTTTGGGTTCCCTTTCTGTTTTAGGTGGAGGATAGGAAAGCAAATCTTTATGAAAAGAAATTCAGAGTTCAGTGAACAAAGTAGAAAGGTGACTCATTTTTATCTTTTAGTCATTATCTTATTTAATATTTTTTCCATTTGGAGAGATCATGGGAAATGACTTACAGGTCTGTGCTTTCCTTTATCTGTCCCACCATCTTTAATAGCAGCCTTACTCATAATGGCTGAAAGCGACCTAAATGTCCATCAACTAACAAATGTATAAACAAAAGGTGGTATGTCCATACATTAGGATACTATTCAGCTATAAAAAAGAAAGAAGTACTGATACATACTGCTACGTTGGATGAACCTTGAAAACATTGTATCATGTGAAGGAAGGTAATCACAAAAGCCCAAATGTTGTATGATTCCATTCATATAAAATGACCTGAGTGAGCCAATCTATGGAGACAGTAATGTTTGCCTAGGGTTGAGCGTAATGATGGACCATGTTAATTGGTATGGGGTTTCTTTTTGGGGTGTTGAAAATGTTCTAAATAATTTAGATAATGGTGATGGGTGCACAGGTTGTGAGTATACTAAAAACTCATGCAATTGTACACCATTTAACTGAGTGGACTTTACAGTATGTTTTTATACCTCAATGAAGTTGTTAGAAAAATAGACTACGTAAGCCACGGTGAATGAACAAGGCTCCATTTTTAGGTATTTTATAGTTCTGAGAGTGTCATAAAATAACATGTTTTTGTGCATCAGAGATGCTCAAACACCTCAAATGACAACTGGCTGGTTCTTTCTTGGTGGTGATGGAGGGTTTTCCAGTCCATCCTGGTGCTGTCTGGTGAACTCTGACTGCTGAGCCCCTCCTTGTAAGCTTCCACCCTACCCCTTTAAGTCCTCACCTGTTCTTCAGCCACAGACTCCTTCCTGCCCAGCTCACCAGCTGCTTTGCTGAGTGGAGGCTGATTACGGGCCCCAAGGCTGTGCATCATGGAAGAGCTTTTCCAGTGTTTTGGTTTTGGGTCTCAGAAATTTTGAACTTTGGCAAATCTCAGAAGCTCTGCGAGACTCTGTTTCCCCATCTCTGTCTACTCATAATTGAGAGGTGCTGGGCTGGGCTCCACCATCAGTTCTCTGAGCTATGCAGACACTTCTAGTCTGCATGCTGGTTGTGGTGCTCACAGGACCACGAGGCATGGGTGAACAGTGGCTTTTCAGAGGAGCACACAGGGCACAGAATCTCTTACTCCACCCACCCACACTGTGAGAATTTTTTTCAGCCCTGACTCTGAAATGATGGGGCTGGTTCCCAGGTCAAATGCATGCTGTTGAGAGTTAGGGCATCCTTCAGAATTCCTTGTTGTCACAAGATAAGCACCTCTTAAGGTAAATCACATGCTCAGAAGTGACTTCATAAGGCTATTCCCTTTGAGAATTCTAAATGTATGAAACTGCATGATACTAAATGTGTGATATGTTTATACATATGCATACACATGCATATTCATGAGGTTGATATTTTACAGTGGGATAAATTTAAGTGGTTTTAGAGACGACAATCAAGTCATTATTTCTCCCACTTTTGGCATTTTTAAAAATATTCAGACAATGTAAGATTTAAATTTTTGGAACTCAGTTGTATGTTTTCTAGCATGTGATTTTTCCATTCTTATTATTTATACTGAATCCCTTTAGATTAGAAAACTAATCTATGTTCAAGAGATTATATTTTTGAAAAGGTCTCTCTGGGATAGACTATACTAAAAATCAGTGTTTCCTTCTCTAACATTTAAGAAAACACCTTGCTATATGTCTCAGAAACATAAAATTGCTCACTAGTCAAAATATGCCGTATGAACAGATTAAAACACACAAAGAAGAGAGTGCTCTTTTTCTGTAGGTGGTTGATATGAGAATGGGTTTTCTGTTCTATTCCTTTTATGTATACAATAAACGTTGAAAAAAATTTTTTCATCTCTGTGTTGTTTTGTTTTCTGAGTCCAATATTAAATCCAAAATTAAAAAGTGAACTCTTTTCCAGGGAGCACATTTTCTTATACCACAAAGGCATTCTTAAGATGTATAATTTATAATGCTGCAACCCAGCGTGCAGAGTCATATGTGAATAATGGTTAGCCAGGTTCCTGCCCAGCAGGGTTTTACTCTAAACTGGGATTTCTTTTATTACAGCTAGCAGCACCTGCAGAAGAGAGGGAGGCAAAATGCACAGGATATTGGTTTCTGATGCACTACTGCACAGGATATGACTAATCACTAAATCCATTAAAGTTGAATGTAGGATTTGGGACCTTAACCACTTTGTTAGAGATCTGGAAAAAAACCTTTTAGACCAATCAAGTGGATCTCTAAGTGCATCATTTGGACTGAGAACTGTTTAAACAACAACTACATCTGGAAGATGGTGGCATTTTGGCATTTGTGCTATTGAGAAATATGAAGTGAATATATTTGACATTATGAAGGCACCTCCTATCAGGAATATATTTTTCAAGGAAACCTGCAATGCTAATAATCCCCTGAATGTTCTTTGGTGGGGTCAGTGTTATCTTTCATTATGTTATGACCCACTGCATAAAACATAGATGTTTGCAAAAACACAACTGAAAGTTGAAAGTGGGGTAGTGGGGGTTTTTTCTTCTAGGAGCAGAAACATCAGAGTGGTACACTGTGGACCATGATGCAGAAGAGGAATCTCTCAGACATTTGTGTGTCTGAGAGTGAAAACGGTTAACCTCTGTGAGCGCAAGATCCTTGCCTTCACATACCACCTACTTCACGGGACTGTTGTCAGGGTTCAAGCAGAGAATGTGAAAAGGTATCGCAGCAAGGAACATAGGAGATGTTAGCTGTGTTCTTTTGTTTCTGCCAAGAATGGTTGCCAGTGATTAAGGTGCGCTTGAATAAGCTTTTCTAAATTGTTTTTTCTCTTCCTCATTAGAACTTCCCTGGATGTGGGAAATTGGGTGGTAAAATTGTCTCCTTTAAAAAAATCACTCAAGAAAAACTTCTTCTGCAATTTAAGAAGTAAAATCCCAGTGACGTTGGTTTGGATGCCCCAAAGATGTCCATAAGCGAAGAGCTTATCCAGTTTTTGGTCTTGGCCTCCCAGTGTTTCGAGCTTTGGCAAACCCCACCAGCTCTGTGAACCTGTTTTCCCATCTTTCATTTGGGGAGGTTATTATTTTTGTTGGCTATCATGAAGGTTAAGTGATTTAATGTAGACAATGTCCCTGTCGTGTTGTAGACTCTTAGTCAATGTTAGATCTTTTTCTCTTTTTTCAAGTTTTAAACATAGATTAGGCACAATTTTAATGGCTAATTCACAAAGTCAACTTGATTTTTATTTGACTTATGACATCAGGTGTTGTTTTTCAAGATGATCTGTTACAGGGCCACTTTTTTCCCCCCAGAAATAGAAAATTCCACTGTGAGTATTTATCAATCATTTGGAAATAGAGAAAAAAATTCTAGGTCCAAGAATATTCATCTCACCCAGTAGTTAAAGCTGATTTTTTTCTTTTTTACAGGTCAAAGAGAATTGTATTTGTCTGACTGTTTTAGCTGGTTGGGTTTTTTATTCTTGTTACTCTCTAGAATAATTGCAGCTGCTACGCTGCTAGATCAAAGGAAATTATGTAAAATTTATTTGCTGTATTTAAAATATTTTAAAAAACCTTACACATTTTCCATTAGAAAAATCATTTGAAACTTGGAGAGGATAAAACTATCAACTGTAAATGCTGTTGATATTTATAAACTGCACAGATGTTTTAAAGACCTTTAGCATTTATTAACTAGTAGTAGTTCTGAGACTACCCTGGAGCTCAGAGAGATAATCTGAAGTTATAAAATAAAACGACAAAGTTGACATTTTTGTGACTCCACTAATCCTTTATTATATAGGCCTCTATAATTCATGCGCCCATAACCCTTCTATACTCTTCTCTGGATCTTAAGTTGGTGATGTCAGGCAGCTAAATCAGCAGGAAAGGGGCACAGAACATCTTTTGCTTGGGTAGTTAGTTGTAAGAGTTGACAGATGGATGTAACTTTAATACTTTGGTTCAGCTAAAGGCACCCACTGCCAATCACCTGAAGACTTCACCCAGGAGTTGACCTACTTATCATACTAAACAGGGAGTGGCGTCTCGAAGACTCATTCAGGTTCTGGGCATGGCAGGCAGTATAATTACGTCAGAGTTGCAGAGTTGTCAACACACTGGCTTTGTGTGCAAGAGGACCACCACCTCTCCTCGTCTTTTCCATACCACAGTATTGAAAGTTGTTTTCATCTTTGAGGACCTTAAACGTCTCATTAATTAAAGTAGTGCCTCCTCCCTCTCCCCGTATGTATTTAGAGAAGTTGCTAAGTAGTGATTAAAGTAATGAAGCTTAGCTAGTTGTGCAAGGTTCCTATTTTGAATCTGAGCTCTTCCAGTATTTGTTTGTAAACATTGTTTCACGCGAGTACGTTTGAAATCCAAAGCTTTAGTTTCATGGGGGACATGAAAAAGAGAGAAAAAAATACAAGACATTGGAATTTTATATATGTCTATCTCTTTCCTTCGCGACTTCCTTTGTTTTTGTGCTTTGCGAATGAGAGCGATGAATGGTGCTTTCAAAAACTTTCCAGAGCACTGAAACATTTTATAACAAAACTGTAGAGACATAACTGGGAGAATACAGACAGATCTTAATGTGTTTTAGTAGGTGGGATTTTAGTTTGAAACACATGAGTTTTGGCCTTGGGGTTTGTTTTTTTTCCCCCTCACCTATGAGAAGGGAAGCTTCTTTTTAGATTCTGGGGAGTGGTACTTTCAGCTTTGTCTTTGCTTTTGGTGTCATAAAGCTTTGAGGTCAGGACTCATGATCCAAAGCTCTTGGACAAGAACTGCTATTATCAGGGGCATTAGTTATCTGCCTATCAGTTTAGGGAGTTGTTGACAAATGCCTATAACAGCAATACCCACCATATTTTTTCAGTGCCATCGTATTGAGAAGGAGTTTCAGAGAGGTCTCTGGGTGTTTGTGATGTATGGAAACAGACATCTAAGATTTTTGGTTTTGTGTACGGCAGAGAAGAGGGCTTGTGAGCAGTGGACTAAATTCCTCTCTTGCTAGAGTTTCTTTCCGAGCTTGTTTGCGGATACGCCTGCACATACTGGAGCAACACTACTACTGGAGAAAACTGTCGGCACACTTTCACAAGGCTTGGTAGGGCATTCCTTGCACACACTTTTGTATTGTGCTTCTTAGAATATCCTCATTGAATGATTCCTGCCCTGGCACCGGCATGCCAGTGGCCTGGCTGTTGCTGGCAAATGGAATCTTCTGGCCACGCTGCCACGTGAACCTAAACGTGGGTCCGAGGATTTGTATGCCCAGGGACCAGTTTTATTACTTTCAGCATAGCGTTGTTATTTTTGTTTTTCTTGTCCTCGTGGCCCTTTATCTCCTGTGTATTTATACATTTTGTATGTTACTAGAAGTAGGGAAAAGAGGACAGACATCCAAGCTGTCGTTATTAACACAGAATCTGCCAGCCTCCCTGCAGACAGCTTGCGCTGGCAGGCCGGGCTCACGTAGCTGCTACTCCGGGGGCGTCTGGCTCCCCTTCCCTCAGTCCTGTCCCCAGGTGCCCCCGCAGTGCCGTGTGTACTCGAACAGAGCACGATGCTTGAAGTGTTTGTGGCATGACTGGCGAGAGGTGATTAAAACAGGAAATAACTTTCTCAAGGGTACTTCCAGAGCTGCAAAGTGCAGTTCTTTGTAATGATATTTAAAAAAATACTGTCTGCAAACATACTGCAGCTGTAAGAACTTACTAGCATTGAATTTTATAGGGCCGATGGACAGGGCTTGAGTGAAAGGCATCGTGTGTCCGATAGCGATGCCCATGGAAGGGTTTCTTAAATCTTGTGCAGCGGTTTCAGATAGCGCTTAAGCCCAAGTTGATTAATAAAAAAGTTGCGCAAAAACGAATGTATATTTGGGTTTTCCTGCGTAACGAACCACCCGAAATGCAATGGCTTAAATCAACAACTGTTTAATTACATCTCCTGATTTTTGCAGTTCAGGAATTTGGGCAGAGCTCAGCCGGGTTATTTTTCTGCTCCACTTGGGGTTACTTGGGGTGTATTTAGCTGGCGGGTGACCTGGTCCGGAGGGTCCAAGATGGCTCCGTTGACATGTGTGCTTGGGCTCTGCTGGGACAGTTGGCTAGAGCACCCGCACGTGGCGTCCCCAGCACGAGGTCTCAGGATAGCTGGACTTCTTTCTTGTTCTGTGGCTCGGGGCTCCTGGAGAGAGTGTCCCAAGTGTCACGAAGAACAGGCTGCCACTCTTTAAGACCTAGACCTGGGAGGCAGTGCAGCATCATTGTCCCTGTATGCTGTCTGCCACATCAGTCACTCAGCCTGCCTGGTCGTGGGGGAATGGGACATCGATGCCACCTTTCAGTGTGAAGAGTGCCGAAGACCTTGTGGCCATCTTTATTCTACCATAGATATGTGTGCATGCTTGTGTGTGTGCATGTGTGTTTATTGCTCATAACATCACACACTTATTCTTTTTATTGTTAGGTGTCCTATTTTAAAATAGTCTCTTTCTTGGTCTGGGCAAGGGTAATTAAAAAATGTACGGCCTGAACTTTTGAAGCCAACAAACCAAAGAAGTAGTTTATGTTTATATTTTTCACGAGCCCAAAGATCTGACAGCTTTCCCAGGCGGTGTGGTGGTGAGAGATAATGATAATAACATCTTAGGTTTATGCGACATCTTCTAAGAGGTTCAAAGCAGCTGTGCCACCCCCCGATTCGTTTATGGGAATATCCCGTGAGGTACGTTAGCCACAGCACCCCCAAGTTCATACACACGAGGGAATGCGGTGATTCCATCCATCTGCTGATGAACAGTGTTCAGAAGGCAGCTCTTGCAACAATCTGTTTACAGACTAGAACTTGAGCATGCATCTGCCGTCCTTAGATATGACTCTAGAAAATGGTAGAAATTGACTTTTGTGTAGCTGGCAATAATTTTAAATTATATGCCATTTACCAAGGAAGTGTCATTTTTAAAGAAGAGTCTGTTGTTTTTGTAATGTGAAATTTTGTAGGGGAGAAGCTTAGGGGTGTTGCATCACAGGGATGTCTGTAACGGATTGAAGTGACATCCTCAGCAGAGAGACCGACGTGGCAGGAAGGGCAAAGGTGGTTATGTGGCCATCCCTGTATGAGTGTGTGGCCAGGGTGCAGGGTGACATCAGGAGCGGAAACTCTTGTTGCCTTGTGGTGTCTGTTCCTGGCTCCTTGTGCTTATGGGTGATTACATGGAATTTTCAAGGGCAATTTAACCACATGTTAAGTCTGCTTTATCTCTGCTACTCAGAGCACACCCCTTGAGTATGATGCAACTCTTCTGTAACACTCTAAATGTGGTATTGTTTAAATTCGTTCAGTTTTACTTAAAATGAGATACTTTACATATAATTTTCAGCCACCATTTGTTATGATAGCTCCTGGTTCCTGTATGTCGCACCCCATGTGAAATGATCCACCCTCCACATTTCTGTTGATACCACAGTAAACTTCCCAAGGCTGACTTGCCTCCTATCACTATCTAGTACGGAGAATTCCGTGGGTTCTATGTTGCTTTCCAAGTAGAATTCAAATTCATCAGCCCGAAAGCGGACCCCAGCATAGCTACCTTTCTCCCCCCGCCACCTTCATTCCACCCCATCGTGGCAGAACTGCCTCCTGTTTCCCCAACGTTGTGCCATGTTTCTCAGTTCCCTTGTCTTTGTATAGATTGTCCCTGCCCTGGAATATTCTTTCCCTGGTTTTCTCTCTCATCTTCCACTCTTCCATCTGCACTGCTGCCAGACCTGTGCTCTTTGCTTAGAAAACTTCAGGGTGTCACTGCGGGAGCCGGGCTGGGCCGTCCCTGCCGCAGCCCCAGGCACAGCCCAGGTGGAGCCTTCCCTGCCTCCCCACCCACAACCCAGAGAGATTCAAAGACAGATACGTCGGAGTTCAAGGGATCTGAAGAATCACTGTGCAAACATGTGCTTTTTGAAAGGAAGTCACCCTGATAATTTTGACTGTGTTATTACATGTTTTATTAGTTGTAAATAATTAAAAGAGGATGAACTTTTAAGAGAGGATAAGCTGATACCATCAAGAAGCATTTCTTAAATGCGCCTTCTTTAGGGTGGGTGCTCATATCCCAGCCGCCCGCCTTCGTGAGAAACCCGTCACCTGTCGCATTCTCCGGCTCCCGCACCTGACGACGGTGGCTTGGCGCGCTGGATTTACCGCGCTCGCATGTCACCACGGAGATTCCGGGTGGATACGCCATTTCCAGGTGGTGGACGACTTGTCTGCAGAGGAGATAAAAGAGGGTGACATGTATCCTGTGTGGGAAAACAGGGTGCTTGAAAACCGCAGGGCAGCTCTGACTGATGCTGCAGATAATTCATTAAGAAATACTCCTCTGGTTTGTGGGGCCCAGTGTTTTTCATCTTTTCGAGTGAATCCCGAATGACTATTCGGGTGTGTTTTTTTTCCTCAGTCACTGTTCTCTCTGCCCAGTGGAGTCTGTGGCATGTTGATAATGGGAGAACAGGAGTTGCTGTGTTAAGGAAAAAGGGGCGCTGGGGGCTGAACTGTGTCATTGGAATATTGATCGTCAGGTGCCTTGAGAAGAGCCTGGGGACCCTATTGTGCCATCCTTGGTCTTTTCCATGCCTGCCTTGGGCAGAGCAGGAGACCCATGTGAGGGTGCATGGGAGTCAGCCTGCACCGGGGGTGGGGGAGGTGCTGGAGAGGTTGGGGGGCTGCAAGTGCAGGAGCGTGGGAAGACGTCCGTGTGCAGCGTAACGCATGCGGTCCACAGTTTGCAGGGTCTTGTGTGAGATGGGGCAGCCCCCACCACTGTGGCTCGGTGAGCAGGGGCTGCGGCGGTCTCCGATGGGTTGCCGTGTGGCTGCCCCTTCTGCTTTCCCACCTTGCCACGAGTCCCTCCTCTTTGTCCCTTTTCAAGGAGACTGAAGCAACCCTTTTGAATTACTCAGTGGCTCGTCCTCTAAATCAGAGCTCAGCATTTGCTTTGACCACAGCTTCCTGGGGAAGAGGGCCCGTAACCGGCAGTGTGGTGACGTGCCCCCAGTCCACCACCGCCACTGCGACACTGTTCCCGCTTCGAAGGTTGTCGCTGGCAGCAGGCTCGACTCCTGGGAGCTGTGGGAGCCTTGGCTTGGCAGTTGCTGGCAGCACAGCGGGGCACGGAGGGGCACTCGGGTGGTGGAGACACAGGCCAGCTGCTGCCGCCTGGGACTGTCGGGGTCGCCCAACTCGGCGGTTGGTCTGAGGTGGCTGGTGGCTTCCTGTGTAGCTGCTGCTTGTTGGTGACAGGTACAAATTGCTGTGCCTGTCACTGTCACTCAGGGTGGCATAGAACATTACACAATGATGATGTCTGTCTGGCCAGATTTAGGAACAGTCTTATAGGAAAGAATCGTGTTTTGTATTTCCTGACTCTGTGATCCCAAACCCTGGGTTTTGGACCAGTACCGATCCATGGCCTGTTAGGAACCGGGCTGCACAGCAAGAGCCTCCGCCTGCTGTCAGATCAGCGGCAGCATCAGATTCTCATAGGAGCACGGACCCCACTGTAAACTGCGCGTGCGAGGGATCTAGGTTGCAGCTCCTTATGAGAATCTAATGCCTGATGATCTGAGGTGGAGCTGAGGCGGTGATGCTAGCGCTGGGGAGCGGCTGCAAATACAGATTATCATTAGCAGAGAGGTCTGACTGCACAATGAATGCAGTGTGCTTGAATCATCCTGAAACCGTCCCCCACCCCACCCCCGGTCCTTGGAAAAATTGTCTTCCATGAAACTGATCCCTGGTGCCAAAAAGGTTGGGGACTGCGGACCCAACCGGATAGAGGCATAAATATTGTAGAATATAGTTAGGCTGCAGATTGTCTTGTTTCCTCCAAGTGGAGTTATTTTCTATTTTGTGATGCTCTAGAATTATCAAAGTATGTGTGTCTGCATGTGCACATCTGTGCGTCTGTGTGTACGTACATCTGTGTGTGTGTCCACGTGAGCAGGTCCATGTATTTGCATGCATGTGGGAGGCTGGGATGGAAGGGATTGTTATTACCGAACTCTTTTGAGTTTCCAGCAAAAGGTTTGGGATTTATTTTACAATCACAGGCTACCTTAGGGTTTGTTTCAAATCATAAATGATTCTTTTTATGTAACTCCATGGATTCAAGAAAGGCAGGCAGTTGTTGTATGGTTCAGTAAATCTTAAAATAAAAAAAAACCCATTTATATTGGGTTGTTTGATGGACTACTTAAGAAAAATTTACAATAAAATTTTCATCTTTTTTTTTTTTAGACTGAGCTGTAACTTGATTTTTCATGCTTCATTTAAAAAACGATACTCTTTTTTTTCCCCCCCGTTTGCCAGTACTCCAACCTCTCATTTCCTTGCAGCCACTGCGTGGCACGAATGCTGGTTCTGCAGCTGGTCTGGCTGTGGTATGAGGGAGTGTCCCAGGGGTGGAGGGTCCTTGAATCAGCACAATGAAGGGCCTGCCATGGCCTTATCATGGGGAGGACAGAGCTTCTAAGTTTCCATTCTCTGTCATTTCCAGTTAATCTATCATGAGCGCCCTGTGCTGTTGGCAGTGAAATAATTTTAGCATCCTTTTTCCCCCTGGTTTACGCATCGGCACGATTACCGTGCTTGCTTCCTTGGGGATCAGAGCGTTTGGTAAATTAGTGCTGGCAGAGGAAGTGGAAGACAATGTGTGAGTGTGTTTTATTTAAACAAATACACTCTACAATGTATTTTATTGGATTTTGTCATTCGAATGAGAACAACCCAAGTGATCTCATTACAGTGGAGAAACTGCTTGCTCCCCGGGCCTCTGCCTTTGAAAGCACATAAGTCTTTAATAAATGAGGCAATTTCTAGATCCATCAATAATTAACCAGGAATATGACAAGTTTTATCCCAACTCAAAGCTTTCCAATATTTCAGACAGTCTGCTCCTGCAGGTGGAATGTCTTTATAGTTCCGTTTTTTGGTTTATTTATTTATTGAGAGACAGGATCTTTGCTCTGTTGCCGGATCTGGAGTGCGGTAGTGTCATCACAGCCCACTGCAGCCTCAAACTCCTGGGCCCAAGCGATCCTCCTGCCTCAGCCTCCTGAGTAGCTGGGACCACAAATGTGCACCCCCATGCCTGGCTAATTTTTTACATTTTTTGTAGAAATAGGGTCCTGTTATTTTTGCTCAGGTTCGTCTTGAACTCCTGGCCCCAAGCAATCCTCCCTCATTGTCTCCTAAAGTGCTGGGATTACAGGTGTGAGCCACTACACCCAGCCCAGATGATTTTAAAGAAGATATTAAGTCCCCCATAATCTCGCCACCTAGAATAATCTAAAATTTAAGAGTATTTCTTTTCAGTCTGTCTTTCTGTATATTTGTGTGAATATAAATGCAAATGCTTTTATAAATAGTTGAAATCATGGTGCATATACAATTATTCCTACTTACTTAATATATTAGCATTTTTCCCATGTTTGTCCAAAGTTTTCATGGCCGGGCGTGGTGGCTCACAGCTGTAGTCCTAGCACTCTGGGAGGCCGAGGCAGGTGAATCACTTGAACTCAGGAGTTTGAGACCAGCCTGAGCAAGACCAAGACCCTGTCTCTACTAAAAATAGAAAATAATTAGCCAGGTGTGGTGGCGCATACCTGAAGTCCCAGCTACTGGGGAGATTGAGATAAAAGGATCACTTGAGCCCAGGAGTTTGAGGTTGCAGTGAGCTACGATGACACCATGGCACTCTAGCTGGGGCGACAGAGGGAGACTCTGTCTCAGAAAAAAAAATTCTTAATTTTAGAGGCTGTATAGCATTTTGTTATGGGGATATATATAAATATTTACTTATTTGCCTATTGAGAATTTAGTTTCTTTCCTCACTGTTCACCATTTCTTTCTTTCTTTTTTTTTTTTTGCTACCTGGTTTGTGTCCTGTTTTTTTATTTTTATTTTTATTTTATTTCAGCATATTATGGGTGTACAAATATTAAGGTTACATATATTGCCCATGCCTTCCCCCACCCCGTCCTAACTGTTCACCATTTCAAAATATTATCATAATCTTAGTGCCTAAAATTTGGTCTACAGTTGGGATTACTTACTTAGATTAGGTTTTCTGAAGTGTAGTTATTGGGCAGGGACATCATGAACCTTTTAAGGTTCTCAGTTTATGCACTTGGCCCATCTGCTTTTCAGGAGGGTTGTGGCAGGGTTCACCTGGTGTGTGCGGGAGCTTGCTCTCTGCCTCTGCCAAGGAAACGTCCCGGACCAGTGGTGACAGTGCTGCCACCGCCGCCGTTTCACAGCTGTGAGTCCCTGGGCCTCATGCTGGTCATCTGTCAGCCGGGCTGGAATACCCCCTTCTCTTTGAAGATCACACGAGAGATCTGTATGGAAAGGACGTGACCTAGAGCTTCGCCCAGAGCGGGCAGTCTCCGCACGGTGGATGGGGAGGCTGATCGAATGTCCAGTGTTTGGATTCTTCCCTGTTAACGGGGCAGAGTGATGAATTGGGAGATGACAGGTCACCTCCATCAACTTGTCCCACCCATTCAGGCAGAGAGCTGCTTTGAACTGAGGTTCTGCGTAAAATAGTTAGAAAAGCAGTGTTTAATATTAAAAACTTCTTTTCTGTCCTGAGCATGTTATGTGGAGTGGAATTCAGACGTTTCCTACCGTCTGAAACAGATAGTTTCCCATCTGTGCACGTGGCCTGCTCGTGTCTTCCCAGAGGCTCGGATGAGCCTGTCCCATTTGCGTTTGGTGGGTACACATTGGGTACCCCTTGCTCTGTGCCTTGGATGTAGACGTTTTTCATGTCTTTTCTGCTAGCCTGACTGGATTATGACTGTGAATGTTGTCTCTTCTCCACTTGCAGACTTACACGCTTCATTTGCTTCTTTGGTCTTCAGGAATTCCTTCCATCTGTTTTTTGTTTTGATTTGATTTGTTTTTAAGAGACAGGGTTTTGCTCTGTTGCCCAGGCTGGAGTGCAGTGGTACTGTCATAGCTTGCGGTAACCTGGAACTTCTTGGCTCCAGCGACCCTCCTGCCTCAGCTGCCTGAGTAGCTGGGACTACAGGTGTGCACCACCACACCCAGCTACCCAGCTAATTTTTTTTTTTTTTTTTTTGTAGAGACAGGATCTCGATATGTTGCCCAGGCTGGCCTCTTGGCTTCGAGTGATCCTCCCACCTCAGCCTCCCAAAGTGCTGACATTACAGGCATGAGCTATGGCATCTGGTCCTCCTTCCATCTTTAATGAGTTATAAAAATGCTGAGTGTCTTTCTGTGACAGTGTGTGCCCAGCTGCTTAAGTGCTTTCGACCCCTGTTGATACTAGTTGTAGAGAACATCACTCTGAGCAGTTTCCTTGACAGATCTCCTTTGGCCACTCACCTTTTTCATCTGGTTATCTAATCAATACCTTGTTTTTTCTTAGGATTCTCCCATTTTGGAATCATTATTATAATGATGGCCTCTTTTTCTTTTGGGTTTATTGCATTTCTCCTATCTTACGTGCAAAACGTGTCTTTAATAACAGTTGTGTTTGCATTAATCTGTACTCGATTATAGTACTGTTTTTATGAACTGGGTTTTATCTTTGTATTCTTGAGCTGCATAATAGATGTATAGGGATTTTTGCTAAGTCTCCAGGGACTGATGAAAGATATAAAAGACCTAGTCGTTTTCTGGTTGCTTGACTTCGAGCTTGATGTGGTGCTAATTTTTAGACTAATTGTTTTAGAGAACATTTTTTTTTTTCATTTGTTGCAACTGCATATACCCCTTTTTGGTGTTTGATCTACCTAAAATAATGATGCATATTAATCTCTTTTTCTTTGAACTCTGCATGCCATTTTTTGGCCTTCCAAAGAACAAATCTATGTGTACATTTTGGAAAAAGAAATATATATATATATGATCCTAAAACTCATTTTTAAGTTTTTAAAAGGCCTCTAGTAAGCATTAAGTGTCAGGAATGGATAAATTGTAAGTGGCTCTTTAGAGCATACTTAAATAGAAACATTAATTGGATCAGTGTGTGGATCTCACGGAGGTCTGTTCCCCATCACACACTGGCAGCCTCATTCCGTTTCTTTCCAATCCCCAGACGTAATGAGACTCCTCTGACTTTAGTGACTGCCATTGGCCATTCATAAAACTGTTGGTCATTCGTCCTGGGTGGCAGTGGTGATTATGACGCCATTCCATCAGAATGTCAGAGGACTTCTGCCATTCCCCGGTAGCCCACTTGCCATCTCCCTTGCCAGGCCCATGTGCTGTCAAACTTGTATTTTAACACCCAGAGTGGTATCCTTCTTAGTTTATTTGGGCTAGTCCATCATCGTCACTTGACCACTTTCAGTCAGTGGTTATGGGTCAGAGCTTTGGCCGGAGCACAGAATAGTTGGCAGCAAGAGTTATCTTCAGAGCAAGTAACGTGTTGTGGAATCTGTCATCTTGGGGTGGTGCGTTGGCAGTGAGCTCACGAGCTGAGAATATTTACAGCATGGATGGAGGCCCATGGGCGAAGCCTGGAGAGCTGAGTTGGCTGGGAGAGCTTCTCCCGACTGGGCCTTTACGAGGGGAAAAGAGCAAACTGTCAGAGTTTGGTATTTCTCGTGTGATTTCACTTGTGTGTCTACCTCTGTGCATTGCAGTCATTTCGCTGATAAATGGCATGGTCGCACGCACTGGGAAAGAGGAGGAAGATGCCCGGGGTGGGGAGCAATGCAGGAAAGATGCTTTGCTGTTTAAAAAAATGTGTGTTGCATAAAATATTCTCACTTGGAGAAGGTCATCCTGAACTTCTATAAGCATTTAGATTTCAGAATGCAAAATCAAGGAAATAAGACTATAATGGATTTTATTTCTGGGGTTTGAAAAGCATAACTATTTGATGTGTGTGTGCAGGTTTTTTTTTG
>VBSM01003148.1:8168596-8181363 GCA_008086735.1 Cheirogaleus medius | reverse complement strand
GCAACAGCACTGATTTGAAGCCAGAGAATCATCTCAGGCCCCCCTCACATCCTTACTTTTTTGCTGTGCAAATTTTGTCATTTGGATATCGTCGTAAGACTGTCAGGACTTTATCACTGCCACGTTTGGGAGACCTGGTTTATGAGTTAACTGTCAGTGTTTCATATAACTTTTTTTT
The DNA here is from genome assembly GCA_008086735.1 of Cheirogaleus medius. Classification (NCBI taxonomy): domain Eukaryota; kingdom Metazoa; phylum Chordata; class Mammalia; order Primates; family Cheirogaleidae; genus Cheirogaleus; species Cheirogaleus medius. Next base: position 8,181,185 of record VBSM01003148.1, on the reverse strand, counting down.
TTTTTAATGCTATACTCTTCTGGAGCAGTGTTTCTCAAACTTTAATGTGCGTGAGCCTCTGGGGATCTCGTGAACATGCAGTTTCTCATTCGGGAGGCCTGGGTGGGGCCTGGGAGTCTTGGGTGCACACCTGTTCCCAGGTGGTGCTGATGTCGCTGGACCATCAAGGGACCAGGAGTGGCAGGGCTCTGTGGGAAGTACACGTCTACATCAGTGACAGACTTCGAAAATGAATTAACTTTTTTGATGGTAGGAAGGAACTTCAGTGCTCCTGGTTCTTAGTGTTATTTTAATATTGCCGCGAGAGCAGATTTTGTTTGCTCTGTGCTTTCCATATTGCTGAGACATCAAAAGGAATACCTTTTCCCCCCTTTTCTTGAGCCTGCATTACAGAAATATTAATTTTTAGAAAAAGCTTTACTGATTAAAATAAACTTGATATTTGAATAGTGACGTTCTTTCTAATGTTAAGGAAACCTATACGGCTGAATACCAGCCGCAAAATAAAGTGTGTTTCCAAATGACTTTCCGGGAAGCTGTGATTTCAGAGTAGTCCTTAGAAAATTAGCGGGTTTATTTTAATAGTTTCGAAAAAAAAAAAGTGGTGGCTTCCTTTAATTCTGAATCATGAGAGCATAGTGGAATAAAATATTCGGTGAATAATATTGGAATTATTGGGTTAGTGACATTTTAAATATAAATGTATATCTGTCCCATTTTGGTGCCAAACGGTTTGAAACAAAAGTGGTTGTAGGTGCTTGAGAAGGTAATCATTGGCCGAAAATAAAAATTTTCTCTCTCTGGGAGGTTGACTCCTGATTATATCTCTTTTGGAGAAATATCTATAAATAGATATTTTAAATAAAGAAAGAGAAATCAGTTTCAAAAAATAGGTCAAGTAAGCATTCAGTTAGTCTGATTTTTCAGCCTTCATTCTCATTGGGTTGCCCACGCTTTTTGAAAATTTCACTGTACTTAATTGCTTTATTGCTGACATTCTAGGTACTTTATATATTTTTGGATTGTATAGATGTGTATGTTGAAACTTAAGCTGTGTCCTTGATGTGCGGAGTGGTTAGGTCCCTTTCTGAATATTAAATCAAGTGTTTTTAAGTTCTGCTAAAATAATCACTTGGATTATTTTCCATTCACGTCTTTAATATAATCGAGTCTCTCGGGGCACCACTTGACTCTTGCCAACTTCAGTATAATTTCCTTTGTTCCAAGACCTGGTGTAGTTCCATTTGTCATGGCTGTTGCAAATAGTTACTCGCTCAGGTTGTGTCATCTCCCCCTTCGCAGCGACGACAAAACCATATAGAGGCGTATGCATATCAGTTGTTCGGTGTGAAAATCTTCCTTGCACCCTTGTTCTCTTAGCACCCACAGCCGTGAAGGACACGGACGCCGCCGCCTTTGCGCACCAGCTCCTTTAGCAAAGGCTTCACAGTAGCAAATGCGGGACATTAGCTGTCTCGAGAGGGTGGGATTCAAACCTAATAACGCGCACTATGCAAGATCTGTTTATGTCCCACTGTGTTCATTTGGTTTGTTCAATCAATTCAAATGGGGCTGAGTATCTATTTTGTGCCAGGCATTGTAATCCAGTGTGCGCTGAGCTTGGGTTTTGATATGTATTTCTGCTGTAGAACTGACCCAGCACCGTGGAGTTGTTAGTAAAAGCAGAAACCCTTGGACGGGCACATCCTTGCTTTCTGCTGCTCTGTCCAGGTGATTATATAGGCCATCCTGCCTTCCAGTCTGCAGAACTTCCTCCCTGGTATTCCCCTTTGTGAAAGGGTTCCACGACTTCTTCCCTCCTGAGGGTCGATCCGAAGTTGGTTCCAGGTGTGATACTGATCATCGGCTTACCCTGGTGAGCCGTTCGGAAATAGTGACATTTAATTTGCCGTGTTCCTATGAAGCTCCGTAAATAAAGCGAGGTCTGAACTCACTGTTGAAAAACTCCTTTGTTTCCACCTAAAAAAAGCACAGGATGTTCACTTCTATCAGATCAGTTCTTTTCAGTATACCAGCCTGAACATGTGTGTGTCTTTGCCTAAGTACCTATTGCTTCATAAGATAACACCACAAAATTGAAAAGAGTTAGGGAAAAACTGTTCCTTGGTTGGCATCAAAACCAGATACCAAAGAAAAGCCAGGCAAGTGATCGTAAGACTTACGTGGGTAGGGCTGACCGACATTATTTTTCTGTCTCAGTTTTTTAATTTATTTTTTTTTAATTGTAGGGGGTTGTGAGGAGGCGTGCGCAGTTGCCTTGTTTTTGTTGAGACAGAGTCTCACTCTGTCGCCCTGGGTAGGGTGCAGTGTTGTCATCCTAGCTCACTGCAACTTCCAACCTCCAAGCCATCCTTCTGTCTCAGCCTCCCGGGTAGCTGGGACTACAGGCACGTGCCACAGTGCCTGTCTGGGCTTTATTTTTTCCTCTCTTTTTAGTAGAGGTGGGGTCTCGCTCTTGCTCAGGCTGGTCTCCAACTCCTGAGCTCAAGCGATCCTCTCACCTCTGGCCTCCCGGAGTGCTAGGATTACAGGCGTGAGCCACCGCGCCCAGCCTCTTTCTCAGTTTTGTTTAACTATTTTCTGTTTTAAAAAAACAAAGAACAACAAAAAAAAAACTTGTTTTGCACTAACAGCATGCTTGGCAGCAAGATTCCGCCCATTACACAGTCATGATCTAGACAGTGGTGATAATAATAGCAAACCTTAATTGTGGGTTCCTGGTGTGCCAGGTACTGTGTTAGACCCAGGGGGAAACTGAGTGATGTGGAGTCAGCGGCTGGGACAGCAGAGAGCTGAGTTCTGAGCCGGGCTGTTCACCTTCCCGCTGTCACCCCGTGTCGGGCGGATTCTGCATCGACAGTTCTTTGTCCACATTTGCTTTCAAAGGCCAGAACATGTTAATCAAAGGAGTGTAAACTTCTAAAAGACACCACGAGTTTACTTGTTGTGTGATGAAAATCACGAATGCTTGCTTGCATGTTCTAAAATGACAGGTGTTAATGCTAGGTTAGTATCCCTTCTTCCATCCTACCCACCTTCCCCCTCCCCACCCCCCCAGAGGGGTACTCTAGCTCCATTGCAGAACAACCTCGTAGACTTTGACGGTTTTGAGATCCCAGAGGAGCACCTTGAAAAATCCCCCAATGAAATGATGTTAGACCTTAAAGATCATAGGGTCCCTGGGAAGGCAAATCCTTGAGTGCGTGTCATGGGAGAGACTGAGCAGTCACATCTCTGCCTGGGGTCTCAATATCATTGGAGGTGGCCACCCCTAGGAGATTGGAACAGGAACTGGAGAATCATTTTATTTGCTTTTTAAAATTCATTCTCAGAGCAAAAAGTCTAGATTAGGTTCCTGTGGTCCGAGGTAGGTGAGCCATCTGTCCGAGGTCACATACCTAATAGGTGGCAGGTGAGTCTTGACTCCAAGCCTAGTGCTCTCTGCCGCCCCAGCCGCCTTGATCCTCTTAGGATGCAGGTCCACTCACAGGATTCAGCTGCTCAGAAATGTTCACGGCTCCCTTTTACTTAACATTGGTTCCTCCTGACCCTCAGGGCTTCTGTGATGAAAAGTTACGGTGAAAGTTACTTCATCAAATCCCAATAGCCATTTATGTGCAGGGTGTTTAGCTGGGGGTGCTGAGATGCATCAGATTTCAAAGCTCTGCCCTCAAAAGGAGTGCACAGCTAGCCAAGGGCTGGAAATATAATGTCAATTTAGGAATGCCTGGAATACCAGGCAGAAAGTGACAGTTTTAATCAGAGGTGGGAAGTACTTTTGCAGCTCAAAGGCACGAGAGATGATCGTGGATTGGCTGTGACCAGGAAAGACTTCAGGGGAGGAGATGACATTGAGTAGGTCTTCATGGAAGAACGAATGTGAGGACATGTTGGCTGGGGCGGCATGAGGACCACAGAGGTGCAGGGATGACTTGTGTCTGAGGAGCAGAAACTATTTGGCTGGATCATGTGGGCTGCAGGTGGAAGTCAAGGCTGGAAAACGATTGGCATCGTGTCATGCGGCGTCTGGACTGTAGGGCCATCAGCTGGTACTCAATTTAGAAAGTACTTGGGAGACACTGAAAGTTTTTGAGCAGGGAGATTAAGTGATAGGGCTGTATTTTAACAAGTTAAGGCTGGTTTGGTGGTAAGGGTGGACTAGAGAAGGGGACCCCCACCCCCACACGGTTCTGAATTAATGTCACTTAGAAAATGAGCCTCAGAAACGGAGCAACTGGAGGTTTGGGCACAGAGGCACTTACGGCTCACAACCAACTTCAGGCAGAAATGGATGTTGTCGACCGAGGAAGTGGATTGGCGCAAAACTAGTGCTCTTTGAAAATAAATAGTAGCAACTGCGAGTGCTAAAACAAGCATCTATTAAGCTAATTAGAAGGCACATTAAAGGAAATTATCATTCTCATAAGTATGGAATGGTTATGATTTTGCCTGTATGCGTGTGGGTTTGATAACAGTGTACAACTGAAGAACACTAGGTGTGGTTTTGTACAAAGAAAAAAATTTGCACTAAAGATGTTTGTCTGATGTAATTCTTTAAAATTCTTGCTAATTAGTCTGTCAGAGTTAATGACTCTGTAGATGCACAGCCTATTTTTTTTTTTTTTTTAAAGACCTTTGTGTTATTGGGAGCATTTTGGTTGACTTTTCATGGTATGTAAAGTGCTAAAAGTATTGTTTTTAATATGAGGGAACTGAGAAAAGTTGAGGCCAGTTCATTTGTATAATTCTCTTAGAGCAGAAATAATTTAATAGATCAATTTTATACTCTGTTATTGCTGTTTTCCCAGTAAATGTCCTTAATTGTTTAGGGAAGAAGTCTTGGCTGACTTAGCTCACCCTTCCCAAATCCTTCCCTCTCTTTGTATACACACTTACTCATTGTCTTGCTCACTGTTACTCTGCCAGCCCTGTTATTCTTTATCGATCTCATACCCTTTCCAGTGTGCTATGTGCTGTCATATGTCATTATAAATATTGTTACCTGTTTGTATTCCTATCATACCATGAACTCCTTGAGAGCAAGGCGCCTGTTCATCTTGTACCAGGGTATATGTGCTGAATAGACATCCAAAAAATGGATGAACTAATATATATGTGCAGTAGAGTCGCGGTGGGATTTTGGGGAGTAAAAAGGAAAACTGTTGTAATTGCTGTAATTCATTGTAAACAACCACACTTTGAGGGAGGTAATGTTGTTGTACGCCCCCCTCCCCATTTCATATTTTAGAAATGATGTGCAGAAACTTTTGAGTTTAATCAAGTAGTTGAGGCCTGGCGCGGTGGCTCACGCCTGTAATCCTAGCACTCTGGGAGGCCAGAGGCGGGCGGATCGCTCAAGGTCAGGAGTTCAAAACCAGCTTGAGCAAGAGCGAGACCCTGTCTCTACTAAAAAATAGAAAGATATTAATTAGCCAACTGAAATATATAGAAAAAATTAGCCGGGCATGGTGGCCCATGCCTGTGGTCCCAGCTACTCGGGAGGCTGAGACAGGAGGATCGCTTTAGCCCAGGAGTTCGAGGTTTCTGTGAGCTAGGCTGAAGCCATGGCACTCTAGACGAGGCAACAGAGTAAGATTCTGTCTCAAAAAAAAATAAAAAAAAAAGTAGTTGATGAAATTTTGAAGGGTGGGAAAATGGCAGCCCCAGTTCTTGTTCCCCAGCGTGAAGAGGATGGGCCCGTACAGAACAGAGGTTACAAAGGGGGAGTACGTCGGGAGGGCGGGATGAGTGGGGGGCTACCTGCATTCTTTGGCGATGCCGGATTTGACCTTCAGTGTTCAGAGGCACTCTGTTGAGTCATTTAGAAGCAGTATTTTAAGTTAGAGCATGATTATGGGGTGGGCAGATATATTGGCCTACCCTCGAGCGCTGGAGTTCAGCTGTGTCCTCAGCCCTGTTCAGGGCTGGGAACTGGATATTTACCTGTTTATACCTAAGGGAATCACACCCCACCAGAGCTGTCACCGTGCCCAGGGTGGAGCCACACCCCGAGTGTGCTCAGCAGGTGGTGGCATGTGTGCAGGGCTTCAGCCAGGGCTGGGAGCCAGCAGCCAGGCCACGGGCTTGTCTCACCATCCCGAGTTCAGAGAATAAAAGTGGGCCAGGGCCAAGTCAGGTTTTCTTTCTCCCTTTCACTCTGCCTGAGACACTCTCAGCGTGTTGAGTAACAGTGAGGGCTTATATGTGGGAAACTTGGATTGGAGACTGTCCTTAGAGCACGTAAGTCCAGTTAAGGGATGGAACTGACATCATAAGGAAACTAGGTTGATAAAGAATTTCAAAGAAGAAAAATTTTACACACGTTTTTGCAAACAAATCCATACTTCTTGTAAAGAGATTGGAATCTCATCACTTAACATTTTGTATTTTCGTCCTTTTAAAAATCTTTCATAGTCTTATGAATTTGAACATCACACTAAGTCTGATCATTTCCTTTTTTTATTTAATTTTAATTTTTTTTTTTTTTTGACACAGGGTCTTGCATTGTTACCCAGGCTGGAGTGCAGTGGCACCACCGTAGGTCACTGTAACTTTGAACTTCTGTCCTCAAGGGATCCTTCTGAGTGGCTAGGACTACACGTGCACACCACCATGCCTGTCTAATTAAAAAAAAATTTTTTTTTTTTGTAGAGACAGCGTCTCCCTATGTTGTCCACAACTAGTCTTAAATTCCTGGCCTCAAGTGATCCTTCCTTTAGTCTTGGCCTTCCTAAATTTCCTGCTTTTAAGAACATAAATGTTTCCTTGTATTAATATTATTTCAAACATTCTTAATGGCTTACATAATTTCTTTGTATGGATACAGTAGACATAATGTTTACTTAACTTTTCTTCGTGCATCTTTTCTTTTATAAGTAACACTGCACTGAACTTGTTTATATGCAAATACTTGTCTAAATATTCAATCTAGTCTTTAGATTCCACTAGAGGAATTAATGGATCAAAAGAAACAAGCTTTATATATATTGCCATGTTGCTTTTTTAGGAAGGCTGTAATTTTATAGTTCCACCAGCATACCAACATTGTACGTAATGCTTCATTCCACTTTTATCTATGTAATAATATAATTTTTTAAATTTTGCTAAATTTTGTTCAAAAACTGTAATAAAAACATGTCTCCCGTTGCCTTCCTGGGACTGCACCGGAGGAGTATGTCCGCTGCCGAACTCGCATTCAGGAGTGTTTGGATTGCAACAGTAACAGGCTGGGAGCTTCCATGCTGAACCCCAGAGAGAACTTGATGCCACCATTCAAGATGCATCTGCTACTTGTATTAACAAGAAGTCATTTTGGAAGTAACCTCTCATTAGCTCCATTAATGGGGTTGAATTGAAAAGGCACAGTTAGTCGAGTCTTCTCAGACTGCTCAGGGCTCTGGAGCACTCTGCAAGGGCGCGTCTGGTTACTTCTGCCTTCTGCGCCGAGCTCCTCTCTTCCCCGAGCCCTGAACACACCTTTGAGAGGAGCTCGGGGAGTTAATCAAGGAGCAACGTTAACCAGCTGCTGTGCTAGCTCAGGTGGCACCCCACCTGCTTCCTCGCTATCTCATTATCTTGTTTTAGTTTCTCCAGCGTGCTTCTTACTAACTGAAATTACCTTAAGTGTTTGACTTTGTACCATAGCAAGCACTCGATTTTTCTAGTTCATGCTGGATCTCTAGGATCTGGCCCCTAGTAGGTGCTGAGTATATGTTCATTGAGTGACTTCCAGAGGGTTTTTATTGCCCATGGAAACAAGTGCAGACATTTACCCCCATCTTCAATCTGCCCCAAGCAGTGAGTCTCATGTCTTGCTGCTTCCTGGTTAGGGATGGGGGCTCCCCCGTTTCTGGGAATGCCCCCTTTCACATGAGTCTAGGTCTGAGGAAATGTTGAGTCTGTAGGACCCAACTCAATAGCTAGTCCCTTCCACAAAACCTTTCCTAACCGGCTCTGTGCTCATCCTTTTGAACCTCTGGAAGTCATTTTAATTATCTTACAAATGCCTTGCAACACGTTCTTGTGTTGTAACTGCCTGTGTGGTTGTCTTTTGGACTGTAGGTCTCTTTGAGTCAGGGATTCCCTGAATCTCTTCCTTGAAGGTCTTTGTTTCCCATATTCCTATTTTTTTCCCCTCTGAAAATTTCCTCAACATTTCTCATCTTGCATCTTAAGGCCTTTATTTTTTTTTTTTGGACAATTAAATGTTTAAAATATTAGAGCTAGTAAGAATCTTGCCTAATGTCTAGTCTCATTAGAATGTGTACCTGCACTGTGGTTTTTCCATTAACATTTGCCCCAGGAGTTTCGAATCAGCTTTGGGGTTAGTAGCAAATGTAGATAATTGTTTCCTGATTAGGAGTCAGATTTGACACTTCCTATTGAAATGTTTTGCTGTCTGGGATATGAAGCAGATGGTCGCTTATGGCAGAACAGATGTCTGTGTTGAATTAGAGCATTTTAAATCTGCTGTTGTACCTTGAAGTGTTTCCCTTGGCAAATACCCACTTCTGACCTACTTGTTTCAGGTTTGGGTGATTTTTCCCCTTAATCTGAGGCTACACAGACCCATACAAAAAAGTCTGATTAAAAATGAGTAATAAAATGTAATTCAGCGTTGATTAATCCATCATGCTTTATTCTGATGCAAGTACACTGTTTTAATTGAGCAGGTAACCAGTGATTCATTACTAAATACATAGTTAAATGCAAACTGTTGATTCATAACACTAAAAGAAGTAATTTCATTTCAATATAGTTTGATTCTTCAGATTATCTGCTGAGTGGCATTATCAGTAGAGGAATTGCATAGACTTTAGGCAGGCTGTCTGGGTTTGAAATTCAGCTCTGTCATGTAAGACCTATGTAACCTCTTGGAAAATTAACTTATTGCAATACCTCAGTTTTCTCTTCAGTAAAATGGGCTTGTGTGTAATAATGGTACTTAATTTGAGGGTTGAATGAGGATTACAAAAGTGAACAAATGAAGAGTGCTGAGAATGCTCACTGGTTAATAAACAGTACAGAAATGTTAGCTGCTGTTATTATTATTATTAATGTATCTTTTCTTTACCTCTGAGAAAACAGGGCCCTCACTGCTCCTGTTTTTAGTACAAAGGCTGGAAGAAGGCCAAATCTTAAGCAGAAGTGCTCTCTGCTCAAACCTGTGCCTGGCCTACCTGGCGTGGCTTGCTTGCTTTCTTCTTCTAAGCTGCTGGTTGCATCAGCATCAGCTGGGATTCATGTAATGTGGATGGACTGCTTTAGTTGGAAAGTGTGAGTTTTTGGACATCTTGTTTAGGTTTGAGCCTTCACCCTCCAATTTTATATTCTTATTTGTCTGAGGGTAGAGATGTCGGATAAAGGTACCGGAAAGCCAGTGTGTTGCGTTTGAGCTGTGTTTTCTTTTGGCAGATATGTGTCTTTTTCTCAATACTATGTATTCCTCTTAGCCTATATAGTACCAAAGGTGAGGGAGGATGCTAAAGTCTAATAATTGGCAAATATGTGTTTTTCCTGCTGTGGGTGGCACTAAAAACTTTGAGACCTAACACTATCTTGTAAACTTTTCAACATAATGGAAAGCGAAGTGTGTGAAATTATGGACAATGTATCGATGGAGATACTTGAGTTTTCATCTTACAAGACTTTGAGTGAGTCTGTGCCGGGCCAACGAGAAGCACAGTTAGCAAGGTGCTAATCCAGATTTGCCCTATCCCAGAAAAATGTGGTACGGAATCAATGCTGACAAGGAAACCTGCTGGCACTCCTGGTCTCGGTTTTGCCTCTTTTTTTCTTTCCAGCAGCTGTTCCCACTGTTTCCATGCTGACCTGAACACACAGCAGACTTTTTTTTTTTTTAAGTAACTTTTCATTATGGAAATTTTCAAAGATGCTTAAGTAGAGAATAGAATAATGAGCCTGCAGGTACTCAACACTCAGCTTCAGCAACTGTGTATAACTCTTTCCCTGCCTCCTCCTGCCCCTACTGGCTTATTTCAAAGTAAATCCCCCCAATATAACATTTTTTCTATACATTCTTCTGTATGCGTCACTCAAAGATAAAGACTCTTATGAAGTTTTATTTTTAGCTGTATTTACCAACCACTATTTTTCATTCAAGAAGATTACATTCACTGGCTGAAGGATGCAGGTTGGCCATCGCCTGTCTCAGGGGATTGTGTAATTGAGAAGATCTTGTCTTTAATGAGCAACCCAGATTTACATGGCCTTCCTTCAGAAATTTCAAAGGAATCCTAGGTCGCTTGTTCTGCTGAAGGTCTTGCACACATACCCCTATTGATGATGAAATTTCTACTGGGTGCCTCGAAATTTGTAAACCTGAGATGAGCTTCCCAGCTAGCACACATGATGGTGATGTCCCTCAGTCTTCAGGGAGGCCAGGTGTGAGTAGCCCTGGCCCAGGATGTTGTACAGATGCTATTTTCTTTATATACCACGAAGTGAAAAGGGTTGGGGACCAAAGTCTATGCAACATATTTGGATCTTTTAAATATGTGGCTGGGAGAGGATGAAGTCAGTTGAACTTATTTCAATTTTGAAAAGAAAGCTCTACCTGAAAACTAGTATTTGGGAGCAGTTTTTCTACATAGTAAATGTAATGGCAGGGAAGCACACAATCTGTGTTCCAGCCAAAGCGTTGAGTTGGGAGCCCGGAGATGTGGGTCCCAGTACACCTGTCATCTCCTGAGTGCCCAGGTAGCCTTTGGCTGGTCATGGCTCTGGGTTTCAGTTTGTAGGAGGTGGATGAGGAATGGGATATAAAGGCAATGAAGATTGCTTCGGCCTTGGTGGAGCGATGATGTCCTTATCTTAAGGCTGGCGAGTCCAGGGTGGTGGTTCTCATCCCTGTATGACTCAACGTGTCTCTTTTTTCTTTTACTTTTGATTCTGAAATAATGATAGATTCACAGCAAGTGTCAACGCTAGTACAGACACCCGGTGCCAAGCCGATGCTATACTAGTTTTCTATGCCGTAGTATATTTCTTTGGTTCCCTGTTAGAAAAGAAGTGTAAGAAGTGTTTCATATCCAGTGCTCATTGAGTTATATCTATTCTCAGTGTTGAGTTTCAGTTAATGGAAGCAGCTGTATTTTCTCGTCTTCCTTTATTTTAGTTTTCATTTATCTTCAGTGCCCGTGATTCTGTGGCTTCTTCCCGCCAACCCCGCCTTTCTATTCTTCTTGGGCAACATTAGGTAGCAAAAATGATCCTCTATGTAGCCTTTGTTTGCATAACCTATTCTGTCTCTGACACAACCTTCAATCATGACCCGGTTTAGCTGTTTTCGGGCACACCCATTATAATGTATATCACGGGGGATTTCCAGTGTCATTAAGCCTTGTCACCCATCCCCAGCTTAAATTTAAGGAGCTTTGAGGTGTGCCCTTTTGAGGGGCTGGCTCACACTCCTCCAGTTCTTGCATTTTAGGTAGCAGCTGTTCTTAGGAATTTTTTTTTTTCCTCCTGTGAATGAGTAGCAATGAAATTAATCCAAACTTGGTGTTTGCAGGATTAAAAGATATTTCCATATTGCACTGTAAGTTGAAGGGCCATAGTGCTTGAGTGCCCCGACTAGAAAATGATTCATCATTAGGTGTCGTTCTGTCGAAAGCATGATGTGATGGAGGAAAAAGGAAATTGAAGATGAAACAGTGACTCCCCTAACCACAACTCACTTGCGTAGTAGCTTTCATTGCGAAGCTTCTCCCTGGCAGTTCCTTACGAGGTGGAGTGCGGTGGAGCGGAAAGGCTTCGGAATAATACCCTGCCACTTACTAGCTGTATCATTTCAAAAAATGGCTTCAATCTCTCAGAGCTTGGTTTTCCTTATCTGTAAAATGGGAAGAATACTGCTTTTCTTGGAGGGATTTGTTAGTAAGAATGTATGAGATAATATCTAGCATGGTGGGAGGAAACTGGTGGGTATTCCAAAAAAGTTGTTGTGACTTTGAGATTCTTTTTCTGTATTCAAATAGGCTAATATTTCGTAGCCTAGTTTTTCCCATGTCAATACTAAACGCTGATTGTGTGACAAGGCTTGTTAGAGTGGCCCATGGAGATAATTGTACATTTTGTAAATATTTCATAGTTCGGGCAGATATTGGATAATAGGATAAAAACTCTGAGTGCTTACAGAGGAGTCAGGAACAGATGCATCTTTGGGAGTGACGGTCAAAGGTTAATAAAAAGGTAGTTGGTTTAGGAAATTAAATTTTATGCCTAAATATTTCATGTCTAAAGCAGGTAGGTTTGTCCTAGAAGAGAGGAGAATTTTGAAATAGCATAGTGAAAGCTCTTCCGATGCCAGGGCAAAACTGCCAGGGCACCATTTACTCTGAATTTTATAACATTTAGCAGAAAAATGTGTCTCTTATAAGATTAACCGAGGTCCAGACTCTTGGACATGGTCCTAGTGCAGTGGTTTTCAGGATGTGTTTTCTTAAAGATAGCTCAGGAGTCAGCAAGTGGAAAAGGAAGGGCAGGTAGACGAAGGATGGGTTATAACATGTCCACTCACGTTGCTGTAAATTTCTTTTTTTTTTTT
>VBSM01003148.1:8141427-8155124 GCA_008086735.1 Cheirogaleus medius | reverse complement strand
GGCCTCCCAGAGTGCTAGGATTACAGGCGTGAGCCACCACGCCCGGCCTAGTGGACACACTTACCTTGCTAGATCCTTCGATAATACTTGGAGTGGTTCATCCCTTCCCTGTTTCTTGAACAGCCTTTGGTGCAGTCATTATTAATGCATTTTTCAAACAACCTTTTTATTTTGGAATAACCTTGGATTTATAGAAAAGTTGCAAAGATAATATGGAGAGTATACTCCTCACCCAGTCCCCCCATGCTAACATGTTACATCACTGTGAGACATTTGTCAGAATGAAGGAACCAACGTTGGTATGTTACTTTAACTGAACTCCAGACTTTTATTTGGTGTTCACCAGCATTTGCATTCATATCCTCTTTCTATTCCAGGATCCAGTTTAGGGAGCAACATTGCATTCAGTTGTTCATTTCATTTCACGTAATAAAAATTTCACATACATTTTAATAATTGGTAATTTTGTTTAAGGCAGTGGTTGGGAGAGCGAGTTACCTTCGGCTAGCTGTAATGTTTCTTCACCGCCATTTGTAAATTTTTGTTCAGAGATATCAATCATAGCCATTCACTGAACCCCACCCTATTTCTACTTGCTCTGGTTCTATGTTTTATACTACAGTGTACTCTAAACACTTTACAAATAAAACTGGCAATACTTCATGTGAAGGGGCAGTGGCTTCCTTCCACTTTAATGAGGTGTTGAGTACACAGCAGTTTTGATGTGCTGTGGAGCTTATGAAAAGTGGGTTTCTACCTTAGGACTAGATGGGTCTAGCCCCAGCTTTCCCAGGACCGGTGGTACTTGTAAAAGCCTGAGCATTCCCTCCAGCTATCTATTAAAGGCCTTTTCCTTACAATTATGGATGCATGTATCATGTAGGATGGTTAGTCCTCTGTGTGGTGTTTGTGTGTGGGTGTGTCTGTGTGCATGTGTGTGTATAGGGTGGGGAGCAGGGGAAAAAGGAAGGTGTGTTCCTTACTCAGTTGAATGGGCATTTCAGAAAGAAAGAATAGAATAGAGGATATTCAAGTGCATTGCCCATAGTAAGACCCTTGGCCTTTAGGATGAAATTCAGAGTCTTAGCTTATTTGACAAGATGCCCGAATCTGGTCTTGCCTTCCTCCTGAGGCTTTGCCTGGTGCATCCTCTGCTCGGGGTGTTCCACCTTGACTGCTGCTCTGTGAACCCCTCGGCTGACCCATGCTGTGACGTGCCACGTTCTTGTGTTCCTGTTTTCCTAGATGTGCATCATGCTGATTTGCAGTGTGTCTTAGTCCACTTGAGCTGCTATAACAAAATAGCTGAGACCAAGTAATTTTCAAATAACAGATTGATTTGTCATCATTCTGGAGGCTGAAAGTCCGAGATCGAGGCACTGGCAGGTTTGGCGTCTGGTGAGGGCCTGGTCTCTGCTTCCAAGGTGGCGCCTTGCTGCTGCGTGGCAGAAGGCAGAGGGGCAAAGGGCTTAGCTGGTTCCTTCCAGCTCTTTTATAATTTAAGGCTGATCCTCTCCTAAAGGCTTCTCCTCTTAATACTGCTGCATTGGGGATTAAGTTTCAACGTGAACTTTGGAGGGGACACAAACCTTCCAACCAGAGCACTGGTTGAAGATGTGGTTTTGCCTCCCCCAAGCATAATCTTGCGAGGAAGAGGACGTGACCCTCCTCTCTTTTGCCCTAGGGTAAGTGCTGCCCAGTCACGGGTGCAGATACCTTTCTGGGTCCCTGGTGGGGCCCATATGGCAGTGACTACACAACTTCATCTGTCCTTTAAGGCAAAATATAGCCAAGCACCTCGAGGAGGGCTTTCAGCCTCTGACCATTGTTAGTGCTGAAGTGAGAAATCCTCCTTGCCTGACCACATAATCACAGAATAAACTTTGGCTTCTGTTAAAAAGTGAAGGGCAAATTGTATGAGTAGATACCTTTGACCTCACCAACTATTAGCTCAGCCGGCTAAATAAACACCCTGCACAATGAATTCTTGGGACCAGGTCAATATCACGTACCCCTGCTTCTCTCTCTCCCCCCAAGCCCCTTCTCTTGTCATTTATGTTTCTGTGACTGGGTCTCGATGTTCTCAGTTGGGACTGTGTAGAGTCTCACAGTAAAAGTGGAGGGAAAAACGAGACTTGTTGCTTTTAGCCTTTTAGAATGTCTAAAGTAACCTATTTCCAAAATTTTGAAATGACACTATCATCTTTCATCAGCGCAGTTGTCACTTTTGTAAGAATTTAGATAATAGGACAGAATTCTTTATTCAAGCAATCTATTTCTGTCTCATTTCTTTTATAGCCTTATTCATGAAAGAAAAATCTCCTGTAAATCAAGTTTAACCAGATATGTATTATAAATGTATGGAGGGTCAGAGGAGGTGAGTTTACCTTTCTTAGGAAATCGTTTGTTCGTGTATTTGCTCTGCAGATATTTCCAAAGCATGTGCTCTATGCTGGGCCCCGTTCTAGGTGCTGGGGCCTCCGCAGTGAATAGGAAACAGACGTTCCTGGTTGCATGCGGTTGGCTTACAGTCTAGTTGCATGGAAGGTGGTGTCTGTCACCGAAGGAGGGAAGTCCAGGGAGGAGCGTGTTCTCAGGGATACATAGAAACTGTGCCGGTCCCTGTGGTCAGGAGGGTTGTTTGGCTCGGGGGACCTTAATAGCAGGATCAGAGTGGGGAGGGGGCCTTGCAGTCAGGCCATTTGAGACCTTCCCGATTTTCCCCTGATGTCAAGGCAGCACATAATATTGGGCCTTACACCACATATTTGAATTAAAAACAATGTTTATATTTATTTAATACTGTAGAGAATGGTCCCCGCATTTTAGAAGGTAATCAACTATTTGAGAAGATAAGACATGCATGGCCTATTACAAAATCAGAAATCATTATGCAGGTGTCATGGGGATGATGTGGTCCCTATAGCTTCTTGTTATGTCATACCTTGGAGGGGGTCCAGAGAACTGATTGGTCATTTGCCAGCAGCCCTGTGTGGCCAGATGGGAGGGTAGGGGGCTGGAGGTGGCCTCTGAGGAACAGCCCTTCACTGTGCATAGTTGACCGTAGATCTCCAAGGGCTGCAGGCTATTTTGGTTTTCCCCATGGAGAGTGCATCCGCTCAGTGGAGGAGAGTCTGTCATGGGTCCAAGGGACTTTCCTACCTAAAATTTTAACTCCTGTTGTGGTTTTTGCTAAAGGGAAGAAAACATGCCTGAATAAAAGAAACTGAGTGTTTCAAATATTGATCTCTAGTCCATGATATGCATGCTGAAGTGATTAAGGGCAAAGTGTACTGATGTCTGCAACTTACTTTGAAATGCCTAAAAGAAATGAGATGGAATAACAGTATGGGTAGAGAGATAGCTGGATGGATAGATTTGGGATAAAGCCAATGTGGCAAACTGTTGAGTATAGAATCTAAATAGTGAGTACGTGGGTATTCATAGTGCAGTTGGTCTGTAGGTTTGAATAGTTCCATAATAAAATAGTGGGAGAGAAGTGTTTCAAAGTGATAGGGATGTGTTTCATTACCAGATAGAACCGGCATTAGAAAAGAGAGTTGGAGATATTTGAGTGCACATGTAGCAGGGCTGTTCAATAGCAATTTTGTTTGTTTGTGTGTAATGCAGGGTTTAGGTGTAAAAAGTGTATTTTTGTGGTTTGAAATCGCTGACCTCAAGTGTTTTCTTTGCAATAAAGAGTGCAGTAGTAGTATACGGCCCTGCTGCAAGATGTAAAATATTCCATAACCGTCAGCCTACAAGCCAGTCAAGGAAAAGCTAGAATTAAGCAAGTGAGATTCAATGTGTCTAACTTAATGAATTTTTGTTCAAGGGTTTAATGTTGTTAAAAAAATTTAGAATAAGAATTAGATTATACCTTCAGCACAGGTTATTTTTTGTCATGTTTTCAGTTTTAGGCAAAAGAAAGGGAAATGTTTCATTGATGGGACAAAAATATAAATGTTATATAAAATATAAATATTCAGTTGCAAATATTGCATTTCCTTTGAAAAATTGTTTGTTTTTTTTTAAGGAAAGAAGAAGATGAGAGTGGCTCTCTTGGGCTACTTATTTTTTAATACTTTCCTTTTTTCAGAATGACTTGATTTGGGTATGATTTTAAAAGTCTTAATGCCTTGTGCAAGATACTTTGGAAAAATTGCATACAAAGAAAAACTGATTTTTATCACTCTAAGAAAAATGTCATTACACAAGCGGAATATATACCACATATAAAATATTTCTTTTAAAAACTTGGGATTCTACTCTAGTGCATATATTGCTTTGCTAAAATGATTACAGGCAAAATGTAGTGACATCTGCCACTTACTTTGAAATGAATAGAAAAATAAGGTGGATTAATTGCTTCAAAAAAAATTTTTTTTTAAGTATAAAGGGCCTGATGGGAATCCTTTTGAATAAATAATTGCATACATCTACTTTGTTTTCTCAGGGGAAACCTCTAAAGCCCATTTGGTAAGGTTAGGTAACATTTTGATAGGCATTGCTGATGAAGTCAGGGCGATGGAATGCTTAAAGCCTACGCCAGATTTGGGGGCTGGCAAGCAGATCTGTTGAGTTGGAACAGATCGTTTGAGGAGGAGGAAGAGAATTCGGATTGTAGTTAGTCACATTAGGGTTCAATGTCAGATTGAGTCAGGATTTCAGTTTGCATCTAGTGAGAACTCCTGTAATCATCACTGCATATTGCATGAGTATCTCATGATATGGAGTTATCATTACTTAGGTAACTCTTCCTCCAATGATAATAATATATTTTTTCAGATATTCTGCTAAAAATAACTCCTATAGCATCTTAGATCTATTCCTGTGTATGGAAGTTTTCCTACAGATGAGTAGCTTGGGGCAAAGGAAGTGTACACCTTATGTTTTATTAGACATTGACAAACTGCACTAAAAATAATTTATCTCTCTGCTTCTTGTAAATACTAGGTTATATCCTTACTATTTTCCTTTGACAATTTGATAGTCAAATTTGATAGTACATCATCATTGCTTCAATTTCTTTTAGCACTGGGGAGTTTTACTATTTTCTTATGTTAATATTTTTTCTTCAGAATTTCCTATATATCCATTTTTCTTTTGGGTTGCTTTTCTTATAAGTAACAATGGTAACTTTAACTGCGATACACATTTTGAAAATATATTTTCTGTCTTTTTTCTGCTGGTTAGCCTTTTTGTTTATGGTATATGCCATATTCTGTACAGAAATTTTAAACTTTCTGGCTATGGGGTTTTAACGTCTAGTGTCTTGCATTAAGAAGATCTTACCTCAAATTGCAAATTATATTCTCTATTTTTAAATCAAATACTTTAAAAATAATAAAAGAAAACATTTAGGATCTAATCTTGAATTCATCTTGAATTGATTTTGTGTTTGCTAAGGTAGAAATCTAATTTCTTCCTCACATCCCCCTAAGTGAAGGGCCAGTTATTTTGACAAAGCATCTAAAGTTTTTGTTTAGTGTCTGTTTTGTTTTTCAAGTGCCCCATGCATTTCTTATATGAACAAATCTTCACTGATAGGAATTTGACAGATCTTTAAGTGCAGAAGTGTATTATCCATGTCCCTTTAGAAAGTACTTTGTTGATATAATGTGTGTTTTTCAAGGATTGCATTACGATAGACGTGTTTTAAAGGATTTGTTTTGAACCTAAGACCTTGTAACATTCTAAATTATAACTTAGGAAATTAGAAAACATTTTATTTTGTAGTTCATTCTCTATCACTTTTAAAGCCATATGGTTTGCTTACAGACTTTTTTCCCCCTCTGAATAAGTGATTGTTTTGTTATTTATAGGGTTCATTTTGTCAATGCGAAATAAATATAAAACAGCTTTGATTTTCCCTTTATTAGAGGCATAATTTATTCTCTTTTTTTGTGGATTATAGTTAGCTTTATATTAGGGGTTTTGAGAAAGATGGTTTATATTGAGTCTGCTTACCAGAACAAATGCCTGATAAAAACTCTAATCATACTTGTCACTAGTTGTTGTTGTTTTTTAAAACGGATTCTTTTTCTTATTAGCGACAGCATGAAAATATGTTTGCATTAAAATCTTAAGACAACTGGTAGTGAAGAAAATCCCCCCCCCCTTAAATTTTGTCTTAAAGAGAAAGAATTCTATGGAGAGTGATTGTGATGGCACTTTGAACATGTACTTTCAGTGATAGTGGGAAAGTTCCACTTCCATATGCAATCGGGAGGTGGCTGGTTAGTCATGACTTGGTTAGTCATGCCTTTGTGCATAGTGATTAATGGTGTTATCTTTGAACTTAGGTATAAAGTCTAAGTACAGGGAAGCCAATGTTTCATTGTAGTGGGTAATTGATACTTTTATGTTTACAGCTGGTAGAGGCGTATTGCCCTCCACCTGTGTTGTTCTTGAGAAACTTCATGTTTCATTGTCTGACTTTGGCACAACACTCCTCTGTTACAGTGTCACCTCACTTCCTCTAGAGGGCAGGAGAGAGAGAGAGCGCGAGTGGGAACCAAAGAATGGTTGGGGCATGGGGCAGAGACACTGGTCACAGAGGAACACCTGCTCGGAGACTCTTGCCTGGTGCTGATGGGCATGTCTGTCGCTGACAGGTAGCCGCTGTTTGTAGCCACACTGCAGGATGTGCCTCACACGGGCTATGAGCACTGCTGGGCGAGGTGTGGGTTTGTTAAGGCTGGTTGTCCATTTATCTGAAGGTTCAGCTTTTGTTTCATTAAAGGCAGGTATTATGGAATAAGATGTAAATTTCACATGCATTGAAAAAATAAAATCAAAAAAATAAAAGTAAAAATAAAATAAAATCAGGGTACTCCAAAAGAGACTTCGAAGACATTTTGTAGTGGGCAGGTGGGTGGTCGTGTAGTGGGTGGTTTTGCAGTTTACTTCAGACCTTCCGCCCTAGAATGTCTTCCCTTTGACTACTTTTGCATTGATTTGAGCAGATAACATGAACTACATTGTCAGGCTTGGCTGTGCTTTAAAAAATATTATTGGTGACTGTGCAGTAGTTTCATGTTTTCATGAGATTGCATATCTTAATAGAGGTATATAATGTTTTCCTCTAATAGCTCTTTGACAGGGGATCTTTTGAAGTAGGAGACAGGGAAAATACCCTGCTGTTTGTATTTCTTAAGGAAAGATTAATAGCTGATAAATTTGCAATTAGCTATTCTTTTGGAGAGTTAGTCTTGCAAAATTCTTTCTCTTCCTTTTATTCTTAATATATCAATTCCGAGAAGCTGAGAAAACTGTCCCTTGGAATTATTTCCCATTATATCAATACTTGTCTCACCGAATTTATTAGGCTGACTTTCTTTGCTTACCTCTTGTAAATATTTGCAAATTCATTACAGTATTTACTTTCCCTGTGGTTTAAATTAAAAATAAGGATTTTGGTAAAACATGTATGGCATGCTGAAAAAAAATTGGATTAGGAGTTGGAAGTTTTAGATCTTGCTGTCTAACTACTGTCAGATTTTGAAAAAGTTACCATTTGATTTTGAACCTTAACTTTTCTCCATTGCCGTTGACCTCCAGAATCTTCACAATCTCTTAAAGTCCAGTGACTTTAATGGCAAATAATTATTTTATATTCTATTATGGCCTAAAAAGTGTTGCTGTTTTATGGAGAATCTTAATTTCATAGAACAGATGTCTATAGGTTTTTGTGTTGCTTTGAAACGAACTTGGAACAATAGTTCAGGTGACGTGATACCTGCTCTTGTCAGTACTAAAGCAGTAAGTGTAACTTTTATAGCTGTCAATGTTAGCGGTTACTGTCAAGGACTAAGATTTTTTTTTAAAGAGTTAAGATAAAAGACTCATGTAAAAGACCAGCCCTCCAGATAAGAGTTTTGATTGAAGCTGAAGCTCACATACCAGAATACATTTTCTTTGCATACACCGTATTGCAGCTTAAGGCTCAGACCTGCTCAGACCTGAAGAGTAACTAAAAGAAGATGATCAGTCATAATTTTATATTTTGACATTTTTTTCTGAATGAGAAGATCATTATAAAGCAAAGAGAAAAAAGTATAAAGAATTAGCTCAACGCAGATTTCAATAGATGCTTATAATGATGACTTTATCATTATGTATACATAGATATCTTTATCATATGGAGACCCTGCCTATGGAAATTTGTAGCTTTAAAATTCTTAAGTCTGGGGAACACAGTTGTGTAACTGACACCAATAGAGCTATGTAACCAGACCAAATTATGGGCTGCTTCCCTCATCCCCATTGCTTTTGGCATTAGGTCATTTCCCTTCAATTGAGAGGCATTAAAATAAGCATACCTGTTAAACTCAATGCTGGATTTATTCAAGAATGACTTGAAGGACATGGTTTACTATGTCTTACACACCATTCTTTTTGAGACTCCACAAGAGAAATTTCTTTCTGGTATAGAAATAGTTCCGGCTCTCTTTTTATTGGTATGTGCTCATTAAAGGGGACTCCTTCCTCCTCTGGGCTGCTGGAATCCTCCCAGCATCTGTGATCCACATCTGCCCAGTGTGCAAGACCGCAGGGAGTGCGTTTTGAATACTGCCTTTGGTGTCATCTTCTGCTTTAACATGTGATTTCTCTACTCCTGATTTGTAGGTTAGTGTTAAGAAATAATCCTGCATTATGCAGGTTTGTGGTACAGTACATAGCGAAAGCTTTTCAATCCGAAAACTCATTAATTAATTTCCAGACCTAGTTAATTTATCCTTTAGAGAAACAAAAGAAAAATTTTGGATTTCGAGAGAGAGAAAGGGAGAATTGTGGTTGTAGACAGGATGCTTTTGTATCCCAGCTGCTGCTTTTGGTATATTGCTGGACTTAATTTGGTAGTATGTTGTTAACGATTTTTGTGCTTGTGTCCATGAGGGAGAAAATATGTACATCTTTGTCTGATTTTGGTATCAGGTTTATGTTGGCCTTTAACAAATATCTTAGAAATGATTTTATTGAGCATTTTAAGAAACACACTAAAAAATTCTTTATGAATTGCTCTTCAGTTCTGATTCAGGCTATAACGCCTATTAAAATTGTCCAAAATACATATTGAAAAAGCCCTGATTTTGATTGACGGGGTGACACTGGATGTGCTTTTCATCAGAAGGAAGGATCTTTCCTTTTTTTGGTCCATCTTTTCAAATTTAATCTCTCCCTGGGGATGGATGGCTTGCAGATGAGTGTACAAACAGCCAGGAGTGAAACACGATGAGCTAGTTGGGCTGCTGTGAGATTTCCGGCCCCTCTCAGAGACTGCTTGTTGCATAATAAAGTTAATTTGTGTGTGTAACTTCCTTAGTGTATTTTTAATTAAGTGGAAACTTTCTGAGCACTTACTTGTCAGGCTACTTTATTGTAGTAGACCCTTCAATAGTAAATCAAGTTATACTATTTAAAGATGTGTAGCTTCCATTTTACATGTAGAATATTTCGAATTTTACAACAATTCTTTTGAATAGCACTGTATCTTTTAAAAAGCAGGCTGCTTTCAGCGTTTTAAGGGTTTACATTTAGAGTCATGCATCGCTTAAGCACAGAGATTGGTTCTGAGAAATGCATGGTCAGGCAATTTTGTCATTGTGCGAACGTCATAGAGTGGACTTGCACAAATCTAGATGGCTTAGCCCACTGTACACTAGGCTGAGTGGTATAGACTACTGCTCCGAGGCTACAAACCTGTACAGCATGTTACTGTACTGCATACTGTAGGCAGTTCGAACACAGCGGTGTTTATGTATCTACAATATACCTAAACATAGAAAAGGTACAATAAAAATAATGATATTATAATCTCATGGGACCATTATCATTATGTTGTCATTGACCAAAATGTCATCATGCAGCACGTATAACTGTATAAGCATGGCTTGAGAATTTTGCCTGATCTGAAACCCAGGATATTACATTCCCTATGACAAACTATTTTAAAAATTAATGTACCTCCTGAAAATTTTGGATTCTTTGCTTGCTGCTTCTAGGCAGCAAGAAAGGAAAGACAAGTACAGAAATGGTTGTATTCTGCTGTATAATAAAAAACTTTCAGTGGAGCTGGCGGTGACTTCATCTAAATTGGGAACACTGGAATATAGGCAACAGTGTGACATATTGATACTTTACACTGGTTATTGTAGCATTAGGGTAAATAGAAATGTATCATTTTAAAGTGGGGGAGTACTTTGAGGTGCATATTTTCCACTCTTTTATTAGTCATCTGTTGGGACACATTTCAGGATTGAAGAGAAGTTTGCTGCTTTCTTTTGGAAGTGCCACTGTGTCATTGCAGTCTGTGGAAGTATTCAGGATGTGGGACTAGCCGGCTACTAAGGTGGCTATCTTTCTAATCTAGGAAAATGTTCAGAAATGACACTTACTTTGTGTCAGAATTGCTTAGACATTTTATTTGTTCATTAATGCACTGGTTTCCTGAAGTATATTTGTGTGTATTGGAAGCGCTATATAATTTTGTTAGATATTCAAGAGCTTAAATTTGAGAGGGTTTTCTAAAAACTGTGTTTAATTACTGAGGAAAATGATCCATTATACACACTATTAAGCCTCAAAATACCTAGAATCTGGTAAAGTAGAGTTAATATACCTGGACTTTGATCCCGAATGCATTGCATGGGTCTTATGCTGTCTCAGGGTTGACATTGGTTTTGTTTGTTTTGAGACAGGGTCTCATTCTTTAGCTCTGGCTGGAGTGCAGTAGCCTGATCCCAACTCACTGCAGCTTGGAGCTCCTAGGCTCAAGTGACCCTCCTGCCTCACTGTCTCAAGTAGCTGGGACTACAGGTGCACATCACCACACCTGGCTACTTTTTAACATTTTTTGTAGAGATAGGGTCTCACTATGTTGCCCAGACTGGTCACAAACTCCTGGGCTCAAGTGATCCTCCCCCTTCAGCCTCCCAAAGTGCTGGGATTACAGGTGTGAGCCACTGTGCTTGGCTGAGGGTTGACACTGTTGAACATTGCTTGTCAGATATCAGGTACCTCAGAGGACTGTGCCCAATAAATGGCTGTGAGTGAGGATGGAAGTGTTGGGTGGAGTAGGGTGAGTGGATTAGGGTGTTGAATACTTGTGTCACACAAAGTAGGAAAACCTGCTTTTCATTCTCAAACCAGAGAGCTTTTAACAACAAGGCTGGAAGAATTTTATTCCAGCAACAGTATGTATAGGATTGGGAATGGAGAGAGGTAAGACCAGGGACAGAAAGAAAATCATAAAGGCTGCAAAGTGTCCATAAATCACCATGCATATAAACTTGAATTTTTTTGTTTTGGTTAAAAGAAATAAACAGCAGTCTCTCTTGTTGCTGCGTTCAGACTTGCTTCAGTTAAATGGACATTGGCCTCTTTACACAGTACACAGTTGGTGGTGGTTTGCACTTTCAGGTTCGAGCAGTCTGGAAGGGCTGACTGACTTTTGGGGTGCCTGGCAGGCTTACCCTGCCTGCAGGGAAGTGGTTTGGGCAGCATTGCTTTAATATCGTCTGTCATGGCCAGCCTGAGAAAATGAGAAGATGCCACAGAAAATACCAGAACGTGCAGCTCTTCCTGGGACATGGGGAGCCCAGGCGGAGCAGGTGCCCATCCCGCACTTCCCCTTAGATGTGCTGTGTGCTCCTCCGTGGGGCAGGAACCCACCCAGTTCTGTACCTCTTGCTGGCTCACTCGGCTCCCATGAGCATATGCACTTAGCACTGTTGGGCTGGTGTATTTAAGCTTCTTGGCATGATGTCATAGCCCCCCACACTATGTGCAGCGGGCATGGGTGGTCTGATTTTTGTGGGCTCAATGGATAGTATGATGTTAAGAGGGGCCCTTAACGTCTTGTGCTACCTTTATTTTGCAGGTGGGGAAATGGCTAGAGTGTATAATTGCCTCAGTTCACCCGGCTAGTTATTGACAAAGCAAAGACTAGACGATTCCCAGTCTGCAGAAAAGCGTGGAAAGTTGCCAGTAACTGGCGAGGGCTCTGAGACATCCTGGGGCTGGAGGAGAAGAGCCCCTCTTTGGTCTGTGCTCAGGGCGGAGAGACAGTAAAGAGACGGATTGCTGGCATTTCCTATACGTATGAGAGAGAGAGAGGTGTTTGTTTTAGGAAACCATTGACTCTGTCTGCTCTAAGTATAAAAATAGAGCCGAGAGCTTTAGGAAGCTCTCTGGCATCTGCTGGTGGCTACAACACATTTTAGGCAGAAATCCTTGCAGTGCTGATTACCTATATGTATCTTTAAAGCTGGAAAGAGCTTTAACCAAATTCCAGTCTAAAGAAATTGATACTTAGATACTGCAGTTAGCTGCTGCATGACCGAGAACGTGGGATTTTTTTTTCCTTTTTTTAACCACAGTGTGTATACACACCCAAGACATCAAGCATGATGTCTTGATGCCCACATCAAGCAAATAATGTTTCAGGTGGACTAGAGAATCTGCCTGTTTGCAGAGCAACTTTGGTTATTGAGTTGCAACTCTAGTATTGGGCTGGGTTACTAATTCAATTGGTTTGGGTTGGAGTGGTGGTAGCTAGTTAGTAAAGCTAGTTAGCAAAGCTCCCCAGGTGTTTCTGATACAGCCAGGATTGAGAACCATCGTTAATTCCCTCATTCCCTTTTGAGATAGATTAACACTAGATATTGTGTACCCCAAAGGGTAGAAATCGTGGCTCGTGATAATGGCAACTAATACTTATTGGGCAGTGAAGGAAACGCCTTGAGCTATTTTGACAGCTTTTACAATTTTTGACTTATTTAATCCTTTTCACAACTCTGTTACCCACCTTTCTCAGATGAGGGAAATAAAGGCAGAGCGGGGTCAAGTGATTTGCTCCAGCTGGGTCCAGAGCCTTCGATCACATCTTCTGTGCTCTATTGCTCATACTGCATGAGCCGATTCTGCCTCCGTATTTATTGACAGAGGCTGTGTAGGTTGTGAAGCTGGTTTTAAAAGCTCTGGCATTTCTGCTGCTTGGGCATTTGCTCCAGAGCGTGTCTTGTCTGTCCCTCGGATTACAGCGTCCGGTAGTCCGTGTGACGTGTAGCACGGGGAGTTGTCTTATCTGTCTCCAGAGCTCTCCCTCATCCGAGTCCTGAGCCTTTGGTGTTAAGAGTTAATCATACAGCATAGCAATAGATAGAAAAACAAAAATATCTTGTGGTCTTTTTTCTAATTCCTGGGCTTAAGGAAAACTACCAAATTTAACTTACATATATATTTTTCCATTGTAGTATTTCCTGTGGTTCTTTGTGCTCTGTTTACAGTGGTCCTAATCAAATTATTTTAAATCCTTTTGTAGTTCGTAAGTAGGATGATTGGGTTTGCACGAGCCATGAGTGAGATGTGCCTCCCTCAATCCTTGTTGCGATGTTGGCACATTCCCCGTGTGACATGGGAAAAATTATTTTAAATATTTTATTGGGATTAGGAAGAGGGTGGCCTGTTATATATAACTTAATTTTTTTTACTAGCAAGTTTAGAAATTTACTAGCAAACTTAGAAATGTATGAGCTTAAAGAAAAACCGAGTCATGTAAGAAAATTGAAGGGAAATAAACAACAGTGCTGTCTCCACTGTTACAAACTAGTGGGTGCTCCTACAAGCTTTTACAAATGGCCATTATTTGGAAAGTCATTTCTTTCTTTCTTTTCTTTCTTTCTTTTTTTTTT
>VBSM01003148.1:8130023-8141327 GCA_008086735.1 Cheirogaleus medius | reverse complement strand
AAACAATCTGGGCCTCCCAGAGTGCTAGGGTTAGAGGCATGAACCACCGTGCCCAGCCTGGAAGGTCATTTTAGTTGCATGGAAAAAGCCATAGATCACAATGCAGCTTTCCAACTATGCTGCATTGCCCTTTTTTTTTTTTAAAAACAAAACCTTAGGAAGAGTGTTATCTAGAAAATTATTTTAAACAATATAGGATACATCTTGCAGCCTCCTCAGATTGCCTGTTTATTTTCTCATGACCACTTGAGTTTATTCGAATTTCTGATTAAACTGTCCTCATGGTGGATATGAAGGTTCCATTAAGAACGTTTGAGGGCCCGTTGGCTCACTGGGCCTGTAATCCTGTCACTTTAGATGACTGATTGCTTGAGGCCAGAAGTTTGAGACCAGGCTGGGCAACATAGCTAGACCTTGTCTCTGCAAAAAGTAAAAACATTAGCTGGACGAGGTGGCTCATGCCTATTGTTCCAGCCTGGCTGATGGAGTGAGATGCTGTTTCTATTAAAAGAAAAAAAAATGTTTTTGCCTCCATGATGTAAGAACTCCCATTTCCCTCTGTAAGAATAGGAATCTGCGTGTTCGTAGAGTGCCCTCTGCTGGCAGCTGTGGGTTTTAATAGAAGTTAACAGATCCATCGCTGGAGTATAGACCTGGGAGCTCAAACTTGAGACTCAAAGGGATTCTCTAGCCGGATTCCCAGTTTGCAGTGCCCTCTGTTGAGTGATTAACCCGCAGACAGCCCCTAAAGACACCACCCCATCCCTGCTACCGGCATCCCTGTGGTGTGGTCCAGCACGCAGCACCTTCAGTGCCTCCATGGCAACGCTCCGATCGATGCTGGAGCATAGTTTACAACACAGTGTGCTAGGGTATGAAGTGGTTGGGTTTTTCTTCTTTCCCTCCAAGTGGTGAGCTTAGCTGTGGAAAATAGGAAGTTTAATAAGTTTTCTGACATCATAAAGCTGAGATTCATGACTATGGTAGGATTGTATGAAATATGTTTTATTTTTTAAAACATTGCTTGGAATAATCAGTAATCCAAGCTTGAAAGAAGTTTATGATCTTATCTGAGACAGATGTCGACTTTAAAATTTGGAGAGTCAGTAAGAGAAATCAAAGGCATTGTGATCCTTTATAGAGAAAAACAACCAAAAAGGAAGCATAATGGCTGTGTCGGTGGGTGGGGGGAATGTTTGTGGCTGCCTCAACTGTCACTGATGACTTTTCTCATAAGGTTTTGTTGGATACATATAAATAAATATACCCCTTCAGAGTGATGTATTTTTTTTTAAAGGAGAAATTTCAAAAGTACTACAGTTAAAGAGAATAACATACCTCCATGTACCTTTCACCCAACTTCAACAATTAACATTTTTGGCTAATCTTGTTTTTTCTTTTCTTTTTTCCTTCCTTCTTTCCTTCCTTCCTTCCTTCTCTCCCTCCCTTCTCTCCCTCCCTTCTCTCCCTCGCTCCCTTCCCCCTCTTTGGGTCTCACTCTGTTGCCCGGGCTGGAGTGCCGTGGCATCAGCCTAGCTCAAAGCAACCTCAAACTCCTGAGCTCAGAGGATCCTCCTGCCTCAGCCTCCCAAGTATCTGGGACTACAGGCATGTGCCACCATGCCTGGCTAATTTTTTTCTATATATTTTTAGTTGTCTGGCTAATTTCTTTCTATTTTTAGTAGAGACGGGGTCTCGCTCTTGTTCAGGCTGGTCTTGAACTCTTGAGCTCAAACGATCCTCCCGCCTGGGCCTCCCAGAGTGCTAGGATTACAGGCGTGAGCCACCGCGCACAGCCCAATGTTGTTTTTTCTATACCCCCTGCACTATTTCCTTCCAGCCCATCATTTTGAAGCAAATCCCAGA
This sequence comes from Cheirogaleus medius, assembly GCA_008086735.1. NCBI lineage: Eukaryota > Metazoa > Chordata > Mammalia > Primates > Cheirogaleidae > Cheirogaleus > Cheirogaleus medius. The sequence continues at coordinate 8,139,461 of VBSM01003148.1, read as the reverse complement.
TATCAGACAGACCAGTAAATATTTTATTATGTTCAATATATGTATTTGGCAGATGGGAATATTAAATTAACATCCTGCCTTCAGCCACATTTTGTAAAGAAGATTCTGTGGCTTGAGAGATGGTTTTAAACAATGCTTTGTGATCTTCTAAATGCACAGGCGAAAAATAGGAAGTTGAAAGCTTTTGGGATCGAGGCCTCACGCAGGTGTTAGATCGTAGGCAAGAAGACGTGCGGGGCAGGTGCGCACAGGAGGCGTGAGGCTGTCGTGTCCCATCATGAAGCCTGAGACGGGGCCACTGCAGGGCGCTGTGCAGACATCAAGCCTAACCCCAGCCTGCTGTCACTTGAGTCAGTGGCCAGGCCAGTCCTTCAGTCCTCACTTGTCACAGCACCTCCGTGGGTGTCTTTTATGTCCGTAGTATACCCTACTGCCCTGTGCAGAAGCGTCGAGCCCGTTTATTAAAACATGGACTAGGGGCACTATAAATTGTTTCCTGTGCAGGTGACAACCGGTGGAAACAGCAAGGGTGACGACGACAGCATGGGGATGGGTGAAGTCTTCCTCGTTACTGTTTAGATGACATTAAAGCCATTGATTTCCTAGTGTTAGAGTCGCTATATTTACAATTACATGCTTAATTAACGGTATTGGTATAGTCCAAAAACATAGGTTCCATTGCTAATCTGCATTATATAAAAAGGTAACACTTTAATCTTCCACCAGATAGCTGAAGCTATAATACTGGAATTTTTTTGCTTGCTGCTTTACTACGTTTTTATGCTAATTGATGAGAGCCGGGACTCTGACAACCGTGGGAGACGCCCGTACAGCAGCGTGTGTCTGTGATCTGAGATGTGGAACAGGGCGCTTTGGTCCCCTGGTACCCTGTGAGCGGACGGGCTCCCTGGTCACGTAGCACATCACTTGTGGACGTCGGGCAGTCTCAGGGAGTGCTCTCGACCCCCGTCTTAGAGTCTACCCCTCTGGCTCCAGCTGGGGGTGTCACAGGGGCTGCCCAGCAGCTGTGATAGGCTGGACGCCAGGGTGGGGTCCCTTGCTGGGCATCCAGGCGCACCCTGTGTGTGCAGCTGGAGCGTTCCTGGGGCGTCGGCCTCTGTTGTTGTCCTTTTCACATGGTTTACTTTACACCCTGTTCTTCCCACAGTTTGACCCTTTTCAAAGACAGGATGGAGGGTATAGGGAAGAAGTAACTTAATTTGAAGATTAGAATTCTGTTACTTTTAGAATGCAAACTTCTCAACTCTGCAGTTGATTTCTGTTGGTCGCCATTGGTCTTTGTAAAGAGTGACGTTGCTTGAGGTTTAGTAAGCAAGCTAGTCAGTTTCGCCTCAGCATCATATTTGCGCAAGCTATTTCAAGGGTATTCTGAGTATTTAATACAGATAAACTAATCACCACTCTCAAGATATTTCTATTGCTTTCCTGGTATAATGCAGCACAAAGTTCTGTCAGGTGCCCTCTAATTAGCCTGAAATGTGTTTTGTTTACTTCATCTTAACATTGTGGCTTTTAGTTGAGGGTGACAATCCTTAAAGGGAAATTATTTTGTTTAAATTATGGTGGAATTAGCTTTACTACATAATCTGGGAACATTTTTATGATGATATTAGTGGTATATACTTGGGCATACATCTTAATTATAAATGCTATTTTAGGCGAGTTGAATTTTTGATTCAGTACAAAATGGCATTATTTTACAAAGCACATTATTTAAAAGTAAGAAAACCCCAAAGCAAAATGTGTGTATGTATATATACATAAAATGAAAAGAATGTCAGTGAAACAAACTAGATTTATTTACTCAAGGGAGAAATTGTTTCCTAACATACCTTGTACTGTGAACTAAAATTTTGGTGCCAATCCTGGTCCTGTGTCCAGCCAATATAGGGACATGTTTTTGCAGGAATATCGGGTGAGTGTGGGACAGGGTCGTGCAGGAGCAAAAACAGGCTTCACATCAAAACAAACACCCACATAACCATGTGCACTTTGCCCTCTGAGTTCTTTGGCATCATAGATTTTCAGTGAGGACAGGCTTTAGTGTTCACATGTGGCTGTGCTAATTTTATGGTAATTAAATCATACTTGTGATAGCCATTACTCAGCTGTAATATGAAAGTCGAAGGTCTTGAGCTTATAAATTCATAGTCCAAATCTCTAGCTGCTTCAAATGTCTTTGTTTTTCTGGTGGGAAGAAGGAAAAATGGGCCGTGGATTGAGGTTATATCGGAAATGTCTGATCGCTGTGTGATCGGACAAGTCTGACTACAGAGGCAGGTGGTGGTTTCTCTCGCACCCATAGGAACATGTTTTTGGCCTTAGTTGTCAAACGAGTTTTGTGTTTTCCTTGTCTGGTCTTGTTGACCTGCTATTTATATTAGTCTTTTGATAAACAGAGCTGCTGCAATACACTAAGGGAATGTTTTAAGGAACTAGTAAAACAAATTTGAGGGCTGAGAGTTTCATCCAGAAAGGATTTAACTAAAAAGAAAAGGGGGTGGTGGTGAATGATGAAACTCTATGATAATAGAATAATCCTTAAAATTTTAGAGTTAAAAAAAAATTTGATTTTGGGTCTTTGGAAATGCTTGTTTTTCTTTTAATCTCAAATTGTGGATTTACATCTGCTGCTTTTGTTGGTGGCATATTGCCTTGTTATATAGGTGATGATGACATTAAGGTTAGGATTCCAGCACTAGCCACTTTCATACAGATCTAAAAAGGGCTCTACCCCAGTGTACCCTGAGGATGGATCTCATATGTAGCTGGCTCTACTTAACCTATTGCTATACAGGGAGAAAAAAAGAACGAAAAAGGTAAAAACACTGGTGCCGAAGGCATGCATAGTGTCCCGGCTCTGTTCTTGGTGGTTCCAACACACCATATACGTTTTAACCTTCTCAACCTTTGTCCTAAGATTCCCCCTGATTGAAATGAAATGATAATTCCTCCCTGAAGTGTTCTTTCTCTTTAGTGTTTACTGAATTTTTGTAATTCCTGTCCTGCTTGGTTGGCACTTCATTTTTTGTAACTGAGTCCTGTGAGTGAACTTTGCATATACCTGTGACTTGCCTCCCAAAACTGATGTTAAAGTCTTGGAGAACCCGGGGTGTTATTACAGACTTGATTGCTACCCCTTTTATTCCAAAACACAATTACCTTTAGACTGGATAGGCGTGGTTATCTTATTTCTACTTAGGGAAAAAAAGCTGCCTGGGGTGTGTTTAATTTTTTCGATACATACAGCCTCCTGGACTGGTAGAGCAATGTATGAACCTCAGATAATCCAACCCCTTCATTTTTATACAAAAGGCCTCGCTCAGGTGCCCACAAAGAGGAAATAACTTGTGCAGTGTTGGATCACTTAACCACGAAGAATCATTTTATTGCCTTTTCTGTGGCTGCTGGTAGAGGGGCTTGCACTCCCTAGACGCCCTTGTCACCAAAGCACGTGTTTCTTGTTGTGCACACACTGTACACTGTGTCTTTACAGCTTCACAAACTACTCTTGCTCCTGTTTTTGTCCCCTCCCCCTGTCTGATAAGTTTGTTGTTACGAGTTTTATTGTTTGAGGTAGTCCATTTGACACTTTAATTATTAGTTGTGTAATTATGTTTTGCTTGAGTTCCCATAGAGCTGATTTGTTTCCTTCCGTGCAGGATTTTGTCACATACTTTAAAGTGTCCTACAGAATATTAATAGCTCAGACTGGTTGTGTTTGTGCCTGCTATATTTTCTGCTTTTGTGCTTCAATTGTGTCGCTTAATTTTTTTTTTTTCCTGAGATACTGTGTACCATAATTTCTTAAGCTGAAGGCACAGGTAACTAAATATCAAGTATCTCATAAGGGAAAACTTCATAGGAGTAGAGAACTAGCCATATATTTAAGGGATTATCAGTCATACAGGATTAACATATGTAATCTCCTTTACACATATTTCATAAGGTATCTTGGAGCCCTTATTTAAAAATTCTCCCATTTTAAATGGATGCCCCTATTTGAAACTGACCAAATGGCCCAAGATAGTCTTGAGTCATATTAGGGCCTTCCAGAAAAAAAAAATCTGGCAACAAAATTTGAAACAAATAGGTTAGTGAAGGAATACAAATTGATCTTTGACTTGAGATAATCAGTAACATATATCAATGAATGTTCTAGGGAGTTGGGGGCTTTGAGAAAGTGTTTAAGAGAGGAGGTCTCTGTGGTTTCACATGCCAGACTACATACAGATTCTAGGAGGGTAGGGATCATTCGCTGCTAAAACCCTGCTTCTAGGTCTGTGTGGAATAGATGTTCCATAAATACTTGCTGAATGAATGAATACTGTTGCCTGTTAGACTCATCAGGTTGATACATTGTAAAACATGCATGTCTTCCAAAGACATTTTTAAAAGTGCTCCGAAGCGTTGGGGCATAGAGAAAGTATGTCATGAACAGATACATTGAAGCCAGGAATTGAATTCTGAGTACGATTTCTGCAAGTGAACAGATGGGGATGGATTCCAGGAGGTACAAACAAGCAGATAAGTTTGAGCAACAAGGAGATCACATGGACCGAATCGTTCCTATCTCATTCTATATGAATATATCTATAAATGCCCTTCTTCTGTCTGTCACTCTGTCCCTGCTGAAAATCTTTCCTAAAAGTCGACGCATGTTTTTTGCCTACAAAGATGTCCATGGTGCTAAGATTCAGGAGCACTCTCTCATCTCTGGCAGATCTTTTGAAGATACCATCACAGATCCCTCCCTTCGTAGGAGTATCCTGAGCAGAGAGGGGAACCCCACCTCTGGCATCAGCAGCTCTCAGGAGACATTGGGAACAGGCCCCTCCACTCTCCAGAGTGGCTGTGGTCTGAGCTATCCTGCTGTTGGGCGTCCACTGCCTTGGGGCCACGCGCGTGCTGTGATGTGGGGGTGCTGTGGGACTCTCACCTGGACCGCACCCAGTGTGGGGGGTGCTGGCTTTGAGTACAGGGGCTACAAGGTGCAGCTGGGCAACCGTTTGCGCGGGGTTCCAAGTCGCCAGTCAGAGGTAGGTGCAAGTCCTCTGTCCGAAATCGTTATTTCCTAATAGACTCCTCTGCTGTCTTAGTTTAGGGACATTTCTTCCGGTTCAGCTGTGTTTAGTACAGCCAGGTGTGAGGAATTAACACACACGGTTAAGTAATTTGAGAGAATTTCCTTAAGACAAAATCACGAGGTAGTTTCTGGATTAAGGAATGTGATGGCGGAGTGGGGGAGCTGTTTTGGGGCCAAGTTTTTTGTTTGTTTGTTTATTTTAGAATTGAGAGCCATTTAAAATTTATCGTGTTTCAGTGAGGTTTCCTTTCCAGGTCAGAAAAATTCCTTTTGGTCTGAGTCAGCTTCTCTTGTTGGAGAGAAGTTGGAGAGTAAACGTGAGAGGGTAGGTTTTCCATTTGTTAGGTTGGATGAGTGACCTTAAGGATCTCTGCTAGGTTTGGTGGTTTGGGGTTATTTCCTTTATAAATATAAGACAAACATTCAACATTTTAGTTGGCTTTTAAAAACATCACACAATGTAGTAGTCACTGTCTTAACTGCACATGTGCGTGCCGTGGATCCCAGAGGCTGTGTGTGGGGGTGATCTCTACTTCAAGGTGTCCCTGACTATTTTATGTTTATGGATTATTTTTTCTGCAGCTTTGAATCCAGCCCTGCCTGCACATGGAAAAGACTGCATCTTAAATTTGTCTGTCTTTGACAGGTCACATAGTGTGAAGCATGACTTCCTCAGTATTCATTATTTTTTCCCCATTCTAAGTGGGAGGAAGGTCTTTTATCTTGGTTATTGCTTTAATTTCTCCTTTTCAAATTTGTCCCTTTGGCGAACCCACCAGACCCTCCTGGAAAGAGGCAGCGTGTCCCGGAACGTGGATTTCCACGTCACGTCAGAGCAACGTCTGAGCCTAAGCTACCCTTGCTGTGTCACATCAGTTCCCGGGTGGTGGTCTCAGACAAATCAAGGTTCCTGGTCCTTCCTTAGCCTCCTTCCCTACAAAATGGATCTGGAAGCATTTGTCTTGCAGGACTGATGTGAAAACAGTCACGTGGGGAGGGGGTGGCAGGTAAGAAGTGCCCCGTGATCAGGCCCCACGGCTGGAGCCACGTGGAGCGTGGGTGAAGGCACAGAGTGGGTGCTGATGGCGGCAAAGCTTGCGAATAGAGATTTCGAATTCAGGAGCGGACTATCCTGTAGGTCCACACCGACCTTCAGGGACTTAGATTTGGATCGTTGTATATCCACTGGCTGTATATTTCCTTCCTTCAGTAAAGCCTTCTGCTCCCTGGCCACCAGCTCATCAGCTAGCACTGCTCCCTGCGTCCCATCCCCTGGCACACCTTACACCTGCCGGGACTAGAGCGTGGCGAATGTGGCTGGCCACGGTGAACCTTTACAGCCTTGCCCTCCTTCTCCCGGAGCATGAGCAGGTGTATCTAGGCTCGAACTCGCTTCTGCCTGGAACCCAGTCATGCAGGGGACTCGCCTCTGTGGGTGAGGACAAAGGTATTCACGCTGCAATTTGGGCTCCCTTTTGTCGCAAGGGAAAAGTGTCTGGATGTCGTCTTTCCCCACATCTCAAATGTGTGGAACATAAGCTAGAATAACCATGGGGCATTTCCTGAACTGGCTCAGTGAGGCAGCAGAGGACACAGGGTGAACGGGGGCGTTGGTTCTGACACGGCCCGGCATGTCCACAGCGTGGCTTTTGGCAGTTAGGGGAGCACAGGCCTGTGTTTGTTGATTATAGTCTCTGGGAAACTCTTATGTAAGTTCTTTGCTTTACCCAATAAGGATATTGTTTTTATTTTTTTCTTTAGTACACACCTTTTATACAACACAGTACTTTGTTCTTTGTTCTATACACAAAAAAAAACAAAACCAAAAAACTGAAGATGGCCCCTGCCTTTGGGGATCTTATCTAGAGATAAACAAAACACCAGGCATGTACAAGAAATAGGCTATTAAGTGACACATACGTGGTCTGGATAAATACTTTTGGGTTGGAGCACATTTCACAGAGGAGGTGGTTATTGAACTTTATTTGGAGAGAGAATACATGATCTGGGTGGTTGAAAATGTGGAGACGAAAGCATTCCAGATGTGTGGAAGAGAATGAATGAAAGCATGAAGATTCATTCACTCGACTGATATTTCTGTCTCGGACACTTTTCTGGGTGTTTGGGGTTTCTTGGTAAACGGAACAATTGAAGGTCTGGACATGGTGAGACGGTGTTGAGACTTGTCACGAGAAACAGGCCTGGGAAGAGCTTTGAGTGTTTGGCCAAGGATGTTGGATTTTTGACCTTGAAAATGAGTCACTTCCAGTGACTCATATGATAGGACAGTGACATGACAAAAGGGATATTTTGTGAAGATAAATGTGGGGGTAGCAAGGTGCAGGGCAGGCCTGAAGAGATAGGAGTCTAGGATTGGAGAGATGAGTTGGATGGTAGTTACTGAGTGCAAGAGCAGAGGAAATGAAAAGTGAAGCGACATGTTACACTAGTTACTTACGATGATATGGTTTTAAAATTGCACATATGTATTTATTATGGAAAGTCAGAAAATATAGGCAAGTACTACCAATTGTATATAGCAATTCTTTTGTCTATGCCTATACGTAGTACGCTCTTCAAACTAATGGTGAGATGATCCCTTACATAGTATTCTGTGAACAAGATTTTGAATTGCTGTATCTTGTTTCATTGATTGTATGTACTCAACCTATTTCTTTTATATATAGCTGGTTTCTTACTCTGTATTATATATTAAAACATCTGATTCCGTACATCTTGACCATATATCTTTCTCCACATTTTTCATTACTGGATCAATGGGTATGCTCAATTATAAGCATTTTGAAGCATGGTGCCAAATTTCACCTCCCCGTTCCCCTCTCTGCCCCAAAACATGTGTGATACTTTAGTACTCAGGAATAGTATGTGAGAATGCTGGTTTCCTGTATTCTCATGAACCCTGGGTCATTAAACTTGTTTACAATTAATCTGGTTTCCCAATTTGTTATAAAAACCTTAAATAGTAGCTGAGAGAATCGTGCACAGTACAGCTGTTGTCGGTCGACCTCTGGTCGGGCTTGGCCGGGGGACGTGGGAGGCTCTGTGATGAGAGAGCCCCGAGGTGCATCCCTGGCCCTCTCTGCTTTGGGCTGTGTCTCTGCAGCAGCCGCGTCTCTTCCCAAGTTCCAGCTCCTGCCTCACTGTCCCCCATGGGTCCAGCTTCTGCCAGGCCCTGCAGCCTCGGGCTTTGGAGCCACCTGCCTTTGTCTTTGCAGTACCTTTCTGCTCCTGCTGATCTGTGGGGACCCCCACTCCCACCTCCACCCTGGTTTGGAGTCTCCACTCTGCTGATGAGTCTTTGCAATCAGTTCCCTGTAGTAAATTCCCTCTGTTTAGGATACTTGGGGATGATTTACGTTTTCCTAATTGCACTCGGAATGTTGGATATTTATTTATGGGGTGTGTGTATGCGTGTGTACAGGTCGAGTATCCCTAATCAAAAAATCTGAAATCCAAACTACTCTAAAATTTGGAACTCTTTGAGTACCCACATGATCCTACAAGTGGAAAATTCCACACATACTTAACACAGACTTGGTTTCATGCAAAAAAATTATTAAAAATATTGCATAAGATTACCTTCAGGCTATGTGTCTAAGGTGTTTATGAAACATGAATGAATTTTGTGTTGAGACTTAGTTCCCATCCCCAAGATATCTCATTATGTATATGCAGATATTCCAAAATTCAAAAAAAAACACCAATTCCAAACACTTTTGACCTGAAGCATTTCAAGTAAGGGGTACTCAGCATGTATATATATGTGTGTGTGTATATGTATGTGCATGTGTACGTGTATATATGTGTATATATATTTTAGCTATTTTAAAGTTAGTAGCAGACATCATGGCAATTTATCTCTAAATACTTCGGAACATATCCCCTAAGAATAAAGATGTTTCTGTAAATATCCACAAAACTATCATCACACCTAAGAAAATTAAGAATTTCCTAGTATCATCTGATATTGATTCCTTATTAAAAACTCCCAAGTTGTCTCCAAAGTGTCTTTTACAGTGACTTCTTTTTTTTGACCCTGACAAGGATCCAGTCAAGACTCACACCTTGAATTTGGTTATGCCTCCTTAGTCCCTTTGATCTAGAACAGTCCTCCAGATTGTTGTTGTTTTCAGACAGGATCTTACTCTGTTGCCCAGGCTGGAGTGCAGTGGTGTCGTCATAAGTCACAGCAACCTGCAACTCTTGGGCTCCGGTGATCCTCTTGCCTCAGCCACCTGAGTAGCTGGGACTATAGGCATGCACCACCACGCCCGCCTAATTTTTCTATTTTTTTTTTTGTAGAGACGGGG
>VBSM01003148.1:8108884-8129923 GCA_008086735.1 Cheirogaleus medius | reverse complement strand
TATTAAAAAAAAACAAAACAACAACCACCCTTCACATTGTGGAATTGTCTGATTGCTTCCTTGTGGTATCATTTACCTTGGTTCTCTGTCCCCCATATTTCTTTCCTATAAAAAGTGGTCACGGTCTGATTAGGTTCAGTCAGAGGAGGAAGGTGCTGCCATTAGGCATGAAGACAACAGGAATTTGGTTTTAGAAGGCAGATAAGGAATAGAAGCTTAATAAATTTGAAGTAAAACAGGACTTGATAAAAACATTGTCCAGTCATGAGTTATTGCCAAATGGGTGTTCTTTTATTTGTTGTATAAAAATTTCCTGGCAGGCTTTTCAAACAAGCTCCTTGGGGGATTCAGACAGCTCCGAGGGTGATGTGCGGTAAAAGGTGGATGTTAGAAACGGGAGTGTGGGGAGGACTCTGGTCTTTGAGGACGTGGTTTTTGCAATCCTCTGCCCAGAGCATAGAGTTGAAACAGCTGAGAGAGACTGATAGTGAACACTGAGATTCACCTATATGCTTGTCCCAGGAGACATGGTAACTATTTAAAAGATATAATAGCTAACATGTGTTTGATTGAAGAACTCTGGGTAAGAACATTAAACCCATGAATTTATGGGCTAACACACACTATGTAGATGAAACAGTGTTTCAGCTTCCTACCCACCTCCCCCCACACCCATTCTGAGTCACAGGTTCTCAAACATTAGTATGCATCAAAATCATCTGGAGGGCTTGTTTAAATGCAGATTTCTGGGTCCCACCTCTAGAGATTTTGATGCAGTAGGAACCCGGGTGTACCCCCCAACCCCAGCATTGGAATTTTGGATGAGTTCTCAGGTGATGCTGCTGTTGGTCTGGACTTGCACTTGGAGAACCACTGCTTTAAATCATTGGATACGAGATTAGAACATGTAATAAAGTATTTAGACGAATGGTTTTTCCAACTTGATTTTGCCAGTCCAAACCTTTTTGTTAAAAGGAATATTTTATGGACTTCCTCTTTTTGCGCTTTTTAAAAAACGAAGCTGTTGCAAAGAGGTTGGGCAGAGAGGCTGTAGAGAGAAGACAGACAAGACAGCAACCTGATGCTGTAGATTGCAAATCGTCAGTGTTAGTCTGAGCAAGAGCAGACCAAGGTTGGAGTCCTGGCTGACAGTATTTATTAATTGAGACCCCTTGGCAGCATCTTATGCTCTGAGTCTCAGTTCTCTAATCTGGAAATAGGAATTATAAACCCACTCCCATGTTAGATAATGCACATGAGTGCGTTTAAAAAATTGTAAGACACAGTGCAGATGCAAATGGTGGGTAGGTGGCTGTCTCATTCCTGCTGTGGCTCTGTCCTCCGCCAGCTCTGTGGTCCGGGTCCATTTCCTCAACTTGCATGGAATGGTGGAGACTTTGAGGGGCGTAGTTGACTCTGTTGGTGTGAAAGTCATGCTGGGTTTGGAGGTCAACAGTGGGCTGATATCCCATGTCAGTGCATAACATGCGACCCTGGGAGAGATCATGTGCTAGTTCTAATAAAGTGAGATGCCTGACAGTTATTTCCTTGAGGTTGGACCTCGCGTTTGATGTCATGCTGCCTTTTTCATTTTTGATTGACATCATAAATGAAGCCATCCACCCTTCAAGGGAGACTGCAGGTTTGTGGTTTGCTTTGTGCGTGTTGTGGTGCTGAGGCGTTGGTGTTGGGTGTGGTTTGGGGCAGAGAAGTGGGGGCCGAGGAATGCACTTACTATTAAATATCAGCCCCTCCCTTGTGGTGCAGGACATTATTTTAATGTTGCATGTCAGCTGTGACATCTGACCATGTTTCTTCTACCTTCATTGAGAAGGCAGCACAAAAATCTGTTTAATGTTTAATAGGATAACAATATTGAAAATGAGTCCTATGTTTCAGATTATATGAAGAGATAGGCATTTTTGAAATGGTACTGATTAAATCCCAAAAAGTCAGAATTGCCTGTGTCGTGTCTGTCTTAACTGCCAATGATTTTTGTTTTTTTTTTTTAAAAAGAGAACTTCAGAATATATTTTAAAAATGTTTTCATTTTGGCTTATATAAATCAGAGGTTTACTTACCCAGAGAATCTAGAATGATGCATAATTCCCGTTGATTGTGCTCTTCTATGGACTTTAAAAAATGAAATGTTTTCTATTTGTTGTATTGTTAACAGTGAGTTCATTTGTCTTAGCAACATAGTTATCCTGTGGCTAATTGGATTGATGGATGCTAAACATTTAAGCTATGTGCAATGATTATTATTTAAAGGAATTTTTCAAACAGTTTCCATTTATTCTTTTTGTTCAACATTACATGAGTGCAGGCCGGGTATAGTGGCTCACGCCTGTAATCCTAGCACTCTGGGAGGCCGAGGCAGGCGGATCGCTCAAGGTCAGGAGTTCAAAACCAGCCTGAGCAAGAGCTAGACCCCGTCTCTACTAAAAATAGAAATAAATTAATTGGCCACCTAAAAATATATGGAAAAAAAATTAGCCGGGCATGGTGGTGCATGCGTGTAGTCCCAGCTACTCGGGAGGCTGAGGCAGAAGGATTGCTTGAGCCCAGGAGTTTGAGGTTGCTGTGAGCTAGGCTGACGCCACGGCACTCACTCTAGCCTGGGCAACAGAGTGAGACTCTGTCTCAAAAAAAACCAAAAAACAAAAACCAAAAAACAAAAAACATTACATGAGTGCATAGTCATCCTACTAGGGTTGTTATGAAAAAAATTGGAACCTTCACCTTGAGAGGTTCCCTTTTCCAACTCTTGAATCTAATTATTTTGATATTTACCTCCATATTTCTGTGTAAATCACTCATATTGTTTCTTCTTGATTTTTTTTTTTTTGGGGTGGTCATTTATTGACTTAACGTGGAAGGTTTAACCCTATTTCACTGCGCACGCTCTCACCCATAGCCACTTGGATCTCTCTCACACACACAGATTTTTTATACTACTTTCCTACAAGTGTAGTTATAATTTTGATTAGATAAATATTTGAGGTCCACCTTATTTTCTTTAGTAAAAGCTGCTTGTAGCTGAGCCACATATGATACCTTGATCACTTTTTCTTTACAACCTTTGTTTTCAGTGGAATGAAAAATGTTTTTTGCTTTGGTTGGTCTTCTATACTTTTATAGCTAATTCAACCCTGGCTTCTCCAGTTGTTAAAGTAGAGTTTTGGTATATTTTGCTCCACTGGGTGCACTTTCAGCGTCATCGTGAAGACATCGAGTTTGGAGACTGTGGCATGCTCCTGTCTGGGCTGGTCGCTCTCTAAGCCTGGTTCACAGCTGACACCTTGGGACCTGGGATCTACCTTCATCATCCTGGGTGCATCTCTGTGTTATGTCACCTGTTGTCATGTGCTGTGTCATCCTCATTCATGCTTTAGGTCCATTCTGTTGGAACACATCTTACAGTACTATCCAGAGAAAGTTACAAGTGAGGGTCGTATTTTTGGAGACATTGCTTTTCCAAAAATATTATACCTTTTTTCTACCTTTACACTTTTCTGGTAGTTGGGTAATGTGTGGAATTCTATTTTTTTTCTGTAGGAATTTTTAAGTCACTGGTACATTATCTCAATTCTGGTGTTGGCTCTTGAGAAATTGAGATTCATTCTGATTCTTTAATCTCTCCATTGCGACTTGCATTTTATTTTCTGGAAGGAGTCCCCCCCTACAACCTTTGTCTTCTGTGTTCTGAGGGGGCTTGGTTTATGTCTGTTTTCATAAATTGTGTTGGGTTCTCTATGGTACTTTTTAATGTGGAAACACATGTCATTTTGGGAAATTAACTTAAAATCGTTTTTTGTTTTTCTGTTATCGGGTTCTCTTTTTCTAGAACTTCTGTTACTCAGCCGCTTGACTGACTTGACTGGTCTTATAATTTTATTACTCTTTCTATTGTATCTCCTACCTTTGCCTTTTCTCTTTAGTTCCCTGGGGAGATATTTCCAACTCCTTTCAGCTGCCCTATTGAGCTTTTCATTTTCAGTATTTTCCAAATGCTTTTATTAAAAAAAAAAAGTCTCTCTCCATGTGTTTTCTTCCTTCCCTTGCTCCTCATTCTTCCCTTGAAACCTGGGATGCACCATCATCTGAGCTTGCTTAGGGCATCAGTGATGGGTTTTTAAAGAGCATCTTCTTTTTATAGCATCTCTGGTTCTTTCAAGTTGTGTTTACTCTTTGTTTTGGTCTTTCTTCCATCCTTGGCGCTGTCTTCAAAAGTCTGTGCCTGGGCAGCTGGCTGTGACAGGAGGGTTGCTAAGGACGGCCGAGAGTGCTGAGTTTAGGAGAGGGGGAGGATCATGGCTGGGGCCGGGCCAGACTCCCAGGCCTTTTCTCTCCTGATGGTGACAGCCCAGGGAATGATCTTCCAGCCCCTTGCCCAGAGGACACAAGTCCAGCTCGCAGCTTTCTGGGAAAGAGTGGAAGCAGAGGGCTGCTCTGCTGCTCTGTATTCAGTACATGGATATTTGTTTCTCTCTTCCCATTTTTAACAGAGCTTCTGTGATTGTTCCCAGTCCAGACCTCCTGTCTTATACCCAGGGGGGAGGGACAGGGACCTATTATGGTGAAGTCTCCCAGGAAGCTGGGGCTTTAATTGCTGCTCACCCAGACTTTCAGCCAACCCTACTCTTTTCCTTCCCACCTTCCTTCCTGTGTTCGGACACACTTGGTTCTCCCCATCCCGTTCTCCCCATTCTCCCCAGGGCTCTCTGCAGGGGAAGTCGCGTGGCTTCCTGGCTCTCTGCTCAGCCTCCCTGGGGCTCCCTTTTTTTTTTTTTTTTTTAGCTCCGCTAAGTGTGTCACCACGGGGCCCATCTGCTTTCCAGCTTCCAAAAATCGAGTTGCCCTTGTTTCCCTCTGGTCTTTTTGTATGGGATTATGTCTGGAAAAATAAGAAACAGCAACCCCAACCCCAATGTGTATTGTAGTTTCAATGGACTTTCAGGAGAAGAGCAGAATAAATGTGTGTGTGTGTTCTGAGGTCTTTACTGTTCCATTTCTGCCTTTTAGCCACTTCTTGTGTTCACAGCTTTCTGAATCAACTCTGCCACTCCCCCTGCCTCTCGCCCCCCTGCCCCTGCTCGGGGTGCCCCTCTTGTGCTCCCCTCCCTCAAGTCTGTTCACCTGGTAGGAGCCAATTCTGCTAAATCCTCCCTCATGAATCTTTCTGGAGCCTTCCCAGTGACAGTCACCCTTCTCTCCTCTGAACTCACGCAGCATTTTTTGGTCTATTTTTCTTCTGACTCGTGGTCTGCCTCTTCTTAACTACTTGTTTATGTTTTATCTGATCAATTGGTAATTTCTGAGAGTGGGCGATGATTATTGCTTTGCCTTCAATAATCAGCACATAGTAAATACTGAATTTTTTGGGCGGGGGAGGTGGTCTACATGGATTTTTTGCAATCTTTTTTCTAGTCTTCTGTTAATAAGTGTATTCTCATTTGGAAATTGGACAGGATGTTGGCCATTGCTATATGTCATAAAGTAGGATGCTTTTTGCAGTTGCAAATACTTTGAAACTTGCATAAAGTGTGCAGAGTCTATACATTATACCCGTCACAAGTCACAGAAGCTCATTAGCTTGTTGCATAATATGACAATGCTTCTTTATGGAATCTGGGAGATTTCTTAAAGGTGGGACAGGAGTCAGTCTATCCTTCGGACTTTGCACTGTTTTCTCCTGGCACTCCTGGAATCGAGTGGCCATCAGCATTCCTCCCGGCTTGAGTCTTGGGAAGTTACCCATGCTTATGTTCTGACGTGATCTCAGGAAATAATCTCTCCACCCCATTCCCCCCGCACTAGGCTGGGCTCCAGCCCGTTCTTTATCTGGATAAGCAGCGATTCCTCATGTGGTTTTGTGTCTCCAGACTTCTTCTCTGGGCTTGGACCCATCCCTGCGGGCAGCCTTTCCTGACCGGGACATTTGCCTCTTGACAGTCTACTCGATGGCTCAACTTGGCTCCTCACATGTTGCTCGTGTGTGGTGGACTTTTGGTTGTCATAATGTAGAATTACTGTTAGTGTTTATTTATTTATTTATTTTTGAGACAGAGTCTCTGTTCCCTGGGCTAGAGTGCCGTGGCATCAGCCTAGCTCACAGCAACCTCAAACTCCTGGGCTGGAGTGATCCTTCTGCCTCAGCCTCTCCCAAGTAGCTGGGACTACAGGCATGCGCCACCATGCCCTGCTAATTTTTTCTATATATTTTTAATTGGCCGATTAATTTCTTTCTATTTTTAGTAGAGATGGGGTCTCGCTCTGGTTTTGAACTCCTGACCTTGAGCGATCTGCCCACTTCGGCCTCCCAGATTGCTAGGATTACAGGCGTGAGCCACCGTGCCCGGCCAACTGTTAGTGTTTAAATCTTTGGTTATTTTAAGTGGACATTATCCTAATTGGGAAATATTCTTTTTCTTTTTTAAAATTGAATATTGTGTCATGTTTTTTAACCTAGTAACTGGTGTCATTGTTGTAAAATTCATGTCGATCAGTAGTGTAAAAAGTGGCTTGTCACAACTTAATTTCTAGGTTTCTACAGACAGGACAGCAATGAATGTTATCATTTCAGACTTTCAAATACAAACAGCCACAAAATAGAATCAAGTGTGTGTTCCAACTTTTCCCCTGTTGCATACGTGACTATTCCCTTTGAAGATACAGCAGGCCCCTCTGTTTATTGACAGAGAATTATGTTGATGAAAGTTGCCAGTCAAAATCCCCCAAGAGACCATTGTTCCAAGGAGTTGTATTTCTCAGTGGCAAAAATATCCTTCCTGGTTTTTATACTCTTGTGGGAGGAGGTCATTCTTAGATGCCCTGCTCACATCTGATTTTTTTTACAATGTAGCATGCTTTTGTTGGGATTCCTGGTGATCTCTCCTCAACTCCCTCTCTTCGAAGGGTCGTGTCCATTCAGCAAGTTTCTGTGGAGCGGCAGCCCGATGTTTGCCTTGGTGTGATGTTGTCCTGGCTGCTCGGCAAAGCCGAGGGTTGAGTCAGGACCCCTCTGGAGGGCGGGAGTCAACAACTGAGTTTCAAAATTAGAAAAGCCTTGATCAGTTAGTTGGAGGATTAAATGCCAAGTTTATAGAGTATTCCAAAGAGGGGGGAGTGATCACTGGTCTCAAATTCTGCTGACAGACTAAGATGAGGTTTCAGAACCGATTTATTTTTTTGCACTGGACAACGTGGAGGCTGTTGGTGACGTGATGAGCAGTTTTGGGAGTGTGTTGGGGGAGGAAGCCTGGTTGGAATTGGTTATGGGAAGAGACAAACCTGAAACAACAAGTAGAGAAAATTCTTTAAAGAATGTTGCTGTGGAGAGGACCAGAGAATTGCTACAGTAACTGGAAGCTAAAGTGGGGTCCACAAAAGGTTTTGTACTGCATTTGTAAAAATAAAGCATTAAAGGTTTTCAAGGCTCAAGCTTGACACCTGACTACTGTTTTCCATTCTATTATGGTTTTTAGGAACATTAATGATGGGCTGGAGATAGACTTCTATTCTTACCCTGTAAGTATAATGGACAGGACGAGCCCTTGGAGAAGAAGATGCCTGAGAAGTCCGTGATGGATGGACAGGGTTGGCGGGAGGAGAAGTTGGGACCCAGGCATTGGGGACGCTGGGCTCAAGCTCAGGGGGTCCAGCCATGCAGGACTTAAAACAGGTTGTGAAAGATGAAGTTCTGGGTAAGAGGCTGGAATGTAGCAAGTTCTGAAGGATGAAGTTTTGAGGTTGAGCGAGTCTAGAGGTGGGGATTTATTTCGAAGGGGTGGCCCCAAATGTTACATGAAGGCTGCAGGTTGTGATCTCATCTGGAGAGTGAAGAGGATTAGGAAGTGTCAAGAACGGTTTTCATGAGACACATCTTGGGGGGCCGTCTGCATGTGTATATGCATGGAAGTGTTTTAGAAATGAAGGTTGATATTTAGCGCATGAGGCCACCCTAGAGCTTGCATGGTGGGAAGGGGAGGACAGGATGTGGCTGCTGTTAGTGGCCAGGGACTGATGGCCAGGGGGCACCTTGGCCTTATGCATCCCCAGGGAACTCATTATTGCCAAGTTCCCTTGGAGAGTGATACCATTTGGTAAGAAAGACTAGGAATATAGTTTGTTTTGGGGACTTTGTTCTTTGGTGGCTCCACAAATCTGGAAGTGACAAATTCTGGCGCGCTCGTGGGTGGCAGGTTCCCTGGAGGACATTATAATCGGGGATTTCATGTGCAGTCAGGCCCCGCAAAGGAAGAAGATGCCAAGATATGTGTGTTTTGCAAATTGACTCTGTGTTCTGGATGAACAATTCCTTTTATAAAGGTCCAGATAGTTGAGGGTGCAGAGTAACTGGAGGTTATTTGCATAGTAGTTTTTATGGTAATGTTTAAGAACTTTGAGGATTAAGGTTTGAGCTGGTGGCTGTGCTGGTTAAAAAGTGACAAGGTCAGAAGTGTTCCATTTTAGTGGCTCTGAGGCATGCCTTTGTTAGAGATTCACTTGGAGGGCTGCTTAAGAATGTGGATTCTCATCCCCCTCCCCACCCCAGGGTCTCAGTCCATAGGTCTTGGTAGGATCGAGGAATCTGTATTTTAACTATTAATCTTTTGCCTCTGTCTTCCTGGCTTTGCTTCAAGAAATAACTGTATCAAACATCACTTCTTAGATTGGAAAAATGGAGTGTGTTAACTTGAACTTTTGGATAGCAGTTTGGTGTTGCAGAGAATGCAGTAGCTAACGGCAAAACATACATGTTGGTATGTTTTCATCGGAGTATGTGAGAATGATGGTGCAAGTTCAAAAGCAAACAACTGTGTTCCCTCATCAAATAATTTGAAAACAGGGTTTTAAGGACTATATATATATATATATACCATATAGAAGTGTATACAATTGAAAATGATGTTCTTTTTCTCTCTTCTGCCCAATTCCACTTCCTGCAAGAACCACTGCAAATTTTGGTGTGTTTTTAGACGTTTGAATATGTCTGTATAGAGGTACGTGTGATTTTTGCCTTTATCAAAAGAGGCTCAAACCACACAGCTGTTCTGAGCCTGCTTAGTCCACTTGTGGTCTTGTCAACAACCTTCTGTGTCAGTATCTCAGACTTGTTCGTAAGGAGCACTTTGAGCCCCTGGGGTGTGCAACCCACTTTTTGCAGACAAGCAAAAATAGGAGTTTTTCACATGTATCACATTTGCTGTTGCTTATAAAGATATTTTTATAGATTGCATTAAGGAGATTAATACATTTCGTATATTGGACAATGGAAAACCTAATATACTTTAGAGAAATCAATATTTCCTCTGCACTGAGTCTTGCTGGTTTCTGCAATTCCTATCATAACAGTGTATCAGCATCTGAGCCAAAGGGAAGAGTATGCATGAGTCACTCCATCATAAAAGAAAAGGAAACTAGACTCAATTTAAGCAGCTACCTGAATTTTAAATCCATTGCAGTATTGCTGATATGGTCGATTCCTTTTTATGGGCAGGAAGTTATCACAGTTTAAATGGTCAAATTACCTTTCGGTGGTGGCTGACTCACTATATTCGATATTTCTGTTCTTTTGTGTAGGATCCAAACTACTGGATACAGGTGCATCGCTTGGAACACGGTGATGGAGGAATCCTGGACCTAGATGACATTCTCTGTGATGTGGCAGATGATAAAGACAGAGTGAGTTCACGTCCAGGGGAAGCTGCTGCTCTGAATGCATTTTTCTGGGACTGGGGAGGGAGGTGGGTTGGTAAGGAGTTCTTTCATTTCTGTTTTAGACACACACTGTAAGGAACGTTTGGGCCACTCACTTTAGAATGTTTTGTTTTATGATCAGT
The DNA here is from genome assembly GCA_008086735.1 of Cheirogaleus medius. NCBI lineage: Eukaryota > Metazoa > Chordata > Mammalia > Primates > Cheirogaleidae > Cheirogaleus > Cheirogaleus medius. The sequence goes on along the minus strand of VBSM01003148.1, from coordinate 8,120,078 downwards.
ATCATGAATCCTTACTACCCTGAATGCCAGGGTATAATGATTTTCTTGATACCTTGGACTTAAGTTTTAGAATTTTTAAATTGGAACTTTTAATTTATTTTTTATTTATTTTTTTGAGACATAGTCTCACTCTGTTGCCTGGGCTAGAGTGCTGTGGCATCAGCTTAGCTCACAGCAACCTCAAACTCCTGGACTCAAGCAATCCTCCTGCCTCAGCCTCCCGAGTAGCTGGGACTACAGTCACGCGCCACCATGCCCGGCTAATTTTTTCTATATATTTTTAGTTGGCCAATTAATTTCTTTCTATTTTTAGTAGAGACGGGGTCTTGCTCTTGCTCAGGCTGGTTTCGAACTCCTGACCTTGAGCGATCCTCCCACCTTGGCCTCCCAGAGTGCTAGGATTACAGGTGTGAGCCACCGTGCCCGGCCAAATTGGAACTTTTTAAACGGAAATATCACAAAAAGGTTTGTGCCCCTTTCTCCCTTATTTTAACCAAATGTAACCTTTTTCTGGACAACTTGGGCCCATCTATGTGATCACCGTGTTGTACAATACACAAGGTCTCTGAATTGGGTCCCAGCCTTGGCTCAGGAGTTATCCGTCCCAACCTTGGGCGGCCTGAGTGCAGCACTGCCTTGCTACCGGATGAGGGGCTGTGTCCCAGGCGAACTCCTTTGTGGTGCGGCTGGCTTTCAGAAAGCCACCTCTCTCTGTCATTGCTCTGGGTATGCTGTTACGTGGCAACACCATCTTCAGCGTAGTCTGTGATTTTGGCATCATAAACACAGCGACCTAGGGCACCTCGGTGTTACTCCCCCGCCCCTTTTTATGTATCCTTGGAAGGAATCAGGAAAGGGGGGGGACTCTAAACATCTTAAGAATAAGTGACAGGATGCTTGGCTTTGCATACAGAAATTGTCACATTTTTTACTGTGGTGACTGACAGGAGGAGCCTTGAGCAGGCCCACGGAGCAGTGTGGCCACACCTTTTGTGTTTGGCTCGTGAGGAATTGCAGAAGGGCCTCACAGCCACACGCATGATTGCACTCAGTCAGCTGCGTGGAGGCAACTGCCTGGTAGAGTGACTTCTTCGTGACACTTCACTGTGATAGTACAGGGTGTTATTAAGCCCAGCCAGGCGGCATCATGGGGTTGGCAGATGGTCAGATCCTGTGGATGCTCATTCTGCTTCCTTCTGGGCGCTGTGGTTACTCGACCTTCGTGTCACCCGCCCGCCCGCCCCCTCCCTGGGCTGGGAGCTGGGTGAGGACAGCCGTCCTGGTCTGGTTCACACCCACGTTCCTGACAAATAGCATCCTGCCTGGCTCAGAGGTGGCAGATTTCTTACCTGTTTTCTTGAAATAAAAAATTTCAGATACCAAACATTGTGTAAATTCAGAACTTTTTTGCCTATTTATGATTTGATGCCCTTTTTTGTGTGTGTGTGTGTATGTGCCATTTCTCCTTTTTGGGCTTTTCATCAAGCCGGGCATCCGGTAACTCTCAAATCCTTTTCTGCAATCCACATGCAGACTACCATCTGGAGATTTAAATTATAGTTACTGTGTGGTTCAGTTCCAAAGTTAAAGCAGCCACAAAGATTGATGAAGAATTTAAACAGGCGCCCTTTCCCAACCATGAGATTAGAAAGAGATCAGCTGATGTTATATCTATCTTCCGTATTTTCCTTTTCTCTCTCCCTTATTTTCTTTCCTTCCTTTCCTTCCTATATAAAAATAACACAGCTCCTTGTGAGGAAAAATTGGGAAGTACAGAAGCATATAAAGGAAATAATCACCTGCGATCTCATTGACTCATGAAGCTCGTCACTGTTATTGAGTGAGCTTTTCATTGTGAACTTTCTCTTTCTTCAGATAGGGACACATAGTCTTTCTTTTAAATAGGCTTGAATTGTAGCTTTTTTTTTTCTTTGAGTTTAGCGTAAATATGTTTCCACATTAATTAAGTATAGCTATGCTGATGCGGGTGCAGAGTCTTTTGTTTCATGAATGTGTATGCATGCTCTTGTAGTGTACTTGTTTGGGGCACTTAGACCACTATGGAGAAAGCGGGGTCCTCCTCTGTGTCCTGTCCTCACCCGCATTCTCTGTACTCTGAACAGCTGTGGGCTGAGCCCACCTGTTTCTCCACCGAGTTTCCTTTTTCCCTGTGTAGGCTGAGGCTTTCCCTCAAGGTGGTACCATCCTGCCTTACACTTTGACCTTGTGCCTTTCAGTAGATCGAGCAAGAATTGCTTATAACACGGCTTCTGTGATGTGCCTGGCTCTGGCATGTGGCTTAGAATAACCTGTTGTGGAAATTGGGTTGTTGCATGGGTTGGATTTATGGGGCTGTGCACAGTCTCTGTGCTCCTGGGAATTCTGAGCCCAGTTGACCCAGCACAGTGTTCAGCACAGTGCCTTGATGTCTTAAGGGTTTATGAAGTACCAGTTACTGTTGTTCATCCTTCCTCATCAACGTGCATGCCTGGTCAACATAGAGACCCTAGACAGAGTTTATATTTTGAGTCGGTAGAATGTGAAGATATAGGTGTTGAGCAATATGATTTCTAAAAAGTCTTTTAAAATGTAGGGAGACTTATTTTATGGTCCAGTATGTATGTAGCCTTTTTGGTGGATGTTCCATATGTGCTTGAAAAGAATGTATTTTCCAGTTTTTGGACTGAATGTTACAAAAATCAATTAGGTTAAAGTGATATTGTTTTGGATCTTTGGGATGATTTGTCATTGAGCAACTAAAAGTAATGCATTCTTCTTTCAACACAAGTGACTGTTAAATCACACACAAAAGCCAAGGGTAAGGCAAATTGTTTCTGATCCTCTGAAATAGTTTATATTAAGAATTCTGTGATTTTAATATTCAACTATCTATTAGATTTTGCATCCTTGTGCAGATTTGATGATAAATCTGTATTTTTCCAGATTCTTTTTATTGTATTTCCTGTACAAGTTTAAAAGTCCTTTAACCTGAGAAAAAGATTTTAAACATGAATAAGTGGAATCCATTTTTAGACAATTTTGTCATGCTGATTGAAATCCATTTCCAAATAGAAAAATGCTAGAGAGTACAGTGTACCACAGACTGAAATAGCTTTTAAATCGGTGTTGTGATTCAGAAATACTTTAAAAATATATGCATAATTTAAATATATTTGAGTGCTCTTCCTAAAGTACCCATTTTGAGTTATGACCGTAAAAAATACGATTAATAATCCAGACTCACAACACACAGGGTCACAGGTATTGTTGGGTGTGTTACTCAAATCCAGGAATCTTGGTTCCGTGGCTCTTCTCCATGGCTCTGAAATTCGATTCTGATTTAATCATTCAGGAGTGTTTTCAACTACTTTTGGCGGCCACTCTGTGTAAGGATCTTGGCACTTGTTTTGATTTTTGCCTTAAAAAAAATTGCAGCTCTTCTACATAATTCCTTTAAAAAAGGTCGTGTTTTTTGACCTGCCCACCCCCTTCAATGCATGCTTAAAATGCAGGTACCCCCCAGCCTAGGAAAGTAGGATCTCTGTGATCTGCAACCGGGCCCCTACAGGTGCTATTTATGCTCACTGAACTTGGAAACCACAGGGTTAATAGCCCTGTCTCTGCGATGGGGAAGGTTTTCTCAAAGGTGCAAAATTTGTACCTGGTCATTATGAATTTGTAAAATTATGAAAAGTTTTTCTTTTTTTTTTTTTTTTTTTATGGAGGAGAAATTAGGATTGAGAGGCAATATTTTAAATGACTGCAAAAGAAAATTGAAGTCAGGGACTTTAATTGGCCACAATCTTGCTCATTATCCTTTAACCATTAGAGTTCAGGGCATGGCCCTTAAGGAAGTTTTCTTTGAGTGCCTTTACAATTCCAATTTCTGGGATTTAGCCACATTTGTTCAGAGTGTAGGTCGTCTAGAGTGTAGGTCCTCTAGGTCATCTTGGCTTCTTGGGGTAGGTTTGATTTCTAATGTATTTATATTCATTCATAAGCTATCTATTTTTGGTACAGGCTAATGTTTGGTCGTGTAGTTTCTTCAGTTACATAGTCTCTTTAATAATTGGTATGTGTGCTTTTAAAAAATGATTGTATGCCTCTTGTTGAATCTTATGATTATTAGCTAAACTAAAAAAAACTACCTTGAATGTACCACCTTTCAGTCCTTGGGTTAGTTTTGTGTATCCTGAAGCACCAAGTTTTGTGAGGCTCTAGTATTAATAGTATTATGAGTATTAATTATGTTGCAAGTATTCATAGGATTCAATACTCACTGGAGACCCGTTTCTCCTTTTTCTCATGTTTTGCTTTCACCATCTCTCCTAACACTCAACCTCAGTTCACTTAGACCTGAGATAAAATGAAGGAAAGATGTTCTTGTTGCCTTTCAAAAGGGTTTTGTAAAAATACCTTTCTTTTCCTTTCTAGGACAGACAGAGGAGGGGTGTGGTGGTCCAGACTCCTAATTCATAATGCCTTTGCATATTTTGTTCTGTTTTTCTGAGTAAAATGTGTGTATTTTGAGCATTTGATCACTCCTTTTCTCATTTACTGGAAGAAGAACGTGTCTTAACAAAACAGTCGTGCTAAGAGGGCTCCTGTTTTGAGGCAGTTATGGATTGATCCTATCCTGTAGGTGTCTGCTTTGGCAAGGAATGAGTTAAAGAGACTTCTTTGAACCTGAATGTACACACGCACACCCTGCTGACTCCTAGGTGTGTGTCACTACACCCTGTTCTACTCTTGACAGACTACTCCTGTCCTGTTTAACTGGTGAAGGTGGTTCTGGTTTGGTTCAGTGGAGCCTGTGGCCAGCTGACTTCCCTGGCGCCATATGCAAAGTTCGCGCTGTCCCTTGCGGGTTACTGAGGTGGAAAATGGGTTCTGTTCTCTATTTCCCAGCTGTTTCCAACTTCTTACCCTTTCCTGAAGACTGAGCAAAACATAGGTTGTTTATTTGGGGATTGTTTTATTCTATAGTTAGTTTTGAAATTGGGTGCTTGTGGATTTTGCCTCGCTGATGGATTGAGATGGCAGACAGAGCCAAGAGGAAACCTGCCGCAAAGGGGTATTACTCTTTCTCTGGTACCTCTCGGAAGGATTCGGTGAAGGCGCTGAGGTTTTCCAGGTCACTGAACCTCAAAAGAGTCACTTCAGGAATCGGCAAAAGGCAGGTTGGTACAGAAATTTCCGACCCCTTTAAAATTTTGTTTGGAGTTGAAAGTAACACGTATTCTTTTTGTTTGTTCCTTGATATTCTCTTGAAAAGTTTTTTGATTAATTTTTGAACATTTTTGTATGGCTTCAAAATTATACTGATATTTTCTGTGCCGTCAATCCACTGGTGGATGTTGATTATTTATTAGTGTTCATGTTCATTCATTATGAGGGTGTAAATTACCATGGGTCACCATGCTAACGGTTGTAATGTTAGCAGAAGATTCCAATTACTAACATGGTTTTAACGAACACTCTCATGCTACCCAAACATCTAAGATGGTTGGTTGACCTTTATGCATAAACAAAATATTAGAATAAAAACAAATTAGTACTTAGATAATTTCATAGGAATAGTGTTCCATATACTTGTTTGGAATTAAATTTACTTTTCCTGAAGAATACTTTGAAGCTACTGAATGGAAATATAAATGACAGGAAGTGATTCTGACTCTGTGCTTTCAGTATAGCCTGTTCCAACAATACATAGCGTATCTTTTAACAGTATTGTCTGTTCAAAATTAGATTCCTTTCTTAATGTTAATCTTTTAAAAGTTAGATTCATTTTCTTAATATTAATCTTTTTGGAGCTAGTTTGTAATTACCTAATAATAATAATAGAAGGTAAAAATAACACCACACATAAAATGTAATTTTTTTCCCTTTGTAACTTGTTTTTGGATGAGTGCCATGGCTCACATGTGCCCTCTAGTGGTCTTTTGTTAGAACGGTTGTTTTTGAGCTGCGAAATCATTGAGAGTTAGTCTTGACATCTGTGTTCCAGCCAGGAAAAAAATGGTGCTTTCGGTATTACAGATAAATTTGTTAGAACTGTTTCCTTATTATTCAAATTCAACTCAGATAAGTGGTATTCTGGTCAGTTTATGAGTGATATATGTTTTGGGAATATCTCTTAAGGGTTTATACACCTGAACGCTTAATATTAACATGTATCATCAACTCTACATTTATTTTGGTCCTCACATGTTTGCTCAATCTTGAATAGTTTTGGTTTTATCTTTCCTTTATTTTCCTTATGGTCATGGGGAACATCGACATGTTGGAAATTAAGTTTGAGACATTCTGAATCTCTAATTGTTTTATAAATATTTCCTCCAGCAGAAATCACCACTGTGATTATAGACGTTTGTTGGTGAAGAATTTTCAGGGGTTATTCAATATGATGTTCAGATTAATGTAATTTGAGTAAAGGCACAGAGTAAAACCTGTTTTTAAGAAGTTAAAAAATGCGTACTGAAAGGAATACTGTAGATGAATGAGGAAATCAGGTATTGAGAGTTTGAATATGAGTGTCTTGTATTGTCCTTACAGATTCCAAGGATTCCGTGGCGTTGTTTATAGAAGTAGGGTGTTGACCTAGAACTCATGCCAAAGTCCAATTTGTTTAATTAAATTCTGCTGAGTATTTCTAACTTCGTGCCCTAAACTACTTCTAGTTGCTTGTTGTTCCAGTGGCACTAATAATAACGATGGTGTTCTGCTCTTGCAAGCATGCCTATAAATTAAGTTCCAAACTGGGTGGTAAAAGGGTGTTACTTATCTTAGAGATGGGTTGTGGCCTTTTGGAGCGTGCACGAGAACATTGGTGGTGCAGGTGAAGAGTTCATCTAGATTTTGTGCACCAACTTCCTGGATCATTTTGTTTATACTACCCCTTAGTTTAACCTATGGGAAATAAACTTTCTTCCAAAAAGCCACTCTCCCCAGGTTGGGAGATTTCTCATTTGGATTGGAGCAGGCTCTCCTTAGTTATTTTTAAGTTAATATTGTACGGAGTGTTGGGCATCAGTTGTATTTCTCAGTTCTCCATTGGCATTTCTTTATTCGGGTGATTTGGTCAGAAACGGAAGCCAATTTTAAAGTAGGCTGAGATAACTTTGGATTTAAGAATAGAATATTCCAGAGCATTGAAGACGTAGATATTCAAGGGAAATGGATGTAGGAAAAGACTGCTGAACACACAGTTCAATCACAGAATCAAGCAGATCCAAGGTCTTTAAACTTTATTCTTATTCCACATCCCTTAGTCCAGATAGAAATTTCTCTGCAGCGTAATAGTAAATGACACAGGCTTCGGATACCAAAGTGCAGAGGGACCCGCATGGAACCATTGCTCATTTTGAAGAGAAAGCTTAGGTCATGTCATTGGAGGATTTATATATTTTTTTGAAAGGCAGCAGTTCTTTTACAGGGAGCGTGTTTATTGAAACAAACAAAGTGGGTCTAATGCAATTGAAATTAGGGAATGCCGAGCATATTAGGAACTGCTGTCGTACACGATCTCCGTGAAGAGCTGTTTCTATAAGGATGTAAAAGGGATAGACCATGCTGCCTGGGAACGTGTAGTTGCCTGGTTAGAGTGAGTGGGTGCCCAGCTGGCGGTAAATTTGTTTACATTTTTGGGTTGTGAACTGACTGCACCGTAACGTATGTTAATTTCGCTTTAAAAGTCTTCAGTGTTTTGTACTTGATCGGAAGGGCGGGAGAGAAGGGTAACGAGTCAGCATAAAAATAATGCTGGCCGAGAAAGGGGGAGAGGTGATTCTCTTGAATAAAAGCCATGTGTAACTACACCCAGTTTTTTGCCCGTGATATGTAGATCTTAGAATTTATCTTAGGGACTATAAAACATGTTTTTGAAATTCATGATCCGCTTGTTTTTCACTTTAGAAATGCTGCTTCTGGATTCTTACAGAAGTACACGTTGCACAGTTAATGCTGATCTTTGCAATAGATGGAACAGTGGACGTTAGCTCTTTTTTTTTTATTTATTTTTTTATTTTTTTATTTTTTTTTGAGACAGAGTCTTACTTTGTTGCCCAGGCTAGGGTGAGTGCCGTGGCATCAGCCTAGCTCACAGCAACCTCAAGCTCCTGGGCTCAAGTAATCCTTCTGCCTCAGCCTCCCGAGTAGCTGGGACTACAGGCATGCGCCACCATGCCCGGCTAATTTTTTCTATATATTATTAGTTGGCCAATTAATGTATTTCTATTTTTAGTAGAGACGGGGTCTCGCTCTTGGTCAGGCTGGTTTCGAACTCCTGACCTTGAGCTATCCACCCGCCTCGGCCTCCCAGAGTGCTAGGATTACAGGCGTGAGCCACCGCGCCCGGCCTGGACGTTAGCTCTTAATAGAATCCTTTTTGATTTGGAAATACATAAAATTTCAATTTGACATTTTTACCCTTTGCAGTTGCTACTCACCCTGATGTTTAGATTTATCTTGTAGCATTATATAGTAACAGCAGTGCCTTGATATTTTTCTTGATGTTAGTCATCTTCTGGAGTTTGAAATACAGTATGTATTACTATGATGTATATGGTAAAAATTAGTTTTTTTACCACTACATTTTAATGTGAAGCACCAAACACCTTTAAATTTTTCTTAAATTAAGGTTTGAACATTGCGGAAGAGACGATTACTTGGGGAAATAGGTTTTAAATTCGTCGTCTTTTAAAGTTTGACTTTCATGTATCGTTTTATTTTTCCCTACCCACATTGGTCTTTTATGTGGTTTGAATATCTACCTGTACAATTGCGTTCCCTGACCCAAGCTATTTTTTAAAAGCAAAAAGTAGTGAACTTATTAAATACTTCATCGAGCATCTTCCCCTTTCATTGGAGCCACTACTTTGTAACAGAAAAAATACACACAGGCAAAAAGCCGACAGCAGCTGTTTTATGCTGTGTTTTGTGGCCTAAACACTTCTTTTGATTTGAAGACTGCAATTCTTACATGGCGATGTCGGTAGCTTCTGAAAGAGCAGGCAGTGACAGGTGCTCTCATCTGACTGTCCAGCGACGCTGGAGTTGGTCTGATCTCAATGTAGTGAACTTGATGGCTTAACAGATCTTGTAGTGAACTTGGTGGCTTTAAGAACCAGTTCTTAAAGTGGGAAGATAGAAATGCATTCTAATCTATTTTGCCAGGCTCTGTTTCAAACAACTTTCGTGTGCTAATGATCTCAACTCCTATACTGTTTGCCTCACTCTTAAAAACAAAGTTGGAAACATAAACAAAATTCCTCTTTGCTCAAGAGTAGGGCTTGCAATTGTTCTCAGGCAGAGTTGGGTGGGACCCAGATTTGACTTTAGATATATCTAGGAATTTTTTAACCACCTTTGAACCAGATGCTTACAGATACTGTAAAAGAACACACACACACACACACACACCCGCCAACCCACCCACTCCACAGATGCCCAGAAAATACTGGGACTCAAAATCTGAATCTGAATTGATTCGTGATGGGAAGGGTGGGGGCTATTTCCTCTCCCAAAGGTCTCCATGTGAGTCTGGTGGAAACAACTGACCATTGCCAGGTGAAGATACTGAGCTCTGGAGAAGTCAGGCCACTTGCTGAAGACCATAGAACTATTTAGTGGTAGATTTGAGAAAAAACACAGGAGCAATTGAGCAATTTACCTGTGCTTTCCCCGAGAAGATATTGGAAGCCCAGCAGCTCTGAGACCTGTGAACATTACCTGCCTGGAAGCCTTCGGCGGCTCGGGGAGCCGGCATGCACACGCTGGCCGTGCTCTTGTGTTAGCTTTTGTGAAGGTGTCCGCGTGTTCGGAGGCATCTCGAGTTCTGAGGCAGCATCTACAAGTGCACAGAGGTGACTGTGCATGGAGACAGGACAGCTAGCCACTGACTGTCACTCAGATTCCTGTGCCAAAAATGGTCTTTATCAGCATTAACAGCACGGGGTAAGCTACCTTCCTTTGGGTCAAAATTAAACAGTTAATATTGAAGCCTCCCACCCGATAACTAATTAAAAATCTAGCCCCTATAACATAAAGCATGACGTTGTTCATAATAGTCATTCTGTGGTTATCTAACTTCGAATAGCTTTCCAGTATAAACCTTTGAGAGAGAAATTTGTCAAAGAATATTTTTCTAATTCTGCCTAGTACAGTTTTACTTTTATCATAGGATTTGAAAGGAACATTTTTAATAAGTGACTTTGGAATATGTCTTACACCTACATTTGAAGACCATCGGAGGTGTCAGATACCTTAGATAAATTTTTTTAAATCACATTTCGATGCCAGTACTCAAATCATCAAAACACCGGTGAAACAGCCATTTTGTAAAGGATCCTGTTTCTTTCCATTAGCTCCAAGCTCATTATCACCTCCTCCTCTCTCACAGTGTGCAAGTTTGTTAGTAGTAGGTACAGGTACTTTCCCCCTTCTCTTTCCTGGCTGCTGTGTTGTCACTGGTTGTGTTCATTGCTGTGTCCGGTGATGCCTGGCACCCAGGAAGCACTCAGCGAACACGTGTTGAATGAATGGATGAAATAAGTGGAAATGAATTAGCACCCAAACTACCTTTGCCTTGAGAAGATCCTGTTGTGCAAATAAGTTTTTTCTTCTTCTTCGGCTTATCCGTGAAAATCTGAATATTTACCATCAGATACAACTTTACGAGGAGGCGGCTTTGGAGCGTTCTTTTCTTCCTGTATTTGAAGATGTTCATTTTTATGGGGATCACAGTAATGAAATCCTACAAAGCCAGGTTTGGAGGAAGAGAATTACCTGTTTTTCATCTCCCCCCGCCTCTCTCGGCTCTTCCTGGATTTTGAACTCTCTTGAAGCTACTCAGGTTTACGGGGACTGTGATGGACACGGATGTTCCAGTTCAGGTCTTTCATGGCTGTAGTAGCCATGGCGTGTCTACGCCGGGCAGGTTATGTCAGGCAGGCAGTTTGCATCATAGACGATGCTGAAGTGGGTGGAGAAGGGTTCTCCGTAGAAAGATGTTCCTTTTTTAGATTTATAAAAACAAACATTTTTGTGTGACTAATTGTTGAAATCTTAAGATGAACTTGGTTAGCCACATAATTAGTATATATTGTGTGAATATATATGCTACTGTTTTAAAAACAATCATTCATGACTCCATAATGTACTTTTTATACTTAAAACAAGGATTTTTTTTTTTTTT
>VBSM01003148.1:8072758-8093667 GCA_008086735.1 Cheirogaleus medius | reverse complement strand
ATACATAACCTTAACATTTGTACCCCCATAATATGCTGAAATAATAAAAAAAAACAACTTGCGGTATGTTTTTCCTACGTGTTTTTACGAGGAGGGTGGTCATAACACATGCTGCATTTTCCTACGCATGCTTTTCCCAGAAGAGATTTGGTATCATCTTTACCCACCTTCATGCCTAATCAGGTCTTGTTTCACAGATTAGAATAAATTTGAGAGCGAGGAAATTTTAGGTATTATGTTAAATGGCATGAAGACCCTGAGCCTAGTTAGAAATAATCTTTGAAATAACTTCATGTAGCCATATTTCATATTCCTTTTCTAAGCATCAGTGAAAGAACTTAATTTTATTCTCCCTGGAGGGAGAACTATAAATCATATAAATGGTAACAAAGACGAAAAAATGTTTGTGGATGATTGAACTCCATTTATAACTGATCTCCAAGTCAAAGAAAGCCCATCGAAAGCATAAGATTTTACATGGTTTTGTAAAAGCAGGTTGAAGCGACTATACTAAGGATAACCAGCTGCTGTTTTGTGGCATTTTTATTTCAAAATACCCATCAAAGAGGAAGCTACACTTTTCTTGTTGTGAGGGTGTGATTCACACATTGTCCAGCAGAGGTCGCTGCCAGTTTGCGGTTGGGCATCCCTGTTGGCAACTGAGGGAACCTGTGTCTCTGAACACTTCAGGGGAAATTGGTCTGAGCGTGATGTGAAAATAGTTAGATTTTATTTTAGAATGTTGTCATGAAAGTTGTTATAGGTGTCATAATAGCATTCGTAAGGTGTCTCAGAAGCTATCGCTGTTTCCTGCTACTGAGATGCACTGAACATTTTGCAGGTAGCAACTTGGGGCAGTTTATCACATACGGGGGCTCTTACTAGTCCCTACTCTGCCCTCCCCTCCGAATTGGCTTTGCTTTATAAGGGAAGTCTGCCTGCTTATGAATCTAGGGGGAATATTTAGTTTTCAATGGTTGTGTAACAAGACGGTGTCTTCATGACTTCCTGTGAATTTCCTGATTTTTTTTTTCTGAAATTTCAAGTATTTCTTGGCTTGCTCTGAATCCTGGGATAAGATTAAGTTTTATGCACAGTCTACTTTCTTCCTTCCCACAACATCCAGATTATTTTTCAGGTAGTCATCGTCTACTAGACTGACACGGCCATTATATTCTGTGGACTTCAAATTGTCACTTGTTCCTCCAGCATAGGAGTGGTCACAGTGAATCTGTGTGTATGTTGCATGCGCTTGTAGGGACAGAGCTTTTTAGGAGGTGAAAGTCCTGGAGTATATGTCTTGCCTGCAACCTTGATCATCTGAAGCTTGTAAACTACCATTGCATTTTTGGAAGCGTTCACTTAATTTTTTTTCTGAGGTTCACTTTCTTTCCCCCCTCACCCTGGTGACAGGTGTTGCCTGCCTGCTGCGTCGGGGCTGCCGTGCCGGCAGCAGCCGCTGGGGGGCAGCGTGCTCGCACGGCAGCCGGTACGGGCCTCCTTGGCCGGCTCTTGCGTTGGCAGGTGTAGGGGGGCTTCTGAGAACAAAGCGCATTATTCCTGAACGCCGAAACCCCTAGTGACAAAGCATTGTAGTAAATTCAAATACACGATCCGGGGGAAATTCTCAGAGCCCCTGCGAGGATGGTCTCCGCGGCGGGCCCGAGACACGGGATCACTTGTAATTAAAATGCACACTTGTGGATGGGGGACGAGTGCTCATGTTCATGGACGTTTCTCATTGTAGAACTTTCCAGATATGTGGCAGGCTTTTATGATAAGGGAGCTTTTTTTTTTTTTTTTTGGTTTGGTTTTCTCCCTTTGAATAGTTGCGAGGCGTAGAGATAAGATGAGTTGGTTGGGAGAAAAGCTTGCGCGCTGGCTTCATCTTTGTTTTTTTGAAAAGAATGGAAAATACTTGCAAATAAAGGCATATGGATTACGTTATCCATCTTGTGGGAAACTATGCTTATAGCACCTGATTGAGTCCTGGCTAACAGGTTTATTTTACTTATTGATTTCTGGAAACAAAGCAGGCACAAAACCGGATCATTTAACTCTTTCGATCCTTGCAAAAGGGTGTGATTACACCTTTAGATTTGTCTTTGTCAGTTGTGTGACATGCCTTGATTTTAAGTTCCTCGCTTTTAGGGTCCACGCCTTCCTCCCAACTTTCTAACTGTCTAACAAAGAGCTGGGAATGGATAAGGCTCAGCAAACATTTGTCTAGTGGGTTTTTATGTTACGAGCGATTGCACAATCCCTTTGCCCTCATCACTTTGCACGTGGCACGTATTTTTCCCCAAACTGTGCAGGGATGCTTGAACACCTTCGCCTCAGCCACATCCTCTGCCCCACCTTGTCTTTCTGTCCTCGTTCTCCGCTGGAGTGCACACAGGCAAATTAACGCGGAGACAGAGCCCATTGTGAAGTAAATCAATTTATTCTAATTGGGTGACAACATTAGTCTTGATGGGAACTAGCACGTCATCTTCAGCATCACTGTTATACTTTGACTCTTTGTGAGATGACTCGGGGTGGTTATTTTCCGTGCTCCTGCCTGGCTGAAGCGTTTGTGCAGCGACGGTCTCAGTTCACTTGTTTTATGCCTTCGAAGCCTCTCTCCAGTGGCTTTGGGAGATCTGGCGATGAGGCTGGGCACAGAGCCAGCGGTGGAGTGTAGTGCCTGATGCTGGCGTGGCCCTGAAAGGGTCAACAAGAAAAGAGGTGTCAGGTGTGGGCTGTGATGGAGAAGGTAGGGTTTGGGGGGGCTCGTGTGGAGTCCTGTGCGAGCCGGTGTGCATTTGGGTAACTGAGATGATGCAGCGATTAGGGCAGAAAAGGATAAAAATCTGGGAATGCCAAGTGTTGCTGGAGCCCATAGAAGGCTTGTATAGGAGTGTGGGCTGATTATTGGTTTGGCTTACACTGATAGAGACTTTCAACACATGGAAGGGCTTCTTCAGTCTGTCCTCCAGGCTGGGAATGTAAGACCATTGAAGGTTTTTGGTTTTGGCCCCCACCTTGCCCCACCTTTTTTTTAGAAGAAAAGTAAATTAAGACAATTAATCTCTACCATCATTAGAACCAGCTTCTGCCAAGGCAGTGTTGTGTGGTGGGCTGTGTCAGGCCTGGGGTAGAAGCCTGGTCTACCCACAACTGGTCAGCTTCATGACCTCAGGTAGTTCCAGAACCTTCCTAGTCTTTGTCCACTGATTTGTAGAATATCAACTCACACAGCCAATGTGAAGATTAAGGTCTGCTGTGTTTGTAAAAGTCCAGCACAGCATCTGGTCCGTACCAATAGGTGCTCACTTGTTCCTTTTTCTTTCTATGTTATCCTTTAAAATGGAATGACCAGCAGAGAATACAGAGTGAAACCAAACCTACTGAGTATTGTCCACATGGTAGTTTACTGACCTCAAGGAATGAGCCATTCAGCAGGTTTGGTCGATGTGTTCAGAATAACAGGTGACATAACTCTGAGTCTTACTGTGCACTGGGTTACTGCTCCGAGCGCTTTATTATCTCAGTTCTTTTAACAACCCTGTCACATTGGGACTCATCACCCCTGAGGTCACTCAGGACAGACAGAAAGGTTCAGAAACTTCCCCATGCTGGGAAGAGGAGCTGGGGGCTCACATGCCACTGTCTGGCTCCAGGGCACAAGCTCAGAGAGGTCGCCAAGAGCTGACCTTAGCAGAGATAGACTTACTTCATCGTACTTTCTGTTTACTACGATTTGCAATACTCTGCCTTGTAGCACTTTTTTTGCAAATATAATCGGAGCAATAGGCCATAGGGTAGAGCGAAAGCACCCCCAGGGAGAAGCCTTGGTTTAGTCCACTGTGCTTACACGTGAGCAAATCGCTCATGTCGGGTTCTCCTCCTCCTGTTCCGGGCGGTGTTTTCAGTAGACAGGTCGGGAAGGTCTGCACATGCTCTGTAACCGCAGCGACCGTTTAGAGACCAGGTGGAGGCTCCCATTCCTCAGGTGGGCTTTAGCCATTAAGCTCCATTGAGTCCCGGGACTCACACTTTGCCTTGAGTGATGCCACCACGGCTCGCTTCATTCCTATTCAGGATGTCACCTCTTTGCTTTTGGATGCAGTTTGGCCACAGCACCTCAGCTTCAATCTGAACTAGAAATCACCCACCGAATTGAAAAGGCTCCTGGTTCTGGAAATGGCATTTTGCAGCCTTCATTCCATCCGTAATATATTTGAAAGCACCAACGCCAGGTCTCTGCAAAGGACAAATCTGTCTCCATGTTTCATTTGCAGATGTTTTCATTCTCAGTTATTTATTGTGCATATAAGAGCGCTTTTGACCTGTGAGTGTTTCCTTCTTATGCAACAGAAAAATTCTTAAAGACCTTGTACCTGCCCTGTGCTCAGTTCTTTTCCTTTACAAGCCTGAGTAGTTGTTGCTTAACAGTAGTGCATGCTTATGAAAAAAGCAAATAGAGAAGTGTGTAAAGTGGAAAATAAATAACAATGTCCTGAATACCACACCCCGCTTTCCTCCCCTGGAGGGAAAACATAATTATCTTTTTTTTTTTTGCTATTTCCTTCCAGAAATTTTCTGCACATATATGAGCATTTTAAGCCCACCCACCCACACACACACACACACACACACACACACACGGCTTCCTGCTATACATACTGTTCTGCCAATATATCTTGGATATGTTTCCGCATCAGCAAATATAGATTGACTTCATCTGTTAACAGCTCCTTAGTAATTAGGGGATAATTTCCCACAACTCCCCCCCCCCTTTTTTTTTGGTTTTAAAACAAGCTGCTTTGGATACATTCCCAGGCTTCTCCCCATACCACTTCCTATCTTCGGTGGTCTTCTAGTTCTGCTTCCTTTAGGGAAAGAGCTTCATCTTCTCATGCCATCTACTCCTAATGCGTTGTAGCTTCTGATTGCCCAGTCTGTTACTGATTACCCTTTCAATAAGGAAGGGACGGGGCGAAGAACCTGGGCTGGAATTAGGCAACTGCAGTGGAATATGGAATTGGAGTCTAGACATACAGAAACAGCCTTCTATTCAGTCTCAGTTGGAGGAAATGCAAATTAGAACCACGGTGAGCCATCGCCTCCCACCTGTTAGAACAAGTGTTGGTGAAAAGGGTACCCTTGGGGCATCATTGGTGGGAGTGGAAGTTGGTACAGCCACTATGGAAAACAGTGTGGAGGTTCCTCAGAAAACTAAAACTACTGTAAGACCCAGTGATCCCACTTCTGGGCCAGTTCCATGCTCAGTAAGCCCAGGCCCGTGGGGTGTTGAAATGTTCTAAATTTTCAAACTCCTGGAGTATCATTTAGATCACCTGTCCCATCTCACCTGGCCCTCATTTTGATGGGCCATAAGTTTGGGCGACTTGTGTAGGAGCTGCACATTTATGTGAGTAATACAGGCCAAGATTAACTGACCCCACTGGGGGACAGCTGCGTGTATTCTCATGTATTTCATTTTATTTATTTTACATTAGATATGTAGATACCTATCTACACATACTAAATATATTCAATATTTAAGCATACTCTATCTGTAGTGTTTGCTTAGTGAATAAATAAGCACTATGGACCACTGACCTCAAGAATATGAAAAACATTACCCTAAAAACAGTCTTCATATCTCCCAGTAAAAGCTGAGGGTTTAGAATATTTTAGTGCTTATTGTTTTCAAACAAGTCACTAAACGGAGGGTTATGACAACCAAATGAAGTGTTTTATCTTAAGCATTTGAGCCACTGGGTGGTCTCTTTTTAATGGGTCCCAAATAATGCAGCGTAATATTAATTTCCATCAATCTATGCACATACATATGAAATGCACAACTGAGGCCCTCTTTGTAGGTTTCATCTAGCAGTTTGGAAAAGATCTTTTTGGGTTTGCAGTTAGCGATGCTCTCAGTAGAATGACATATTCCCAGATCTTTGTGTGTGTGTGTGTGTGTGTGTGTGTGTACATACGTGTACATGTATAAATTAAGAGGAAAAATCCCCCTTTGTGCTTTTGCATTACTTTGTACATGCAGACTGAAAGACTTCCTTCTTTTTTTGGCAAGGGCCATAAAGGGAGATCACATTAGTATAACCTTTGCCTCCTAAGGTGTGGATGAGTGAGTTGTGGTTGGAATTTAATTTTAACAGGTTTTATCAAACTGCTAAAAGATATTGAAAATGTTTAATACGAGAGTCAGGGGCAGTAAATCACACTCAGGCTTGTTAAAATAGATGTCCACAGTGTATGGGCGGATGGAGCACGTGTTCCTGCCCAGGGACTTTTCATTACTGCACCAATTGGGTACATTATTCTCACCTCGTAACTCTGTGATATTAGATGGCTGGTGGAGACCGTGGTGACGGAGGGATTTAACACCCCTCTCTCCCCATTTTGGGGGAGGGCTTAAAGACCTATTCTTTTACCCATTTGTAGGCCATTTGGCTTTGCACAGGGATTTTAAAAGATCATATTTGAAGGATGTAAGCAAGTAATTTTTGCGTCACCTGTTACATTGACTGGTGTCTTGTGAACATTCCTGGCTGTAATGCATTTTTTTCCTTGTTGTTCATTTTTCTCTCCCCCCCTTTTATGGTGGTTGCTATTCTCCGATTTTTTACTGTCTCGCTTGCCATAGTCATATTTGCTCGGAACACAGGTGTAGCAGCCGCCCTCGCTGCGTGGCATGGTTGTCAGAGCCCGGTGCTCTGTGGTCCCTGCCTTTCAGGCTGGAGGAAGGGCAGGGCTACCTCATCTCTCCGTCGTCTAATTCAGCTGCCGAGTCCAGCCCCGTGGTCGGGACACAGCCGTACCCATTCATTTACGTGCCGTCCGCGGCCACTTCCCACTGGTGTGGCATTGGGCGTTATCGATCAGGTGCGACAGGGGCTTACATGGCCCACAAAGCCTGAAATACCTACTGTCTGGCCCTGTGTAGGAGAAGTTTGCTGACGCTTGGCCTAAATCATAGCAGACATTCGATACATGTTGAGCGAATGAACGTATTAAAGGCTTCCCAATCAGGTTTCACTTAACATGTAAAGAAAACCACTCACTGGTCTGTGGTGTGTGGCTACTGATACACCCTGTAGTCACATGCATCAAAGCACACGCTTGAGCTTAGACCATCCACATGCACCATCCCATCCATTAGTAAATGGAGATCTCGTCTAAGTTCTGTGCAGTTCCTCTCAATAGAAAAAGGGAAGCATTGGGGAAGAAGTTGCCCAACTTCAGAAAATATCCCCAAGTAGCACGGATGAACAGCCCGCGTTCGTTGTGAATTGATCCCGTAATCTTGGCCGTCCAAGTCCCAGGAGGGTTGGGCGGAGCGGGGCACAGCGAGAGATCTCGGCGTTAGCTCCAAAGGCCGTCTCTGCCCACAGAGCGAGCTCGCCAGTGTGAGTGTGGGCAACCCGACTGCCCTTGTTTCCTCCTGGAGGCAACGACCTCATTTCCCACGTGAAACTGTAAAACTATGTGACTGTTTCAGTCGAGGGGCTTGTGTATGGTCTATTAGTTTTGCAGGGATGCCGTAACAGTACCAAGAACTGGATGGTGTAAAACAGCAGAAATTTACTGTCTTGGGGTTCTGGAGGCTTGACGTCTGAAATCGACAAATTGGCAGCACCGTCCTCCCTCCAAGGGCCTAGAGAACAGTCTGTTCCATGCCTCTTCCTACTTTCTGGGAGCCCATGTGTTCCCTGCCTTGTCGATACATTGGTCCAGCTGTTCTCTCTGTACACATCATCGTCTCTCTGTGTCTGTCTTTGTGTTCAAATTCCCCCGTTTATAAGGACATTAGTCATGTTGGATTAGGGCCCACCCTAATGACCTCATTTTAACTTAATTCTATAAAGATCCTGTCTCTAAGGTCACATTCTGACATACAGAGGATTAGGGCTTCATATATATTATTAGGGGGACACTATTCAATCCATAATCAATGGGTATCTTAGATCCATATAATTTGAAAGGATGTTTGTCTTCAAAAGTGGAGTCTTCTTTATAAAAATATGGCCAAATTAAGGCAACATAAAATTCTGAGTCCAGAAAATCCGGAACAAGATTGCTTCAGCTTTATAAACAGTCTCAGGTGTTGATTTATTTAATACCTCGGATGTGCACATTCTATAATTCATAGTTTTGAGTGTTAGAAGGGCCTGTTTTTGAAACTTGCCCTGAAATTATAGTACACGCAAGCGTGTTAGACTTTTGAGGATCATCACCATGTTCTTCTCGTGTTTTGTCATTTCCTTGGCTACTTTTCAGATGTTTGTATCCAAATATGAGTTAGGGCCCTCAAACCAGTTGGAATTTTCTTGTTCGTTTTACCTCTTGGTCATAACAGATATAACATATGCTTTGGGAGTGGTTTCGGAGACTACATACCGCCACAGTGTAGAGTTCTGAGTGAATCACAGAACGACGTCCAATTACGATGTTTGTTCTCTTTGTCTCTGTTTCCTTCCTCAGATAAAGATCAAAAAGAAGAAATGTTATTCTCACAGGTAGAGAGGGAAGATGAGAGAAAGAGAGGGAGAGAGACAGGATGCTTTCTCCACACGTGACATAGAGAAGGAGAGAGAAAGTACACATGCTTGATGACAGCGAGCGATTTCAAAAGGGTTGCCAGTGCACCTGCCATTCCACTTGGTTGAACGTGTCCGGGAATGAGTATTAAATGGAGGTGTGAGTCAGCTCTTTTCTCCATGAGAACAGTAAAACACGACTTGCATATGAAATGATTTTTACAGCTTTTCCTTCTGCAGTCAGAACCTGAAATGAGAACAGGCCATGGTCTCAGAACCCACAAGGCACGCTCGGAATTTCTGTCTATCTTCTAGGCTCTTGACAACATCAGGGACCCTCAACACGGTTCTTACTCCCCAAATTCAGTAATGCCCAGTGAGGTTCCCATGGGACCTGAAGGACTGAACTCGGCCCAGGGCCAACCGCTCTGCGGGAGGGCACTTTTCATAGCTCTTGTATGTTTTTGCAGCCCGGAGCTTAGAGCTGCCAACACGCACTTGTTGAAGTCTGGTGACCCACACCCCTGGCCCGAGCCCTGAGAGGCTGATTCACCTGGCAGTGTGTCCCGGGTTGCCTTCTACACGATTCCACGTGACAGGGGTTATCATGCCTGGCTGGGCATGTGGGATGCATGCTTGTCTTGCTGCAGTGGGATGTGGGCCCTGGAGGATGTATCCCTGGCAGCCCTCACTGGGTTGACATCAGAGCAGGGTGAGTGGCTGTTGCTGGCAGCGCGGGGCCTGTCGCTCTCTGGGTATCTGCTCCCCAGAGGGGCCTGTGCAGGGCATCGCCAGCTCTCCAGCCTCTCATCCTTCTGTCTGCAGGGAGGCCCCGAGGAGCGATTGTGAAGAGACCTGTCCTCCTCCTGGTGACTTCTGCACTGGCCTCGAGGGTGTGGTGGTGGTGGGGGTTCTGGGCTCAGTGCCCACCATCAGGTCTTCCTGGGTGTGTTGGCCTCCGGGTGCACCCGGAAACCCACACGTAATCTCAGAGCTCTCACCTGACCCTGTGGGTGACACCACTCACTCTGCTTCTGTTCCGGGTACATGAACAGGGACTGTTTATCCCGACTTTGTGGCTTTGAGCAGAAATCAATCTGTCTGAGAAGGCTCTGCCCTTCGTCACAACAGATCCTTTACTTTGTGGTTTCCACCCGGTTTTCTTTCCAAAAGTTGTTCTTTCCTCACAGCTGGGGGACAAGGGTCAAAGTACACTTAATGTGTAAAAGCGGCTGCTTACGTTCCAACTGCTCCTTTGCTAGCAGAAAGGGCCTTTTAACTTTTCACATATATTTTCCTGCCTAAAACAAAGAGGGCACAAACACTGTCGTGGGAAATACAAATAGTCATGAGATGCAGTTCTGCACCGGAGGACTGTACGTTCTCCTTGGAATTTGACAGAAAACACCAACAGAAAATAATGTGCAGATGGTAGCCATGTGCATGTGATTGTGGGTTCCACAGCCCAGGCAGCTTGTGTCTAGGGACCAGTGCGACAAGGACGGATGAGTGTGGGCCAACTTTGTTAAACAGGCCTGTCTGGAGCAGGCAGAGTGTGGGTCGAAGAGTGGATTGGTTGGTTACTTTTGCTGAGAAGCACCCAGTGAAAGTTTTTCTCAAACTCCTTTTGGTTAACTGTGGGAAGTGTGCTCTTTTCATTCCTGTTCGTTTTTTCAACCGCTTGTTTTGTTAAGTTGGTAAAACAAGCTGGTCCAGAGGTTTCAAATTCAAATGCCTTGTTTTCAATTATAGTTGAAGATTTAAGTTATTTAAAACCGAACATAATCATTTCAGGGGGAAAAGAGTTGGAGGGCCTATTCAAAGATGCGTAGAAGATTTCCCATTTTGGTTTAGTAGTAGCGTTAAATAATGCATATCTAATGTGCATAAATAATCATGCGTCTGCAGAAATCAGGTCTGCTATAAATAGATGTTGTCAGACGGTGAAATGCCGTTCCTTCCACGGGCGGGAACAGCCTTCGGTGGTGTTCTGTGGGCTTCTACCGCATGTGTTAACGACACAGCCGTGTGAAGCACGTATCATTTTTCACTTTCGGGCTGTCGAAGCCCCACTTATATTCCCATATGCTTTCGTGTGTCTTTGTAGGAGCACTCTCAGGGTGGATTTTTGCAATTTCATCACTTTTCTTAGTCTGCCTTCCGGGGCCAGAAACACTGAAGTTTCACATTTGACCTGCTCACTCTTAAACCTCTTGTGCATGGCCGAAGGGCCGCGAGGGGAAAACACCACAGTCCATTTGTCAGGGAAAAAAAGAAATCCGTGACAAAAGATCCTGAAAAGGCCCGATTCATACTCTTCACAGTGATCATTTCAGGAGAGTTATAAGAAATATTAATATGGAATATGTCCTGTACCCTAAAAAACAAAACAAAACAAAAAAACCCCAGGCAACGTTAGTTGTTGAAAGGTTGAATTACTTTAGACATGTCCTCTATTACTGTTCTGTCATAGATTTTGTCCTCGCAAAATAATCTTGTTTTCCCAAAATCTTCATTTTTGTGAAAGAAACTGAAAACGACTGACTGAAGTTTGTCCAATAAATTCATTCAACCATAATTTATTCAGCGTTTTTGTGTAGCCTGATGGACCTAATTGGAATTGATATCTTGCTTACAAATGCAAACTCATTTTTATCTCTGAAATGACTTTCCCCACAACCAAAAAGGAGGAAGAAAAATTTCTCTGGGGACAAATATAATCTAACCCATAATTTTATAACCATTGAGATGGCTAGTTTTTTTAGGTGAAAGTTCTAATGTAGACTTATTTTCAGAAATTTCAAGGAAGGAAACGTAATTTCCTTTCAAATACATTAACTTGCTTATTTGATGTCCCTTTGTATGTTAATTCAGAATATCTTGAGGCTTTGGGTTCTGATTGAAACCAGTGTTAGAAAACCCAAAAGTAATATTTACATAAACTTTATGCCAAATGTATAAATCAGAAAAAATCAGTTTCTTCAGAATAAATGATAATCTTGAATTTCTGTTCCTGGAATGTTTTCCAAATTAAGTTCTGAAACTGTATCTTTCTATATAGAAAGATACTGTATCTTTCTACTGTATCTTTCTATATAGAAAGATACTGTATCTTTCTATATAGAAAGATACAGTTTCTAATAGATGTGTAATATTGCCCTGTTCAGAGAAGTTCCATTCTTTGTTTTAGCAAGGAATGTGGTCGCATATAATATAAACTTGATTTGGTTTAAGTAAATTTCTCTATTGAAAGCAAGTATAAGAATAGCCAGCTTTAGGAATACTTGGTTTTTCTACTGAATTTAGAAATGTGTGAAAATTAAATAATGATTAAGTAAATGATTGCTATTCATGTCTTCATTGAGAAATCTTTTCCTTTAGTTTGCACAGAATGTTATGTAAACCCTCTGAACACCATGGATTGGGTACTTATTTTATCAACATGCATTTTAAATGAAAATATATTTGGGTATACAGTTTGTTTTCCCCCAGTTGTTGGTACTGTGAAAGTAGGTTTAATAAGAAAAAATCCAACATTTAACAAAATGGTAAAATCTGTGTATAATACTGTCAATGGAAAAGAAGACAAACTCCAAAATAATTTAAGGAGGTTTATTCTGAGCCAAATTTGAGGACCGTGTCCTGGAGCCACGCCCAAGAAGCCTTGGGCAAGTGGACTTGCTGTGGTTGGGTCACAGTTTGGTTTTATACATTTCGGGGAGACAGGGGTTACAGGTAAAGTCATAAATCAATGCATGGAAGGCATATATTGGTTTGGCCCAAAAAGGTGGGACACCTCAAAGTGGGGGCTTACAAGTCATAGGTGGATGTAGGGATTCTTTAGCTGACAATTAGCTGAAAGAGTTAGGCTTTGTCCAAAAGACCAGGAATCAGAGGAAAGGAATACTTGAGTTAAGATAAGGGTCTTGTATCCTTCATGTGATGCTATACCGGAATCAGGTTGGGAAGTAAACCACATCATAAAAACCTGTTTACTGAGATGTTTTTCATTTGGAGGCATGACTCACCAGGCCCCCTTAGAGAGGAATTTTTTGGGCAAAGAAAAAGATCAGGGTTTAGTCTTCCACATGATTACATTTGTGTTTATTGGAATAGTCTGTCATGAAAAATTCTAAATAACATGACATACCTGTTCCTTTAGAAAGTATAGGGTTTAAATTATCAATGAACTGGTTTGTGTAAGAGGCGTGAAGGTTAGAGGCGCTATTCCTTTCAGTTTGTGGTTTGCATTGCGGTGTTTAGGTTCTGTCTTGGGCATTTTCGATGGTGATCTTGAAATGCTGGGTATGTCTAAATATGTCATGTTCCAATGTTAAACATTGGAAACTACCAATTCTTTAATGTGTCCTGCCAGATTAAATCTTTTTCTGTGCAAACCTTAGAATAGAGGTAGCATCTTCTACCATCTCTGTTGAAAGTTTTCTTTTCTTTTCTTTTTTTTTTTTTTAAGAGATTGGGTCTCATTCTGTTGCCACTATTGGAGTGCAGTGGCATGATCATAGCTTACTGCAGCCTTGAACTCCTGGCCTCCAGCTATCCTCCTGCCTGAGCCTCCCAAGTAGTTGGAAGTACAGGTGTGCATGCCACCACAGTAGCTAATTAAAAAAAAATTGTTTTTTTTCTATAGGGGCTGGGTCTCACTGTGTTGCCCAGGTTGATTTCAAACTCCTGCCCTCAAGCGATCATCCTGCTTCGGCTCCCCAGTGTGTTGGGATTACTGGCATGAGCCACTGCCCCTGGCCTGAAAGGTTTCTCTTCAATCTATAACTAGTAAGGAAGGCAGAGCTGCTCCCCTGGCCCAGTCTGGTAAATGCGTCCCATTCTGTATCCCATAATTGCGCAAGTTAAGTGCCAGCAAAGTTGTAGAGCCTTCACTTGTGTGATAACGAGAGAACACATGACAAGATAAAGTCTGTGTGTGGAAGGGAGGAGGGGCAGTGGTGGTGATGGTTCCTGTTCTAAGGTTTTGGGTACATTTTGTCTCATGCGGTTTTCATAAGGAATGAGAGCTGGCTCATTGTTAAAGATTCAAGTTTTTGAATCAGAAATTTCCCACTTTTAAACTTTTTAATCATTTTAATCAAAGAGTGTCATGAAATTGCAAGGTGAGCTTTTTATTTATCTGTTTATCTGTGAGGGTTTTAAGCTGATACAGAAATGCAGGAACAAATTGGATTCTGAGGTTGATGTACTGCTCGGTCCCAATTTTGAGTTACTGTGTTACTCGTTAAACAGCCTCGTTGTTTTCTTTGATAGGCTTTTTAATAAGACATAGTATACATTCCAAATTAAAAGATAGTTATGCTAATATTGATGTCAGCTGTTTTATGTGTTAGCGTTACTGTGAAAAGTTTTGTTTGCAAGATGTGTTCTCCTCCTGGTTCAGATAGGGGAAGAGAGACAGGGTTTCTGTCTCACGAAAACGTCTTGTTTTTCCAGTGATAGTGAATTGGGATTTTCTGGAAAAGAGGCATGAAAATGTGAATGGAATCTGGGATCATCAGTGGGCATAGCTTTGGCTGTCGATGGAGTAAAAGTCACATCTTGGTGGTTAGGGAGGCAGGCAATGTTTTCTTGAATAAATTGGTGGCATTTGGGAGCAAGGAGCCAGCATGACCAAAGGGAGGTGAGATCGTATCACGTGCTGGTGGTTGATAAGCTGGGGATGTATAGTGTGGGTGGTTGTCTGAACAACGTACTTTCTACTTATTTTTAACTCCGTGGGAATGGGGTCCTCAGAGGTGGAGCTGGTAGGGGTGTTGGGGTGTGTGTGTCTTACATATCCCAGGTGCCTGGGATAGGGGTTCCCAGTAGGTGTTTGCTGATTGAATGCATGAAGGAATTAAGCTAGAAGTTCAGTGTGCTGTCATGCAGCAACAGAGCTAGGCTTGCTTTCTACACCCCGGGGATCTGGTGTCAAAAAGAGCTTCCTAAAGTCAGAGCTCGCAAAGATTGCTGTTGGCTGCCTGGGGAGGAAGGGAGTTCCAATAGAGGATGGGCGGTGGGAATATTGTAGAGGACATTCAAAGACGTTTAATGGGTAGTTAAGCCAGGTGATTCCAAAATACTGTTTATGTTCTGAGACTCCATTAAATATTTCAGCATCTTTTGTTTCCATAACAGTGGGAGAGTCACAGGAGACAGATTCAGCAGTGTGTGAACCAAGGAGATTGGGAATACCCAAGCAAGGGCAGGCAGCATCTCAATCTCCTGGTGGTGGTAAAATAAAAATTAGAAAAATAAAAGTTGGCAATTAACAGATTATAAATCTGTACAGTGAAATTGAGGGGATTTAAGCCATTCATTGGCTCAATCAATATTTGAGCGCCCATAGACATTGTAGGTGCCAGAGTTGTCTTTGTAGTTGGGGAGAACAGCAATGCCTTCTCGAAGGGGTGGAGTAGAGCTAGACCTGTAAATTAGAGAATTTACAGGGCAGTGTGGGTAAACTAGAATTACTAGGGCAGTGTAGGTAAACATAGTCCAGTCATGGACTATGGGGCGGGTGGCAGCTACGTGACAGGAATGATGAGGGGTACCCCAGGGACAATGAGGAAACCTTAGGGAAGTTGCTAGCTGGTGAAACCAGAAAAGAGGGTGGGGATCATATTGTGGTTGACCTTGAACAATACCTTAGCATGGAGGTGTCACCTGTATGATGGTCCCTGGAGGGGAGGTATGTATGACTCCTGGGTTAGAAAAGCCCCTGTCTCTGCCAGGCAGAAACGTGGGGCTGATCAAACTTGCTGTGATCTTAGATGTGATATTTGATATTTTGATATTGTCAATATTTTGGAGATCCAATTGGAAATAGTCCACGAGGAAAGATGTGTCATAACTAAAAAGACATTTGAGTTGGTGAGAACGACTCATCGATTTGCTGATATACACAGACATTTGGTTCATTTTGGGTCTGTTCTTTTTTGGGTCCATTTTCTTTTAAAATGAATTCATAGACATTTGCCACAGTGCTATTATTTCTGTTCTGAGATGTCACTTTCTCATTTTTACCCGAACTGTGGCTTACTTTGTCACTGTTATGGCAGTGTTCTAACATGCTGGCTTCACAGTGCAAGATGTCACTTGATGTCACTAAGAGTTGAGAAAATCTATTTTAAGTGGGGTAGAAAAGGAATATATTTTAGTATTTACAGGAGTTGCTGTATTTTCAAGCAAAAGTAAGAAGAATTTCTAGAGCTTGGACACTTGGGCATCTTCTGATACTGGGATGTCTTAAGTCTTTGATTTTATTCATTATAGGTCATCATTAGTGGAACATCATTGAACATTTAATTAACAAATACAATTATGTCTTAAGTTCTTAAAATTTTAAAATACAGATTAGGGAGCCTGAATTTTAGAGGAAGTGGTAGAGGATTTGTGCATTTAAAAGTATTTTAAAGCTCTGAGTTTATAGTTTAGAAAGGTCATAGTTTTGAGGGTTCCCTATGATTTTTTTAGCAAAGTAATTTTTGCACTAGAGAATATATAGTTGAGTGCCAGTATTTAGAGAGAGGCTACAGCTAATACTTTAAAATGTTTTCCTTTTAAAATTTCAAATCAAATTGCATGTATTTAAAATTTTATATCTCATAATTTTACCTAAATTAAGAAATTAAAAAGGAAAAAAATTTAAAATCTGTAATTCTGATCTCTTTAGACTCTTTGTGGTTTGGATTTGCATTTCTCTTACTGATTAGTGATGTGGAACATTTTTTCATATATTTGTTGCTCATTTGTCATCTTTTGAGAAATGCCTATTCAGATCATTTGCCCATTTTAAATTGGATTATTTATTTTCCCCCCTTTATTTTGCCTATGGTTTCTTTGGCCATTTGCACTCTTCTGGTTTCATACATATTTTAAGGTATTTTTCTATTTGACGAATATCATTGGTGTTTCGATAGGGCTTGCAATAATAATTCAATAATCTATAGATTGCTTTGGGTAATATGAAATATACTTAAATTTTTTTAATTTAGAAAGTTAAAAAAATCGGCCAGTATTAAAATGTGGTAAATGTTAGTTCATTTAGCATATGATTTAAAGAAAAAAATAATCTGTATACATTTAGATAACTTGTTAATAAACTGTTTATCATTTTGATCTGTTTTGTTACCCTTGAATAGGACAGTTTGTTTCACTTTGATTTTTCTTATAAACTTAGTTTTTATTCCTTTTTTCCCCATAGTCTTCCTATTTCTTGTTAGAGAACTTCTTGATATTCCCTGAATTTACAGTCTTTAGAACTTTAGCTCCTATTAGCTATTCAGAGCCAGCTCTGAAATAATTTCCCATAGGCTCCTACTCCTTCCTCTAAGAGAATTAGTCCTTCTGTCCCATGCAGTGGAACCAAAGGAGAGCAGTCATAGACTCAAATGACTTTTCATGGACTTGAAATGTCATGATTCTTTCCAAGGAGGAACAAATTTTTAAAGTAGGAAAACATTTCTTTCCTTGAATTTAGCTTGTTACCTTTGAAAGCTAGATCCTGCACACAAGCACGTGTGTGTTGAGTATATATCTTCTCGCATTTCTGTGTTTATAGACTTTTCCTATTAGGATACCCTGGCAGAACATTCTTAGTGATTGTTTTAGTCAGTTGAACAAATTAGTTCACAAAAGCGTCTGCTGACCAATGGAATATAAATCCACAGCTTGTGATACCACATAATTTTTATTTTAAATGTGCTTTTTAAAATTAACATTTTCAGAAAAAGATGCAAAATGGTTTTTGCACATTGACCCTAAATGGTTTCCTCCCTAAACTGAGAAACTTAGAAGCTGATCTCCAGAGAATATGAGACAGAAAACTGTTTCTTAAACCTTTTTAAAAATTCTACAGGAAATGAATTTGTTTGCCCTTTTCCTGTGGTGCCATAGTGTCTGCATTTTCTTTCTGTTCTTATAATAGGCAGAATGAATACAAAGGCCACACATTTGCTAATCTTCCTGATGCTGTGTGGTGCTACGCTGTGGGGTTGAATAATTATGATTAATTGTGAGCCGGACCGTATACATTTCAGAGAGTGGATGGTAATTAAATAAAAGTTAATGATTTTAACATTGTGCTACTGGTATGTATTTATGATACATGGCTCTATTATTCCTACAAGATATACTGTGTAATTGCACAGATGTTGTTGGGCTCAAATTTCAAGCCATAAAAGTGTTTTGGGGCTGCTTTCTAATGAAACTAAGGATTTATACATCTTTGCAACTCACAGACTAGACCTAGGAAACGTGAAACTAAGAACTGAGTCAGAAAGAAAGCAGGTGGTCAGTAGCTCATGTGTGCGCACACGTTAATTAGGAGGCTTTTTTGATTTATTCACTTTACTATGTTTTTACATATTTTTATAAACGCAAAAATGCGTTTATGTTAATGCTTTAAAATAATTTGAAACGACTGAGCAGTTGTAGGCTGGTTCTGAGCATGCCTTTAAGTTCAGGAAAACGATTTTGTACGTTGGACTTTAAGTAGAAATGTTATTTGTCCTATATTTAGTAGCTTTAGTTGATTTACAGTCACCTGTATTGGTGTAGGTTTTGTGTAGCTGATTGCAGAATTATATACACTAAAGAGAGTAATTCAATTGAATTTTTATTAAAGATAAGCAATAACTAGTACTGCTTACTTGATCTGGCTGTTCAAGTACTTAGCATCTCTTCAGTGGTTTTCCAGACCCACAATTGCAAATAAGTTATACTCTCGTTTCTTCCTAGAATGGGAGTAATGATACCTACCTTGCCGCCTTGCTATGATGCCTAGAGGTAATAGTTTTATCCACTGTGTCCAGTGCTATACACCACACCAGCATCAAGCAGCTTTCTGCAACCTTTAGCTCATAAAACATCATTGCTGCCCCCTGGGATAGGGTTTTCCAGATGAGGAAATTATCAAGGTTCACATGACTTCCCCGAGATTGCAGGAAACTCCCAAGTAGCTGAGCTAGGACCCTGCATATCGAGCACCCAGCCTGGTACCCCTCACATGACTGTCATTGTTATAGATCCATAGTGATCATTTTGTAGATCCATAATGATCATTTGGAGAAAGTGAATGAAGAGCCAGAAACTAAGTATCCTTAAAGGTTTAACTGTATTAGGCTTTAAAAAAAAAAAATCATGGTTGTTGTCTCGTAAGGAATAATTTCTCTCTAAATAGAGAAAATATTGTATATTTATTTAAGGATTTGGGGGTATACTTAGAAAAGGATTTACTTGTTAAAATAGTTAATTCTTTTCTTTTTTAAAATTTTAAACACGACTTTAGAACACTTGGGATATACATAGAATTAAATGCACATAGTTCTAGCCCATAGCTTATGCATTGTATGATAGATGCATGCCATATTTGAACTGCTTTATTCTAAATGCATCAAATTCCTTCCCCCTGTTTCATTATGAAAAATTGTTGAGGGACCTCAGGAGTGGAGGGTTCTTATAGTTTGTCTGAGATTCAGATTTTTCTCTAGGCCTTCTATAATTTTATTCTGATTTGCTTTATTTAGAAGCTCGGAAGGAAGGAGGAATTCTAAAAATAGGATTAATCTTCTGATTTGCCAAGTTAATTTTTCTGGCTATATTTGAAATTAAATTTGAAAAGACATTAGAAAAACCTGAAACCCCTCCTTGATGTTTCTTTCCTCGCCGTCCTCAGTGCACGAGTACTCTGTGCGCCTTTTGATGGTTTGGTTTTTCATGTGTTCTGCCTTCCAGTTTTGTTTAGATAATGCTTGGTTAGGTAATATCTCTATAAAAGTTACGCTTCCTTGTAAAATGTTCTGTATTTCCAGCAAAATTTCCCATTTAGACTAACTTATTTCATGGTTCTAGGTTGAGGAATACAGTTGTTTAAAAGCAGACTAACTTAGCTGTTAGGCAAGGTTATGTTTCTAAAATGTCTTCCTAAAGGTAGAAAATTGTGACAGAAAACATTTATTCAGGTATTACCTTATGTTGTTGAAGTAACTAGTAAACATGGAATACCCTTGAAAGCTATAATTAATTGTACCATCCACTAGAGATTTTCCCATTATGCAAGCACCGAAGCATTAATAAACGCAAGGATAAACTGGCCCTTATTCTGCCTAATTCAAAGTGCATGATTTTCTTCCACTTTTGGAAGTGAGTTTGGCAAGCATCATGAACGTAGGCTGAATACAGCTCTCCTAAATCGTTCAAGGACTGGAATATTTTCGGCAACTAGGTCTTTTTAACAAAGAAAAGAAAGCCACCACTTTTTCTGTCATGGCATGAATGTATTTTCCTGGGTGCTGCTTACTTTCTAAAATCACTAAGAGTTGAAAATTTCCAAGTTTGCCATCAACACCCACAGACGCACACACCTCTCTAGTCAATTGAATTTGTAGACATAAATCTTGTGTATTTTCAGTCATGGAAAGATCTGGGTACTTTCTAATTGTTCTGTTGGGTATCACTCTTTATACAACTTAGAGAGTATACCTACTGGTTAATCATACATACATAGCGTTCAACAGTTTCATTTTGCTCAGAAGCAATACACTGAACTGAATAATTATGAACTTAAATAGAACAAAATGCTGACAGCAGCAACATTATCAAAAAACATGTAACTGCTGACATGTGTAGCATATTCTAGGAACACCATAGTCAACCGTGATCATACTGGATCCTGAGAAGTTTTTATATAGACATGCTTTTCTCCCCTTCTTTGATGATTAACACAAGTCCACGTGTAAAACTTTTTGGTTTATTTGATCATCCTGCTAGCTGTCCTCTAAGGTTAGATTTCTTTTAATATTGTCTGCATAACGGTTCTGTTGTTTGAGCAGCCTTCTGTTCTCATAATGCCTGACTAATTTTTGATGAGTGCTGTTCTTTTTGATTGTTTTTTTGAGCAGTGACATAATATAGTGACAATTTGTACGTATCAGAGCATTTCTTATAATAAGGGAACAGTAGTAGCATAAACTGTGGCTTCCTAATCAAGAGCAGTCAGTAACTTTCACGTTACCTTGGTGGTTTGCTAGGTGCCTGGATTATTGATTGGAACTTCAATATGGTTTAATGACTCATCTTTTTGCCACATGCCCTACCTAGCTGATAAATTTACTATTACTTTAGTCGTTGCCAATAGAATGTTCATTGGAAAGTATAGGAATATACTATCAGAGACGAGAGCCAGATGTTGGGGAATCTATCATGAATAATCAGAGCTTCAGTAAAAGACCCTTTGATACAGAGCTCTGGACTTTGAAACAGTTAATTAGTAGCCTCCACATGTATAGAATTCTGCAAGTTTTGGTATGTGTCCACTAAAAATACATGTCACTACTGTTTTTTTTTTTTTTT
>VBSM01003148.1:8049280-8072658 GCA_008086735.1 Cheirogaleus medius | reverse complement strand
ATTAAAAAAAAAAAAACTATCAGGAGAGGGATATAAGCACTTAAGCCCTTGATCTCTTCTCATGATCCTTTACCAAGTGGCTCAATATCCCAGGAATCTGATGTAACTTTAAGGGCAGGTTTTCGTGTTCACAAAATATTGACAATATTGCAATAGGTGGTGCTTGCCTTGCATTGTTTGAATTTTCCATTTTTAGAAAACCTACCCTGCAAACTGTGCTGTGTTCTTTGGTTTTTGAGGTGCTTCAAACTTTCCCATATTAAATTCTTAGAGCTTTTCTTTTATGTATTGGCTATAATTCAGGCCTGCTTTTGGCAGAGGGATCTCATTTTAATGTTGTGTGAATATTAATTAATGCTAGATTCTTATAATTAATTGACCAAAAATAACCCGTGGAGCTGCAAATGTACCTAGGGTTCTAAATTTTCTCTAGAATTGTTAGTTTTAGAAATGTTTACTCTGTCACTTGAGAGGAAATACTGCCTTGAATCCAAAATTAGTTGCCTTATGAATAACTTATTCACATGGTGTCTATGGGTTGTATAGTGCCATGGGTTTTTCAAATGTTATGAGCTTTTTGATGCAGCTTTTAACAGGGGTTATCTACTCAATTCAGAGAGTAGTAACACACACAAGCCAAAGACTCCAATGGGCTTTCTTTCATGGAGAAGAACAGAGAAGTACAGTTGTCCCTTGGTGTCGTGGGGGATCGGTTCCAGGACCCCCATGGATAACAAAATCTGAGGATGTTTAAGTCTTTGATATAAAATGGTGTAGCATTTGCACATAACCTACTTGAAATCATCTCTGGATTACTTATTTTTCCTAGTATAATGTAAATGCTTTGCAAATATTAAATAATTGTTATACTCTATTGGTTTTTTGTTTTGTATTTTTTATTGCATTGTGATTTTTTTTATTGATTGATTTTGAGAGACAATGTCTCACTCTGTCACCCCAGCTAGAGCGTGGTGTCGTCATCATAGTTCACTGTAGCCTCAAACTCCTGGGCTCAAGTCATCTTCCCTCCTCGGCCTCCCGGAATTCTGGGATTACAGGCATGAGCCACTGCATCCAGCCTATTTTTTTTATATTTTTCAATCTGTAGTTGTTCGAATCCATGAATACGGAACCTGTGGATTCCCATAGATGGCTTTAGGAAGGTTTTTTGTTCTTTGTTTATTTTTATGTGAGGGAAAAGGCAATGATTTCTATCTTTCCCAGTTTTCATACTATCTCTCATGCTATATAAATTGTCAAAAATGGTGGGTGTGGGTAATGGTTAGGGAGGAGCTCAGAAGGAATAATGGAGAGATGGTTGTGGGTGGCTGTCAGTGTATTTTAATTCCAAAATGTTTTTATTGGTGTGGAATTCAGAGGAACTGGAAGCTCCCTGCTCTGATCTGTAGTGGCCCATACTGGATCCTCATGGCATCAAGAGGCTTAAGACATGTCAGCGCATGAAGAGTTTGGTTAGCAGCCAGGGTGAGCCACTAAGAACAAATGAGAGTCCTACTCAGGACGAGATGCATAATTAGCAGGGCATGGGCTAGAATGAATGGGCAGGGCACTTTCCAAAAAAATCAGTAAGAATTTCAAGACATCGACAAAAGAGCTTTCAAACCAAGCATGGGAGGCGGTGCTGATGGTTGTGTGGTGACACCAGGAAGCCTGCCCTGCTCTAACTCTGAAATGAA
The DNA here is from genome assembly GCA_008086735.1 of Cheirogaleus medius. Taxonomy (NCBI): domain Eukaryota; kingdom Metazoa; phylum Chordata; class Mammalia; order Primates; family Cheirogaleidae; genus Cheirogaleus; species Cheirogaleus medius. The sequence continues at coordinate 8,070,961 of VBSM01003148.1, read as the reverse complement.
AGAAAACCACGTCAATGTTTCTCAGAAAGCGTTGGTTCTTGATTCTAATGTGAGAAAATTCAGTGGAGGGGGAGTTGACTTAGCACTAACCATTCTGGGTCTTTGAATCAGAGTTTTCCTGGCTGGTGAACCCCTGGCCCTTCCACAGACCGCAGACAGCTCTGGGGAACCTGTCCAGTGACACCAACAGAAGTGGACTTACCATTTCCTCCCTTTTCCCAACACATTTGCAATAGAAAAAGGATTATGCAATTTGCGTGATTATTAGAATTTGTATAAGGCACAGAATATCCTTTTTCTTTCTCCCTGTTCATTCTCCATTTGCACTCTTCCTTCCCACTATCCCAGGAAGTTACTGAATTATTCAAGGTTCCTCTCGCTGTTGCACATTAAGAATTCCTATTGTCGGCGCAAAATCCATTACTCAAGCCTCATCTTGGGGAGGCTGTCATCTTCTCGTTGCTGTTATGACTATGAAATGTTGCAGTTTTAAGCACATGTGTTTGTACCCTGGGGAGGGTTATTTGCCGATACAGATTTCCTGTGTTGTGCATTTACGTGAAAAAAATGCTAGAATTGTTCATGGTTTTAATGTATCCTGAGTAATGACTTTGTGGGTGGGATAGAGTGAAGCTCTGTCAGTTTGGAAATCTGTAAACTGGAGCCAACTTGCTACTGCTTCTCCAGGAACTCAGATGGGCCCCCAAAGACTAAGATTTGTGCTGAAACATACTTCCCAACTTTGCCTCTCACCTGGAAAATAATACATCTGTGCAGAAATCTGGAAAGCTCCTTCCATGCCCCCACTGTGTTAGGGCAGTCTTACTGATATTCTTTTATAGAAATGTAGCTGCTTTTCCTCCCAAGTCTCATGGAAACAACAACAACAACAACAAAAAAAAAACAACCAAAACAAATCCTGGAAAATCGTGCTCCACAACATGCTAAAACTTGATGGAAGGGCGTTGGATGCAGCATGATTTCCTGCTTTGCTTCTGGTCTCATACATATTCCTCCATCTCTTGGTGACTCTGCCCAAGTTAGAGGTACCCACACTCCCATGCTGTCCTCCACCTCCCACTGCAAGCACGTCCCTTTACACACTTACACACATACGTGGGCGTGTATAATCTCCTCCTCTGAAAACTGGAAAGACTAACACACAATACTTGGGTTTGTTGACTGACTCACTTGATTGATTTTGAATGACTATCACTAAAGCATGTTTCATTTGGATATTTCTCTTTTGCTTTTGGGCCCCTTTTTGGGGAATGAGGGAATTAACACCTTTGTGAAGAAGATTTTAAGGTAGCAGTTTTTGGGAGAAAACAAGGTGGTTTTTAAGTTTCTTGTTCTTGAAAGCATCTGGGACTATACAGACACCTTTGACTGCTACCTCTCTCCTCCGGGATTTGGTTATGGAGGAATTGGCTCCAGTGTTGGCCAGTTTTCTCTGTGTAACATGACCCTTCATTATTTTCTGTCATTGAACTCAGGGCAGTGGCCTAAACCACCCTGGCCTCTGCCCACCTCTCTCTTTTTCCCTGTGATTGCCACATATGCATTTTATGTTGTGTGATATATGTAATTTTTTTTTCTATTTCATTCTTTTCCTTCCTGTTTTCTCTGCCCCTTCCACTCCCCGTCTGATATGCTGCGGTGGAGGTTATGGCCTCACATACTATTACACGCTTCTGGTTTTAAAGGTTGTGGCAAAAAAGTGAGTTGTCGGAATCCCTCCTGTTTGCTGATTGCTTTGATAATTGAGGTTCCGTTCTGTGTTTCGAACTCGGATTGACTGGGGAACCCCTTTCCTCAAACGCAGGGTGAAATGCTCCATCCTCAACTGAGCATCTCCTGTCCCATGTGTTCCTTGACTGTTTGCTTCCCTTTTGCATTAATTTGGAGGGAATTAAGCAGAAGGGACAATCTTTGCAAATTAAACCCAGGCACATTAATATTGTCCTTGGGAAAAGAGTATTAACCCCTGGGGCTCTTGGAATGTGTCAAGTCTTCTCTGCCAAAGGCAGGATGCCATCGGGGACAAAGATGAACTCTTAAGGGAAACAAGGATGCAACTTTATGAACAGCAGAGCTTCAAAGTGCTAGGCAGGTGGTCCTTTCTAATTTAAACTTGCAGCCCACCAAGGCGCCATTGCTTCATTCTGGGACGTTTTGACAACCTGCCAGCAAAAAAGTAATTTTCCAAGCACAACATTTATTTTTCTGATACACTCTCTCAGGTCCTATATACTGTGTTTAATTTTGATAGCCCTTTGCTGCTTTGGTACTTGATTACGCTTTCTTCTTTCCATTAATCTTTCTCAACCAAACTACCATTTCAAGGGATAGAACATAATCACACTGGAAATTTAAAAACCACAGCACAGTTATTTTTCACCTACTCTTAACTGTATCTAACATTTTTTTTAAGTACTAATGATCTTGGATACATAGTTTACATTTTTTTGGACCTCAGTTTTGCTTTTTAGCTCGGTGTGTGCATACACAGACGGTAGAGAAGGCCTTCTTAAAAAAAATGTTAAGTGGGAAATACAGTGAAGACTTGATACATTTTTTACTATATATCAACCCACCTAACTGCCACCCAGGTGGAGACATAGAACGTTTTCAGCGCCCCAGAAGGCTGGCTTGTGGCCTGCCCAGCCAGTCCCCTGCCCACTGTTGTGATGTATCACCCTGGATTAATTTTTTGTGTTCTTAAACTTCACAGAAATGGAATCACACCGTATACATTGTCCTGTTGCTGGCTTCTTGTGCTAACCGTTAAGTCTGTGAGAGTCGTCTATGTTGTTAAGCGTGTCAACTGAAGGAGGACAGGATTCATGAATTTCGAAGGGAGAGCTTTATTTCTCATAAATGGTCGCAGCCTGCAGGGTGGCTGTTGTGACAGGCTAGGGGCAGAGCCTCCAGGTAAAGGCATTGGGGACAGGTGTTTATGCTGACAGGGCACGGCCGAAGATGCGTATTTCACAAGCTGTAAGAGGAGTCAGGAATATTCGTGAAAGGAGACACTTACGCGCACGCGCAGTTGAGCTTCCTGCAGCTTCGTAAGTGACGTGTACAAAAATGGCGGCGTTTGCGTGGTCCCGCGGTGGCGTTTTCGGTCCTCTGACATCAAGAGGTGAGGCAGAGAACACGCGACCCCTCACTGCCCATCCTCCATAGACTGACGAGAACCATTCCGTGGTCAGCGGCCTCTTTTGAGGGAGGAATATTGGTCAGTGGTGGTGCCCAAACTGTGAGGGTGTCGCAGCCTTGCAGGGTGGCCATTCTGACTGACTGGGGGCAGAGCCTCCAGGCAAAGGCATGGGGAACAGGTGTTTATGCCGAGGGGGCACCGCCGAATTTGTGTATTTTACTAGCCGTAAGGGGAGTCAGGAATATTCCAGAAAGGAGAAACCAGTGCGCACGCGCAGTTGAGCTGCCTGCTTCATAAGTCACATGTATGAAAAATGGCGGCGTTTGCGTGTCCCGCGGCGGCGTTTTCGGTCCTCTGACATCGAGAGGTGAGGCAGAGAACACACAACCCCTCACTGCCACCCTCCATAGACTGACGAGAACCATTCCCTGGTCAGCAGCTCCTTGTCAGGGATGAATATTCGTCAGTGGTAGTGCCAAAACTGCAAGAAGGGAGGAGCAGCCTTAGGTGGTTGGTTGAAATCATCGGTGGGGCACATGTTTCCAAAAGGCTGGTTCTGTTTAACCCCTAGGGGAAGAAAGCCTGAGGCACTTAAGGAAGGAGAGAGTGTGAGGAGGCTTGTGACCTCCCATCCTGCCATGGCTGGGATTTCCATTTTACACCACCCTACTATACAACAAAATTATATTTATTAATAATCATGGCAGGAAACACATAATATCACAAAAAAAGAAATTCAGTGAACGTTTTATGGTAGTGAATCTCCAATATTTAATTATGTCTACAATACAAAGAAGGAAAAAAGAAATAGATTAATAGTTTCCAGTTAATTTTTTTTGAAAAGCGAAAAATTTATACCCATATAGTGTTTTGCTTTGTTTTTTTTGTGGTTTTTTTTTTTTTTTTTTTTCCTTTTCCCTTCATGACCCTGGCTAGAAGAAAGATGTATGCTCATATCTCGGTCTGTCACAGTAATGAATAACAACATTGCAGTTTCTGTTTGGAGCCTTGTCCAGATTTATCAATGACTTTGTCAGAATTTATCTCTGCCATATATTCACAGTCAGTAGACAGTGTAGCCAGATTTGTCAATCTCTTTTGTTTGTAGTTTGACAAATAATACTTTTTTATAATTTCGAGCTTGAAAAATTTCTTGCACATAAAGAAACAATCTCTCCACAAGTAAGCAGTTACAGAAAGTCTTACACCTAAAGATAACTTTTAAGAGGTTCATATGAGTTGCATTTCACAGTAAATTCCAGGGATTGGAATATTTTTGTTTCTTGGGGAGTCATTCTAGTTGAGTTACAAATGACGTCCCTGTAGTTGAAAAATTTTAAGCGCAAATAAAAAGTCCAAGGGCCCACACAGAATGACAGAATGGAAATAAGATGTATTTCTTTATCGTTGCAATCATCCTTTCTCACTTTTTAATGATGTTTAATGAATTTCAAATCTATAAAACTGAAGGATTACATAATACCGGAGGGACTGGAGAAACAAGCTATGCCCATGGCAAGTGTGAATGATTCTGAGCTCTTAGGAACTTATTCGAAATGAATCTGTGTAGCTGAGTACCTGTGGGGGCGGGCAGTTCCCTAACTGGCGTTTTCTGAATTGAAATCCGTGTGGAAAACATTTGCTAAAGCATAACATTAGTAGGGGATCGGTTTTCAGTTCCACGCTGGCAGTTTGGATCCTAGTTATAAGTCACAATGTCACAGTGAGTGGCAGTGAACTGTTCATTAACATTTATGTCCATATTTGGAGCTGAGTGATTTGATCATTTGGGCTGGTGGAGTGGGTGGTGGATTCAGGTCTGGCCTAGGTGAAGGTTAGTGATCATTTATTTGTTCAACCCTAATGTTTCAGGCACTGCACTTGGACCTGGGCGTCTAGTGTTGAATAAGACACACATAACTTTAGTATTTAGGATGAGATTAGGTGCCAGTGATGATAGTTCTGAGCCATGCTTATGCTAGGAATTATGTTTGGAATGTAACCTTGATGACAGAAATGCAGTTGCCTGTGGGTTTTATTTTGTTTGGGGGAGTGTGTGGAGAGAGAGGGCTAATAGTGGTCATGAGTGGGAAACGCTTTCAGATCTGACCTTTGTGTTGATTGAGTCAGTTTAGCTGGGGGGTTGGGGCAGTGATGTTCCTGGTGGGGGCTCCCTGTCTGCTCTGCCAGAGGCTGTGACGTGGTTTTTTTGTGTCAGTAACTCTAAGTTAGTGTGCAGTTCTGGACCATAAGGGCAAGGTGCTTTGGGGTTGAATCAGTAGGCAGGTTGGCCCCCAGAAGTCCATCCCTCTATGCTGTGCTGAGGGGCACGGGCTTTCAGTGTTGGGCACACTGGAGAGTGTTCGGATTTGTAATTCAGATCATTGTGGCAGTAGCGTCTCCTGTACGAGAAGCTGTTCATAACTGTCAACTGTTTTTTTTTTTTTTTTTGAGACAGAGTCTCACTCTGTTCCCTGGGCTAGAGTGCCGTGGCGTGAGCCTAGCTCACAGCAACCTCAAACTCCTGGGCTCGAGTGATCCTTCTGCCTCAGCCTCCCGAGTAGCTGGGACTACAGGCATGCGCCACCATGCCCAGCTAATTTTTTTTCTATATATTTTTATTTGGCCGATTAATTTCTTTCTATTTTTTTTTTTAGTAGAGATGGGGTCTCGCTCTGGTTTCGAACTCCTGACCTTGAGTGATCCGCCCACCTCGGCCTCCCAGAGTGCTAGGATTACAGGCGTGAGCCACCACACCCGGCCCATAACTGTCAACTGTTGATACCCAACTCCCCAACCCCTAGGCCTACTGATGGCTCTTGGCCCCTGCCCTGGTTTTTCACAGCTTCAAATGTAATTGCTGATGGGGTACAACCCAGTTTATTCTGGAAGTCCTGGTACAAACTGAAGCATGCCTGATAATAGCTCAGTTTAATTAATGTTTTGGAAAAAGAGCCTCATTTATGGACATTCTCTCCTCCCTCGCTTTTTAAAAATATTTTTTCTCCATTCTCATATTATCAAAAAAGTGCTCTGAAAACTTACAATGTTATATAAATAGAATGCTCTGTTTGTTTTTACTTTTGAATACTAAAACATGATATTCTAGACTGGACAGTTCCTTGTAATAAAGCTAAAAGTTTAATTTCAAACTAACATCTGGTGCCAATTCTATGTTGTAATATTTTATTTATATTTAAAATTCCACTTTCCATGTGTTTATAATATCTATTTTTTATAATTGTGTCTCTGTGTTCTTCCTTTCAGTTGGCATTGTTTAGTAAGCGTCACTTTCATTCTGTGGAAACATAAGAGATCCCTTCTTGTTCTTTAGAACTGTGGTCTCCAACCCCTGGGCCACCGGAACTCTGCCCCCCAATCCGTGGAAAAGTGGTCTTCCATGAAAGTTGGGGGGCACAGCAGGAAGTGAGCAGCAGGCCATCGAGGGAGGCTTCATCTGTATTTACAGCCACTCCCCATTGTTGGCGTCACCATCTAAACTCCCCCAGCCCCCATGGAAAAATTGTTTTCCATGAAACTGGTCTCTGGTGCCAAAAAGGTTGGCAACAGCTGTTTTAGAACATACTAGAATTTCTTCTCTTTCAGTGTCTGTCTTAAGCAGGTGATCTAAATTATGTGCATAATTAAATATTTTCTGCATTTCTTAGCTTGAAGATTTCTTTTTAACCTATAGACATTTATGGGTAATAGTTGTTACTTGAGAGTTCATTTTTAAAGTAGATAAATGTCTTTTAAATTTGAAAGAAAAATAATTCCTGGGTCCTTGGGTTGTGGCTTGATAGGTTCGTAGATATAGGTATAGGGCCTCCAAGAGAATCACAACTTCAGAATCATAACTCTAAACCAATAGTAATTGACACCTAGTGTCAAAAATTAGAATCTTTTTCTTTTGAGAGCACACATTTAAGACTTAATTGCTCACCGAGAGTACAGCAGCTCATGCTCGGGAGGCAGAGATGCTCTCTGGACAGCAAGGGGCAAGGTGGCTGGGAAAGACATTTTTCCTGGTCCCCACACCTAGATCCTTGGTCATCTCCTCCATGTGTGTGTCCCCCATTCACCCCAACTTCATCTTCACCATGCACAGGAAATTAGGATAATTCTAAGACTTGTGTTTCCTTAGAAACAATGTTTTAAGTGATGGTAAAGTGAAAATTATTTTTCTAAATGAGATGTTGGTCTCAGTAAAGCTTATGTGGGCAGATAATTGTAAGCCAAAAATATATTATACAAATGTATAAACATATATAATATGTTAATGTTATATATATAATTTTATTTTTGTTTGTTGTTTTATCTTATTTTTTAAAAAATTTTTTGAGACAAGCTCTCACTCTGTTGTCCAGGCTAGAGTGCAGTTGCATTATCATAGCTCACTACAACCTCATTGATGCTCAGTGACTCTCCTGCCTCATCCTCCCAAGTAGCCAGGACCACAGGCATGTGCCACCATGCCAGTTAATTTTTCTATTTTTTGTAGAGATGAGGTTCTTGCTGCATTGCCCAGGCTGGTCTTGAATTCCTGACCTCAACAGTGCTAGGATTACATGTGTGAGCCACTGCGCCCAGGCTCAATGTTATATTTTATATAAATATAAACAAGAACAAAAATAATTATTAAACAATAATAGTGGTAGAGGAGGTACACAGTAGAGGGACGTGTAGTTATGCCCCTTAGAACATTGGTGCCTTTGCCACCCTTGGTCTGCTATCCCCACAAGTCTAGTACAAGTGAGAACACCAAATCCTTCGCAGCTGTTCTTATTCTAATATATTCTTGATAATGCCTGTCTGCTACTAACTTTTTCTTTGCTCCAACTTAACACCCCAGGATCTTTTCCTGGACTGTTCTGTTGGGAACCTAGAGACTTCTGGAACTTTCCAATATTTCTTTGATGAAGCAGATCCTTGGAATGTCTTTGGCTCTGGGGGTGTAAAATTTTCCCTCCTTGTATTTAAATTCTACAGCTGGGAGCAATTTCATATTGATGTGCCTAAAGCTAGTTAAATCCCTGCTCTCTTTAGCAATCTCTCTCCAGATTTATTTAAGATTTAGATAATATATTAAAAATTGCTGGTGTGAGCCTCTGCTGCTCTCTGAGATATGCTACACTAAGAATGGTATCAGCTTTTCCCCTTGTCATTCTCCCAACTTCTAGACTGGGGTTAGGCACTTGTGGTGTGTGTTGGCATTTTCTACAGTGTTTTGAACATTTGTGTTTTTGGAATATCAGGAAAGTTTATATGCAGTTAAGTTCAGCTAAGTAAGCACATTTTCTATTAAAAAAATAAATAAAAGGAGGGGGAGTAAAAATTCGGATCGGATGAAGATTGCTTACAAACTTGAATGCTCCCAAAGTTATCTGCAAAGATGCTGAACCTCACCTGAATTGTTGTGACTCGATTGAGTTTACTTTGTGTTCCAGCTTAGGAGCAAAAGCAATAATTTGAACAGAGTTTGGTTCTTAAAGGGTAATGTGGTATCCACTTCCACTTATAAATTGTTTTTCAAGGGAAGAGTTGGTATGCAACACAAGGGGAAAATTAAATTTTTATCCTCCTCATTTATTTGGCATTTGAGGCAAAAAGAGGAAAAAGCAAGCCCAGGGAATTGTAGTGTATAAACTGAGACAGGATGGTTTTTTAACCTAAACAATGAGCTGGTTGTATTTGAAATAACTAAGTGAAAAATAAAATTTTATTTTGTGTTTGTTTCAAAGGGAAAACTTAATTTATTCTGCTGCAGCATAAATCAACTTTATTCTTTTTCCTAGAAGGTGATTTAGGTGTAAAGGTACCAAACATCCCATTTACTTGAAATACTTTACATAGGAAGGACGTAAAAAGAATCACTGTGGTTGGCATTCAGAATGCCCCTGGGTACACATGAGGATAAATAAGAAAATGTGGTGAAATCAACTTAGAATTTAACCAAATTGGTGGCATTGAGTCTTGTAAGGTGCTTTATGGAATGTAGATATATTTTGTAAAATATTTCATAGTAGACTTAAAATCTAGTTGTAAGCAGCAAATCTTTTATTCTTAAATTTGCAAAGGTTTTTTTTTTTTTAATTTTGAATGAACACTCATTAAATACGTAATCCAGTAATGAATATTTTGCAATGGCAATTTCTATCGTGTAAAGTTTAGTATTTTCAATTTATTCATCTTTGCCATGCCGTTAGACAAATATCTCCTTGTTCTCTGTCCCCCAGCCCATCCCACAAGAATGACTTAAAATCCCATCAGAGGCTAATTTGATTTCTTTAAAACTGGAATGGAAGAATGAGGGTAGAAATTCACAAACTGTGGTCTAAGTCTGACCACCTTATGTTTTTAGGGAATGTTTTGATTTTTAAGCCTTAAGAAGTATTCATATTTTTCTGAACTGCGGAGCCCCAACTTCAAGTTTGGTTGGTGTGTCTGAGAAGCAAATTAATACTAATAATCATAGCAGCCCTTCCCTGCGTGTCTGCTATCTGCTCGTCTCTGTCCCCTGTGTTTAGACATTGCCATGGTGTTCTGGAGGCAAACAGCCTCAGGGTCCTATACCGAGAAACTAAACTGCGTCAAGACACGCCATATCTGTATTGCCAAAACTGGGTCAAAAGCCTAGATCTGCCTTATTTTAAAGCCCATTTTCTTTTAATTGTCCTCCTCTGCCTTCAAAGGACTTCCCGGACACTATAATCCTGTCTTGATAACTCCTGGGATGACTTAGGATCCTGGAGGTTTTCTGGTCTCTTGCAATGCCAAGTGAGAGTTCAGTTTGAAGAGCTTTTTATGCGGGCTTTAGTGATAGGTATATTGGTGTAAATGGGTCACAGAGATAAGAGAAAATCTCAGAGAAGCCTATTTATTTCACTTCTTTGTAACAGAAATGACTGTATACAATTTCATTAAGGCTTTCTGGTAGTTGGAAATGTGAGTTTTACAGTAGTAGTCATTAAATTAAGTGTAAATTGTGACTCACTTCAAAGACATTGTTTTTACAAATTGATTACATACATACTAGGTCTTTCAAATAACGTGCTTTGAATGAACAGAGTGTCTCTAACAGTACATGTGGGCTGTGCCCTGTGTCCTCCTTAGGGCATACGACCCACTGTTAAAGTAATAAACCTTTTCTTTGCTGTCTCTGAGGTGCAAAAGGAAGCTATAGTCTGAGTGCTTGGGAGAGGCATAAGTCATAATTGTAGACTATAATAAATGTAAATCCAAGACAAATGGTTTAGCTTCAAACAGCGAAGTAGCAGAGGCTTGTAAAACCGTGCCCCAGTATTCCTCTCCGGAGGCCAAAGTGAGGAATTATTATCCATCTTTTCTAACAGATTTCTAAGGCTTCTCAGAAATCTCCAGTCTCCTGGTTTCTAGCAAGAGAACAATACCAAGTCTTAAATGACAGAAATGAATTCCTAAATAAGTTACACTTCTTCAAGTTTTTCACTAAATTTAAATAATAATGCTCATACGAATGATAGCTCAGGTCTTCGCTATGTCAGTGGTACTGAACTAACATCCTAAATTCGAAATGGCAGGCTCTCTGTTCCCCTGTCTGGATAATCTCTGATAAAACATTAATCATCTCAAGGTTCTATTCAAGCCCATTGATGGAAATTGTGAAATGTAATTTAGCTTGAGGAATTGAATTAATGTTTTCTAATAGCTCTGAGATATTCAGTGATTTATAGGTTTCAGTGTTGGAAGGTGTGTGTGTGTGTTTCTCTGTGTGTCCTCATGCTAGTTAATCTAAATGGGTGATTAGAAATGATACACATTCTTTATCCTAAAAATATGGATTAACTCTATGCTGAATATTAGTATGCTTTATTTGTGTCTGTTATAACTTTGTTTTATATACCTAAGTGTATGTAGCGCTCATTTATGAAATATTTATTGAATTTTTAAAAACCTTTTAATTTATGTGCATATATATGTAGACATAGAATTATATATGTATTTAGTTCTAAGGTTTTATTTTCAAGCAAGTTCAGAATGTATTGTAATTTGATTACTTATGCTCTGAACCTCTGTTGTGCAGATATTTGTTTTCTCATCCATCATTTCCCTGCTTTACAGGGAAATTTTATTTTCCCATCTCTACCTCTGCCCCACAGCATTCCTGCCTCAAACCCACATTGAAAGCATACTTACATCTTCCTTCCTGCCCACTTCTTTTTAAGTGTTACAATAGGATGAAACTTCCACTTGTCTTTTGCCCACTTTTGCATCTGTCGAGTCTGAGCAGTGTCTAGCCTGGGATAGGTAGCCAGTAAGCATTTATTGAATGAGTATGAAGTGGGAAGAAGCAAACTGCAGTGTCCCAGGGTCCTGGGGAAGCCTACTTGTATTGACGCTGCTTCTTTTGAGTCACCTTGGACCAGTTGTTTCATCTCTTGAGTCTTAGTTCCCTATCTGCGAAATATAAAATGCATTCATGATACCTACGTTATCATATCGTGAGAATTCTGATGTGTGTGGCCTAGAACATGATATGCCTTTTCAAAGCAGTAGTTTCTCTTTATGAAGGCAATTTTCCGTACTAGGTGCTATGTGGAGCATTCCAGTAGAATGCTACTAGGATAGAAAGTGTTCTAATGTTACATTTTGGTAGAAGGGGTATGCCAGTTGCTGAGTCCATGTCCTCACTTGTGTCCTTGTATTGATTGCCACCCAGAGAGATAAAATAGAGAGATAAAATCACCCAGGTGATTCAAAATAGGGAGCTTTCACAAAGTCCTGTTGTAATAGAGCTTGTATCAGGACGAGTTTTACAGGCACTTTCTGAGTGTTATGAACAAAGAGTGAGTGTGTCATACTTCACAGGGAGGAGTGCATCTGGGGTCTGGAAAGGAAAGTTGGGTCTCTATTGTGGTGGGCCTTGGATTAAGGATAAGCAGTTTCCTCTTAAGTTGGTGGATAGTTTGGAGTTCCTAAAGGTTGGGATCTTTGGGTAGGACCAAAGGCTGGGGATACAAAGTTTGGAATCTGGGAGTGAAGAACTTCAGAATGATGGCGCTGACTGGAGTATATTGTGGATCTTGGTCTGTCTGGGTCCCAAGTCATTGTTAATCGCCTCCCAGTTTCTCTGTTGGCGGTTACCATGCACTGCACCTTACTTAGGCCTGCTGTCGCATAGAGGGCAGGTTCTCATAGTCATAACTCTATTGTCTTATCCCTGAAGTAGGCACGTTCAGGTTTGAAGCCTGGTATCAATGAGTAATTACAGAAACTCTTAACTTTGACCTGAACTCCCTCAGCTTATCTTGTACCCGTAACACCCACCAACACTACAGAAGTGGGGGATTCCTTTTTGTCCCTTGAGCCCACCAACTTCATTTCTGGATTAGGACCTTGCATATTGTCTCCCTGCTAGGAATTCTCACCTCTAGATTTTAGGATGGTGGGCTCCTTCTCGTCTTGGGTTTGTCTTCAGTCTTGATGCTCAGAGAAGTCTTCCCTGATCAACAAACCACTCTCTGTTGCATCCTCCTGCTATTATCTCATTAGTGTAACATGAGCTCGTGAGAGTGAGGTCTTTGGCTCTCTGCTGTGTCCCCTGTGTTTAGGATGTCCGACATATGATAAGCACTCTCATGTTGGTGAAGGAATGGAAAAAGACCCCCCGCCTCATTTCCCAAGTCTCCTTTCCCCTCCTGAGACCCACTTATGTTTCATAGAGAAACAGAAAGGCCACATTTACTAATTATAGATGCTTGCTGAGTGCTAGGTAATGGAGAACCTTGGTTTGGGCACACGTAGAGATAAAGTCAGATGTAGTTGTTCTTTGCAAGAAGGGCCAGGCTCAAAAATGGGTATTCCAATCCCAGAGGTGGATGAAAGATCCACGTGGGGTGTGGCCAGGAGTGGGAGGTGGTGTGGGGACCAGCTGGTCCTCATGACTGGGGCTAGGAGCTAAGGTTGGGGCAGAGTGATGGGGGGCTTGTTTCCCAGTGGTTTTGCCAGCACATAGCCTGCTCTGTGCCATGGAGGAGGAGTTGCAAGGTGTTAGCTGGGTCAGCAGTGGCAGAGAGAGGAAAGGTGGGAGATTTAATACATGGCCACAATGAGGACAGAAAGGCCTTTGCCAGCATCTGGGCGCTTCACCTGGAGCTGCTGCTCCTGCATTATGAGGTTTGCTCTCCTATGTTCTAAAGAATTAGGATTTCCATAGGAGGAGTGCTGGGGGACACATCTAGACTCTGTGGATGCGCCCATCTACGATTTCTACTTTTAGGAACCATTTTAGGAATGATTGTCTTTGCATAGCAGGAGGGGTGTCCCAAGCGTGATCCTTTTTGCACAGGATTCTTGGCAGACAGCAAGAAGAGGAGCAGCCACTCTTAGATGCGTGCTGCACTTTGGCTGTCACAAAAGTCAAAGGCGTGAGTGTTTTCCTTGCTCTTCTTCAGCTGAGTTTCCCACTACTCTGCACAATCCCAATTTTAACATAATAAGTAACAGAATTGTACTGTGAATTAATGACAGTGCAGTCAGCTATGGATTATGCACTGTCACCATTTTCAAATGAATGGTTTGTCTTTTCTCACTCCTTTCCCTCCAAGGGGAAAATTGGAAACTAGGGGAAAACAAAAGAAGTCAGTCAAGCAACAAATCCTTGTATGTTCCAAGAAGCAAATAGGTGCAAAGTCACGTGTGATTTGTTGTGATTTCTAGGATTTTTTTTTTTTTTTTTTTGAGTGGACCTTCCGAGTCTGGCTCCTCCTTTGGCGCTAATTTTAAATTAAATTTGAAGAGTGGTGGGGCGAATGGCCCTCAATTGCTGTGCACAGATGAGCCCCCGGCTAATGCTGCTGACCGCCCATTTGCTGAGAAAGAGAAGAGCCCTGAGAATGATGCTTTGCTGAGATTGTTTTCCATGGAATGTGTATTTGTATACATGGTAGTGTAAAACCCAGAGTGAGAGTTGCAATTGGTATTTCATGGAAGCAAGTAGAAAATGATTCTGGTTGGGTGATGTTCATTCTCTTTGTGTAAATAACAGAAATAGAGGTTAGCATTGGACCTCCTTAAGATGATGATCACATCATTCTCCTGCTTGCTTTGACCATGCAAATTCTAGTGTGTCTAGCCATAGGAATTAACCATAAATATGTTATTGATACATTTGATACATATTACATAAACTTGAGAGACAATCAAAATGGTCTGAGGTCTATTCCTTCTCATCCTGCTAGATTGCCTCTTGGTGCTTTTCCAAATCCTTGATACTAAGTCCCTTTAATCAAGTAATTATTTCAAAGAAAATGATCAGATTTCTTTAAGGTCATTACTTCTTTTTATATTCTTGGTTCTTTCTACCTTATTTCCCATACCTTTATTTCCACGTATTTCTACAACCATGAGTTGGGGCTGAAAACGAATCTGTGTTAATGCAGTAGTCGTTACTTGATATGACTTACTTATTTTTTTTCTCTAGGATGTTTGAATATCATGGGATTTGGGGGAGATAGGTTTATTGTTTTGTTTTTTAAATACCAATAAAAATCTTATAGAGGATTCTGATTCTGTAGGTCTGGGATGATAACCTGTGTTTTTTTGAATAAGTGGTGCATTCAAATGGTTTAAAATTCAAAATGTGTAATTGGCAATGCTGTCTCTAAGCCATCTGAATTTCCTTCTTTGGAGGCAATGTTGTTTTTTTGTCTGTGTGCTTCTAGAGTTAGTTCATGCTTATATGAGCAAATGCAAACATCCCTTCCCCATGTTACACAAATAATTGTTAGCGTTTTCCACCTTTAGAAAAACTATATAAATTGTAATGTTATGGGGTTTTACAAAAGGCAGAAACCTTCAGGACTCTAAGCAGTGAAGGCAGAGCGATTTGAATGATAAGAAGTAGGTGTGCCAAATAATCTGAGATTATTACATGCACACGCCAGGACCATCTGTCTTCTCTTTCTTCCTGTAGAGCTGGTACTATCTGTAGGCTTCTAGAGTTTTGCTGAAAAAAGAAAAAAATGAGAAAAAGTGGTGGGCCTTAGTATTAGAAGTAGTAAAGCATTAACAGGCAGAATTTAGTAGATTGTTCTTAAAATGAAAAATTAGCATCCAGTTAGTTTAATTTCAATTCCTAATAGATTGATGAAATAAACATTAACAGGCATGTGTAAACATCTATAAGATAATGGGAGCAGGACTAAAGACTCTAATGTAGTAATCATCATACAAAAACCTGATTGCTTTCCTTGATAGTTCTATGGCATTACTTGATTAAAAAAGGCTGCAGATGTTAAATATCATGATTGGGAGAAAGCACTGTTTCTGAAATCTTATATACCAAATTAACTGAGTTGGGTAAAGAAATGGTGACTGTGTAATAAACTGTCCAAGATTATTGAAAGCATATCAAATTGAAGAGAACCACAGGGCAACGTGTATATTTTCTTTAATCTGGAAGAATTAACTAAGCCATGTATTAATGAGATCTACAGATAATCATGAACAGGGTGTATTTTGTTTGTTTTTGTGAGTCTTAGCATGAAGCAATACGGTAAAACACACAAGTTTAGTATAAGAGCAAAAGATGAAAAAGACATCTTTGCAAAAAGCTAACTAATGTATCTGGGGATAAATCAATTCCATGGGATAAAGGGAGGGGGAAAAAATCTAATGAGCAGATAACTGTTTTTAAGAGATTAGTAGTAAAATAACAGGTGGCTATTTCGTGAATCAGGGGTGAACTTGAATTACACTAGCCTAAAGTTTTTCGGTTCACAAAATGAAAAAATATCAAGCAGTGATCTTGGACTACTGTTACATATTTTGTCTGCCGAATTAGCCCAGTTATCAGCTATCATTAGATGGAGTTAGGATTTGGCAAACCAAGAACTTCTGTGGTCATGGAAACGTTCAAACAAGGTGTCTCTCTCAACTGAAAAAGTGAAGAAAACATAAACATACAGTGTAGGCACACATGAAAACTGGTTGAGTCAGGCGACCTTTTGACATGAATTATGAGGATTCTCAACTTTTTGATTAGTTGGATACCACGTACCTCTCTTACTCAAGGTATTGAACCCAGCAGCTTGAGAAGTGGGGCCAAAGAATTAGCATCTGAGTGCACTTGACTATAGATATTGTTCCTATTTTACACATGGTTAAGGTTAATCTTACAGAAGTTGCAGTGTCTTAACGAAATGTGTTGTAAGTGGCTGAAGTTGAATTGAAATTCACGGTTCTTTCTCCAAGTGCAAAGCTCTTTTTTCCTTACTAGACTGGAAAGACCATTTCATGGGAGTATTATTCTGAGACAACATCCATAGTTCATTCTTCATTGTAGGAAGTGGTAAGGTGTATGTCTACAATGGACAAAGAGGAAGGTAAGGTTTCAGTCTCTAAAGCAGTAATGATGGATTGCCCTTTTGACTTAGAATCTCCCATCCAGAAATGCATGTCTAGTTTGGACCAAGAAGAAATAATAGTTTGAAAAATAATAATTCTAACAGTCAGTAGGGCATGCCAGGCATCTCGTATCTTCAAACTTGCATATCAGGCATGGGTTTTATGATCTTAGTGATGTGAAGAATTTGTCATGCCATGTGATTTATGTATGCCAAAGGCTCTAATAAATATCTAGAAATGACCACATTATTGATATGAATAGGTAGAGATGAAGGAATTAAAATAAGTCCCTAACTTGTATTTTTTTTCAAAAAAGCATCAATTTTATAGAAAATTTTGGAGCATTAAAGTGATAGAAAATTGTAAAGCACAGTCTGCTTCCAATGGGGAAAATGGTCTGTTTTCCTTTTTTGATTATTTTAACATAGAATCAATACTAATACCATTTGTATTGCACTTTAGTGTTTACAAAGTGAATTCGCATATATGCTCATATTTCATCTGTGCAGTGACCTCTGGAAGATAAGATTTCCTAATTGTGTTTTTTAATGTCTATTTCTTAACAATGTCTAAAAGCAGATTGATTGAGTTCCATTTCCTCAATTTAGAAGGCTGGAGTCATTAAGTGTTTGATGGAACATGGGAGGAGGAGAGGAAAGAAGCATGATTCTAAATAACGAAAGTGACACCTGAGATGATTTGAGTAGCAGTCTGTCTTATTTTTCCAAAGGCTGCAAAATAAAAATCAAATCATAACAAAACCCAGAGATGATGATAAAAGCAGGGGGCATGTGTGTCTCTGGTCTTCTTGCTCAAGAGTAGCAGCTTTCTTGACCGTTTTTGAGAATAGAATACTTTGGATGTCTGCTTTATAAGGACAACTTTGTTTTTTCTTCTGTTTTGTTGTTTTACTGGCATATGCTTAAACTTGATTTAAATTTTATAACATTAAAACACAAACCAAGATGCATATATCTTTCTTGTCATCATTATAGTTATTAAATAATTGAGGAATTTGGTAAATCTTTTATTAGTTATAAGTAAATATAGCGGTCTATAACCCCACATTTCCCAAATAATAAAATAGCTTAAACATACTAAAAGTTTATATCCCTCTTATGTAAAAGAAGTCAAGTAGTTGGCAGCCCAGGGCTGGTATGTGTGATGGCCTCAGCATTAGAGAACCAGATACCTCTGTCCCTGTGATATCATTCTTAGTATATCACCTCACGGTCTGAGGTGGCTGCCCTGAGCATCAACCATCACACTCACGTTCCAGGCAGCAGAAAGGAAGGAAGGAAGGGGGTACCTGGTTTCCCTTTTAGGATTCTTTTGGGAAGTACCATATAGCATTCCTACCTTTATCACAAACTGGTTGTAAAGATAATGTGAAAACAGCTTGCTGCAAGGTAAGCACATGACTACTCATTTAAAAATAAGGTTTCTTTGTGAAGGAGGAAGGGGAGAAGGGATGTTGGTGTAGGCCCTTCTCAGTCAGTGTAAAACACAACAGATCAGCAGTGAGGGTGCATCAGTGCAGTTGGTTGATTGGTTTGGGGCCTGTACCAACTTATAGTGGTTAGGATCTCAAGACTAGTGAATTACTCTTCATGTGGGGGTGCATATATATGTATATATCTATATATACATATATTAGAATAACTGCTTAGACAGTGGATCCAGGAGGCTATTGGAGAGCATTATTTATTTTCACAAGTCATTTTCTGACCATTAATCCTAACACTAGATTTCTATACTGCTTCTAATTTCCACCTTATCTTTAAAGTCTTCAGGAGGAAATGCAAGCAATTTGATGCCAAAATAGTTTTGTATGTGATTTTTTTCCCTTTGTTTTTTAGTGGAGCCAATAACTGCCTTGAGAACAAGGGCAAAATGCCAGCTCACCATTTCTTTAAGGGTCTGAGATTTGGCTTCAGAGAGTGGAAGAAAATTCCAGAAACACTGTTAAGAAAGTTATTTCTTTCAAATGTTATTTGGAACAGCAAAGGACAATATGTTTTATAGCACAACTTATAAGACGACTGAATTGGCAATAAATTCACATAATGAAACTTGTAGCAAGTCTTTATATTTCTACTGGGGAATTCTTTGGTTCTTGGTGTAAATTTTTAAATAGTTGATATCAGCTTTCTATTCTTTATATTTCTTTAGTTGTAGAGCTGATGTGAAAACAGCTTGCTGGGCTGTAAAGAATGCCTTTAGTTGGCCAATGAATCAACTTACGCATGTCTCAGCAGCTGTCAAGCATGCTAAATAGTAGTTTTTAGGCATTGGAGGTGTTACCCATAATGTTATGGTGAGCTTCTATTTCTCATCCACAGCTGGTGAAATTGCTCCTTTCTTCTACTTCCTCTCAGAGCTCTCCAGTACGGTGATTCTTTCATCTGGTTCCATTCTACCCCAAGAGAGAGCAAGTCCTGGTTCCCAAAGCCCTAGATCTTCCCCCTCCCAACCCCCCCAAGAGAGGGGGCCTCACTCCGTCGACCAAGCTGGAGTGCAGTAGCTCAATCATAGCTCATAGATCACTGCAGCCTCGAACTCCTGACCTAAAGCGATCCTCCCTCCTTGGCCTCCCAAATTGCTGGGATTACAGGCATGAGCCACTGCACCTGGCCAGACCTAGATCTTAGTTCCAGATTTCCTATGTATGAAATCAGGCAAACCTATGTGTCTTTTGAAGCCTTAGTAGCCTCATATTGAAAATGAGGGGTTGATTTAAAATACTATTTTCTTTTACTTCCCAAATTTTCTAACTCTGTACAATGACTTTGTATTTTCTAGAACAGATTTCCCAAGAATCCCAAATATTAATTTATACTTAAATATATTTAAACAATGTAATAATTAGCTTTACAAGGAATTTAAATCAAGAAATGTTTGACATTGAATATTATGAGTTCAAGTATGTAAGCTAATTTTTAGCATAACTTATTTTTTGTAGGGGGGGGAAAAAGCTGAAACAAAAAAATACTACTTCACATCCTGATCATGTTTCACATTTTCTGTTAGAAATTAAGTAACTGACGTAGGTCACTTAAGTCAGACAAAGAGGATTGAAGGAGACACCTTATATGAGTCAGTAAATAATCATGTCAACTTCCTTGATTGATAACAATTTTTTTTTTTTTTGAGACAGAGTCTCGCTCTCGCCTGGGCTAGAGTGCCATGGCTTCAGTCTAGCTCACAGCAACCTCAAACTCCTGGGCTCAAGCAATCCTCCTGCCTCAGCCTCCCAGGTAGCTGGGACTACAGGCACGCGCCACCATGCCCAGCTAATTTTTTCTATTTTTAGTTGTTTGGCACTCCAGCCTGGGCAACAGAGCGAGAGTCAGTCTCTAAGAAAAGAAAGAGAAAATGAGAATAATGCATGTAAATAACAAGCGTAGTACTTGGCACATGGTATGTTCTTGATAAATGTTAGTTGCTCTCACTATTTTAAAACATTTTTTGATAATTCTATTGCTCATTGGCTTGGGAATGCTTTGTTACTTAAGAAAAAAAATGGCATGTTTTAGGAATTTTTAAAATAGAAATGAAGATTTACCAAATTAATCTTGGAGTGTTTTTCCTAGCTTGTTTATATATATATATATATGTATATATATATACACACACACATACATACACACACACACACACATATATATGAAAAATTCTGTATCTTCCCCTTAAATAGAATATTTCTCAGTATACCCTGGATATGATGATTTAGTTAAAATATTAAAAAAATTATTTTTTTCAAAGTACAGTTTTGCTGTGTTTTGGATACAGTTGGAATCCTTTTATTCCTGGTATATATATTTTTTCAACAGTAGCTGAAGTATTCTGAGGTGGTGTTAACATTTAAAAAAGTTTATTGTAGTATCAATTGACAAATTAAATGGTTCTTATCCCTGAACAGCATGAAGCTCTGATTAAAGAATTTAAAGAAACATATCTATATGTATGTATATTCAAGTAGTCCTGTGGAGTTTTTACTGGGAAAAATTATTTTTCATCTGCATTTTATAAATAGAGGAGATGAGTCATGTGATGTCCATTTTACAATGGCAATAGAGAGATTGATTCGGACAGAGAAGGAAAATGGTGCGAAGAGAGATGTGTTATTGATTTTCATTCAAATTGGGTTTGCTGTGCTGTGCTGTGCTGCCTTCAGCATGGCCAGCAGTTCCAAATGTTAAATTTTGATTTGGGTTGCATGTGCCTCTGTGCAAGGTCTCCTGGGCAGAGATGCTAATTTAAGAATGTTGTCAGTTTAAATGTTCCTAAGAGGATTAAACAAATTCCACTGCAAATAAATGGACATGTTTGGAAGGTTTTTTTCCCCCTTAAGCAATTTCCAGAAAACACACATGAATCGTTTGCTAAAACTAACTATGCAGGTGTATTAATGAGCTCATCTCACATGAATGGACAGTCACCCAAGGAACGTCATCTGTAGGCTTGAGTTCAGCTGTATGAACGGCGTGCTAAGTTTTAATTAGAATTTATTTACAGCTAGAAGCTGCTCCTGTGTTTTGCTCCCCGAAGTCAGTAATGAACCTTCCTCTTTGCCTGGTCATTAGTATTCAGAGCTCCATCAGCCTGCAGTTCAAACCCTTTCCCTTGTTTTTGTCAGAGAAGATGATGGAGCGAGGTTGCTTAGAAACACTCAGCCACGCTCTCCACGGGAATTATCAATCTGTTCGGTATGCTCACCTCCGCACGCAGGGGAGAAAATTGAGTTTTGCTGCTGACGACGTTAATTGATTGCAGGTTGTTTTAGTGAGAGTATGATGTTGAAAACTAGATTTCATTTCATTTTTATGTATTAGATGCAGGGGAACTATCCGGTGACACGTTGCACTGTAACCAAAAATATCAAAGAGGTATCTAAATTTGGATTGGTGTGTTTTAGTATTCAGATCTTGACACTGGTCAGCTCACAGGATTATCTTTGGGTTTAGGAGACGGTTTCTGTAGTGATTTCTTCGGTTCCCAGTCAATCCACACTGCCATCTACTTCAGTAGAGTTCTGATTAGTGCAGTCAGGGTGACACACTAGATTAGGGGGGAGGCCAGAGGGGTGAAATGAAAACCAGCTGTCATCTGGTTACCTGTAATTTTTTTTT
>VBSM01003148.1:8029536-8049180 GCA_008086735.1 Cheirogaleus medius | reverse complement strand
GCCTCCCAGAGTGCTAGGATTACAGGCGTGAGCCACCGCGCCCGGCCTGGTTACCTGTAATTTTTACATGGTCCAAAAAAAAGCTTTTATCCTCCTGCCCCCACTTTTCTCTGTTCTTGTCAGATAGCTGTCTTCAAAAATTTCTTGCCCTACAATGTAAAGAAATGAATGCAATGTGTTTCTATGGATGATTTAATTTGACTTGAATTCATTTTTGAAGATTCCCTGATTTGGGCTGTTAACAGATTTTAAAAGCTGAAACAAGAACGCTGCCTATGAGAGAGAGTTACAGCAGAAAAACAAAACACCTCTGGGAGGTTGGGGGTGGGTGGAATTCAGGTGAGTAGGGGAGGCCAAGGGCCAAGCACACCCTGTGATTTTGGTTAGGATTTTGTCCTCTGCAGCACCTGAACAAGGGTGTCTATTTAACCATGGTGTCTTTGGTCATAATATAGTTTATGAAAGACACTCATTGGAACTCATGGTTTGAAACTCTTTGGGGAGAAGGGCTTCGCTTTTATTTCTTTGTCAAACATAGATAAAGCAGTATTTTCTTTCTTGTTTATATAACACTATCCATAAAAATCACCTGTAGGGCTTGAAAAAGGAATGAACCTTCCTGGGCTTGTTTTTCTTTTCTTTTTTGGATTCTGATTTAGTAGAAAGGAAAGATGCCTAGGCCCATCTCGGGCCTACTCAGTCAGAACCTACTGGGAAGGATCCAAATGCCTGATTTTTCCACAAGTGTTCCTGAAAAGCACTCACTGCTCCTATTAACGTAGGAGCATGAGATGTGAGTTCTTGTGTCAGGCCTGGAATTTCATATTGCACAAAAGCTCATCCTCTTCCATGGACTGTGCCCTGTGTGTGCAGAAATAAAAGATTGGATCCAAAATTATTTCTGTCTACCAGAATTTTCCACGAAAGCTCAATTTTGGAGGGAAAAAGACAAAGCATACTACCTCATAATTATGTCCTAAGTGTTAAAAATCTAATCGAAATTTGGTCTTGAAATCACAATTTCCCTTAAATAAGAAATGATGAATACTGCATTTCTATGTAAAGTGAAGCCCCACATAAGATCATATAAAATAAATAGGCATGTCGAATCTCATTTGTTAAGCATTTGTGCATTCTCAGAATTTTGCTTAGATTTTTTGAAAATACATTTAATCTTTTGTGTTTTATGAATATGTTCATATGTAAAGAGTCTGGTAGAAGCTATTCTGGGTAAAATTATTAGCGTTGGTGGTACCAGAATGGTCGATGGTTCTGAATGGCTACCTAGGGACGTCGCTTTAGGGGACTCATTGCTGACAATTTTTGAAAATGTTTCTTATTCCAAAGTGCATGGAGATGCTTTGGCTTATTCTTAAGAGTATTTGTTTTGAGGGGAGACAGAGCTTTCAAATTTTGGTTCTGCAATTCCCTGTCTAAAGTTAGCACAAGCATAAATACTTTATTCATCATGGGTCATAGCTTGATAAAGCCCAAGGAAATGTTGTAGCTAAATTGGGCTTTACCTTCTCACTTTGCATTTGAGGAAACTAAATAGCGTGAATGAGATCTGAAAGCTGTTTTTGTTGAGCTTTCAACCATATTACACTGTCTTTTTGCTTGGGTAGGTCCCTGATTTAGAGTCACATGACTTTGAATTTTGCGTGTGTCTTTGATTTCTGGTAAATGAGGATGTACACGCTCCTCCTTATGGTGGGGACACTGATTAGTGGATTCTGATGTAGTCTGTGTCGAAAGGCCTGGAGGACACACAATAAATTATGGAAAATTGCCTGGATCAGATGATGGTCAGACCAGGGTCTTGGAAAAGCAGATATGGCTATCAAGGTAACTGTGAATTTGGGGGAAGAATTTAGATAGGTTTGACACAATTAAGATGGTAAAAAACCTTTCCTTTTTTTTTTGTTTAGTGTTTTATTTTTATTTTTGTTGTAGAGATGAGGTCTTACTGTGTTGCCCAGGCTGATCTTGAGAACGCCTGGGCAGTCCTCCCACCTCAGACTCCCAAAGTGCTGGGCTTACAGGCATGAGACACTGCGCCTGGCCTAAAGGAGTGGTTTTTAACCTTAGATCCAATGCCCCCTTTTTCTAATAAATATTTTGTAACTCTCCCTTTTGGTGTCCTGAAATAAAATTCATAGAAAACATAACCTACCTATAAATAGGTAAATAGAAAAAGAAAGTATCTGAATTCTTACATTATAGAATATGTTCTATTAATAATGCTAACATTATAGGATGTATTATAGTATTAGGTCATTAAATAAAAAATGTCCGATTTCGAATCAAAAGTTTATTATATCTCAAACTAGAATCAGTACAATTAATCAAAGTATGTGCCTAAACTATCAACACAGTGTTGCCATCTTAACAGTAGCTTGTTTATGCCAGCAGTGAAGGAGCCTGGATAACGAGCAGCAATGAAATTGCAAAAGGTGTTTTCTGCAGCTTGTTGAGAATTGAATGTTTTTCCTTACAATAAGTGATCCAAAGCCTGGAAGAAGTGGTAGTCAGTTGGTGCAAGATCTGGTGAATACAGTGGATGACGGAGTTTACAAATCTAGCTTGTGTAGTTTGAGCTGCCTTGTTTGTGTGACGTGGGATCGAGCATTGTCTTGCAAGAGGATTGACTTGTCCCTGTTGACCAATCTCAGCTGCTTAATCGCAAGCATCCCCCTCATTTTGTCCAATTGGTTCAGTAGACATCGGGTGTAATCGATTGACCAAGTTTCATGAAGCTATATTACCAGCGCCCGACGACCAGTCACCATTAGCTTTTTTGGAGAATATTCGGTTTTGGACTGTGTTTCAGCACTTTATCTTTATCCAAGCATTGTGATGAACACTTGAAATTGTCAAAAAGAATCCATGTTTCATTACATGTAACAATATGGTGTAGAAATGGTTCACCTTTATGTTGTGACAGCAAAGAAAGGCAAGCTTCAAGACGATTTCTCTTCTGATGCTTGTTTAATTCATGCAGTACCTATCCATCCAGCTTCTTTGTTTCAATTGGTCCGATATTGTTGGAATAGTCAGATCAAACCCTGTTGCAAATTCACACGTAGACTGAGATGTATTTGTTTCCACTACAGCTTTCAGCTCATCATTGTCCACTTTGATCTCAGGTCGCCCATGAGGTTCATTTTCAAGACTCACATCTCCAGAATGATACTTCCCAAACCATCGATGTACTGTGTGTTCATTAGCCACATCCTTCCCAAACACTTCATTGATATTTTGAGCTATCTGCGCTGCATGGGTTCCATGATGGAACACATATTTGAAAATAACTCGAATTTTTTACTTATCCAGGGCTTCACAAAAATTACTATAAAAAAATTTGAAATAGCCGGGCATGGTGGCGCATGCCCGTAGTCCCAGCTACTCGGGAGGCTGAGGCAGGAGAATCGCCTGAGCCTAAGAGTTTGAGGTTGCTGTGAGCTAGGCTGACGCCATGGCACTCTAGCCTGGGCAACAGAGTGAGACTCTGTCTCAAAAATAAAAATAAAATAAAATAAGAAAAATTGAAAGACAGTCAAAAGCTATACTGTGTTTGAAAGACTGAGGATGTACCTTCACAACAAAAATAAAACGAAGTGTCAAAGTGAAATGTCAGAGATATCAACTGTCAAACTTGGTACTTAAGGGAATCGGACATTTCATACTTAAATATACGCTAATTAGTGAGCTCTCAAAAGAAAAATACAAAGGAAGTAACTTATAATGAAAATACCAATCTAATATGTAATGCTCAGGCATGCCTAAACTGGAAAATAAATGCCTTCACAATGTCAAGACACCCCCGAGTGGGTGGCACAACTCCTGTTTAAAAACTCCTGGTTTAAAGTTAGACTCCATAATGACATTTTATGAAGTGTACATGAAGCAGATACAGTTCGGAAACTGCATTGAAACTCACTGACTTCATGTATTCCTTCTGAGCCGTGACTATAATTCATCCTTGACATTCTTGATGTTAAAGACAAGAATGTATGATGCCCCTCAGAATGTATGTTAAATAAGGTAGAAAACATTGTGACCTCTTTAGGATATACATGGAATATAAAATATTACTTAAAAATTCTGCCACCAAAATAAATTTTTACATTAAAATTCATTAGGTTAGATAACTACACTGTCACTTGTAATACTGCAACTAGTACTTGGATTTTATTCCTCTATTTTCTTAAAAAGGAAAAAATACCAGTTCACGAGGTCTTGTGTAAGCGATGACAAGCATAGTGTGACAAAACCACTGTGAGATGTGATGCTGGTCAGTGGAAGATTAACTCAGTCACTACTTAATAATACATCTCAACTCACTGCCCTTCTTTTCAAGTCATATTCTTACTTGGAATAACTTCTGTATCGGGTTTGTTAGTAAAACAAACCATTTTCTTAGAGCATCAGTAATATTTTCAAGATATGAAAAAAAATGTGGAAGGCTTTGGAGTTAATAGTTGCTTGCTCTAGTAATTTATAGTTCCAAATATTCATATTTATCTGAATTTGAGAAATGTCTTTTTTTTTTGGTAGAAATTCTGATTGCTTGGGGTAACGCAAAGGCAAATAATTTCTCGCTGGATAGAGCATAATGATATTTGTTAGTATTCTCTTACTAAATCTGGAGTCTTGTATCATTTTTGCCTGTTAGGTAACTTAAACTAAAATATTTGTTTTTTTAAATCTAAATAGCTACCCTTGTACAAGGTGATGCATACCAAATTGGCGCAGATATGAATTCCTGCATTTAAACAAGAGTAATTTCACACCCCAGCGTTCCAAAAACTTGAATTTGTTGGTTCAGTCATACTGGGGATATTTGCATTCTTAATTGAATCTATCATTGCTCTCTTCAACAACAGTTTCCATCCCATTCCGTCTGTTATTTTGGTTTATTCTTTGGTGTATCGTTTGCTTTATTTCCCAAATATATAAGATTTTGTACATTTAGAATTACTGCTAGTTTTGCTACCTCATGCTGAAGAGTAAGCTTTGTGACTATTTGTTTTATAGTAGCTGATTTACAAGGCTGAATCCTACCTCACAGGGTTGTAAAGACCAAATGAGTTTTATATGTAAAAGGCTTAGAGCAACGTGTGGCCTATACTAAGGGTAATATCAGTCTTGGCTGTTGCTATCATCATCAATATTAATCGATATTAGCCTTCTAGTCATTCAAGAGGAGGAACATAATTATTCTATATATAAAATCTTTGCCTAGTGTTTCATCAATTAGGATACTTTTTAAAAGCCTTGCTATTAATAGGATTAAAGGTGTGTGCATCTCCTCCTACTTATTAATGCAAGAGGGTGATTTTAATGGCTGATGACCAGGACACTTGATACTTGAGTGTGGTCTAGGAACATCTGGGACCCTCAGGACCCTTTTAGGGGTTCTTAAGGTCACTGTTATTTTCATAATAGTTTTCAAGATGTCTGTCTTTTCATTGTCATTCTTTAGAGCAGGGGTCCCCAACCTATAGTGAGTTGTGTAATTATTTCATTATATATTACAATCATAGAAATAAAGTGCACAGTACATGTAATGCACTTGAATAAGCCCAAAACCACCCTCCCCCCACTATGGTCCGTGGAAAAATTGCTGTTAAAACAGTCTCTGGTGCCAAAAAGGTTGGGGACCGCTGCTCTAGTATACATATACAGTGCATTTTTCTAGAAGCTACACGATGTGCTATGTGATGTCATCTGACAGTGTGTGTGTGACAGTATATATGCTTGTGTATTCCTTTAACATTTTCTAAGTTTTCATTTCTGATATGGGTAATATTGAATATCACCCACATAAATAAAACTCTGTGGAGTTCTGAGTAATTTTTAAGAGTGTCAAGATTCCCAAGATATCTAAACTTTGATCTGAAATGGCCAGGAACAGGTTGCAACTCCTACGTGGTGGGCTGAGTTTGGCACCAAGCTCACTTTGCTCACTGTTGTATTGGGGGCGGGGGGATGAAAAACCTCTTCTGTAGTGTTCTTTCATAGAGTCCCAGAATTGAACATTTTACTACCTAAAGGGATGTGCCAATTTGAATTCACATTCATCTAGATTCATCTAGTTATGAGAATAGGTTAGCATGCCCTTCACAACTTTTTACTAGTAATTAACTATTGGAATTTTGGATGGAAACAAAACCAGACTATTACATTGTTTTTTTCTGGGATAGTCTTTTGTATTCTACGTTTGCCACCAGGAAGGAGACAAACATTGCTGAGCACTGTTGTCAACCAACATAGTTTATTCCATTGTGATTATAAAATAAACAACATGTAGAAATTGGAATATACTTTGGAGTATTTTGGCCATAACTAAGCAAACTTTGGAATTCAAAACTGAAAATTCTTACCTTTTTTATTCTGTCTTATATTTTTTAGAAAATTTCATATGATTCTGTTATTTGTCTCTGCTTCAGAGAAATGAGTCCGTTAGCATTGGGATCACCTAATATTTATTTTAGCAAGATATAAAGCTTTTAATAATGAAATGAAAACTATAATCTGTTGTTTCTAGTTGCCTGCGTAGAAAGAAAAGGCTTGTGTAACCGGTCGTCATCGAATCTTGAGACAGCTGTGGATGACTTTAGTGCCCTCATTTTTTTTCTGATGCTTTTAAAAAAAGTTTGGGTAGCATTTGGTCATGCTGACTTAAACTACTGTTGTTTATAATACAGTATTATATTTAAGCATTGCAAATCTATTTTGTGAGTAATTTCTTCCACATAATTTAAAGATATCTAAAAATCAATGCCAAATTAAATGGTCTCTGTCAGTTTTCCTGTGGTACATGTCCTGTGGTCATAAGATCAGCTCCTCCCCAAACCCCTGTTGTTCTATAGAATGACTTTGCATTTCTGTGCAGTTGCCATATGCTGATGTTTAAATCTTAATGCAGTAAAATCTTATTTTGCATTTGGCTAATGTATTATTGTCTTTGCTTATTTAGGACAGTTCTACAATGATTTTCTTCTAAAGGAAAACTTATTTATAAAATCCTGTTCATCTGACATTTAAACTATTTTGCATACTTTTAGGTAGGATGAAGAGGACTTTGGAATAGGTGATGCATTTAGATTTGAATATTCCTACCCTTAGTAAATAATTTGGGGTTTTTTATAAAACATTTTTATTTGAAGACAATATACATTGTCAGTGTACTTAAGTCTGTTTCAGTTGAAGTATTTCATATGCAGTACTGTTAGAAGAAAAAGTTAGGAAAAGGAATTGGGCAATTGACATTTGAGTGCATCCTCCTATGGTTGAGGAAATTGAAGTTCAGCGAGGTGAATTTGCCTGAAGTCACACAGCCAGCAAATTCTGGAACAGGATGGTTAGCTGACCCCAGTGTCCTGTTCTTTACCTTGCAAGTTGCTGCCTCTGAGAAGAACAGTGAGTCACCTCTCTTGCTCTGCCACCCCTTCGCTCTCCGACTCTATGTGTAAATCATTATTCTTTATTCTTAGGAGTTTATTCTTAGGACTCAGAGTTTTGTTATTTATGAAAATGATCTGTATAGTTTTTTAAAAATAAAATCCCTGTGATTTTTATATCTTATTTCTGTAAAATCCTTTAAATAAGATTTGTGGGTTTTTTTGGGGGGGGGTATAATTATCAGAGGCCAGTTTTCTTTCTTATTTTCTAGACACTTTCAAAATGAATCAAGTTTTCATTCCTACCAAAAATATTTAAAATGATAGTAAATTAGGTCCTCTTAAAGGGTAAGTTATCTCATTTGCCAGTAAGGGAAACATTACTATGAGACCGGTTGGGTATAA
Source organism: Cheirogaleus medius (assembly GCA_008086735.1). Classification (NCBI taxonomy): domain Eukaryota; kingdom Metazoa; phylum Chordata; class Mammalia; order Primates; family Cheirogaleidae; genus Cheirogaleus; species Cheirogaleus medius. The sequence continues at coordinate 8,041,369 of VBSM01003148.1, read as the reverse complement.
AAGCATGATCGTCGTGGTGGAGAACATCGGCCCCGTTTGTAATACTAGCTTCTGTTGGGTGAATTTTGACTTAACTTTTATGGTCAGTGATGTTCCCAGCAGGATAAAAAGCAATGTTTTGAAGGCGGTTAACTAAAACTCCTTCCCTATTCACTAGGAACCGTAGATTACAGACTTGAGTGTAACTCTGGGTGGTTACAGGTGGACTCTGGCAGGGAGAGGTGTGAGTGGCGTATTTGATCACCCCACAGGAAGAGAACAGCTTGGTCAATGGAAGATAGTTGGTTTTCCGCCTTCTTAATCCACGGTATCCCACTGACAGAACTCGATTCTATTTTGTTGGATGTAGAGCTCTGTATGCCTTATAGTAAACCGATTGTGCTTGCTAGCTAGATCTACAACAATTGGAAACACCCCACGATTCAGAGGACAGATGGCTGGAGTATAAATTTGAAAATGTTCACGTCACATTTATCGTGCAAAGCTTCTTGGTACAATATTGATAGCTTAATGTCCAGCTGTAACTGCTGGTTTCTTATCTTCCTATTTTTATCTTATTGTTTAAATGAATCATGTCATTACTACTTTAAAAGCCACTGAAAAATTTTAAATTAAATTGTCAAAGTGCATAACGGATGTTTGTCTCTGTCCTTGTGTTAATTAATTTGTAAGAAGTGCTCTGGGGATGAATTTAACCTCTGAATGGTTGAAATTCTGACTTAATATTAAGTCAAACCAATGTAAAAAGAAAATGCTCCACAAGGACTCTGTTTTTCCTAAAATTTAAAACTATTTCAGAAATGACTTGGTTTAAAGTTTTATATTATTGACAATAACACATTACACTCAAACATTCATATGTATGCATATTTAGCTAATATCTGAATTTAAAATAGTATTTATTCTTTATCATTGTTTTTGAAACGAGCATTTGTCTATGTCGCCATTGTTCTTTTTAAAAAAATTTTGTAGGAGATTAGTGTGTCCCTTTCAGAACAAATATTAAATCAGTACTTAGTATAATAGAAATATGTTATAAATGTTGATATCCACACTTTGTTCCGTATCTTTTTCTCTGTTGCACATTACCTAACAATCCTCTTTACAGGAAAGGTTAGCTCTACTAGATCTCATTAAGCTCATGTGTTTTTGAGTGGGTGCACTATACTAACAGCTGTAAATTACATTTCCTATTATTAGTTTCCTGTGTAGCAATCTTTCTTAACTAGTCAATACTATTCTTTATTTCCAGGTCTTTATAGAGGAAGTGACTATAAATAGTCATAGAAGTTAAATTTTATCTTATGATATACTTTGCTTTTAATCCGGAAAGCATCCTGAACCATTTTAGAAGTGTTTATTTTAACCCCTTAAAATAGTACACTCAAAAAAGAGTTTTAATAATACCATTTAAAGATATATACTTAAAGCAATATTGGCTTTAACAGCAACTAGATCAGTGCCTTGTGCTATATTTGGCCTGATGGAGGAATGCATGGTGCCAACTATAAAAACACTTTGATTAATTTGTTTAATTAATATCTAGATAGAATGCCATAAAAGCACTATTATGGGACTTTTGTGTTATATTTTGTAAAAGCAAAAGAATATGTTTCTCAAGTGCATTTAGAAAAGAAAAACTCATACCTTATATTTAAAACCTAACCCTGTGGGTCCCCCCCCCCCGCCTACCTTGGTTATTCTCAGGTAATTTTTCCATTTTTATTCTGTTTGCATCAATTTCTTTACTATTTTTGATAAGAGGTTCTCGTTGCATCTCCTGGATAATGTATTTACCATACATTTTAGTCGTCACACCACTTAGTCTCCACCTTGCTTCCCCCTGGGCTGTCTTTGCACTTGCAGGTCAGATAACACAAGCCATGACTTTGACCCAGTTTTCGAGGATTTTAATCTGTTTTTGGAATTAGTCAAAAATCTGTGTTTTGCTGTAAGATTAAGCCTCTGGGAGGCTGCATGTCTTTCCTCTTTGCAGATGCTTTTAATGACTCTATAGAATCATCCCACAGAGGTGTGTTTCATGTTGTTTTCACATCAGTTTCAGGAATACACAAGCAATGTCTGTCAGTCTCTGAGGGGGAAAAAGTTCAAAACTTTTTTTGCAAAATAGACAATGTCATGCTCGCTGTGGTGGCCATAAGGCATGGTGTTCTTCCTCACCCCTACTGCGAGGTGTTGCTGACTTAGCCCTGACATAGTAGAAAGAGCCACCTGCCTGCAGCATCATGGTGGCTCCAGTATTGACGGGTTGTATTGAGTTGAGTTGTCAATGGCCAGTTCCTCGACTGCATTTAATCATTGAACAATCAAGACTTGTATTTGTCTTTGTACAAGATAGAAAGACAGTTGCATCATGCCTTTTTTCCTTGAATTTGGAAAATTGGACAAATTATGAAAAGCCAATTATCACTATAATTTGAATTCTACATTTTTTGAAAACCCTTTCCCCATAATTAAAAACCATGATGATCTCATTAATATTGTAAATTTCCACAGGCTCTTAAAGGATGTAGCCACTGGCCTTTCACTTTGGGAAAGTGAGTGCTGTAAAGATACAACAGCTTGTTATCTAAAGCAGAGGTGCCCAGGCATGCTATGCCTCAAAATCACTTCTTAAAAAACTCAAGATTTTAAGAATTAAGAATAAATGACCGAAAGGATAATGTTGTTAAAGAGGAAGTTGTTTATTGAGTTTAGAAAAATGTGCTTAATTCTTTTACTATTATGTCTTTTATCTGGCCATATGGTCTTCAATAATGACCAGATGAAGAGCTATCTTGATCTAATTAAACTAGCTGTCATAATTGAGTATAATTGGACAATAAATTATCTTAGGTTTCTGGCCAGCAATTAATATCACTGATGTTCTAAACTTATTTTAATGCTATTCGTTTGGTAGACAGTATTGCTTAACATCATGAGTACGGGCATCAGAGCAGGCTGTTTGAGATTAATCTTGGCTCCACAAGTTAACAGTTCTGTGCACTTGGGTGAGTTACTTGGCTTTTCTGGGCTTCAGTGTACCCATCTCTAAAATGAAGATAAGAGGTGTACCAGTATTAAGTTGTTGTAAGAATGAAATGAGTTAAAATGAACATTTGAGATATTTTGGTTATTCTGTTTTATACATTCATTAAAATTATTGTTTTAATGGCTTGCGATTACAGATTGAGATAATAAAAGGTGTTTATATATTTTCACAAAGCAAGAGCATCCTAAATGTCTGCTCAGTCAACCTGTATGCTAGTAGCAAAAAATTCATGTAAAACAGTTTCAAACAATAGAGGACCTGTGTTTTGCATAACCACAAAATAGGGTGACTGTGAGGTTCATTCTGTAACTCCATAATGTTACAAGGACCCAACTCTGTCTCTTTTCTCTCCGTCATCCTCAGCATCTAGGGCAACTCTTCTCAGAATCTCAGAAGAGTTAAAGCAGCTCTGTCACACACATTCCAGCTATACGAGCTGGAAACCTTTCCCCAAAACCTTCAAAAGATTTTACCTGGTGTCTTGTGAGTTAGAATTGGGTCGCTTGCCTTTTCCTAAGCAAATCCTGAAATGGAATAAAATTACTGTGAGTCACATGGCCAGCCAGAGTAAAACAAATACCTGAAAAATATCAGTTCTGTTAGTGATGAAGGTAGTATGGATACTAAGTTAACCGATATTGTCTGTTGCATTATTTACATTTTTTATAGATAAATAACATTCATGCATAAATAGGCTAACATTTAGGTACATATTACCTACCTAAAAGGGGATGGGTTATTTGACATTTCATGAAGCCAAACTTATGTATATAAAACCTCCACTACTCATTACAAACCCTTTGGGGTTGAAATTATTAACTTTATTTTATGTATTGAGAGGGACAGTAGTCCAAGGTGATAGAACAAGTAACTGCTGACAGATGTGTGATCGTCCAAAGTTATGCTTTTCCCATTATAACATGAAATTTTTTTTATCTCCTTTAAGCATCAGGATACAACATGTACTTTTTTTTCAGGCCATCTATTTGGTATATATGTACTTTTACTCTTTCTTGTAACACTCATGTACTTTAGTTAATTTTAAAGACAGATATTAACTTTATGTATGAACAGATTATATATCCAAGATAGTGTTTTATATTTCATACTAGTCAATTTTTCTTAATAAATTGACTGTTAAATATTAATATAAGTGGGATATAGGATTTATAGAATGTTATGAAATGCTTCATTAGATCTTTATTTTTTCTTTTTCTTTTTGTTTATTTGCTTCATTAGATCTTATGCAGTTAAATGTACTTCTGTTTGCCTCTGTGACTTCATTGACTCATCCCAGAATACACATTTTAAACTCTAACATGGCTTTCCTACTGTACCTGGTTCTCATGAATATGATTTCATATGAGGATGCGTGGAAATTGGAACTGACAAATCAAATAGTGGTTTGGGATTGAGACTGGAAGCCGAGAGCAATTGGCAAACCTTTAGCAAGATAAGGTTCCCTTCCTTTCACCTCTGTAATTGACATGATGAAGACCGCATTATAAGACGAAAGTCACTTAATTCCTAGAGAACAAAAAGCCTCAGGGGTGCTGGAAAAAGGGATTGCCAAGAACAACTGATTTTTCTTAGTCCTTCTCCTCCCTCAGCCCTCCAAGATTAGACCCAGTGTATACTTTGCATTACACATTTGAAATATGCAAAACAATATTTTCTGGGCCCTTCTCAATTCTCGGGATTAGAACCTCAGCAGTTGCATGCTTGACTTTGAGTAGCAGTGCCACCTGTTCTACCTGTTTTATTTTGTTCGTTTTTCTTTTTGCTTTTAAAACTTTACCCCAAATAGTGGTTTCAGTGAGCCCTCACCTCAGTACGTGTCCAGAGGGAAGAACTGAGCAACTGGAAATAAAATTCTCATATTTTTTACATGAACATGTTTAGTTCCAAATACCTCAGCAGATCCAGATGAGGTGCTGACACTTACTCCCCCAACTCTCCTTTGCAGGTCATGAAAACACGATCATAATTTAACACCATTGTCTTAAAAGAAAAAGACTTAAAATGAACTTGATGGCCGTGGTATGCTTTCTGTTGTTCCCTGACCACACCTTCTCCCCAAGTGACCAGAGACAGGCCCCCCACTCTTGAAAAGAGTCTCTCCCTGGAACTTTTATTAATGCAGTAAAATTCTTGCATCTGTTAACACTAACTTTCAAATACAGAAATTATTAATAGTAGTTTACCAAAGTAAAATTGCAACAATATGTGTAACACAGAGGAAGCAAAACACGAGTATATTTTCATTTTGTAGATAGTTTTTGGTTTTCTGTGACATTGTACTGGACTTGTGTCCTTTTGTCATAATTAACTCCTTCATGTATAACCACCCCTTAAACTAAATATTAGAATGAGAATTGATGTGTATACAAATATCTGATTATGAGATGTATCTACAGTATCATTACCCTATTCTGCATGGCCAAGTTCTGAACATCATCTGTTGTGGACTTTAGAAATATTATTGGTATGTGCCAGTAGAACCAATTGAAAAAAATATTCAGAGTCTAGTAAATTCAGGAACCTGAGGTCCAGGAAAATTCTCACAAAATACTTTTTTTTCTACCCTCTTTACTTCCTTCCTCAGGAATCGTGCTTAGCTATGGTTTCTCATATTTGAGTCTTAAAAATTAAATAATATCCTTTTCATGGGAAGCCAAAAGTTTACCAATATTTTGAATTGTGAAATCGTATGTGCTGTAAGATATATTGCTTTTTATGACGTAGATAATTAAGATATATGAGCTATGTCAGCCTCTAGTTCAAACTTTTAAAGTCTTTTACTTAAAAAAAAACACCACCAAACTTCTCTTTTTAGTGACTCATTTGGAACTCCTGTTCCTACATAATGTGAACAGTCTCGGGTTGGCTCCCAGGATCATTTTAACTAACATCCGTTGTGCTCTTCTTCATTTTGATGAGTGGTAATGGCCTAAGCCTTGGAAGTACATTTTTGTTATTATAGTCACTTGTATTCTCATTTAGTGAGTTAAGGTCACATTATATTGCTGTCCTGGGAGCTATTCTTTTCATTGCATATTGTATGTCTTTCTGTTGGGTGAATAACCCTATTTATTGAACTGTGGAATAATGATTTACTGAGGAAATTGTGTCATTGACGAGTGGGCATTCACTTAAGGAATCTCCATTTGCTGGGATGTTGAAAAGGTAGCAATGTTGTTTTCTTTTTTTGTTGGTACCTGGCTCTTCTGACTGCTAAGCATTGCAATGCAGGGAGAGTTCAGAGCTCAGTGTTTCAGTTCTCCCTTAGATAAAACTGTGAAAGGCCTTGGAGGCTTAGTTTTTTTTAAAAAAATTAGGCTTTAAAGAAGAAATCCCCAGCTGTTTCTCTAACATTTGTTTATGATCCCTGCCTAAAAATGTGTGGGTAATTCCAGGTACTTAACAGTTATAAATAAGAGGCCAAGACATTCCACCTAAGGGCATAGGTTTTAGAAAATCATAACAATTTTGTATCAATTAACCTACAAGCCTTTTAATCTTGGATCAACGAAAAATACTACTTTGCCAATAAGATCCATGCAGTCAACTTGAGCTCTTGTAAGACATGTGTACAATTAGCTAAAATGCAAGGCAGAATGTGGTGCCTATATTAAAAAGACATGTGGAAGTGCAGAGAAATTACAAAGAGGAAATGCTTTGGCACAGAGGCTCAAGGAAACTTAAAAGGAGGTGACTTTGGAGCTTAACTCTGGGCAGGGGGCAAGCTTTTAATTTTAACGAAGAAATTTATTCCAGGCAGAGGGAATGGCAACTGTGTGTGTTTGAAAGGAGCATGCGTTTAGGCAATTAATTGGTTCAGTATAATTGGAATAAAGATAACTGTGTACAGTTTTGGGGAAGGGGACATTGTATAATGGAAGCTGAGGTGTAGACACTTTCTTTGGACTAAGTGTAGCTCCAACCTCTTGCAAATTTAGTATAATAGAGTCAAGGAGGCTGCTAAAAAGGAGAGAGAACTCATTCCCACATCATGTATGACTTAACACTTGGAGGAAATGAGTTAGTGGGAATAGTAAGTATTTTATCAGGTACTCTAAATATCAAGGCAGTGATGATAGGTTGAGCTATGTGATTCTTGTGTATCATTCCATACGGCTACTACGATGAAGCAGAATTCCTGTTAAGAACTGTAAGGATCAGGCCGGGCGCGGTGGCTCACGCCTGTAATCCTAGCACTCTGGGAGGCCGAGGCGGGTGGATAGCTCAAGGTCAGGAGTTCGAAACCAGCCTGACCAAGAGCGAGACCCCGTCTCTAAAAAAAAAAAAAAAAAAAAAAAAAAAAAAAAAAAAAAAAAAAAAAAAAAACTGTAAGGATCAAAGAACTTTGTAATAGCAGCCACTCAAATTGGTTTTAGAATAAGTGAATAACTAAGTGTCTGAAATAGCAGTGCCAGAGTCATTTTGGGCAATGGGAGATATAATGACTTAATATTTTTGAGCAAAGAGATGCACAGTCCACATGCAAAGTTGAGTAGGAGCTGAGAAATGGTTGTCGTCTTCTACAGAGGAGCACACACATCCATACTTGTTGTATACGGCCCGTAACACCACAGTTGTCTTCATCTTAGATTGAAAGACAGCCTTGGCAAAAAAATAAAATAAAAAAAAAGATAATTTTATCAATCCTTATTTTCTAGTTCTGTTGATAATTATTTTCTGGGCGTGTACTATATCCTACATGATGTGTTGGGCACTGAGGATGTGGAGATGAATAAAGCATAGTCTCTCTCTTTTGTCAAGTAGCTTAGTTGGTTGTAACCTATATTTTTCTCACCCATACCAACATACTCAGAGATAAACACACATTCTGACAGCAACAGTGGCCTCCTTTGTCAAGTGTGGAGAAAAGGAGATCATAGAGTTGATGTCTGACAAACATCCTGTTGAGTTATCCATATTCCTCTATGCTGAGCTAGGGGCGGAGGAAGATGACACCAACAGTTACACCTTCCGTTACCACCTGCGGGAATTTAAAGGGGAAGAAGTCCCGCTTGGCTTGGGTGGGGGAGAGTATCAGGTATATCTGTGTCTAGAAGGATTTTGTATGAGAGAGACCATCTGTGAAACAGGAATACTCTCTTGTAGATATTTAGGGTATAGAACTTAGTACAGGGCAGTGGACTAGGGGAAAAGAAAGGGTTCACATGGCAGGGTTAGTTAACGTTTGAAGGTCGTGATTGGAGCAGACTTGGACGGAAAAAAAAGAAATGCTGACTTTGTGCATCTAAATTCCTTTAAGCAAAGGTGTCACAGTTCTGTGTATTCAATCCTTGTTGCCCATAGGATGTTAGGCTATATCCAGTTGAGTTTTTTGATGTTCCACATACCGAAAGCCAAGTCAATGTAGCTTAAGTAGAAAAGAAAAAAAATTGTTGCACTACAGAGGTTCTTCATAACCTCAACTGGGATAGGAAGTTAATGGAAACAAGAACTAGAAAGGCACGAGGAACGCCAAGAGTACTTTCTGCTCAATCTCTGATTTCTGCTTTCTTTTGGACTTTTGCTTTATTCTTCTTTGCCCAGAGTAGCTTTCCTTGCCTCTCTCTTTCTGTGTTACAGTGTGTCTACCTCCCATTGCTACATTTTCCTTATGATAGTTCTGGCTACAAGTAGAGATCTGTCTCCTCAGTCCCACCTCCAAGTTCTCTGGGGAGATAATCTTGTGGGTCAAGCTTAGACCAAGGGTCCAAACTTGATCGCATCAGTGGTGGCTAGAAGGAGATGTGGTACAGTGTGGTAACAATGCTGATGGTGGCCATGGTTATCGATGATAGGGTAGAGTCATGCAGAACACCTGTGTCTAAAAGGGCCCGTTCATTTGGATGGATGGGAGGTAGGTAGGTGTGTGGGTAGGTGGATGGAGCTATTTCTCAGATAATGGATAAACTGGCCTTATAAGATCATATGATTACAAAAGACTAAAACATGAGGGCATAAGAAAAATAAGAATAAAATAATAATGGAAAAGATAAGCATACAGGGATGAAAGTCACACAGTCACCTTGGTTCAAGGCTTCTCAATCATTAAAGCAAAATTTACTCATTATTCTATGATCCTACAAATTTTTTTGTTTTGTTCCTTAATTATTTCTCATTTATAATTTTCCTAGGAGATCATTTTTCTATGCATGCAATAGAAAATATTTTGTCTTCTAATTGAATTTTACGATAGAAAAAAAACTTGCCATCATTTTCTTCAAGTAGAAGAGTGGCTGTTTCATTCCATTGGGGTGGAATGGGACCACATAATTCATATCTTAAACATTCAGATTGCTGTTTATTTTTTTAGCAGATTATTTTTTAGATCATTTTTAGGTTCACAGCAAAATTGAGTGAAAGGTACAGAAATTTCCCATACACACCCTGCAGCCACACATGCACAGACTCCCCCACTCTAGGCATCCCCCACCAGAGTGTGATACGTTTGTTATAACTGATGAACCTACGTTGACGCATTGTTTTCACCCAGACTCCATAGTATACATTAGGATCCACTTTTGGTGTTAGTATTATATATTCTGTGGACTTTGACAAATGTGTGATCACTTTGTTCACACAGTAGAGTTTCACTGCTCTAAACGTTTTCTTTGTTCCTATTCATCCTTTCCTCCCGTGAATGACGATTCTTAAAAGACAGTATCAATCTATTCACTTTGAACCAATTGATTGATTCTCAAGTACTAGACTCAGTGTCATCACAGTATCTTACTATTTTCTAGATTTCTCTCTATGAATGAATGCCTTTGGCTGCTTTTCTCATTGTGAAGAGTTAGTGCGGTTTTAATAAAAAAAAAAAAACATAAGTTCCAATTTTTAAATCTTGGATTTTTTTTTTCTTAAAAGCCCCAATATTGTGAAATTCTGATTCTTAATGTGAAAGGCTGATGTGTTGTCTTTGGCCTTGATTGTAGCTTGTTATAGTAAGTTTCTTTTCATTTAATTAGTTCTTTTGTAACCATTAGGATTATTTTCCTTAGAAAGTAAGCGTTTTATGTTATGAGAAATTTATATTCTCCCTTTTAAATTACCTAAGAATAAAGTATGCTTTTAAGCCAGGTGCTAGATATTCAAATTTTCCTATTGTTTAAAAAAGCCTTTCATTAAAATTTAGTAAAGAAAGATCTTAAGCTACATTTATTCCAAATCTTTCACCTTCTTCATACACTGAAAACATTTGTCAACACTTCATTGCTAACATGGAGTATAAGTTAATGATGCACAAAGTTTAAAACCTCTTATATTCAATTAGAGGACCTATTAGCTTTGAAAGCAGTAAATAATAATTGGCACTTATTGAATTTTAAATAGGATCTACATGTTACATTTTCGTTTTAGAGTGCATGTAACATATTGCGTTATGCTGTGAAAACTTGATGTTTAGAGAATGCAGTTACCTTTTAGCATTTAACCTAAAGTCTCTTCCTGATTTTAATGTGGAATATTTCCTCCCTTTAATTGCTAACATGTTTTTGGAATATTTATGCACAATTTTTAAGGTGCTAATTGGCACTAGAATAGCTGGTGGATGGTAAACTGTTGGAATCAACATTAACTTAAAGCACATCCACAATAAATTTTTGTATCCTGGCCTGGAATTGCTGGCATTTGTGTGTAAAATGCATCACTAGTCTAGCAGTAAAATACATAAAACAGCAGTAGGCAGTTTTAGTATTTACCTTACCAGAGCCTGGAGATGCCAGCCACTTGGTCTGCCCTGGCAGAATTTGATGGTCTTTAGTGTTGTACATTTAATGGTGAGGGTCATCTTTGTTCAAAAACATTGTGTATTACAGCTCATTTGGTCCAGGGGGGTTAAAAAAAACCGCAAACCAAACCGTTCTTCTAAAACCCTGACTTTTGATTAATAGAAAGGTTCGTATCTCATGTTTGCTTTGTGTTTCATGCTTTTGTTTTCTTCTCGAATTTTCTTTCATTGTAATTTGCTATCCTTAACATGTTCAGGAAAACCGTGCATGCCAGGACACTGAGCATGCTGCTCTGAGCAAGATGTTTCTTCCTCTCTTTTTAAAAAGCTTTTCAATAAACATTTTATTTTTTTATTTTTTTAGATTTGGAAGGGGGTACATGTGCAGATTTGTGACATGTATATATTGCATAGTGATAATGACTTGGTTTTTTGCATAACTTTATACTCCCTTACTACTTGTGTTTTCCCTGGGAATGTGCCCTTTATACAATATACCATTTTTACAGTAATTCCTCTACTTGGTTTTGCTAATTCTGTTTGTGAAAAGACTTTCTCAGAGTGCATAGCCAGGCTTGGAATCATAGCACCCAGGACATTCTCTCATATGGCTCCTTGAGTTTCGCTCAGAGCTGCAGATTCAGTGGTTGGGCTGGGAGACCCTTTTAACCAGCCCTTTGTGGGATTCTGACCCAGGAATGGTGTCCGCCAACCACGGTGGCACCCAATCATTTCCACTGCCCCAAATGTGGCTGCTGGTGATTCTGGAGACCATTTTCCAGGCTCAGTTGATGGACGATTTGCCTCCGTTGTCCTAGATCCTCAGCAGGATGTCACATGGGATGTGCTTCAGTCTGCTTTAAAGTACAGTCACCTGGTACAGCTGTTTAGCTTTATTCTTTTAGCATCATTTCATTGACCTTTTGAGTTCATCTTGATCTGCTTCATCTACGGGCATAGAGAGAAGCTTCAAGTTGGCATTGACCTAATGTTTCAGTAGATTTTACTGTTTTTTTTCCTTTTTTTTTTTTTTT
>VBSM01003148.1:7992510-8029436 GCA_008086735.1 Cheirogaleus medius | reverse complement strand
GAGATGGGGTCTTGCTCTTGCTCAGGCTGGTTTCGAACTCCTGAGCTCAAGTGACCCACCAGCTTTGGCCTTCCAGAGTGCTCAGATTACAGGCTTGAGCCACTGCGCCCGGCTTATTTTGACATTTTAAATGCTTTTTCAGTACACCTGTTAAAGGTTCCTTAAAATCAGTCATAGTCATAGACAATAGTTAAAATATTTGATTCCTGAAAGGAGTAAATTTTGATTTAAATGGTTATTTTCTTTGAAGTTAGATTTTTCTGAAATACTAAGTCTGAAATGTGATTATAGGTGTTTTATGGATACTGCTGCCTAAAACACAATTTTAGGCATATTTAGGCACAATTTTAGGCAATTCATAGTCATATGATGTCTTTTATTTACCTCCATTCTTGACCAGTTAAAATTTGAGGGTGACAGTAACACTGGATTGCTACTCTGTTGTTTGGAGGGATTTTTGTCTCTGCAAAATGCATTGACTGATTCATTCTGGAGACTTCTCCTGTGAGGTCACAGTTGCTTCTGCCTGTGGTTTCAACTGTGTCTCTCTGCTTGGGAGCGTGTGGGGAGCAAACCCGTGTGGCCTCTCTCCTTGTGGCTGTGCTTGCGTCCTCCCGGAGGAGAGCTGGAGCGAGAAACAACATCTGCTTACTTGCGGTGGGAGCTTTCTGCTCCTTGTCTTTGTTGTTATTCCTCCTACCTGGGTCATGCTTGCTTGGCATTGGTCACAGGAGCGGGAGTAGAGACTTCCTATCTGGGGCAGTTCCTGAGCCTCCAGCCTAGGGCTCTGGCAATTAGGAAGGAAGATGATCTGTTAGAGTCTGTTATCCATGTCCATTTGAGTGAGCAAATGCACTCAATGGGCTGAAAAATGACTATATATGTTGTGTGTAAATTTTAAGGCACTTTGATTGTTTGCTTGTGCAGTCATGTTAGTTGGTTAAAAATCCTGATTTTAGACTGAGAGTAGTGGCTCACGCCTGTAATCCTAGCACTCTGGGTGGCCGAGGCGGGTGGATTGCTCAAGGTCAGGAGCTTGAAACCAGCCTGAGCAAGAGCGAGACCCCGTCTCTACTTAAAATAGAAAGAAATTAATTGACCAACTAAAAAAAATATATATATATAAAAATTAGACGGGCATGGTGGCGCCTGTCTATAGTCCCAGCTACTTGGAAGGCTGAGGCAGGAGGATCACTTGAGCCCAGGAGTTTGAGGTTGCTGTGAGCTAGGCTGACGCCACAGCACTCTACCCTGGGCAACACAGTGAGACTCTCTCAAAAAAAAAAAACAAAAAAGAGAAGAAAAAAAAATCACTGATTTTGGCTGGATGTGGGGCTCACGCCTGTAATCCTAACACTCAGCCAAAGCTGGAGGATCACTTGAGCTCAAGAGTTCAATACCAGCCTGAGCAAGAAAGAGACCCTAGCTCTACTAAAAATAGAAAAATTAACTGGTGTGGTGGTGAGCGCCTGTAGTCCCAGCTACTTGGGAGGCTGAGGCAGGAGGATCGTTTGAGGCTGCAGTGAGCTATGATGATACCTCCTTACTCTACCTTGGGCAACAGAGTGAGACTGCCTCAAAAATAAAAAAAAATCACTGATTTTCATGGGTGAGGCTGTTAATGCTGGGGGTCTTGCATCCTGTCCTCCCACTGCATGTCCTGGAGGAACCAGATGAGTCAGCTGTGTGCATCAGGATATGTGCGTTTCCTTCTCACCCCCTTTGTTTGTGTGTGTGTGCAATGTTTTGTGACTTTGAAATTCCATAGGCAAGTATTTATAGCCAAGCAATGTGCCGTATTATTCATGTGGGGGTTTTCACTTACAATTTCAGTTCATTCCGGGTCATTCTTTTTTGCATGCATGTTTGAAGAAGTTAATCAACTCTAGCATATTTCTATAGCTGGGGCTCAAGAGAGCTAGGTAACTGTGAGAATTTCTCTACTTACTGCATTCAATTGGCAGTGTATAAGTAGAACTCTTGTTCGTGCTCTGAAGTGAAGGGCATGTGTTTTACAATACATTATCTCTGTCATGTTTTAAATTGGGGTCGTGCAGACGTGTTGTCTTTAAAAATAATGAATAGGTGGAAAATGAGCAGATTATTAAAATAATGAAAAAAATTCTGTTTTTGAAGTGAAGCCTTTTAATATTATGCTCTTGCTGTTTTATTTTTAAACTAATAGTTAAAAGAGCATAACAAAGACTTTTTTCCTGGGTTGGAAGAAAATCCTAATTATCCCCAAATATGGAGTGACTATAAAATACATGAGCCCTGAGGAAGGGACATTTGTTTTTCTTAAGCATCTGTGAACATGATTGCCTTGAAAATTTTTATGTTGCACTGTAATATTTTTTTTCAAAAGAAGGAATTCAGTTTCTCTGTGTTGTACAGGTGCCAATACGTTAAAAATGGGGAGTGTGGGACAGTGATCTGGGTGTTACATGCTGGCTGTGCAGGGGCTGTGTCTTCCTGTACCTAGCAGTTGTAGGTGCTCTGACTTTTTTTTGAAAGATTCAATAAATGAACCATGAGTCACTTCACAGAACCTGTGGGATTTTCTTTTAACGAAGTTGGCCTGGATGTGGGAAGGTCCAGCAAAGTTCTCACCTCATTATTGGCGATGTTGCTTGAAGACAATTGTTAAGTCTTTCATGATGGTTCTTGTTGATTGGTATATGCTTCTATATCGGGGTGGTACCTGCTTGTTGAGCTCTCTGGGCAGGTCATCCAGGAGAGGTGAGAGTGTGGATGGGCTCAGAGATTTGTGCTGCCCGGTCTTGTCTCCTGTGAAAACCTTCTTACAGAGAGATCTGAGTCCCACAGCCCACCTCACCCTCAGAAAGAGAGGAAGAACATGCTTTGTTGAAAGATAAACATAGTGATTTTAGATTTTAAAATAAAATTTCAATGACATTTGTTTCTGTTTGAGGGTAACAGGATGAAAACTTTAAAAATAATGACAGAATTCCTCTAAATACAGTTCTAACTAATGGATGATGGTAAGTTCAATGGGTTTTAGTAGATGTTATAAATGTTTGGATGTTTTGTTGCTAAAGTGGTAATAGGTGTCATGAAAAGGCAAAACTGCGTGGATGGGAGGGGAGTGCAAGGATCGGCTAGCTTTGGACAAAATGCAGAAACGCATTGGAAGCTGTGACAAAAAACTGATCCCATGACATGTCTTATGTTGTAGATTGTGGACTGTTTTGTAGGACTTCAGAAGAAAGTGAAGATAGGGGCTATGGATAAAAGAATGTTGTATTTATTTTTGACTTTGGTCTGTTAGGTGCATCATAAATTCTAAGACCATCAGAGAAAAAGTAGAGTTTGTTGTCTGTTATTTAATACTTTATTGTCAAGTTAAAAGCAAACGTCCACATGCTGTTGGAACCCATACCCATAATCCCAACGGAGTTCCTAATTCAGAGGATTTCTCATGTGGGAATAAGCACTATTGCAAGAAATTTCCGTGCTACTGAATTTTGAAAGTTATCCAAATTATTATAGGGGGAAAACATATTGGATCAAATTTCCTATTGTTTGAGAATATCAGCTAACACAAAAGTGTGGCTGTTGAGCTGGAAGTTATCTGATGGTTGCAGTTTAGTTTTCTTGCTCCATTTCACCTTCTGGAGATGCTTGTGTGGGCTGTTTGATGAGTTGGATGTAGCTGAAGCAATGTCTAAGAATGGATAGACCTGGATTATTCCTTTCCTAATAATTGCAAGTGGACTGTTTTTGAAGAGGGATGAATAGGAATTGGATTTCGGATGTGATAGGGACGAAAGAAAGACTTGTAGGAGGTGACCAACGGTTTTGTTCAGTGTATTTGCAAAAGTAAAACCAGTCCTAGGCTGCCTTGTCTGTGGCTCTGTCTTTAATTCCTGTCATTGGTCTTGGAATCAGAGCAAAGAATGGCACTCTGTAGTATGGAAAAGATGGAGAATTGAGTACATAATGTGTTGGGGAAATTTTCGAGCCATTTGCACCGTGAATTTCACGCTGTTTTAAATAGTGGGGAAATTTCTGGAGGAAACAAGATGGACAAATGAAGACAGAAGGGTTGACTATGACCTACAGAAAACTGATTTTCCAGGATTAACGCATGTTATTGCTTATATATGAATGTTTAAACTACAGCCTGGCTAACTGATACAACCTAAAAAAAAAATTCAAATGGAGAGACTATGTGCCTGATCACTAGAAACGGTGTTTCCTAAGGATGACAAACCCCATTGTATAGAGCCTATAGAAGTACATTTGTGAAATCATTGAAAATTTTTGATGTTAAGAATTCATACTGTAGGCTGACTTTTTAGTAATTACCAAAACTCAGGGTCAAAACTTGTTGATTTAGCCAGCCGTCTTTAAGTATAGTCATTTCCTAAAATGTTTTCCCAGTCTGCACAATGCATTTCTTTCTGTCATCATTCAAGAGCAGTATTTTAATTTGAGCCACTACTTGAACAATAGACGTCAGGTCGTGCCATGGCAAGAAGAAGAAAACTCTCAGCAATAATCTGTCCAATTGGGAACCCACCCAAATGCTTACTGTCCCTTCCTGCAATCTTTGATTATCATTTCCATGCAATCTGAAGAGCTAAACATGTGATTTCCCTACAGAGCCTAAAAGCTGTATGTTTCAATGTAATAAATCTCTGGATGAATTTTTAGCAATGGTGCATAAGTTTGATGTGTGCTGTGATTATCTCTGGTCATAATTATTTAATACACATGGTATATGTAACATTTATAATCTTCCCAATGGGAAAATGATGTGCCATATTTCTGGCCAGTTGTGTTTAAAATGTAAACAATGCTGTGTGTCTGACTTTGAACCCCTCCCCCCTACTGTTCTATTTTTAAATGGTGGTGTGAAAATAAAGAAACTAAGCACAGTAAGTAATCTTGTTTTTAAATATTTCCTCTTGTAAATTACTGTTAATTGCAAATGTTAATCAAAATTGGCCTGCTAATGGGCATATGCTGACAATGGGGGCTCCCCCCTAACTTTTTGATGAACTGTTCATTAATATCACCCATTCCATAAATTTGCATGAACGCCGGAAGTTTCATTAGCCATTGTGGTCTAGGAAAATTTCTGTGTTCTTGTTACCAAGTATTGAATAAGTAAATTTCATAAAGATAACTTGTTAGCATAAGTTAAACATTTAAAAAATTGTTTTGCTTTTATATGTTTGAAAACTAGACAGTGGGCTAATAATTTCCTCCCTTTTCAGATTGTTTCATTTGTGTTCTGACAGTAATATCTGTGTTTATCTGGCTGTCACTGGTCCTTCTAGTATGGTCTTAAAATCTAATGTGCTTATTCATTGTGTTGAGCCTAAAGAATACATTAAATGTCTAAAATATATATATATATATATATATATATATATATATATATATGGAGGAAAGTCAGCTCAGTTAATTCCAGTGAAAATTAAAGCTATGTGTGTTTATTCCTGGTGGAACTCTGAAACTTGTTGATGAGATAAATATTGGTAATTGCCGTGACCTACAAATTACTTATTTTTTTCTTTGTACAGAAATGTATTCATCTAGTATATTCAGCATTTTGCAATGGTTTCATTAAAATGTGCTACATTTTAACTGTTAATATAAAATGTTAACTTCAAAATTTAAGACTTTTCATTGTTTCTTTAATATTAAAGAAAATATTAATATTAACATTATAGGTTGATAGTTTGCTAGGTTCTAAAAGTATAGAGCATATGTTTTATTTCTAGTTTTGTTTTATTCTAGATATACTTTTACATTAGAAATATGATATAGTCTACAGAATTAAAAAACAATGGAGTACAAAGCAGAAAATACATCCCCTGTAATTCTACAATATTAAATATTTCATATGTGTTAACGTTTTGGTACATATCTTTTTGTCTTTTCATGCTTATGGATTATATATTTTAATAGCTATGTAGGTTTTTAATACAAATCTAAAGAGGGGCATATTTAAGGGTTTTTTTAAAAAAAATCTTAATAAATATTTTCCTTATCAGTTCCCATGTTGACAGATTCATTTTTTTTTTGGAGACAGAGTTGCCCTAGATTAGTTCAGTGTCATCATCGTAGTTCACAGCAACTTCAGACTCCTGGGCTCAAGCGATCCTCAACCTCCCAAGTACCTGGGACTATAGGTGCACACCACCATGCCCGGCTAATTTTTCTATTTTTAGTGGAAATAGGTTCTCTTGCTCAGTGTGGTCTCGAACTCCTGAGCTCAAGCAATCCTCCTGCCTTCGCCTCCCAGAGTGCTAGGATTACAGGCGTGAGCTGCTGCGCTTGGCCTGTCAACAGATTCTCACTGACACCTTGTGCTCCTGTTTCTCTCTCTTGACAAGTGCTTTGGGACGGTGGCTGTGTTTGGCCCTCACACCGTTCATTTCCATGAGTTTGTGGGACATGCCACTTATAAAAACTCTCCCTGCAGTGAGCCTGTTAAGTTCTCTGTCTCCCACCCAGCCCTCATAGATTGGGGATGTTGGGTTTTCCATTTGATCTGAACCGGTTGTGGAAAATTTGCCTTGATGTTGGAACAGGTGATCAGGTTGCACAGATGATGAGGTGGGCTGTGCAGGTTTTCCTTCAGTCAAACAATTAAATAAAGAGCTGGTGAAACGGGAATCGAGTGGCCATTAAGACCCTGCTTACTTTTTGAGGAGGGAGCAGCAGCAATGCATGTAGGGTTTGGAAACACATGTTTTCCAAGAGTGAAATTATGCCCCCACGGAAACCCTTGGTTTCCTAAATTCTTGGGCAATTTTTTGAATGCATGATGTCAGTATGGGCAGCATGAGAGCAGAGAGTGTGAGAACTACCCCTTGCCTGTGGGCTTCTCATAGTGGTTAATAGTGAACTTGGGCTTTACACCAAGTGTCTCTGCTTAACTGCTTGTTACTGCGCTAAGCCAGAGTTGCTCCAGCGCAGGCATCCTCAAACTACGGCCCGTGGGCCACATGCTGCCTGCCTAGGACATTTATCCGGCCTGCTGGGTGTTTTTGCTGCTGCTGCCTGTCCTGCTTAGCAGCCTACTCGTCCAGGGCCCACAGTGTGCACTCTCCAGTGGTCTGAGGGACAGTGAACTGGCCCCCTGTTTAAAAAGTTTGAGGACCCCTGCTCCAGTGTAAATGAGGGTAATAGTTCCTGCATTATAGTATTCCAAGAATTAAATGAAATAAATTATGGATGTTGCTTAGTGTATAGCAAGTCTTCATAAATGCTCTACATATTATTCTTTGTTCTTGGCCTTTATTCTCAAATTGTTATCTCTATAAGTTTAGGATAGTGTTTCCCAAACTTAAGTTTGCATTACAGATTTCCAGACGTTTCTGATTGAGTAGGTCTGGGGTGGAGACTGAGAATGTGCATTTCTCACAAGTTCTCAGGTGATGCTTATGCTACTGGCCAGGGGACCACATGCTGACAACCTCTGGGTTAGGGCATTATCAGGGCAGGTGTTACTTTGAACCAGTAAATGACAACCTTTACTTTTTAACCCCAAGTAGGTAACGATTCAGATGGGCAAACACGATATGATATAGTAGGCAAACTTGCTATCATGTAGTGCCATTTTGCCCGACTAGTTAAATTTGAATTATTAGAGTATTAAAGAAATTCATGGCTAGAATTACCTAGTTATTTTAGAGCTAGATATAGATTTTTGAGGATTTTTGTAGCATTTAAGTAAATATACTGTTAACTTAATTTTAATGAACATTATTAAGTAAATGTTTTCCTTGGATGAGGACACTTTTCCTATGTTTGTAACAGATCTAGTTAAACTTGGGAGTTTTTTTCCAGAATTTTAAAATAGAGGCAACATTTAGGAAACTATTAGACTATGAGCTTCAGTTGATTTATTTTCTAGCTTTCTGTGAAAGCTGCAGAGACAAAGCTCCTTTTAATGGCATTATTTCTACTAGATGTTTGAAACAACTGGAATTGTCAACCAAATTTTGTGAGTTGCCAGGGACCTGCCATCGTCTCTGAGAATTAAGCTTCACTCATGTTATTTTCTTGAGTGCAAGGCAGGAGCAGGTACTGGATATGTGGTGTTGACACAGTTAATTTAGTGCTCTTTCCACAAATCTATTAAATTGACTATTAATTGGCCTTCTGATAAAATTTCTGCTTAATGCAAATGGTGAAAAAAGAGTATCCTAGGGTACTAGCTGCCTCTGAAATCATTCACTTGCCCCGAGATCCCATTAGTGACAGTGTCCATACCCACTTTTCTTTTGAATGTAGTAATTAGGGTTGTTTTAAATATAATGAGTCACATTCATGAGACTGTGATTAAGAAAATATTTTTGACAAAATCCCTAACTTTTAAGACATTATATAGTTCATTATTCTGCTGTGTTGTTGCACTTCCTCAGTAGTTTGCAAAGGAAAGAGGTTTTTCAGGTTCGGTACTTCACCCGTTGGTGGTTTTCCATCACAGTGGCCCTGTCTGGGAATGGGTTGCAAATGGAAAGTTTAGCAGTCGCAAACAAGCAAAAACCTTAAATTGGTTCGAATAAGCAAGGATGGGGAATAGGAAGTAGGTTTCTGTCTTGGATTTTTTTTTTCTGTTTTCTTTTCTGTTTCTGATCCACCTTCTGTCATTGATCAGCTTGTGTGTTAGGATTTTTCAGTCAACTCTAACATCTAACCCTTTAGCATGTTCTGACTAAGTGAGTGAGGATTTTCTTATTAAAGTTCTTGTGTGAACATGGTGAATTCTGAAAAAGTCATTCACAATTGTGTATCACAGAAATTGATCACTTTCTGATAAACTATTTACACGTTAGGATGCCTTGCCCTGACTTTTTGACACTGTGTAACAAAATGTTTCATTCCTTTTTTGTTTCACAATTCTCTGCAGTGAGCACCCATGATTTTTATAATTAGAAAAATGTTGGTAACCACGTTTTAACAGGGCCCATCAAGAGACTACTATTACATTTACTTTTTAAATACTGACAGATTCCACTTAAGGCAGTGCACGTATACATTAATGTATGTTCTACAGTAGTAACCATCAGATAGGGTGAAGTATAGGATCAGTTAGTGGCATTTAACTTCTTTTTTAAAAATAGAGACAGAGTCTTTGGCTTCCCAACTAGCTGGGGCTACAGGCATGTGTCACCATGCCCGGATAATTTTTAAATTTTTTATAGAAACTTGGGTCTTGCTATCTTGCCCAGGCTGGTATTGAACTCTTGGCCTCAAGCAATCTTTGATACTCCTGCCTTGACCTCCTAAAGTGTTGACATTACAGGTGTGAGCCACAATATTTGGCCAGTTTTGAACTTTTTGACTGTCCTGTAAAGGGATTTCTCAACCTCTGCACTAATGACATTTTGAGCCGGATTATTCTTTGTTGTGTGGGACTGTCCTGTGTACTGTAGGATGTTTTGCAGCTTCCCTGATCTCTGCACCTAGATGTCAATAACACCGTCCCAGAGTTGTGACAACCAAATATTTCTCCAGACATTGCCAGTGTCCTCTAGGGACACAGTTGCCCCTCATTGAGAAACACTGCCCTAAAGTAAGAAATACGTTTCACTTGACCGTCCCGTGAGCAAATGCATACACACACACATGCACACACACACTCACACCCCAGACAGCCTCACTACTTATACATTGATACTTTCTATGTTGTTTTATTCCATTCTGTTCATTCCATACCATTTTATCTAAAAATTACTGTAGGCATATTTTTCTGTCTAGGGTGATCCCTGTAGCACTTTGTATTCACTTAAACATGTGTGAGTGATAAAGATGAACTATTTTCAATCTATATGGGTTTTCTTAAAGTGCACACTGAGACTGAAGTATGTTAGTTATTCTGGCTTCCTGGAGATGCCATGTGTAGTGATGATTCTGAAAAACAGCTGTCGTGGAGGCATCGAAATTACCTAGTGGCCCCTGTCCTTGTGGCCTGACGTGTAGCACCCAGGACAGGCCATCAGAGGTGTGGTCTGAACATGTGGTTGCCTTTGTTTAGGAGACAGGTTATGCTGTAAGCACGAAACCTGTCTTCTTGGGCCCAAGAGTTTGTACAAGACTCAAATTTGAAGGTTTCCTATGAATTCAGAATTCATCTGCAGAGGATTCATAGAATGAGAGAATTTTATTCTCTTTCAGAGAATATTCCATCTTGGCAGGTGGCTCTATGAATCTCACACTGCAGGTTACAGAGATTTAAATTTTCGTTTCTCTAAAGAAAGCATGTATAGTGTCAGGTCGTTAAGGGCTGTGGAAGTCCTTCCATTCTCTTTGCAAGTTGTGTTTCTTGTAAATACACCATGTGTGAAATATTATGCTGCAGTTATGTACGGGATGAAGATTACTCCTTAAGCAATGAATAAGAAATCTTCTACGTGACTTATTAAATGCTGTGTTAAGATTGGAAAAGAAACTTATTATTATATTCAATATGTCTTTATGGGATGTTTTATCTCTTTAATTTTTTAATTTACCTATATCTTAAATTAAGGTGTGGGATTTTGAGAAAACCTGCTAAGGTGACTATATATTTAAGCTTGATGTCTCCAATTTAGGGTTGGGTTTGTGTTCCAAAACGTCATTTTAAAATGAATTATATAGAATTTTTTATTGAAACAGTATTGCAAGTAATAGGTTTCAGAGTCAATCAAAAAAACTTATTTAAACCAGTAAGTAAAGGAAACATTATATATCTAAATCCTCATACATATATTGGAGTAGTCTTTTTTTTATTTATTTTTTCTTTCATGAACTCTCATGCTAGAAGAGGTTGAACAGATGGTGTGTTTGGCAATTTTTTACCTCATAGGATTTGAAATATTGTGTGTGTTGAACCAAGGGTGCTTTGGACGATTCATTTCTTTGATAAATATATACTGTGTCTCTGCTATGTGCAAGACGTGGTTCTAGGCCCCGTGGATGTTGTAGGGAATAGTAGAACAGGAATCCCTGCTCTGATCCATGCTAGTGTTTGCAGCATAACTCTCACTGATGGCCCTGGGAAGAAGGAGGTGGCTGTCCCTGCACAATTTGTTGACCTGTGACCAAGCAGACATGGGGCAGGAAGCACTGTGGTTCCTGAAGCTTCTGTTCCAGGGGCATGGCCCCCCAGTTCCAACCTCTGCGCTATCTGTGGTACTCTGCAGCTCTCCTTCTAGACAGTAAGATCCAGAAGGTAGTCACGCCTTCCTCTTTGTCTCCATAGTTTCAAGAGCACCGACAGCTGTTTTGTGTTGGTAATTGTTTAATAACCTCTCTCCGGCAAGGGTGAAAGAGGGAGTATGGGCTGATTTGTAGTGTTTGCCGAGTTCTGTGGTGGAAATACTCCCCCCATGGCCTATTTGAAGATGCCATCATGCGGTCATTGAGTGTGGGGTTGGATGACACACAGTCGCAGGCTGTCATATGGTGTTTCCACCCTACAGCCACAGCAGACATCAATAAACTCATGACCATCTATCATGGTAAAGTGCGATAAAGTAATTCGGAAGGGATGAGTTTTAAGCAGTTATTACCTTTGATTTTAATTTATTGTAAGTTTATAGAATTTAATTTTTAATAGTGAATGCCATAATAACTGGCTTTCAAAATTCCTAAACACTTAACAATCAGTTGTCACAACCCAGTCCTCCCTGGCCCCAGCCCACAACTTGGGCTCCACGACACCATACCTGGAATCAATCACTCTGGCCAGATTTTAGAATCCAGAGTTGTTCAGATTTAGGAAAGTAATACGGAATATGTAGCATAAGTGGTAACAACACCTGTGATGTCTGGGGCAGAACCCTGTTAGCAAAACATTGATATTTCTGCAGCAAAATGTGAATATTCACCAAGTGAGGAAATATTATATATAATCTTGCATCAGCTCAAGCTCAACTTTGCCACCAAACGTGCTTCTTACAAAACTTAGGAACCTGTATTATTGTCTACAGGTCTGGGTTGGTATTCCAGTTGTTCGAGGCCCAAAGAGGAAGTATGAAAGGGAGTAGAAACTCCGCACATTCTCCTCCTCGGATCCCAGGTGCCCTGCCGGAGAAGTGCCTGCCACTGCACTTGTGCACACTCTCCTTGGAAGGCTCCAGCCCTATCACTCCCTTCACCCTTCAAGCCTCATCTTGTCCTTCTTTCTTTTGTTAGGGTTGTCCTGGCCCCACTTCCTTCCCTGATGGTTCATGCCAGGCAACCAGAATCTTCCTTTCTCTATACAACTTTCTGTAGCTGCTCTGTTCGCCCCGTGTTTGGTGTGTGCTGCCAACCACTGATGACACTGAAGTGGCAAAATTTCAAGACCAGCCCTTGAGCTCGTACTCAACAGAGTGGAACAAAACTTAGTGACCTCTGAATGGCCCACTCAGTAGTGGAAACGCATTTCCCAAAGTGCTTGGCATAGTGGTTCCTCTGTGACTTTGTAGAGCTTATTTTCTTTAAATTCTTGTGACTGAGACAGCTTCAGTTAGATTCTGTTCAGTCATTATCCATATCTTTATACACCTGCTCTGTCCTGTGTATCAGTGAGCGTACTTGGAAGGATGTCAGCTGGTGGGAACCTCTAGAAATGAAGCCAGTAGGAAATTGAGCTAGTTCCTCCCAGGCTGGAGTGCAGTGGTGTTATCATAGCTCACCGTAGCTTCCAATTCCTGGGATCAAGCAGTCTTCCTGCCTCAGCCTCCCAAGTAGCTGGGACTACAAATATGCACCACCACATTTGGCTAATTTTATTTTTTGGAGAGAGCTGGAGTCTCACTATGTTGTTCAGGCTGGTCTAGAGCTCCTGGCCTCAAGGGATCCTCCTACCTCTGCCTCCCAAAGTGCTGGGATTATAGGCATGAGCCACTGTGCCTGGCCCTGAATTCTTGATTCTATAGTGGTTTTTTAGACTCTACAGGGAAAATCTGATACTAGGCACTCTGACTTGCCAATTTCAGGGTTTTTTTCTTCCATAATATTATCTTTTTACAAGGGGGACACTAATGATTAAACTTATATTTTAATCACATTATGTAGAAGTCTAATTCAGCCTTACTCCTTTTTTAGTGAAAAGTATATAAAGATTTCATGATCTTGTGCAATATTCTATTTTGTTCACATTTGTTACACTTAGAATGAGGTGTCATAGTTGGTGAAGTGCCTTTTTCCCATGTCATTTGCCACTTGCCTAAGTGTACTTTGCTGTCTGACAGTATTAAATCAGGTCAATTTTTAGGTGGCAGCAACTTGTAAATAATGTTCTTTTTCCAAAGAAAAAGCAACAGCTTATTAATGGTTTGTTTACGTGAAGCTTGTTTTTATTTTTAGTCAGTCTTGATGTTAATTGTCTAATCAGAGATGTGTTTTGCAATAAACACTAATTTGGCCAGTTTTTGAGTTTCTGTTTTGCTTTCTTTCGGGCTAGTATAACGATATAAAAACTGTTGTTAAGTGTCTCAGCCCCAGTTTCCCTTTTAATTTGCTGTCACGCCTCTTTACTGTGGTCTGTGGGGACTCTTACATGCGAGAGTGATTGTGTCGTCTGAGTGGTTTCCAGCTTCTGGGTCATTAAGGCATTTCCAGCATTTTTTATGGTTTCAGAGATAAAGTTGTTAACAAGTGTGAGCCCCAAAGTGGTCAAGGTCTGGGTCGGCCTTCAAGTCTGTAAACAGCCAGCGTTTCCTTGGCTTTGGTTGGTACTTCCTCTTGTTCTCTTCTAGTTCTGTCCTTGCTTTCTTCATTATTGTCTCTCTTGTCCTTCATCAGAATCTTTTTCTTTTTCCTTTTTTTTTTTTTTTGCATTTCTGTTCTCTATTTTCTTTGCATGGAATATAGCTCAATTCACTGTCAAAAATGATATTCAGGTCTTGAAGTAAAAGAAAGAATCACCACCTTAGAAAAGTTCTTTACATTTTCATTTCTGACTTTGCCCCTATTCAAGTTTTTCCCTCCAGCCCTAATGATTCTTTTGCTCAGTTACCCACCCAGAAGCCTCAGCCCTTTTTCTTTTAGTCCTTTTGGTTGTGAATACAGTTACGTTTTAAATCCATTATGTCTTGTTCAAGGTATTGACTATGTTGACTTCCATCGAGAAGTTCAGGGTGGTGAGCTGTGGCCACCGTCCCCTTCTAGGGGGACAAAAGGAATCACTGCAAAGGCTCAACCAAGAACAATGTGATCTGAAACCAGGGTTCCACAGTGGTGGTTGGTAGTCTGGTGTGGGTGCTGTCTTCTAAAAGATCGTGAGGGATTTTCAGGAATTTCTACAAGGAAACGTTTTTCTAACAGTATGTTTAGAAAACTGAGTGATTTTCCTTGATGTGACCATTCTTGATCAGCCTGTTGGCTCTGACAGGGGCCTTGTGTTGGGCAGTGTCAGGCAGTGGTTCTGCACCTGGGCATTCCTGACACTTAGAAGTGATGATCGACCACCTGCATATGGAGTGGATATGCCAATAGTACTCTTAATATTTGGAAGACTAAATAAGATTACATATAAAAGGCCTAAGGACAGGAAGAAAAATGTGCTGTTGCCATTAATACCACTGTGATTGATATTGTTGCTGCTATCATTGTAATCACATTTTTTAATATTCAGGAATTTTGTGTTACGATTCTCTTCTAATCGATGTAGAGGAATTGAACACTGCTTATTTTTGTAGGTTTTGGCTTTCAGTGTTAATGCAGTCACGTACCACATGGTGACATTTTGGTCGGTGATGTACTGCATGTACAGTGATGGTCCTATAAGATTATAATACTGCATATTTACTGTACCTTTTTTGTATGTTTAGATATTTTTGGATACACAAGTACTTAGCATTTTGTTCCAATTGTCTGTGTTATTCAGTGCAGTAACATGCTGTTCAGGTTTGTAGCCGAGAAGTGGGCTGTACCATATAGCCTAGGTGTGTGGTGGGCTGTACCATCTAGGATTGTGTGAATATTCCCTATGATGTTTGTATAACAACAAAATCACCTAATAACACATTTCTCAGACTATATCCCCACTGATAAGTGATGCTCGACTGTATAGTAAAATAGGAAGATGGGGCAGAAAAACTGGAAGACGTACTACAGTGTACAAATAAAGAGAATTAGAAGATATTTAGAAGAAATTTGCACTCTGCTAATTGTCAGGTTTAGTTTTATGAGAGAGCTGTCCTGACTAATGTGTCAGAATTGTGATGTCAGAATAATGTGATAGAATTTAAAGAAATGCTCATTGATATTTAAGTGAATGTTAGAAAATGTGGTTTTTATTCTTTATAATTTCTCCTAGAGCAGGGATCTGTGAATCTGCTGAAAGTATATTCAGAATTGAATACCTCTGTGCACTTTTCTGTGGAGAAAGTTCATTCGTAGCTTTATTAAACTATCAAGGTGGTCTATAAGCAGTGGTTTGCACAGTTCCTGGCATGTAGTGGGCACATGGTATGGATGATAAAAGAATAAATTCAGATGAAACAGGTGATGAGCCACAGCCTTATAAGCTGGTGCAAAGTTATATCATCAGAAATGAGGATGGGTGGCGGAAGGGGGAGGATCACTTGAGCTCGAGTTCAAAATCGGCCTGAGCCAAGATCGAGATCCGTGTTTCTACTAAAAATAGAAAAATTAGGCATGGAGGCGTGTGCCTCTGTAGTCCTAGCTACTTGGGAGGCTGAAGCAGGAGTTGCTTCAGCCCAGGTGTTTGAGGTTGCTGTGAGCTATGATGACACCACTGTACTCTAACCAGGGCAGACAGAGCGAGACCCTGTCTCCAAATAAAGAAAAGAACTGAGTTTCGATACTAAAGAAAGGTGGGAACCACAGGCAGAGAGGGCAGGGATTGCAAGAATATGAGCTGGCTTTTTGCTTTGCACGTATCTGTTTCCTGAAATTGTGGGCTTAGCCTAGCGTAGACCCGCTTTTTGCTTCAGAGACTAAGATCTGGATCTTTCCTTAGAATGTTGGAAAATAGGACTCTGACATGGGCGATTGGCATCATTCCTTGGACGTAGGTGCATGTCCCAGTTACCTTTTCCTGTTTTTGCAGGTGGTAAAAGGAGCTTGATTTCCTGGATTAAAGCAAAGGGGTGAGGTTAGAGAATGATGTCCACTTTATATTAACTTGCCTACATTTTTCACAGGGATTGCAAAGTAGACATGATAAGTGATATTAATTCATCATGTCTTTATTTGGAGCACTTCTGGGTCAGGAGCAGGGTGGGGATACTAAGATTAATGAAATACTCTTTCATGAGAAAATCAAGAATAGTTTATAGAATTCTTATCTGTTAAGACAAACATATTGCAAGGATGAATTCATCTGCTTAGTGTTGAATAAATATTTGTCTATTCTTCGTATGTCAGTGAACTAAAATTGTTTATTCATATTCTTTTAATATTTATCCACTATCATTGAAAATACATTTGGTCCTTGAGCGACATGGGTTGGAACTGTGTGGGTCCACTTATACGTGGATCTTTTTCAATAAATATGCTTGAAATTTTTTTGGAAATTTGTGATAATTTTAAAAAACTGATGAACTGCATAACCTAGATGTACTGAAAAAATCAAGAAAAAGTTATGTCATGAATGCATAAAATATATGTAGATGCTAGTCTGTTTTATCATTTACTACCATAAAGTATACACAAAACTTATACTTGCAAATAGACCATAGGTGGTGGTATTTGCAGTTGAGAGAAATGTAAATAAACACAAAGATGCAGTATAAATCATAACTGCATAAAATTTAGTAGTACATGTACTACTGTAGTAATTTTGTAGCTACCTCCTGTTGCTGTTGTGGTGAGCTCAAGTATTTCAAGTATCTGTTTAAAATACCTCGTTACCATAATCATCTCTCTTGTGAGCAGTTCTTCTCTCTAGTAAATTCCGCATCATGGTAAAAAATCATCACTTTTGGTTCTCCTGTATGTTTCATTGTGTTTAGTGTAACACCATAAACTTTGAATAACACCATGGGACCTGTATGAAATGCTTCCAGAAAAGCAGAGAAAAGTCATGATGTTACAAGAAAAAGTTGAATTGCTTGATATTACCATAGATGGAGGCCTACAGCCATGGTTGCTCACCATTTCAAGATAAATGAATCTGACTTAAAGACCATCATAAAAAAGAGAAAGGAAAACGAACCCGTTGCTGCAAGTATGCCGACAGGCACAAAAGCCTTGCACTTTTTGTGAAATACCTTTTTATCTCATATTGAAAATGCAGCTTTTATGTGGGTGCAAGATTGCTAAAGGAAAAGCATACCTATGGATTCTAATGTGATTGGAGAAAAAAATGAAGTCATATGAAACATGAAAACAAAAGGAAGGTGAAGGATCTAACACTGGAAAATTTAATGCCAGCAAAGGATGGTTTGATAATTTTTAGAGATTTACCTTACAAAATGTCCAGACAGTAGAAGAAGCCACTTTTGCTGACCAAGTTCCCAGGTGCCAGTAAGAAGGGCATTGAAGAGAAAGGGTATATGCCTGAACAGATTTTTAATGCAAACAAAAGTGCCCTATTCTGGAATAAAAATGCCACAAAGGACATTTATTGGTAAGGAAGAGAAACAAGCACAGGATTAAAGGTAGGAAGGGTTAGCCTAATTCTGCTGTTTTGTGCAAATGCAGTCAGGTTTATGATCAATACTGCTGGGGTTACCCCCAGGCTTTGAAGACAAGAGAAAACACCAGCTGCCAGTTGTTTGGTTCTACAAAAAGAAGGGCTGGTTAATGAGAACACTTTTTCTGGGTTGGTTCCATGGATCCTTTGTCCCTGAAGTCAGGAAGTACCTGGCCAGTAAAAGGTTGCCTTTTTAAGGTTCTTGTGATGTTGGGCAATGCCCTTGGCCACCCAGAACTCCACAACTTCAGCACTGAAGGTTTTGAAGTGATCTGCTTGCCCCCAAACACAGTGTTTCTGATTAAGCCTCTTGATCCAGCGGGTCATAAAGACCCTTAACATTACACATGATACTCTATGGGAAGGATTGTCAACGCTATGGAAAAGAGCCCTGATAGCACATCATGAGAGTCTGGAAGGAATACGCTATTGAAGATGCCATAGTTATTACAGAAAAAGACAGGAAAGTCATCAAACCCAAAACAATAAATTTCTGCTAGAGAAAACTGTCCAGATGTTGTGCATGACTTCACAAGATTTGCAACAGAGCCAATTAAGGAAATCATGAAAGAGGTTGTGGATGTGGCAAAAAGGTGAGGGAAGGGGTGGTGAAGGATTTCAAGATATGGATCTTGGAGAAATTCAAGACACCATACCAGAGAAATTAACAGAAGGTGACTCGATGGAAATGAGTGCTTCGGAACCAGTGCCAGATGACGAGGAAGATGATGTAGAAGAAACAATGCTAGAGGACAAAATGGACATTAGATGACCTGGAAGAGGGTTCCAGTTACTCAGGACTATTTTTCACTTCGTTTATGACAATAGACCTTTCTATGATGCGAGCACTGAAACTAAATAAAATAGTGGAAGAAGGATTGATACTGTGTTGAAACATTTTTAGAGAAATGAAAAAGCAAAAAAGTCAGAAATTATGATGTATTTCCATAAAGTTACACCAAGTATTACAAATCTTTCACCTCTTCTGCCTCTGCCACCCTGGAGACAGCAAGACCAAGCCTTCCTCTTCCTCTTCGTCTTCCTCAGCCTACTCAACATGAAGATGGCGAGGATGAAGACCTTTGTGATGATCCATTTCCCTTTAAATTAATAGTGAATATATTTTCTCTGCCTTATGATTTTCTTAACATTTTTTCTCTATCTTTATCATAAGGATACAGTATGTAATATATATAACATTCAAAATATGTTCATTGGCTTACGTTATTGGTCAGGCTCTTGTCAAACAGTAGGCTATCAGTAGTTGTGCTTTGTGGGAGTCAAAAGTTACACGCGGATTTTCGACCGTTTGGAGTATTGGCATTCCTACCCTACCATTGTTCAAGGGACAACTGTATTTTAGCCCTGGTATGAAATAATTTGGGGTTCTACCTGTTGAAAATATGTATGGATGTAACCCTCTCTCGAGAAAGTGCTCATGTGCCTCCTTGTGGTGTTTAAGTACAACTGATCACTCTATTTTGTGGTACTTGTCTTTTCCCACTTTCTGTGAAACCCTATTTTCTTGAATTTACTTATATTTTTTAGTCAGCTCTTTTCAAATTCCTTTGAAAGTGGGATGGGAGGAAGGGAAGGGAATCCTTCAGTCTCAGCTTTATCCAGGGATTGGTCCTGATTTCTATGCATTCTCCTTGTTCAGATTGGGGCCCTTAAACCCATAGCTTCAATCATACCTTTGTGCGGACATCACCCAATTATATAGATTTTGCCTTGACCTAGCCTTTGCACCATAGACTCCCATCTCCAGTTGCCTCCCAGGAATTAGATATTGAGCATGTCATGGTTTTACCTCAAACTGAAAGCATCATCTTCTGTCCCAAACTTGTTTGTCCTTGTGCTTGTCCTCTGCCCAGTCACCCAAGCCGCAAACCTAGACATCTAAAATTCATTCCCGTCCTTTATAGTGGCCCCCATCCTCCACATACCAAAGTCTTTTAAGTCAGTCCCCATTCTGCATTTTAATAATTATGCATTTTAATTGTCTTTTTACTTCACTGCCTTTCCATTAGTCTAGGCCCTTGTGACTTCTTCATTATCAGACTGACAAGCTATGAATGTTTGCCCTGCTAGTCCTTCCTCCATATCCTTGAAACCTTGCGCAGAATAGATGCAAACTAAACCGCAGTGCATTCAAGGAAGCCCCACGGTTTTCAAGATAAAGTTCATATGACTTAGCTTGTTACCTAGTGCCTTTTCGTCTGCCTGTGTTTATAACCTCAATCTCTTGGAACTTGCTC
Organism: Cheirogaleus medius; assembly: GCA_008086735.1. Taxonomy (NCBI): domain Eukaryota; kingdom Metazoa; phylum Chordata; class Mammalia; order Primates; family Cheirogaleidae; genus Cheirogaleus; species Cheirogaleus medius. The sequence goes on along the minus strand of VBSM01003148.1, from coordinate 8,009,561 downwards.
CCATCATAATAATAGCTAGCATTTATTAAGAACTTGCTATTTGCAGGAACAATTCTGAGCAATTTGTCATAATTAAATTAACATATACATCAACCCTATGGGTATCGAGCCCAGAGAATTGAAGAAACTGCCCAGAGTCACACAGCTGGTAAGTCACCTCTTTGAACCTGTCCCCTCTAGGAGCGACCTCATGGTAATGATTAGCAACCTCTTGGTAATGAGGTGAGTGGAGTGCACTGCAGAACTGTTTTAGGTTACCTGTGGGGATGTTTTCTGGGAGAAGCAGATGAAAGGCAAGTGGAGGCTTTTGGCTTTCCTCTGAATATATTTTCTCAAAAATTCAAAATTTCCAAACTTTTTGTGCTTGGCTAAATCCATTAGAGGGCACTGGTATTTACTTTCCAAAAGTTTTGCATAAAATTGCAGTATTAAAGCGATTCATGGATTAAACTTGTAAGTTATTTCTTTTACCTGTCAAATATTGGGCATAAAGGATCTACACACAATTAGTATTTATTCCGTGTTCGCGTTTCCAAAAACATTGCTAAACAGGTTATACTAATGAAGAGTTGATAAAAGAATTTTATTTTACTTTTTGAATAAAACTGCCAGCTGATTAAAATGAGCCTAATTTAATCAGCATTGTATTGCATACTGGAGATAATTTAGGCTAATGTCAAGGACACTGTTCTCTCTCCTTTTGTAGAAGGTATTGAAATAATGAGAGTAGCAAAAAAAGAGTCAGAAAATGTTTGAAGTTTTTCATCTCTGCCCCTGGGTGGATATTTAAAAATCAGGCTTTTCCTTTTTGCATGCAAATGAAACTGAAAGTCATTTTGTACTGTAACATTAGCGTTACATTTTACAAAACAAATTTATTGAACTTTGATCTCTGGCTAATATTGGCTCGCAGTTGTCAGAATGAAGACAGACTTTCCGTAATGTATCATGTTAAACTGAACTTTCATTCAGAATGTTGAGTGAACAGAAGTAGTGGGTTTGATGCACCTTAATTTGAAAATAAATCAATGTTAAGCAGCGAGTCTCAGTTCTACCTTTTTCTTCTTTGCTTAGGTCACATTTTTCTTTTATCCTTTTCCCCTCCAAGTCTTAATAGAATCGTGTGAATTCCTTTCTTTTAAAACAGTTAAACTGCTCTCATTTTTTTGATGATGCTTTTAGATGGAAGCTAAGTTATCACTGAAGGTCTTGTTCAAAAGGTGAAGTCAGCAGTTAAAGGGATTGCTAACTCCCAAGTGAGTCCCCTGTACAAATGGCAGGTTGCCTTGGAAACAAGGCTAGTTCTTTGAGTTGGAAATATTATCTTGTCTTTAAATGCCAGGGATGATGATTTGCTCAGCCCTGTTGCATGAGCTCTAGGACTAACTTTGCGCGTAGATGTTTTCTGTGACTTTGTGCAAAGCGCTTAACTTTGCAGAACTTCCTGCTTCCGATTGATTGACTGGAGCCAAAGCCAAGTTTTCTTTTCTAGTACTTTTAATCTTAAATGTAATGGGAAAATTATAGAACTAAGGAAGTGATCCTTCCTATTTCTATATTAGAATGGAAAGTGTTCCACTGCTGATTGACTAAAAATACATAGTTCACCAGATTTGACTAGCGAGAAATTTTAGTGATGAGTCATTTTTTTGTTACATTTTCAACAATGGGATCATGGATGGATTGATTAAGCACAGTTGTGAATGTGAGAGGGTGTTGCTTGATGAGAGGCATAGGCTGATTTCAGCTGTGTTCCCGAAGACACCTGGTACGAACTCGAGCTCAGAGCTCCACGGACAAACTGGGAGGAGAGCGCAGTTGTGGCTTAAATGGGACCCCTGCTTTCCTTGCATCTAAACATTTGTATCTGTCTGGTTGCATGGTGGAAGGAGGATTTGAGGGTGGCCTGTGGACATCGAGACAAGGTTTCCAGGTCCGTGGAACAGGCCCAGGCTTATTATACCCATATAGCACAGGAAGTAAAAAAGATTAAAAAGGGCCTTCCTGAGTGAGGTGCTCAGCTCTGTTTGGTGGACTGAGCAAATGGAGGCAGAAACTCAGGTGAGCCAGAGAGCAGGGCGTGATCCTGCCTGGTGGGACCTGCAGTGCTGGGTCTCTGAGCTGAACAACTCACATTCCAGCTGCCCGTCCCCTAGCACTGTGGGTCAGGGACTGGGAGAGGTGAGGATGTTGACCTAGACCTGGGAGTGAACGGGGCAGTGGCCCGTGTAGTGTAGGAAGAAGGTGGAAAGTATCATTTCACTCACACTTGCTTACTCAAGTTTAAGTAACATCATGACTGGTGCTGTGGGTTTTGATAGTGTCTTTTAAGTGCAGTTTTAGAGTAAGGCATTGAGAACCTGTGTGTGTGTGTGTGTGTAGTTGGCTTATCACATTACGCCATTTCTATTTCCTTCCTGATGTTGGACTTTTGATTAGTAAATTTTTACACTTAAATCCCCAACCCTGAGACTATAGATATCATTAATTGAAGGAGTTACTCTTGAGGGATTCTCTGACCTGTCATTTGTTGCTGTAACTGTTTCTGAATACATGGAACACATACTGATTTTCAAGCTAAATTGTCCACAGATTAAAACACCATATTGTTGATTCCTATTTCCACATGTTACTCTTAGATAAATATATGGTGGAAGGTTGGCAGAGGAGCAAGGTGAGTAGGGTACCCATAGAGGAGGAACAGCTCGGGTATCTCACACTGTGGAGCTGGAGGTTGAGGCAGATTTGAAGTCAAGTCTCATGTAACAGTTCGGGGAAAGGACTCCCAACACTTTGCCATTCTTAGCTTAGCTGGTAGGAAAAGTAGCATTTATTTATTTACTTTTGAGACAGAGTCTTGCTCTGTTGCCCAGGCTAGAGTGCAGTGGTGTCATCATAGCTCACTGCAACCTCGAATTCCTGAGCTGAAGCGATCCTCCTGCTTCAGCCTCCTGAGTAGCTGCGACTATAGGTGTGCATCACCACATCTGGCTAATTTTTTTTTTTTTTTTGTAGGGATGGGGGTTCTCTATGTTGCCCAGGCTGGTCATGAACTCCTGGTCTCAAGCAGTTATCCTGTCTTGGCCTTTCAAGATGCTGGGATTATAAGCAGGAGCCACCATGCTGGCCCCTGGGACTGTTTTTAAAAGAATTAGACAAAATGTACTTAATTCTTAAAATCCTGATGAAGCACAGGATTAATTTTTAACATTTAAAGTTTTTCTTTAGTGAGTTTTTATTGGCATAGCTTCTCTTACTGTTATTACAGAACATTCTTGGCGCAGATAGATCCTTTCACTATTGTTTTGCCCACTCGTCCAGTAAAACACCAGCTCTGTCTAAATGAGTTTTTAATGAACCATGGTAGCAAGTAAGGTTCAGAGGATGATTAAAGATTTGGTATCGTCTCTATGTCATTAAAGTAGATTCAGTCATCAGAAAGCTTCCAAATTGATTTTTAGTTCCTTTTTTTGTGTATCTACATAATAGTTGTTACATCATTACATTTGCTTCTGAGGTTCATACTGCCCATTTCCCAGTTGCCACAGTGTTTTTGAGGGAGAGCTGCATGTGTTCATGATAAAATCACAACTGGTACCACCTCCTCCAATTTGGAGTCAACCTATCTGTGTGAAGAGCCAATTTCAGAATTATTTTGCTCTGACTGTGCTGTGCTGCTTTTTATTAATACTTATGCCATAGTTATAACCTCATGGGTGGGTACAGTTGGAACAGCGGTGCTTATGATGGGGAGGGGCACGAAAGGGGCTTACATTATATCTGACAAGTGGGTCAGCTAGCTTATGGCTCTCTGGATTTGCATATTTTCATTGTGGTTTGTGGTTGACATACTCAAGGCTATTAGTTGAACATAACTCTTAAATTGGGAATCTAATTAGTCTGAAGGCTCAGTGGGTGATAGAGTGTGTCACCCTGAGGGATAGTGGAATGAAATCTCAGCTCCGAAATGTAAGCATCCCGGCTGGAGAGTGGTAGTATCCTAGGTGAATATCTTTCACTGTAATTCCCAGATGGAGCAGAATATCTCTATTAGGCATCTGTGACCAAGAAATATTACCTTCTTTTAAAAGATGCTGTTTGCTGTTGGTTTACAGGTGACCTTTGACAGGTAGGAGCTTATGATGGTGGTGGCCTCCTGAGTCGTTCAGGTAGTAATGGGAATTCCCTGCCTTCTCTTACATGATGGATTGTTTGAAACAGTGCTATTCAACACTCATCTCATCAGATTCCTTTCTTTTACACTGGATAACACACTATGCTAATCCACATAAGCGCATTAGGGTCTGGTTAGTTTTCCTTTATGTAAGTGCCACAGAGTATCAAGTGTACTTTATGGGAGACAAGTGCAAATGAAATTTATTTAAATATAAAGGATGAATAAAGGGGGATTCAGAAGCCCAAGTACTTGCTCTAACTTAACTTTTTTTTTTTTTTTTTTTTGGTACATCCCTAAGTGAAAGGGCAGAAACATTTAAAAGTTTTGATATGTGTGATCCTGATGATTAAAAATTCATAGATTAACTTAACAGAAGGCAGTGCAATTTTTGGAATAGTGATAGTTTAGAATTATATGTTATGAAACAGCCTCTCTTAAAACTTAAAATACCTGTATCTCTAACTACTTGATTTTTATTGTTAATTTTTAGAAATGTATTCCAATAGGCTGTAGCTTTCTTAGTTCTAAATTTTCTGTTATTGTGATCCTTTATAGGCAGATCTGCCCATGAAATCTCCCTGCTGCTGTTCAGAGATACACTTTCTGTTTTGTGTTTCTTGTTGACTTTGTTTCGATTTTGTAGGCCAAATGGTTCAGTAGAATCTGGTATATTCATTTGAAGCCACTCATGTTTCTTAGATGAAGAGGGGGTTGTGGAGACATCTTCAAGTTTCTTCTCATTTTTAGTATTTTTCCATATTCTTTAGACCTTCAGGGTCAAAAATGTGATGCCTTTTATAGAATTGTTTTATTTTCATAGTCAAACAATTTCATATATTAATACTGAGCACCCAAAGGACATTCATGAGATCTACAGTCATCCACCCCTCGCGATGTATTCAGCCCATAGTTGAAGAAAGCAGGAGAAACAGACATTCCTTAGGGGACGTGGCAATAAAATGGCATCTCACATGTGTGGAGTGTCAGCCTAGAGGTCTTTCAGAGCTCACTTAGTTACTTAAAGTCAGTGGTCTGCAATCTTTTTGACTCCAGGGACTGGTTTCATGGAAGACAGTTTTTCCACCGACCATGTGTATAGGGGGTATCACTTCTTCAATTCCATCTTAGATCATCATGCCCTGGACTCTCATGGGGGAGTGTGACCTGGATCCCTGGCATGTGTAGTTTACAGTAGGGTTTGGGCTCCTATGAGGATCTGATGCTGCTGCTGATCTCATGGGGGACAGGGCTCTGGCAGTGATGGGAGTGATGGGGAGCAGCTGTGGGTGCGGGTGGGGCTTCGATCATGCACTACCCTCTTGCCTCCTGCTGTGCAGCCCAGTTCCTGGTTGGGGACCACAGACTTAAGTCACCTATCATTTTCCTGTGTGAAGGCAGAATCTGCAAGTTCCTCTGATTCTTTTAAGCTCTCCTATGAAGACAGAGTAATGATATCACCAGCATGGAATTGTTTGTAACTATCTTGGTTACCCCCAATTGTGTTAACTTGATAAGGTGGGTTATTACTTTTGGTTAATCAAGAACAAACAGACTCCTCTTCAAAGCCTTGTAGATGACCATGGTCTGTACCTTCCTAGCGGGCTGCACTGTTAACACGTTCGATGTTCCATAGGCAGGATGTGCTGTTCATGTGTTAGATATTCCAGGGGTAGGAGGATTTGGAGAAAATAGTCTCTGGAGTCAGACTTGCTTTCCAGTCTACTTTAAACTTATTTAAACTCTCCTCAGATTAATCTCTTTGTGCCTTAGTTTTATTTTCTGTGAGGTGAAATAGTAAACACTTCTCCGTTTTTCTGTGAGGTGTGAAGTGGAGGGCGTGGAACATCTGTGAAAGATCTTCATTGTGGTATATGTTGAACAAAGCATTTTAAGCAAGGCTTTTCCTTTCCTTTTCTGTTTTTTTTTCCCTTTTTTTATTGGTTTGTAGAACCATCACAAAATATATATTTATCAACCACCACAATATAATTTAATAAAAGCTAATAATAGTAAATGTGTGCTTATTGTGTTGCGAACGTTGATACACCTTCTCTTTGTCACAAGTCTAGGAGAGGAGGCGTTGCTATTGCATTTGTTTCCTATTGCTGCCGTAGCAAATTAGCACAAACTGGTGGCTTGAAACAACACAGGTTTATTAACTTCTGGTTCTGTTTGGTAGGAGTCTGACATGGATCTCACTAGGGTAAAATCAAGGTGTTAGCAGAGCTGTGCTCCTTTCAGGTGGCTCTAGGGAAGAATCTCTTTCCTTGCCTTCCAAATACTGCTCACATTTCTGGCCTCATGGCTCCTCTTTCTTCCTCTTCCAAGTGAGCAACATAGCATCTCTCTGATTAATATCACATCTCCCTCTAGCCACACCCAGGTAAGGCTCTCCCTTTTCCCAAATGATTAGGGGGGGCTACCTGGATAATACAGGATAACCTCTCCATTTTAAGGTTCTTAACCTGAGTGTCATCTGCAAAGTCCCTTTTGCCATGGGAGGTAACATTGACTGGTTGCAGGGGTTTGGGCGTGGCCAACTTGAGGGGGACCATGATTCTGCCTGCCACACCCATCATCCCTTTTTGCAGATGGGCAATGTATGGCTTAGGTATGTTCGAGAGGTCAGCGGATTTACCAACAGCCATCCAAAAAATAAGGCCAACACTCATTTTGAATGTAGCTTTCTCTGATTCCAAATTCTCTGCTCTTAGTGACTGCAGCATGCGGTCGTGGGCTTTGAAGGGGCCTCCCTAGATGCAAGTGGTCTGTAAGCATTTACGTGTGATGTTTATATAACAGATTTTCTGTTGGAGTATTCTGATGTTTCGGAGAATTAAAATGACTTGTCCTGAGGTAGGTGGGAAACGTGTGGCAATGTTTATTTATACCTGGCTTATTGCAGGTGTTACCCAAATTTGGCCTGTCTTTTTTTCATGGAGACATGATAAATGGCTGGAACAGAAAAGAGATTGAGTAATAATTATTGAATGTAAAAATGAACTTTCAAAAACAATTCACTTCATGGACAGCAGTGAAGTTTCCATCTGTTAAAATATGGATTTGAGTCACGTTTCACAAATTTAAAAGCAGACATTTCTTTTACTTTTTCAAGGGCATGATAGAGATTTTAATGTGGTGTTTTTGTGAAGGTCTTACTTTTTTTTTTTGCTGTGTTATTATATGTATTCTTATAGAATAGATTTTCTAAAATTATATATCCTTCCCTTAACACAAAATTACTTCATATCTGCACCTGGCACTTAAATTTTGGTTTAAAAGAAAGCTGTAGAATTGTATGTTATTGGCATATTGCAAATCACCAACTGTGATTCTGCCACTGAAATTCAAACAGCATTTGTTCATCACACCATCCAGATTTCATAATACTTGTGTTTTCTAAAAATGCTAGAGATAATTATTGAAACTAATATACGTGTATAAGCTCTTCCATCATGTGTGGCATTTAACGACTCGTTTTTTTTTGTAATTTTTAATCTCAATTTTCAGTTTGCAGAAAGGGCTTGATTCTTGAGAGAGCACATCATTGTGAAAAGTTAATAACAAAACGTGAATTTCATTTGCTTCCAATTAAACACCAAAATGTCAAAACTTAATTTCATCAAAATGCATATTAAGCCACACACCTTGTTGAAAAGTATGATGATATTAAAACTCAAGTTTAGAAGTCCAAAATCCTGATAATGAGCTTGGTAATATTGTTAGTTTACCTTGTTTTATTTCTCAAATTAAAAATTAAAAATTGAGTGTGTTACTAGAAAGATGGGCAATCTAGTGCAGGGTCATTGAACTATGATGGTCCACAGGCCAAAAGTTTTATTTAAACATAGCCACATTCATTTATGTATTGTCTATGGCTGCTTTTATTCTACAATGGGTGAGTTGAATAGTTGTGAAAGAGATGATATGGAGCACAGCTCCAAAAGTATTTATAGTCTGGGCCTTTTCAGAAGAAGTATGCTGATCCCTGATGTAATGGGATGTCTCTGCTACTAATACAAGGAGACACTCGCCAGTTAATATCAGATACGAAGCTAATTTTATTTCTGTATATGGAAAATTTGGTTTTTACATACAAACCCTTTTGCATTTTTATAACTATTAAGGGTTTCTTTTCCCACTTACCTTGCTTATTATAAGGTTGAGTGGCCCAACTATTCATCCTACTTTGATTTCTTCTTACCACTTAACCTCCTTCCAGCTTATTTAATCAGCTAATTATATATTATACCTCAGCAGGCTTCTGAGATTACTGTTTGTCTACATGTCTCTGTGGCCTTACAGTGGTTTTCTTTATTGTTTCAGGAGTGGATTGATGATGTGTAAATGTTTATGGAAATATTATAGTGTTTGCTCAAAATGACAAAAGATTACAAAATGAGGATTGTAATTATAAGCGCTTTTCATGTTCTATGGTTTCTTATTACTGTCCTTTATGTGATAGGAGTATTGGCATTGAAAAAGCTTAGATTGGAGGTAGTAGAAGAGGGGGTTTCAGCTTGACTATAGCCATGGTTCTTTCCTTGGAATGCTAAACTTGCTAGGCGTGGGATTGTAGGGTGATAATCCAAGGTGAGAGCCATTATTGTTTCTTAGAAATTTATTACTCTGGGATTTTTAAGAAGTATGTTAGTGCTTTAAGAACTGTATTAGTTATAAGAAGAAATAGAATGAATTCGTATTTTTATAGTATTTATAATGCTGTTGTAACATTTAAAGGTTCTTAATTTTAATAATTTTATACTTCAGAAAAGTTGGAATCATAGAGTATTTCTATATACCCTTCATCTATTATTCCTAGTGGTCTCATCCTACATAATCATAGAACAATTATCAAAAGTCAGAAACTCACCTTGAATCACTCCTGTCAACTAATCTTCATAGCTCATTTGACTTTTACTTCTTCACTAACGTCCTTTTTCTGGCCCGGAATCCTGTCAAGGACTTCACATTGCATGTAGTTATCATTTTTTCTTGGGCTCTTCCAATTTACACAATTTCATTATCTTTTACTTTCATGACTTTGACACTTTTTAAGAGTAGTATTTTCTACAGTGTCCCTCAATTTGGCTGTGTCTTGTTGTTTCCGCATGATTAGATGGAAGTTGTACGTTTCTGGCAGGAACACCACAGAAGTAACATTATATCCTCAGTGCATTGTATCAGATGGCCCAAGGTGTTGCCACGTCTCATTACTGGGGACATTGACCTTGGTACAGTGGTGTCTGCTAGGTTTCTCCACTGCGAAGATACTGTTTTTCCACTTTTAGTTAAAACGTATCTTATGGGAATACATTTTGTGATATGCAGATATACCATTTTTCATCCTATTCTCACCCTCTAATTTTAGTATCTGTTGGTAGATTTTACCTGCGACAGTTATTACTGTGGAGGTTGCCTAGTGATGATTTCTATTTCCATCATTTCTTCTATATTTATTATTTGGAAAGCCACAGTGGGGAACCGCTGTCCATTCCCCACCATTTATTCAGTTATTTATTTATGCCATTATGGACTCATGGATATTGAGTTTGGTCTTTGGATTATGATCTAATACTGGCATTATTTATTGTTTACAAGTTGATTTGGCTTTGGGCATTGGGCACACCTTCAGGTTGACACCTATTTCCCTTTGCTGTGCCGCCATCATTTTGGGGTACTTCTTACTTTTTGACATCACATGGCTTCCCAGGCTCATCAGATGTTTTCTCTGACCCCAGACCTGAAATCAACCTTTTTTCCTAGGAGCCGTTGTTCATTTACTGGAGAATTGTATTAGAAAATTAAGATCTGGGCACTAGATGTGCTCTTTGGCACTGGGATGTCTTTGCTTCTAGAGCCTCTCAGTGGATAGAGCTAGGAACTCTATGTTTGTATGTTCACACACACATTAATGTTTGTCTATATCTATCTGCTAACGTACCTGACTACCTACTTATAAAAATCATGAGTTCATGCTGATAACTCTGATTTCAGTGTCATACCACAGAGTTTATTCTAGCTTTTCCTTCTTTGTAACTTCCATTTGTGAGATCATTGGCTTTTATGATCCAAAATATTTTTACTTTTTGTTCATTTCTTGTGTTTGTGTTGCAGAATGAGAATTGCTAAATCATACACTAGTGAGAAACAAATTTACTAACTACAATGTAATATTTGCACCACAGTTCTTTTGCCTTTAGCTTTACATTAAACGGTAAAAATAGAATTTTCCTAAGGTACTTAGTCTGGTTCTTTTCTCCCCTGCCCCCTTCTGTGTGGTCATGTTGTTCACTCAGAACAAAGTTAGGTTTGTTTGTTTCTATGCCATTTTGGATGTTCCTACTGTCCCCCTTCCCTCCCCTCACCTTGCCATCCTGGTTGATTTTAGTCATTTATTTCTGTTTTGGGTAATCAAGTCATTGTTATGCATCTAAGAGTCAGAGCTATACAGTAAAATAGACTCAGAAAAGTGTCACTGCCTCATTATTACATTGTCCATTCCCAGTCCCTCTGTCTTTCAACCCTATTACTATATATTCCCTGTTAAGTAACCCATTTCATAAGTTTCTCTTTTATGATTCCTATATATCATATTTACAAATGAGCTGATACATGTATAGTTTTTAATACTCTCTTCTTCCTATATGATGAGTAGCTTATACTATGTGTGTGTATATACATACGTATACACACACACTCTTTTGCATTTTTCCTTTCTACTTAACAACATATACTATATTTAAGAAATATTTAAATCCACCCTTGCCTTAGCATGTTGTGGTAGCAGGTAGTTTTTATTGTTTTCTACCCATAGAATTTTGAATATGAAATATACAACTTAGATATGTAAAAAGCAAAGCATCAAAATTCAGGGAAACACTGTTTTTTTGAAGTTTTACTTCCTAAAGCTTAACATTCCAGGGTCATACATACCAGTATTTTTCCACTAAAGATTTATGTCAAAATGGTATAAATTTGGCATAGTAATTTAAATGCTTTTACTTATAAATGCAAACTTGCCTTTCATTTCTAGCTGGTAGCAGTGTTCGATGAGCAAGATCCACATCACGGGGGTGATGGCACCAGTGCCAGCTCCACAGGTACCCAGAGCCCAGAGATATTCGGTAGTGAGCTTGGCACCAACAATGTTTCCGCCTTTCAGCCTTACCAAGCAACGAGTGAAATTGAGGTCACACCTTCAGTCCTTCGTGCAAGTAAGTAAAAGCTCTTTCTTCTCTGCACATTTCATCTTAATTTACAGGGATACCAACTTTTATTATCCATCCATGCTCCTGCAAATGGAATTTATTATCTGTTTTTATCAAAAATTGATGAAGTTTAGAACCTGGGTAAATGTCCTTTGCAAGGAAAGTAGGCAATTCTTCACATTTTAATAGATACGGCTTATTTTACTTTTAGTATACTTTTAATTGCTCGGTCACAGTAAATAAGAGCAATAGTTCAGGTTAATTTATCTGGGTTTTCCTTTCTGTATATTTTATCTGAATGCTGGAAAAAATAGAAATAATCAGAAGGCTTTGGATGGGAACAAAACATGGTGTCGTTAACTGACAGTCAACTAGGTTGCAACCATTATTTGTATTATTTGAGCTTTATCTGAAAGTTATCTTCTGGGATCTGGAAGAGCTACTATTACATTACCACCTCAAGAAAAGGGGATATAGGACACAGTGACTCTATATTGGCAATCTGAGGACACAGGGTATTTCTCTTCCGGCACACTTGCTTTAAGAATTGTTAGCCGTTCCTGGTGGAAGGCTTACTCAGAAAAGTAAGGTACTTTTGCTAGAGAAATAGTATTTAGTGTTTATAATTATATAATTTTATGATGGAGGAGTTATGAGTATGAAGATCCATCAACAAATTTAAAAGTTTGTAGGTTATTTTTAGGAATATCTATTTGGAAATATAAGTTTTCAGGTGGAAAATTTGGTCTTGTGTGGGTTTACTGATAGTCTTCAGTTGATCTGCAGATATAGATGGGTAATTATACATAATATATGTTTATATAATATATAAAATAAGCATATAAAATGTAGGTAATGGTTAGAATGCATATTTTATTCTTCTAAAATGCATCCTTATTCTCATTCTGTTGCATTGGTAGCAATCTATGGCATTTTCACAATTTGCTTCTAGATGTTTGAAAAGCATTTCTGCTTTGAATATTAATTTAAAAATTAACACATCTGGTTGTCCATCAGCGCCTACAGGAAAAGTGTGCCATATAGATGTGTAGAGAATTTAGAAGGAATAGTGCAAGATGGGGTGTGTAAGTAATGCCCTAGAGCAGTGGTCCCCAACTTTTTTGGCACCAGGGACCTATTTCATGGAAGACAATTTTTCCACATGGAGTGAGGGTGGGGCAGGGTGGAGCTCAGGCAGTGATGCGAGCGATGGGGAGTGGCTGTAAATACAGATGAAGCTTTGCTCCCTCACCTACTGTTTACCTCCTGCTGTGCGGCTCCCCTCGCTCCAAGTTTCATGGAAGACGGTTTTTCCATGGATGGGGCAGGGCAGCGGGTGTGGAGCTCTGTGTCCTGGTCCCTAACAGGCCACAGAGTGGTACCAATCTGCAGCTTGGGGAAGAGGACCATAGCCCTAAAAGATTCTATTTGGACAAAGACCAGTGCTAACAACTTCCTACAATTGCCCTCTATCATCTGGACAAGATGAGACCCAGATGCGATGAAAAATGTTTCCTGGGAACCTTGGAGTAGAACAGCTGCTATAAGTTGTTTGAATTGAACTTTTCTTTACATGTAGGATATTTAGGTTTGGTTTTACATACATACAAGCAATTGTATTTTAAATTAATTTTGTGGAAGTAACATTTCACTGGTTCACGGCTATATTAATACTATTTTAAAAGTCTGATATTTGATTTACTTTGTACAGTGTTTTTCAAAATGTGGGGCAGGTACAGTGCGTGGTGTGCAAGGTGCTGTGTGGTGGCACATAGTTACTCTAGTTTCTTTTATTATATACTAGCTTATTAAACCCACAATTTAATGGATATCTGCTTGGAATGAGCCTACGTAAACAACATACATTGCCCAAAATTTTAATTAACTAATAGTGTAACTATTTAGCTACTTACAGTTTGGAAAATAGTGTCTTTATGTGAGTAATTACATCCTTATGTACTTACATACAAAACTTTGTATTGTGTTACTGTTGTGGTTTTGTATTTATGTGTCTTCTAAAGCAAGAAGCACCTGTAATTTATCGCACCATAAGAAATGTTGGAGGAAAGGTAAATCCTGTGTGGACTTTAGAAGAATTGGAATAGCATGCTGTTCATCCCTTTTTACCTTTTGTCTTTTCTGGACTCAATGAAATCTCTAACACACAACCACCCACATTTGGCTGGCCCTTATGTGTTAAAATTTAAATGCTGTTTTAAACCCAAAATATCTCTTTTATCTTGTTTTTATTGAGAAAAAGAAGTTACATTTGAAGCATATGTGTTGTCTTGCAACCACCAGTGGGAGAATATGCAAATCTTGTTTTCTTGCTTTGATTTTTATATGCTGAGATGTTTAGATTTTAAGGGCTTGGCAGGCGTTGGGTAAGTACATGTTGTGCATACTATATACATACAACATTCGTGACTATGTAAAAATTGCCATCACACATGAACCATCTAGCTATTAAAACTCTATTTCATGCTGTATTAATGACATTCATTTACACATGGACCATGAGTCTGTCTGTGCTGGCTGGCATCATCATGCCCTTGCTGTCAAAGAGCTACGGTTCCTAGTCTTCATTATTTACAAATCGGGAAATAAAGAAGCCAACAATATGTAGAAATTTGCTCCATTGAGGAATAATTCTAATTAGGGGCATGATTAATAAAGACTTTCAGATAAATAAACTCCTCATTTTTGCCTTGAAGAAAGAGTGATAACTTTCCTCTGTTTTCCAGTGAATGAATTCACTTACTCCCTTTGTTCTGTAAAGAATTTGATGGAAGGTGAGAAAAATAGAGTATAATTCTTTTTTTCAGCTGAAACATGGGTATTCAATTTAGCTATTAAGATAAAGCCTGGATGGGTTTAATAAACAGAATTCTCACTTTGAGGTCTTTTTGTGTTTCTTACATGCTGCCATTAAGTTGGCCTTGAGCTTTTTTGTTAGTACGTACAGAGAACTCTGATTTAGTTAAATCAGTGATTCTCAAACAGGAGTGGTTTTCCCCCAAGGGACATTTGACAATGTCTGTAGATATTTTTGGTTATCACGACTGGTAGATGTGTGTGTGGGAGATTGCTCCTGGTATCTCATAGAGGCCACGTTGTAGGGTTAAACATCCCACAAGCACAGGACAGTCCCCCACATTCACCAACTCACCAGCCCAGATGTCAGTAGAGCCAAGGTTAGAAACCCTGAACTGCATGAATCATTGTTTTTACAGTCACAATAGCAGTTACCTGAAACTTGAGAGAGAAATTTTCCTGCGTCCAGTATATTGAATAATGTTCTGAATACCACCCTTAAACTAAAGGAACAAGGTTGTGATTACGAACTAATTACGATATGATTCGTAGTAGGTAACTAATGGACAATAATGAAGAAAGGGTGGACTGTGAGTAGTATTACACAAAATATTAGTACAATTATTGGAACAAAAATGGAAACTTTTTTAAATAAAAAAACTTTTAAAGAAATAACAAACCACACAGTGAAAGACTATTTATGTAAAAGCTTCTTATGTTAAAGAATAAAATCGCATAACCGTAAGACACAAATACTGTTGGGAAAAAGAATAGGATGAAGGGAGCAGAGTAGGAGCTGGACTTATACTACCTAGTTTCGTATGTTTGACATTGGAACCTTGCTATGTTTCCATAATTATAAAATAATCCAATTTTAATTTTTAAAATAAATGTTTTAAATGAATGTTACTATCCATAATAAAATGTTAACAGATAATGATTCTTAAAAAATGAATATGAAATACCTAAATATAAATATATATCTTATTGGTGGCCTCAACATACCAAGGGTAACTATTTTAAGTAACTTTACAGTACAGTAATTTGTCCAACCAAAGGTAGATGTATCCTAAGGAAAAAAAAGAACTGCCAAGCAAACAAGAATCCTGCAACTATTCGTTGATGGTGTTAATCTTAGATTCTTAGGTGGGTGTTATGGGGTGAAGGAAATGAGGAATTACAATATTCCAATTCTGTCATTCCTGTTGTCATTGAGGAGCCAGGATTCTTAGCATAGACTTAAAGGGACAAAAATGAATGTTAGTGGAGAATACACGAAAATTTTATAGTCCTCAATTTGGATAGGACATGTGATAATAAATTCATGGTATGTTTTATTTCTTTAAAAAAAGAACATGGAAGGAACAGTTCTGTATGTGTTTACTGAACCAGCCTAGAATCAGTGACCAACCCGGTAACTCACATTTCTCACATCCAAACTGTGCTCTGGAAATAGCGTCTCCCATTAAAAGAGAATAGAACTCCTTAGAGAAATGCTTGAATTCAGGTCTGGATAGGAAATGGATGAGATGATCTTGGATCATCATGTCATATTAGCAAACCCCAGGACACTATGAGAGGTTACTAGTTTGTGTTGGCAGGCCTGGGAGCTGGCATGATGTGCCTGTTGACCAACAGTGGGACAACTGGAACATCAAGGATAGTAACAGCAATAAACACATGCATTTATAAGTAAATAAGCCAATGAGTGAGGTAAAGGATGTGAATGAACCAATTATTGGAAAATTGTTAATGTAGGAAAAGAATGACTCATCTATTCTGCGTTTTCTATATGAGTGGTATCACTGGGTAACCGAATAGTAGATGAGAATAAAGTTTCTTTTTAATAAGTATCCCAGGTAATAAATGAAGATTAATAATAGAATATTACTATTTTGCAACTCCTGATGCAATAATGGACATAGGTATTGATCATTGCTGTGGTCTCAGTGTGTCCTCCTCCCCACCCCAGAATTTGTGTGCTGGAAATCTAACCCCCAGTGCAGCAGTGTGAGGAGGTGTGGCCTGATGGAAAGTGGTTAGGTCATAAAGGCTCTCGTGACAAAAGGGGCGTGAGGGAGCCCTACTCTTCCTTTCCACTCTTCTGCCATGTGAGGACATCACGTTCATCCTCTCCTTCCCTTCTGCCTTCCTCTGTGTGAGGACACAGTAAGAAGGCCCTCACCAGGTGCCAACATCTTAATCTTGAACATCCCAGCCTCCAGAACTACCAGAGCATAAATTCCCCTTCTTTGTAAATTACCCAGTCTCGTGTATTCTGTTACAGCAGCACAAAATGAACTAAGACAGTTATCAGCCACTGCTAACATAAAATAAAAGTAACGAAGGAGAGATACCCATGCTTCATATGCCTCCTGATGGAGGAAAACGACATCCTCCTATGAGGTAGCCTCGACAAAAGAAATTAACCATGAATCTGATCAAACACCTAGATCCTGCCAATTTACAGGAAATACAGAGCACTAAGAAGTATGTTAACACCACAGGGGATGCAGTCAGCCAAGTCAAGATGGTGGGAAACTGTGTAAGACAAATAACCCACGTTCTTCTGTAAAATCAATCGTGGGGTAGAAAGGAGAATGGAGAAGGGATGTAAGATTAGCAGAGACTTTTGAGATACGTAAAATCCATCCTTAATGTGTGGATCTTATTTAAATCCTGATTTAAATGAAGCTTAAAACAATGACATTTATGTGCTGATGAGTTGAACACTAATTGGGTATTCAATATTAAGGAATTATTTAGGTGTGATGTTATTGAAATTGTTTTTATTATTTTATTTCATTATATTATGGGAGTACAGATATTGTTAGGGTTACATATATTGC
>VBSM01003148.1:7977268-7992410 GCA_008086735.1 Cheirogaleus medius | reverse complement strand
GGGATTTTTTGATACAGGCCATTCTCGCTGGGGTTAGGTGGTATCTCATTGTTGAAATTATTTTTTTAACAAACCTTTATCTTTTAATAATTCACATTGAACTATTTAGTGTTAAAATGATGTATCTAGAACTAGCTTCAAAGTAATACAGGCTGGGGAAGTGAGAATTGGGTTCCATATGGATTCAGTATACTGTCTGTGTTCAAAATTATCCTCAATAAAGGTGTTTTTTTTTTTTTGTTTCTAGGAAACACACCTAAGGAACTTCTTTAATTCTTTAATTTCTCTCCTTGAACTTTTCCCCCTCTATTCCATACAGCTCAGAATTTTAACCCAGTAACTTTTAGGCTTGACTGTCTTTCATTGGTCATTTTTTCATATTTCTCTGCAAAAAAGAAACTGTATTAAAAATGTAATTCTTTTAATTTTTCTGTAAAATTTAAATATACTACCGTGATGACTATCATTGTAAAAATATAATTGATCCAGATAGCGCAAATATACACATACATAACAAATTTTGCTTTTTTTCATGTTAAAATAAATGCAGATCATCCGAATGGAGAACAAGCAAAGGCTATTTCTTCAGACTTTCTATGGGGGTGGGGGGGGCAGACACCATCGCTTGCATTTGGCAGAGGCTCCCAGACAGGCAGAGGAGCAGGAAAGCGTTAGAAGGTGCAAAATGGGAGGGCCCTTTTTTTTCACCCAGATTTTGATAAGTGGAGCGGGACTATATTCTACTTTATGCTTTTAACCACTTCAGTACCGCGATCACTGGCTGCGAAACCTTGCCCAGAGCCGGCACTCACAGTCCGCACGATGGTTTGTGCTGTGCATTGACGACGAATCCGTTTTGCTCTTGTGTGATGAGGAAAGCTTTAAAGTACTGAAAGCTTGTTTTACTTTACAGGCAGCTTTAGGAAAATAACTTTAATAACTCCTACTAAGGACTTGTTAAAAGGTCACAGATTTGTAGTAACTTATTAGCTGAACGTACACACTGCAACTGCAGAGATAAAAGCAAAAGCTTCTGGCTATCGGCTAACGTCGACATTCGGCTGTGCGCCTTCATATCACAGCTGTCGGCTAAAGTCATTCATCTGTGGCTGACGACTATAGTCGACGCTGGTACCGAAGTGGTTAATCTGAGCTTACTATTCAGATACTGCTTTTTAGGACAGTAGCTTAGAGTGTTTATGTTTCAGAAAGAGTGCAGGCAAGAGAATCACATCATGAACACTCAATTCCATCATCTGAGTACCTACCTGAGGATTATTGTGAATGGCAATGAGATAATGTTTAGAGATGTACTACAATGACACGATAAGCACTAGATTATCAGAAGGTTGTGGAATGGTGATGATACTGATGTCCCTTGAGTGCAGACCCGCTTCTTATGGGTATTTAAAGGGTTGAGATGTTTTCGAGCCCAAGTAACTAAGACATGTCTTCTTGAATAGGGCATTGCTGACCCCTTACATAGATGCAGTGGAGTACTCACATGTGTCAAATTGGAGCCACTTCTGTGATATATGTTTAACTATCTCTATTTGAAATATTAATAAATCAGGCTTAGAGAGATCTAAAGTGTTCAGGGACATACAGTTCATATGCATATCATTGAGTCCAAATCTAGTGATTTTTTTTTCACTGTTTTTTTCTATTTATAGTTCTCAAGGAATTTTTATAGGATTCAGACATTTGGAGGTAGCCTGGCTTTAGAATCATGGCAGGATTCTTTCCTTCCCAGAATTTAGGTTTTTCAATGTCTCATGGAAGGTGCAGACTGAAGAATTAGGTTTCCTTTGGAAATAGCATATGCCCCAGTGATGGTATTAATAAAATTTCTGAAAATAATACTGCTCTAAAAATTTTGGGAAACAAAATGTGATTCCTTACATTTCCTTTTTATTATATTTTAGTTTTTTTTTTTTTTATCACTTTTAACCATTTCTAAGTTAGGTTAATTTTGTTAACTTTTTATCCATTGCATGGAAATTTGTTTTCTAAAATGTCGTTTACCTAATTTAGATTTTACTAACTTCCTAACTTTTAGAACTTAAAGAAATACCCATATTGTTATATAGAGGGATTGTGTCATAAGTTTGCATTCCTTTCCCTTCTTGATGTCTTCATTTTTTTCTTGCCCAATGATATACAGATTGAGTCTGTCTTTCTAGAAGGTCCAGCATCTTTGGTTTAGAGAGCTATCCTCTTAACATTAACTCTTACTAGAATACTATTTTCTGGATCTGATTTAAATACATATTGAAAATAGAAATAATATTCCTATTGTATTTCCTTTTAACTTGTGAAGTGGAGCATGGCATACAAATGGTATTCTCAGTATTTCAAATAATTACCTTCTTACTGTGCAAGTTCTATTCAGCATATAAAACCCATCCAGTTTTGTTGTAGATGCAATCTGATTATTACATGTTGACAAGGTCATATATCTATTAATTGGATTGGAGATGGGATACAAAATTGCTGTAATTATTGTAATTTTCTAGCTAATTGCAGGGTTGGTGGTGAATATTTTACTTCTGCAAAATGAAAAACAGTATTCCGTCAGAAGTTGTTTTATGGGGTTTCAGACATTTTGTTTTATATCTTTGGTGCTTTTTGCCCATAAAGTATCTCTCTTTGTATTTTCTTTTCTTTTTTATATTGATCTGCCTCTCAATGTCACAGTGCTCATTGGCAGACATTAGCAGAATGAGACAGAGAGCTGAGTAGTACTCTCACTTACTTCTTTGTTCTGGTTGCCATGTTACCTCTATTGTTTGTTTACAAATTGGAGTATTCTTTCAGACCAATAACAAAGGTTAGATGGGTTATATCCAATTGGAAGAGGAGTCCTCTGCTCTCCTGTCACCTGTGCCCCACTCAGAAATACTCTCTGAAATGAGCATTAAAAAAAATTCAATTCACATGGTTTGTGTTCTTTTTTGGGGGGGTTAAAATATTAAGTTAATTATTGGTCAGCGCACTTCATATTGTAAGATGAGGCTTGTTTTGCATATTCTCTCTTGTGTTTTGGCTTTATTTAAGCTAAGTTAGCTTCTAAAGCTGGAAGCTGAGTTGACATTTTAAACATAATGGTATGTATACAAGGTGTGTGGGGGGGGCTGTAGGTGGGGGGTGGGCACTGTGCTATGAAGAGGTTGTTGGAAGCTCGCTGCAGAAGATGGTAAAAGCAGACTGATGTTTATTCCCTGCTGAAATATAAGCTGGAGGCGCAGGTGAAAATTGCCAAACCTAATGAGCAATTTGGCAGATAAGACAGGCTGTCAGGCGACAGCAGTTCAGCAGCGAGCGTACTGTCTGTGAACCAAGTTGTTTGTTCCAGAGGACTACATTTAAATACCATAAATAAAAATCTTCTTTTTCAGTTACTTGAGATGACAAAGAAATATATTTTAGCCTTCAGATTTCCAATTAAATAACCAGCCATCAACGTATGGTGATTTTGGTTACATAATTATTTTAAGCTTGCCTTTTTCACGTTTTTACATCCATAAAAAAATGAACAAGATATATTTTCCCCACGTCAGATCATAAGTAATATTCAGGCTTTAAAACACACTAATAAAATATAAGTGATCATTTGCTTCATTGGGCTGAAACATTTCATCTGTGGTCCTTGCATCGGAACACTCCAAAGTAACATTACAGTCTTTGCAATGTTCTGTGTCATTTATATCTGCTTACTTTACCCGGGAATCCTTTCCTCCCATTGAGCACGTGAAAATTGAGACATATGCATGGTTTTTCCCCGTGGAGGCCATTGCTATACTGAACAAGGGACGTTTGGAAAAGATTTTCATAACCTTGTTGAATGTAACAGTTCCTTAGGAAGCTGCCCAGCCCACCTCCTGTATTTTTAAAAAACATTTGGTAACTGAAGCTCAGCAATGTAAAATAACAACATATTCTTTGTGTGTATGGCACAACTGCAGCTCAGCCCTTCCTGTTCACAAGCAGAGGTATGACCAGAAATGCATGAACGCTTACTATACCTCCCGATCCCTTTGTTGGTTTAACTGTGGCATTTCCAAACACCTGTCTTGGGGCCAAATCATCTGTCGGTGCCTACTTGGTGTCGGTATTTCTAAGTTCTCTCTAAGTAGAATAAACATTTGGCCCTTACATTTTATTGTGTTTATATGAAGCACTTAACATTTTGAAAAAGTCTTCAAACATGTGTAATAAAATACTTTACACTTAATAATAGTGACTGGCAGTCCATTGGCCCAAGAAGTATTATTTTTGTAGAGATTTTCTGCCCCATGTGATCAGGTATAGACACTGGCCTGGTATTCTTCTGGATAGCGTTGTCCTCAGGGGTTCACAGTGCTGCCTGTGGGCCATCTCCATACCCTTGGTATGTGGCATTTCAGTGCAAGGTGAGTCACAGATAGCAGAATTTGCCTTTGAGGTTAGAACCAAACCATGTACAGCTTGGACCCCTTGTGCACCAAGCTCTTTGTATTATTCAAAACCTGGTGAAATCAGTCTTAGGGAAAAACAATTTTACTAATTTATTCTAGCCCAAAGATTTCCCCACTGTCCAATGACTTCCCTTGTCACTTCTTTTTGTCTTGGACTATTTTATTTTACTTGGCTCTGAGGTCTTGCCTTGGACTTTTGCCTTTGTATGGGAATATACCTTATTTGCTTGGTTATAGTATCTGTTTATCACATGCCGAAATAGTTACTTACACCTGAAAATTTGTAAAGGCAATATAGCTATGCATCTGTTAATAAAGTCTAATTTAAATCAAAGCAAGAAAGCCCATTTCCAGATGGCAATAAGAAGTGTGTTACATAGAGAAAATAATTGCATCAAAGTGTTTGTTTTCAATAGACAGCATTAGATTGTATGATATAATACATTGGTGAATAAACAAGATTTCTTTTTTGTTTTCATCTTCCATTTCACCCAGGTATTTGGGTTCTTTTTTCTATTAGCGCATGTCACAGAGAGACCCATCTCGTGGATTGTTTTGTCAGCGTGAAAGCCCAGCAGATAATATCCTTTCTTCTCTTCTGTACGTAATATAGATCTCTTGTTTACTTCTTGAGAATATTTGTGTATTTATTTTTTTCTTTGCTTTTAGTGTCAGAAATGGCTTTGTGTTCCCAGTTCTGTTTGCTCTTGTCTGGCTCCTGTCCCCAGCTGTGGACGTACCTCCGGTCTCAGGATCATTGCCTCAATCCCAGATAGGAAAGGACTGAGGGGAGGCAACACAAAAGGCAGCCAGTTGTTGATAAGCATGCCTCTGATATTGTAACCTCCTTTGACCCTTCCATGCAATGGGCAACTAGTATTCTCTGTGATGGTTACTTCTTAAAGGCGGAGGGGGGCCTTATAAATCAATTCATTCATTCATTGTGTTATGCTGTATTTACTCAGTTCATTTACGTTGATTTGTCAGTTATGAATTTATGAACATTATCAATTCATTGCATATCAGCAAATAATTTTTCTCCTTAAAGAATCTAGGAGCTACAGTGTGTGCGCACAGCGTGGCTTGTGAATGCGGAAATGCACGTTGAGTGTGTGTGTGCTAAAGAAACGATTGGTGATGGTACCTTCTCAGAAATTAAGGTCTTTTTATTTTTTATTTATTTATTTATTTATTTTTTTTGAGACAGAGTCTCACTCTGTTCCCTGGGCTAGAGTGCCGTGGCGTCAGCCTAGCTCACAGCAACCTCAAACTCCTGGGCTGGAGTGATCCTTCTGCCTCAGCCTCCTGAGTAGCTGGGACTACAGGCATGCGCCACCATGCCCGGCTAATTTTTTCTATATATTTTTAGTTGGCCGATTAATTTCTTTCTATTTTTAGTAGAGATGGGGTCTCGCTCTGGTTTCGAACTCCTGACCTTGAGCGATCCGCCCACCTCGGCCTCCCAGAGTGCTAGGATTACAGGCGTGAGCCACCGCGCCCGGCCGAAGGTCTTTTTAAATAAAGATTTTTTCTGTGTCTTCAATTTGCTGCTTCCTTTAAATATGTTTCTCAAATTGACATTTGAAAGCACCTACACTTAAATAAAATCATGAATTTTCATAACTCCATAAATGGAGGATTATGGCTTTACCTACTATTTCTCCCTCTTGATCTCATAAATCCAAACCATCGACTCTGCCTGTTCCTAAGTACTGGCACACTGTGTATTCCCTGCGTGGACTGCCTTTCTATGTACACTCTCAGAGTTGCAGGAAGTTTTCTGTACTCTAAATTTTTTATCTGTTCCAGGGATTAAGCAACCACTATGCATTGTTTTTCAACTCTTATTTTTACAGTGAAGGGTAAATGCAGCAAACACAACA
Organism: Cheirogaleus medius; assembly: GCA_008086735.1. Classification (NCBI taxonomy): domain Eukaryota; kingdom Metazoa; phylum Chordata; class Mammalia; order Primates; family Cheirogaleidae; genus Cheirogaleus; species Cheirogaleus medius. Next base: position 7,986,070 of record VBSM01003148.1, on the reverse strand, counting down.
GCCTATTACCTGTGCTGCAGTTGTATTTCTACCACATTACATGCAATGTTTTTTCTTGTCCATTTTTAGTAGCACCCTAGTGATAATTTAAAAAATATTAATATTATAAAATGTGTGTGCACATGGAGATATACATATATCCACACATAACTCATATTTAGTGAAGTTTATGTGTGGAAGGATTTAGAGGAAGCATGTAATTTCATAAAACTAATTTTTTAATAGATCTAAGATAAATGTTTAATGATAAAACATTTAAGATGGAAAATTACACTTGGATTATTAGGGAAGCCTAAGTCCAACCATAATAGGGAAAAAGCAGTAACCAAAGGGCATTTCAGAATACTGCTAGGTTATTCAACCTATCATCACATTTAATTAAAATGTCAATTTGAGTCATCACTGATCCATTGGTTAATTTGTTATTTAAATCAGCATGAGAAGTATTTATTTTAAATATAGAATTTGTGTTAATGAAATGGAAAAGAATATTCTATTGCCTGGCAGAGATGTTACAGCCTAAAGATTTATGACTTAGAATGAGAAAAACGAGCTGGTGATCAGTTTGCATGAGTAGCATGTGCGTATCTAGTCCTACTTGATATTAGCCTTTTTTTTTTTTTTTTTTTTTTTTGGTAACCAGAGTAAGGGAGTTGGGAATGGGAGGCAGAAACAAGGACAGGGTTGTATCAAAAAAAAAAAAAAAAATCACGAAGCAAAACTGCATTGAATTCTGAGTATGAACCTGTGATCCATGGTTAAGGCTTGGGAGGATCATGCATCCTGCAGGAGAACGATGGGGAGAGCCACGTGGATAGGGATCCGGATGTGGTTCTGTCTGTGCTTCATCCGGAGAAGTTACTGGCTTTCCTGTCTTTGTTTCTTGGACACTTTTGTCCAAGATTTGCTGCTGTTTCTCTTCCAAATTAGGAAATCCACTTAAAGTAAATGTAAAGTTTATCTGCCCCAATTTTGAAGAGCAGCATGTATGTAATTCTTTCTGTGTTTATGCATATAACTATTGCTGCTATGACAAATTACTGCAAAGTTAGTAGCTTAAAGCAACACAAATTTATTATAAATCAGAGTCCAGTGTGGATCTTATTGGGAAGGAATCTAGGTGTCAGAAGGTCTGCATCCCTATCCGGAGGCTCTCAGGGAGAATCCAATTTCCTGCCTTTTACAGATTCTGGAGGCCACCTGCATTCCTTGGCTTGTGGACCTGTCTTTTCTCCATCTCTGCCATTAGCAACCTCACATCTCGAGGACCCGTCGTCTGTCTTCTCTCTCTGGCTCTTCTGTTCTTTTCCACTTTTAAGGACTCACATGGGGCCGGGCGTGGTGGCTCATGCTTCTAATCCCAGCACTTTGGGAGATCAAGGCAGGAGGATTGCTTGAGGCCTGGAGTTTAAGACCAGCCTGAGCCACACAGTGAGACCTGGTCTCTACCAAAGAAAACATACAAAAGTTAGCCAGGCCTGGTGGTGTGCACCTATAGTCCCAAATGCTCAGGAGGATGGCTTTAGCCCAGGAGTTTGAGGTTGCAATGAGCTGTGATTGAGCCACTGCGCTCTAGCCTGGTCAGTAGAGTGAGACTCTGTCTCAAAAAAAAAAAAAAAAAAAAAAAAAAAGGATCTGGTTATTTTGTCCTGAATAGATGAAGACACTGGGATCATCCAGTGGGCCCAGTGTCTTAGTCCTTTCAGGCTGCAGTAAGAAAATACTGTAGGCTGGGTAGCTTATAAAACAAAAACTTAATTCTCACAGTTCTGGAGTCTGGGCAGTGCAATATCAAGATGCCTTGAGTTTCTGTGTCTGGGAAAGGCTTGCTTTCTCATAGATAGTTCCTTCCTGCTGCATCCTTACATGGTGGAAGGAGCAAACAAACTCCATTGGGCCTTTTAAAAATAAGGACACTAATTGCTGTCATGAGGGTGAAGCCTCCCCAAAGGCCCTAGCTCCTAATATCATCACCTTGGGGGTTAGAATTTCAGTGCATAAATATTGGGGGAAAACAGCATATATTCCATAGCACCAGGATAATCTCTTCCTGTCAAGGTCTTTACCTTAATCACATCTGTGAAGGGATTAGGATGTGACCTCTTTGGGGGCCAATGTTATACATATGTTCTAGTATTGTAGACTAGCATGACAAAAATACCACTTCCATTGCTGTGAATATTCATTGTCTTTCATGAGCAGGTGATCTCATCAGGTGAGAATGAATGTCTGACCCACCAACATTCCTGCACTGATCATTTTGATTTAAGTACACTGGGAAGGAAAGTAATGAGTAGTGAAGGGCAAACCACCTCTTTAGTGAGTATTTCTTTGAAAGCAGTTTTTATTGAAATGAGCCAAATGGGGCAATATTTGTAAAAAATAAAACTCTAGCTATTGTTTTGTGATTATGTTCGCTTGATTAAAACATGTGTGGCAACAGAGTTGGTTGATATTTAGCTCTTTTGCATAATTTGAAAAGATTTTTAAATTATAGATTTCCATGTGATAGGTGTGAACTTTGATTAGAAAAATTTTATACAAATTGTAAATACTGGACTTGTTGGGCAGTTTCATTCTTTCACAAGTACTCTCTTATTCGTTCAAGCTCTCTTCCCTGCCTTGTGATTTATTTTACTTTTGAGTGTCAAAAGTCATTGTAACATAAGTTATGTTATTATATTGTTATGTTATTGCAATGTATGTTATTGTATTACTTATTGGACTATAAGGTAGTTAAGAATTTGATGTAACTTTCATTCGTAAACTTCTATATCAGTTCCAATTCTTGAGCTATTTTATATTTCTATTCTGTTTTGAAGCGAGGCTTTGAAGATGAGTGAAGACTCATTTTAATGAGTCTTCATGAGCACATCCACCTAGAGCCCTTCTTGCTATTACTGCAGCTTAGGTTTTTTTTTTTTGGTGAAGAAGTGGATTCTTGGGTATTTACCAATCTTTTAGAGAGTTAAATTTTCTTAAGTGTAGCACCCTTTTTCTAGTTTTGTATGTGTGTCCTATATTCTTCTTTATTTTGTAGCTATTTATTACAGTATAACAACTACTTAAATAGCATTTATATTGTATTAGGTATTATAGGTAATCTAGAGATGATTTAAAGTATACGAGAGGGTGCGCATTGGTTATATGCGAATACTATGCCATTTTGTGTCCGGGATGTGAGCACCTGCAGATTTGGGTATCTGCAGAAGGTCCCGGAACTAGTGCCCCACAGACACTGAGGGAGGTCTGTACTCCCCTTCCTTCTTAGCGCCCTGTGACTGGCAGTGGTATCAGAGGAATGACCTCAAGCATGGCCTTGGGCAGAGCTGGTTTAGAGAGACAGAATATTCAATTCAGTTCAGGTTCTAGATAATGCAGTGTGATTAAAAAAAATAGTGTTTATGTGTATTTAAATATAAAATTTTATATTTATAAAATATAAAATTCAAAGATATACTTGATCTTTTCATTATATTTACCAAATTCCTTTAATAGGAATGTTTTTTACACCGAGGGAATGTTTTATAATATTTTCCACCGGGCACAAGTTTTACATATTTCATTTTTTACGCATCCTCCAAGATTGTATATTGATATGGAAACCTCACAAATAACTTTTTACATCCTTATCCTCAGCTGACTAGAGTTGATTACTGACCAGTGCAATACTCTATCATCATAGACTATCGAGATTCTTAATTAGAAGATACTGCTACTGAAAGCACATCTAAAGTGACCACTCTTTGCCTTAGAGTTAATGTCATCCCTCTTCATTCACTTCTTTTATTTTCAAGGCAGAACTGAATTGCTCCAGTTTTGTTCATATCTTAGAACAAGGCTTCTTTGCTTCAGAGAAGTTTTGATTTAGTTTTATAGTTGTGGTTATTATCCCTTACCAACTTTTAAGAAAGAAGATATACTTAGAGAAAAAAACCCAAAAAACATTTTGAACTAAACAAATTGAGTAACCACTGGGGGCGTCATTTTATTCTCAGGAAATTGGTTACTCTGTCTCTTGACTTCTCAGTTGCAAATGATGTTTCAGCGTCATTGGTGATGCCTGGGTCTGTGTGTGTTTGTTCTGCTCTTCTGCAAAAGTCAGGGCTGTTCCTACTGTGGTGTTCTGAAAGTGTCTAGAAAGGATGGGTGGGTGTGTGTTGCAATGATTCCTTGACTTTTTTGTATATTCACACCTAAATTATTATCCTTATTTATTGGCTGAAAATTGAGTATTGATACAGGCCTTTGTACTTCAAATATCCACAACAAGAATAAAGAATGACATAAATGTCATGTTGACACGAAAATAACATTTATAAAACTCATGGGACAGGTATTTTTTTCCTGTGATTAATATGTCTCTAAATAAATGAAATGTCATGTTCTGTGGATTATTTTCTTGATTTATTTTTGTAAACTGTGTCCCTGAGTTTAGAAATACCTGCATACCACACATGTGCCCTCCTTCCCCAGACAGACTTTGAAGAGAATTATTAATCAGATGAAGCTAATAAATAAGGGAATTCTCTCTGTCTACGTGTGACTGCCTTTTATAATTTGCTGTCAATTCCTGTGGTTTTCAAGCTTCTAGTTTTTATGTGACTCACAATTAAATATTTTGGTTCTTTATGTTTCCATTATCTACTAATCTTATTGGTAAGTTTTGTTTTTTTTTTGAAAATCTTTTAGTAATACACTCAGGGGCATCAAAACAATACAAGTATTTTTTGCACATTTCTTCACCATTACTTCGTACTGTTTTATTGCCCCTTGAATTATTTTTCAAAAAGATCTAAGTATGTGTGGGTCATATGTAACTGGTTTATATCTGTAACTTGATTATGACTAAAATGTGCTTAATCATTCTTAAAAATGGAAGAAATCAGACTGTAGTAGTATTTGTTACTTTTCAAAGTCAAAGTGCATTTGAGTAAATGGGGTTCAGGCCACATCTGGACCCAGTAATCATATTGTTAAATTTCACGTTGCATCTTAGCTCATTTAACTTGTGAGAAACAGCATTTTAGGAGGCTTGGGTTAGCAAATCGTTTCAGTAAAACTGAACCTTTTCTCAATGAATCTTGTATGTAGTCAGCACAGCCTGTTCTAAAGAGATTTATTCACTTGTAGCCCAGAAAATATTGTAGAAATCATTATGGTGAATATGTGACTTCAGGCAGCGTTCCTTTTTTTAAAATTTAACCCTAATTGGCAGGGGAATGGGGGGACCTCATACAGCCCTGGACCTCCTGCAGATAGTAAAGTTCTTGGATGCTCAAGTCCCTGATAGAAAATAGCACGGTAATTTGCATATAACCTCTATACATGCACCCATATATTTTACATCATCTCTGGCTTACTTATAATTCCTAATACAACATAAATGCTATGTAGGTAATTGTTATATTGTGTTTTTTGATTTGTGCTTTACTGTTGCATTGTTTTTATTATTTTTGAATATTCTCAGTCTGTGGTTAGTTGAATTTAGGGATGTGGAACCCACAGATACAGAGGGCCAGCTATATTCAGTATCACCATGTTATATATTTTTCACTTGTCTTTAAAACTTTCTATGTTGATGGATCATTTGTATTTTGTTACGTTTTTTATTAGAGAAAATTTTAAACATATGCAAAACTAAAGAGAATAGTATGATGAAATCCTATACCCTCCTAATAGCTCTAACAATTATCAATTTATGGCCAGTCTAACTTTGGCTGTACTCCCACAAACTCTTCTAAATTGGATGATTTGAAGCAAATCCCAGACCGCATGTCATTTCTTATGAAAGTGTTTTAGTACACATTTCTAAAACATGAAACCTTTTTTTATATAACCTGAATACTGTCTAACAAAAGACAACACTTAATGCTATACATTATTATTATTAAAATTTCTCTGTTTTGTAAATGTGATTTTCTATTTGGCTTGTTTAGATCAGAATCTAAGCAAACTACACACATTGCATTTGATATGTCTCTTAAGTCTATTTTAGTCTATAGGTTCCTCTCCCTCACCTGTTCCTCTGTCTGTGTGTTTCAGTTTATTCATTGAAATTGGGTTTGTTTTTCCTGTGGTTTCCCCATGTCTGGATTTTGCTGAGTCCATCTCTGTGGTATCCACCATATTCTTATATCCTCTGCTTTTCTTATAAACTGGTACTAGACATAGAATCTTGATATGATTCTGATTTTAATTTCGACATTAATATCTCTAGGTAGTGTTGTGTGGTTGGATCCACAGATGCATAAAGTGTGGTGGTTCATCGTTTTGTGAGCAGCCATTGGTAATTATTGCCTGGATCTGTTATTTTGTTTGCTATGTGTTGTTATTCTAATTCTCCTATTTATTGGCTGGGGCATTTTTATAAAGAGAAACTTGTCAATTATTTTGTTCCTCTGAGGTACAGTTTATAAGGGAAAAGCAAATTTTTAATCCCATCTCTGTTATCAGTTTTCAGAATAATATGCTGGCTTTCCAGGCTTATGTCCTCCTGGTTTAGTTTCTTTCTTCTACAAAACAGTATTGTTAAGAACTTATAAACATTAACATAGTTATTTCCACCTATTGCATGATTATGCTGTGGATGCGCAACTTGCCCCACATTTGTAGCGGTAGGACCTCTTTAAGTTAGCTCCTGTGGACTTAGTGATAGCGTCCTTGCATTCTGCCATGACAGTGTGGTCCATGTTCATCTAGTGTATCTTCTGCCCTATACCTGGAATTAATCTCCAGGTAGCCTCGTCCCTTTTAATGGGGAAGGACATTCAGAGACCACTGTTTTGATCCATTGGTTTTATTTGACATATGCTTAAATGTAAGTTAAAATCAAAAGTGTCCTGTTCTAATTTCAGTTTTCAGAGTGATGTCTAAAAGTATAGTGAATCTACCCTTGATTATTTGGGAGATGAATCTTCCCAAGGATATGGATAAACGTGAGTTCTCCATACCAGCTCCAGTTTCTCTTTATTTGAACTCTGCTAAACATCTTGAAATTCTTAGGTAATGTTTCTGTGGGCAACCATGACTGTGCCTTGGATGAGGTCAGTAATTTGGCAGGTGTTGGAAGCATCAATGGGCAGTTCCACTTGGCTCCAGTAGGATCCAGAACACAGAGCTTTGGCTGTGCCCGTTTTAGTTGTTGTGGTTTTTTTTTTTTGAGTACAAATAGGCGGGAAGAAATGATATCTTAGTTAATAAGCTTAACATTTTATGTTTGTCCCTGGTGAAATTGAGTGCCAGTACATTTTGCCTGACCATGGTGATGTGTTTAGTAGGCAGAGTGTGAAGGAATTTAGTCATAGCTGGGTTGCCAAGTGTTGAAGTTTTTTGTCATGTGGTATGTCTTTACACAAGTTTACTCTTTCCTGAGAGTGGAGTCTGGCTTCACCTCTGTGCAAGACTCCCCAAGTCCTGTGCATCATACCGCAAGTCCTGTGCATCATACATTTCTGGTCCCAAAGTTAACCTCGTCAGTGGTCTCTGACATGGGCTGTAGGACCACTGAAATGTGGAAAAGGAGTATCAGAACTTTGCATATATCTGTATTTTATTATCTCACATTTTAAAATTTCCCATTCCTTGTATGTGTTTAATGTTTATATTAGTAGCATTGAGCATGCATGTAAATGATAGATAAATAAAAATACTATATCCTCAGAAAGTTTTTGCTAATAGTGTTATATTATTGGAAAAGTTTGGAGTCAATGGGTTGGCTTCTCGTCACTCTCTGTGTCTTCTCTTGGGCAACTCTTTGGTACGTTCTCTGGTTGAATCAAGCTTGATTATTTAATAATTCACATCTCTCTTCCTTCTACCCCAGTGCTTAAAAACCTTTAGCAGATTCCCATTGTTTTTTTTTTTTTTTTGATACAGTTAAGAACATTAGTGTGTTTTTTTTAACGTTTGTAAGAAATGTCTGTCTTTTCAGCCTTCTCTCTGCCCCATAACCTGCACTCTGGGCCTCTGAATTTCTTGACTGAGATTCTGTCTTGCTTAACCATAGGCATCTTATTTCCCCCTTGCCTGGTAAAACTTCTTGTCTGTCTTCCATGACTTGCCCACCTGGCTATGCTTGACTTGTCCCTCAGGACTCTGCTCAAGTCACAGTTTCTCTGGTAGGTGTTTCCTGATTTCATAGATTTGCTACCTCGTCCCATAGTGCCTTGTCTTTTTGGTGACTGCAGGAGAGTAGGGAGTTTGGATCCTGTAGATCCACCGGTGTGCTGGTAAACATTTAACAGCTGGCTCTCTGAAAACCACAACAACCTGGTTTGTAGCTTTTGCCTATTCCCATGGTATAAATATGCATATCTTAGCCAGTTTCAAGGTACCAAGGTGATGTCTCACCATTATGTCATATTTCTACTGTACAGATGCAGTCAATGCATTATGAGCGTAGGTAATAATAAAATGTGAATAATTAGAAAGTGAAGAGTTCAGAGCATTCTTTGTTTTAACATTTCTTTAGTTGGAAGTTTATATAATTTAACCTCTAATAATGACTTTAGTTACCAATCAACTCTTAATTCCTGAAAATTTAATAATCTGCTCTCATTCAGTGGTATGAGCCAGCTCTCGAATCCTGTGTCAAACACACACTGGGCATGTTTTTTGAATGATTGAAGACATTAGGATAAGGCAACAGATTTGCTGCTATTTCTTGGAATTCACTTTGCTGTGAATTGTCCATTTATTCTCTGAAGTCTTGCATGTCTTGCATTATACTAGCTTTTTATTTATTTATTTATTTCAGCATATTATGGGGGTACAATATTACGGTTATGTATATTGCCCATG
>VBSM01003148.1:7910075-7977168 GCA_008086735.1 Cheirogaleus medius | reverse complement strand
CGAGTGCAGGTGTCTTTTTCATAGAGTGATTTTTGTTCTTTTGGGTAGATGCCCTATACTAGCTTTTATATGAGAATAAATATGTATCGCAGAAGAAGACTTATACAAGAGCAGCCACATAGATACTCAAGGCCACTTCAGTAGTGCAGCTGATTCACTATGGCCTTAACATTGATCTAATGAAGTTCAATGGCAGGTGATTTGCCCTGAAAAATGAATTACAATACATGAATCTTGTTTTGTTGAATATACAGTGTAGAAAGAAAAAACTGGTAGACATTTCCTTTCTTGGAATATCCATTTTGCAATTCATTCTCTCATTTACCAATCATTGAGAGGTGAATTATCAGAAAAACACTTTAGTGATATTTGCCTGTAGCTACTAAATTGATAGTTTTGACTGAATTGCTTAATCAATTCAACCTAAGTCCCTACATTGACTAAGCATTTGACTGAAAAGATTCTTTGGATGAAAATATAGACTACTTCACAAGACTGTAGTGACATATTGTGTGAAAATATAGATTAAGGGCATCCAACACATTTCTGTTAATCCAAGTAAGTATTCCTGACACAGATGTAAGAGCAAATGCCATCCTGGTTATAAAAGCTGGTGCACAATTCAGACGTTTTAATAGCCAGGCAGTCGGACATTTCGAAAATTATTTTCTAAAGGTTAACTGTCAAAGTTGAGGTCTTATAAAGAAAAAGTTTTAAGGTGGCTTAGAATATAGTATTTATCTTGTAAGCAGTGTTTCTAGACAAAACAGCCCTTCTATACTTTATTTCTAAAAATCAAAAGCTGTTAGAGCCAGAAAGGTTTTTAAAAGATGGAATCGAAACCCATTTTGTTATAGATGAGGAAACCAGAGCTGAGTGTGAGTATGCACAGCCCTGTTCTGTTTGAACCTGAGTTGTGAAATGTGTGGTTCACCATTTGAATTGCGACCTAAGCAGGTATGAGCTTGTTTTTGTACCAGACGATGGCTGGGGACAGCTTTACCCGACGCCCTCCTGTCATCCTGGGTGGTTCTCTTCTTTTTATGTTGAATCACTGTATGGTCATATTTTCAGAGGAAACTAAGGAGGCATATTAGAAATCTGTACTAATGCAGATATATTTTGCAAAATCAAATAAGATTGATTACCATCCCTATTTAATTCAGGGCAAAGGAAGAGAATCTAATTTTTCTATTTTCCCCACACCTCGTTTGCTATAATGAAAATGGCATTCTGCTTTGAATCATTTCCAATGAAATGATTTTCAATATTGTTGTCTGTGACATTTTGACAATTAAAATGCATTTCTTAAAGCCTACTAGAAATGCTGCGATGCTTTTTCTTATTTTCAATTTTTCCCCCCAGTGGCCGTATCTGTGCTTGTTGCCTAGGAAACCACTATTGGGTGGAATTTTGTTTGCTTGGTTGTCAGATGAGCAGAGTTATGGATAAAGTTCTTGGCTTTATAGTTGTAAAAGTGCTACTTAATTATTAGAAATGTTTTATTAATATTAAAGTGCTTTATCTTCTCAAAGAACAATCAAGCATTTGTTAGGTTTTCTTAAAATACTAAATAGAAGATTATTTTCCTTGATGATTATTGGAATTTCCTGTTTTGTATACAAATTTTCAATAGGATTTGAATTGTTACAACGGGTTAGTTCCAAAGATAGCACTTTAATAATAATAAAAAAAAACGCTCATGTAAATATTTGTTTACTTCCTTGGGGATTCCTGGACATGTATTATAATTCCCAGAAGGTGCAAACATAAACATTAAGATATTTTATAAAAAATTCAACAAGATGTTAGAAAATACAAGTTATTTTGTCCTGTGTTTGATACATAGAAAAACTGTTCTCTTTACATAACTTTTTCAAATTAAAGTCAGAAGTAGTGGAACTGCTTCAGATCTTTTCCTTTCTAAGCGATTACAAGTTAATAAAATTGAGAATGTAATAGGTGGGTGCCGTTGCGTGTGTCTGTAATCGCAGCTACTCAAGAGGCTGAGGCAGGAGACTCGTTGGAGCCCAGGAGCTTGAATCCAGCCTGGGCAACATAACAAGACCCCATCTCTAAAAAAAAATGTTTAAAAACATTATTCCTAACTAACATCTATAGAATATTTACTAGATTGTGCATTAGGCTAAGTGCTTTATAGGCATCATTATAGCTAGGCATGGTGGTGTGTGCCTGTAGTCCCAACTACTTGGGAGGCTGAGGCATTGAGTCTAGCCTGGGCAACATAGTGAGACCTTGTCTCTAAAATAAATAAGTAAAAATTAAAAAAAATTATAAGTTATTTAATTATACTCTTATCTAGCTAAACTGGGTGTTTTACACAATTTTTTAATACTTTAAAAACTTCAGAGAGGTGTTTTTATGGAGCCATTGAGCCCTTGATTCAAGGGCCACTGAAGAACTGAATTTAAATAGCCCATGGGGCTAGGGATTGCATCACCTGGGGGTGTGTTAGAAATGCAGAATCTCAGGCTGTACCTGAGACCTACAAAATCAGAATCTGTATTTTTAACAAGATCCCTTGGGGCTGATATGCACTCTTCACCATTTTAGACCAGTGTTTCCCTGTCGTGGCTGCAAATTAGAATAACTGAATGAGCTTGTAAAAGTAAAGCTTGGGCAAATTTTCAGTATTTATGGGAGGGGGCCCCGGAACCAGCATTTTACAGTCTATTTCCAGACCATTTTAGTGACTAGTGAAGATTTAGAACCACACGCATAACTCAAAGAAGGGTATACACAAGTGCAAAGTTGGGGTGGGGAGATCTTAAGCACTGACCTGGGTTTCCCACATGTTGTTGAGGTTAAATATGGGAGGGATGTCAGTAAGAGAGAGCCCTTACTGAGTTCTTAGCATATTCTCCTAAATAGACTAATAAGCATTTGACTGAAAAGACTCTTCTGTTGAAAATACAGACTATTGCACAAGACTGTAGTGACATACTGTGTGAAAGTATCCGACACATTTCTGTTAATCCAAATAAATGTTCTTGATGTCCATATGAAGTATTAGCATTTGCTTTTATACACACAGACATTTGATAAGGTCCCCCCCTCCTTTCAGTGTGCCACACCCCACTCCTTCCCCTAACGCCCCAAACAATAAAATAAATTATGATGACATTAAATGCCTCATTTGTTTACTAGTCTTAGCTAAAGGGAACTTTTGTGATTTTAAATTTTTTCACTTTCTTTTTACCTGTGAAGGATGATCACAAAGATCTAAGCATGAGATGTGTCGTTGGCTAACAAACGATGTCACTTCTTCCAGCTCTGACTTCCCTGTAGGGTCAGCTAAGGTGCTTGTACTGCACTCCAGCCATGCAGTTGACAGTCATGGTGGATGTTAGTGAGAAAGGTGCAAATAGGTCCAAGTAGCTTTCTTTTCGTTCTTGGTATTCTAGGATTTTATGCTTACTGGTTTAGAAGTGCGTTTTCTGTGGTTTGACTACTGAGGCTTGGATTTTCTCTCTGCCAGTTATTAACAGATTATCTTTCTCAGCATATCTTTATCCCTGTAACACCAAATCTCCCTACCTATAAAATGGGAATAATAATGTAACCTATTTTGTAGCCTTGTTTTGAGGATTTGATAAGTTAATGCATTAAGGTCCTTAGCACATACGTGACCCATGGTAAATGCTCACTAAATGTTAGTGATTATAGACTTAATTGGCTTATTATAAATGATCAGAGCTTATTTACTTAGACAATATTCTTTCCTTAAGGAGAAGAATGAATAGATTAGATTAGCTATGAAAGATCTCTATATTTTGAAGGTAATATAAACAGACACACAAGCATATGTTTCAGAATCATGAAGTCTTATTGCCACTTGGAGCAACCAGTTGGTGCCAAATGGCTTTACTAATAGCCAGTGTGTACACTGCTCTGTGGTAAGGAATTAATGTGAAACTGGATAAATGGATAATGAGCTGTTTAAATGTTTTTGAAGTGCTTCAGTCATACCATAGCATTTCTTCAACTTCCAACAGCCTCTAACCCTTCTGTTTTCTTCACAGCACTAATCTGCTCATGACCTAGTCTGTACTTGTGTTTATTCTTTGTCCTTTCCTCACCAGAATGTAAGATCCTTGAGGGATTATTTATTGCTAAGAACTAGAAGATTGCCCAGCACATAGTAGGCACTTAATAGATGTTTGCCATGAATGAATGACTTCTTACACCTTTTTATAAACATTTTGGTACCATGAAGATTCATGTTCAAGACAGAAAGTCCATCAATGACTGAAACAAAGTATAAAAATGATGGAAGTTTAACAACTGAGTGTTAAGAAGAGGCGTGCCATTGTGAAGAAGTTGATGATGGTTAACGTGCTAGTGAAAATAAATATAAAGTCAAAGTAGAGGAACTTCGAGTGTACATCCTTAAATAACAGAACATGGGGTAATGAAATTCATGAATTGCTAGTCTCCAGAGAAGGAAAATATGACACTTTATATAGTATTGTGGAATAAAGGTTATAATAATAAAGGAATGGGAAAATAATGCTCATGAAAAGTTAGCATGACAGTTACTGAACTACTCGAATCCTTAATAAAATAATAGAAAGGCAAATGTCATAGGAGAGGGCATCGTGCATTTAGAGAATATCTTCAATGCAATCAATAGTCAGCGTCAATTTTTGAAAGACAAATTACTTGTCAGATGAAGTTATAATTTTAAGATTTAATTACACAATGGTTGAGCTAAACTAGTAAAGTGGAAGTGATATGAGGTATTTGATAGAGATATACATATAAAATTATATGTGAAGAATTAATTTAGATTGGTTCTTACTCACATATTCTTATAGGGGAGTCAGCCCTGCTTGAAGGACAATAGTGCAAAGTTAATAGTTATTTAAAAAAAAAAAAAGTAAAACATGGTCCGGATTTCTGGCCTAGGAGTTTATCAACAGTATTTGAAACAGCCATTCTTTGTCTTTTTTCCCCAGCAGAAAACTCTCTCCCCCCTTTTTAAAAAATATAAGTTCTTTGAGGCCACTTAATATCTTTAATTGTTTCTTCTTTGCTAAAAAGATTGGTCTTGTAATACTTGAGACAATGAGTGTGAAAAGGATGGAGATAGGTGGAAGTCCCACTCATTCATCTCTGTACAGCAGAACTTTCACAGGCATTTCCTGTCTGCCCTTTGCTGGACTGGGAGCTGGGGACAGAATCACAGAATTTAATGAGGGAGGCAGACAAGAGAGTAGCAGTTCTAACCAGTGACATTAAGATAAAAATGATTTTCCTTATGCGGGAGGAACCTCTTAGACTTCTCAGAGAGGGCAAAGTTCCCCCAGGCTGACCTTTCAGGGGTGCAGAGAGGCAGAATGGGAGGGGAGCGTGGAGGAGTCAGAGCATTCTGGTTGCATCTGAGCATAAGCACCGAGAATGTGGTTCAGATATCCCAGGAGGACTGACAGTACTGTGGCCCAACCAGACCTAGAATTCTGTCTTGACATGTGACTTTGGGTTTAGAAATGTTGTTATGGGTGCTTTCTAGAGGATGAATTGGAGAGGGCCAGGACCAGAGGGATGGAATAAATGGAGCTGAAAAGTGATGAGAGCCCATGGACCTCAGTATAAAGTCCAAATTTTTTTATCCCAGTTGAAATTTTTTATTTTTTTAAGCATGACATAGCCCTGCTGCTCAGAGTCTCAGAGGGATACCCGTCAGACCAGCAGCAGTGATGTCATTGGGAAATGAAGTGCAGAATTTCATATCCTACCCACCCAAGACCTCCTGGGTCTCTTCAGCAGGATCCCTGAGTGGTTTGTGTGCACATTGACATTTGAGAATCTCTGACTTGGAGGACCCTGAGTTGCCCCATCCAGGGCTTCCTTGCCTGTTTCACCATTTCTGCAGGCACACGATTAACCCTACAGCGTAGCCGTACTGACTTTCTTGCAGTTTAATTCCCTTGAATTTCCATGCTTGGCCTTTGCCACTGCAGTCTTCTCTGCTCACATGCTCTCTTCCTTTCCCGCCATCCCACTGGTCCAAACACCACTGTCGTTGGAAGCAAAACCGAAAGAGACAAACCTGAAATCTTCATTTCTGATGTCTGACTCATTCGCTTCTTCATTGCTTCAGCATGTGTTTGTTGAGGGCCTGGGCTGTGGGGATGATGATGATGATGAAAATCACAGTGTTGTTCTCTGGGAGGCAGATCCTACCAGCTGTGGTGACAGTGGGACAAATGTAACGGTAGGAACAGGCAGGCCATAGGGGGAGCTCACATGAAAGTGGTCCCAGGCTTTCTGTAAGAGCGGTGTCATGCAGGAGGGTATGAAAGGATAATAGGTAACATTTAGCTGTCCCTTCTCTCTTGAACTGTTTGCTAGAGCCCTTAAAGAAGGTGCCGCTCATAGGTGTTCCTGCAGTGCCCCGTTCTTCTGAAGCACCGTGAACACACTGTCCGCGGCGGAATCATCCGTCTGCCTTCTCCAGGGTGCTGCAGACTTCATGAGGGCAGAGACCAGGTCTGTGTTGTATACAGTGAGATCTCAGGGGACATGGTGCTCAAAGCTGTGTGCTGATAAAGAGAGGGGGTTTATGATGTTCTTGGTTAAAAACAAAAAACTTTACTATTTGAGCAGTGGGGAAGAGTAAATGAGGCCGCCAACTCCTCTGTCTTAGAGAGGATTGCCCGTGAAGGACAAAAAAAAACAAAGGAACAGTATCTGGAGAGGAATCTGGCAGAGGGCGTGGTGCTAGTTCTCTTTTAAAAATTTATAAGTCATTTATTCAGCAAATATATATTGAGGAAAGTACAGTCAATCTTCATTTGTGAATTTGATATTTGCAGTTGTGCCTGCTTGCTAAAATTTGTAACTCCCAAATCAATACTTGGGTTGCCTTTCTGGTCATTCATGAACACCTACAGAGCGGCAGACCATTTGAGTCACCTGACATGCATGTTCCTCTGTGACACTGCCTTCTTGCTCTAGTTCTCACATTATAAACAAGCGTCTTTTTCATAGTCTATTTATTGCCATGTTTTTCATGCTTTTGTGCTTTTTGTTGGTGATTTTGCTATTGAAGGGCCCCCAACCGTATTGCTGAAGCGTTGTTTAGTGTGCCTAAGTGCTCAGTCTGCCTTGCAGAGAGAACACACATGTTAGATAAGCTTCACTCAGGCGTGAATTGTAGTCCTGTTGGCTGTGCATTTAAAGGTAATGAATCAACAATATGTATTAAATAGGGTATCTTTAAATAGAAGCGCACATATAACAAGGCTGTAGGTTGAATGGTGGACGACAAGGTTGTGCTCAGAGGCTCTGCCTAGTCTTGCAGTTGCCCTTGGAACAGTGGTTGAGCATTTGCTGATTCAATGTTTGTGGCGACATTATAGAATGTCACGTGGCTGCACTGGCAGGGCACAACAGAGTGGGAGGTCAGAAAAGGCAGTCTTCCTCCTGGGCTCCCTTCGCTGTGGTTTGTGAGTAGCTGTGTCCCATCCAGTGACAGCCACAGGTCCTCTTGCCTTCTGTGAGCGGACGGCACTTTGTCCCTTGCTGCTTTTCTTAATTCTGCTGTATATTTGTAAACCATCCTTCTGCTAAACTTTCCTCAGTTAGCCCTGTCTGAGCTAGCCAAATGTCTGCTGCTGGGGCCTGCATACTAGATCTGATGGGTTGGAGGAGTTGCTGTCATTTGAGTTATACTTGTAGGGACTAGGAGTGGGCGGGGCAGAGGATGGAGGTTCCTGATGACCTGAGGGGACACAGTTGTAAAAAATGTTACTAAGGGTTTCTTTATTTTTTTTACATCTACCTCAGTGGTAAGATTTTGAGAAACTGTAGTATCCTACCATAACTGCAATATTAACATTGACACAGCCCAGTGACCTTAGTCAGATTTCCTCACTTTCACTTGGACTTATCAGAGTGTTTGAAGGGTTTTTGATCTGAGTGGTTATATTTTCAGTTGCAGAATGAGAATCTTAATAATACAAATTGAATATACCTCAGAAAAACTCTTGATTTTTTTTGGTGGAAACATTAATATGACATTAGAAAATTACATATACTTTTCCCCTCGACTTTCTTTTCCTGTTTTGATATGTCTAAGATTCAATAGAACCATTGAAAACATCCTGTTATCTATAGAAATGTGTTTTAAATTTACCAAGAAATCACCTGTTAATCTCAAGTGGAATGTAGGCATCTTGTGCTTTTGATATATCCTAGTTCTTACTGGACAGCAGGGTGGTCAAATCCAAATTGCACGGACAAAGAGTCTAACAAATGTTCCAGGTGTAGCTGGGTCACCCTGGAGCAGTGTGACCTTTGACCCAGCCCTTAAACTGTTTACCTGGGTCTCAGTGCACTTGTTTGTAAAATGTAATATTTCAGTTTATTTCTAGGGCATCTTCTGACCATAGTATTCCATATATATTGCTTATATACATACAAAATAGTAAGAGTGATAACTCATTTTTATATTCTTCTGAGACATTCTTTGTTTCTCAAAGTTTATTTCCTGTCCTGCCTTCCACAAATTTCTTCCAAGAATTTTACCTGAGTTAGTTAACTGTGAATAAGTACCTTTATAAAAAGGGGCAACACGTAATGGAAAGTTGGGTTTGCAATCCTGATGACAGGCTTTTATCCCCAAGGAAGGTGTTAATAACTTGGTTCTTCCACAGTCAGATGTGTCTTTAGGAAATGTGGAATTGCTCTGAAGATAGGAGAGAGATGGTCTTCATTTTGCATGAAGAGTAGTTTTGCTGTTTGCATTGTTGGTTCTGATGGAGCATGCGTAACTGCATATTATTTTAGATTTGATTAAGTACCTTGATAGATTATCCCTGTCATCTTGGCAAAGGTTTATGCATTGCCTTGAGTGGCTGTATACTTTAAAAATCACTTGCAAAAGGAAGGAAGAGAGGCATTGGGCAAGGCAGTGAGGAGAAGGGATATTTAACAGTTAAAAATGTATATATGTGCTCTTTGGTATTTGCTCTAACTTATTATTAGATTTACCACTTCTTCCACTTATTTAAAAGACACCTTACCGAGAGAGAGACATCAATATTTACAGGGCATTAGTGCCATAGAGAATTTCAGATCTTGCGATGAGGGTTTATTGCTGTTTTATCCCCTCTTCAAAGCAATGTACACATCAAACAGTCTCCACCGTCCTACTGGACCCAGTGACATCGCGCCCGTTGCTGTCTGCTTCATCCAGCAGCTTAATTATTGAAGATCCTTATCTTTGAATTTTCTTTTTAATATTTCAGAGGATATACTTTGAAAACCTATACATTAAATAAATCAGAAGATTACAAGGATGGAAAGTTGTATTTTCATATTTTTGAATGCTTCAGTCTTCTCCAGGGATGAGGAATTGCAATAACCGTGGCCTTAAATGGGAAGCTCCTGTTATTTCTAATTCCTGTAACAGACACAGATTACATTAGATTATTAGTAAAGCTGAAATAGGCCATGGGCCCCAGAAAGATATAGCAAGGCATAGGTGAGAAGACTCTATTCATATTTTATTCCTCTGAGACCAAAGCAAAATTACATTCTTTATGCAGTATAATATCTTGTCAGGACAGTGAGGCGGGAACCTCTGAGATGAATCAGGCGGTTTTGTTTCATGATTTATTTTGTTGATAAGGCCAGATGTTTATAGGAATCTTTCCTTAAAGTCAGGTTCAACTCCTTAAAAGACCGCATGCCATTTGCAGCTACTTCTGTATAATTCCCTGCAACTACTGTGTATTTTCATTTTTTTATGTTGTTAGTAATGCTTTAACCTGTTTATAGGTACCCTGATAATGCCTGCTGATACTGCTTTGAAATGCTTTTATATTTTTTCCAGTACATTTTTTATAAATTGCTACGAGTTCTGTTAGGATGAGGTTTGGTGGATGATCACTGTTGACGTGTGTATGAACATCGGTGGAATCTCATATTTTTAGCATTAAAGGGATCTTCTAAAACTATTAGTGCAGCCTGTAATTTTACAAATTACAGATGGAGGACCAGAGAGGGGAACCAATGTGCCAGGATCACAAGTCTTGGCCATCGGTTCTTAGTATGTGGTAATGTGTGTCCGTAGGAGTCACCAAGATCATTTCAGGGAGGCTGTGAGGCCAAAACTATTTCCAGAGTTTTATCAAAACCTATTTTGTGGTGTTCACTGGATCGATATTGGGACCAATGTTACCCAGGCCCTGAGGGGGAAAAATGTAGGTCACTTGGTACAAATCAAGACAGTGGCACCAGACGTATTCTTTATTTCATAGTTGGAAAAAAAATAGCCATTTTCCTCCACTGTCTTTAATGAAGCAGAAAAAATGATTACTTTTAAAACCTGACCCTTGAGTGCACAATTTTTAAAACATTTTGTAAGTGGGCCTTAAGCACCTCTGCTACATATGGAAGCTCCTTGGCCTTTTTGCGATGGTTTGAGTTACATGCTGAGGTGGCCATTTTTTTCATGGAACTTCATTTTGATTTGAAAGGAGAACAGAAAAACTGTGGTTATTCAGACCGTGGGTGTCTGGCATAGAGTTTCTAAGAAAGGAATGATGCAAGCCTGTCAGTCTTTCTAGTGAAAATTATGTTTTGGAAAACTTATATCTCGTTGTGAGCATGACTGCTTTTGCAAAACGTGAAGACTTTTCTGATGAAATTGGTACATTTATTAACATGTAATTTTCCGATTATGAAGAAATATGTCAACATTTGGAAGATTGGCATAACTCAATAACTAATATTTTCCAAATGACTAATGTTATGGAATTTTTCATGAGTAGAGGATCCATTCAAAGTGTGGACAGGCAAGTTGACTTTAGTGTAATAAAGAAATGTTCACATCCATGTTACAGCTAACCTTCGAGAAACTACTGTCAGTCAAGTTTTGTTGTAGTATTAAAGAATATCCTCAATTATCTAGAAAGGCTATTAAAATATTATTCCCTCTTCTAGCTGTGTATTTGTGAAGTTCTTTTTTCCTACGTATACTTTGTCAAATTGCAGCTGATTGAATACAGAAGCAGAAATGAGAATCCAGATGTCTTCTATGAAGTAAAACGTCAAACACTGTACCTCTTCCCACTAAATATGCTTTCTTTTGTAAAATAGCATTTTCATAAAATTATGTTATTTGTATTAACATGAGATGGGTTTATCATTGTTACTTCAAAATGAAATAACTAAATATTTTTAAAATTTTCTCATTTTCACTTCTCAAATGGTCAGTATCACTAAACCATAATTCACATAAACAAAAACTCTTCATGGTGCTTAATTTTTACAGTATGAACAGGTCCTGCGGTGAAAGTTTGGGACCACTGTTGTAGGCCTGTTTCCTTTCAGCCATACTTTTATCATCTGACCCATTGTACTTCCTCTGTTTTAACCAATAGGATTTTTTTGGTTTCCTTTTCCTATGTGAACATTTCTGAAATTTGGAAGCCTGTGGTTACAATGTATGTGTATGGTTAATGTCATGTTTCTTCCTCACCCCAAAATGCAATGATGCTGTCAGTTAAAATCAGTGTATGATTTCTCAGTGTGTAATTCTACTTTGAAAACAGCAACATTCTTCCCTTTTACAAAACTGAGACTAACATTTATATCCACAGGTAGCTAGAAATGGAACTTGTTTTTCAATGCATTGCTGAATAATAGAACTTATTTCATGATTTGTGATTGAGCACTGGCTTGGGAACCTAAAGTCTTGGCTGGAAATTTGTTCTGTGACCCTGTGCTCTTCATGTCATCTATCTTAGCCTCAACTTAGTCATCTGTGCAATGGGTCATATGTGTTTCCACATGATCCAGACTGTATTTACATTAATTTCTTTCAGTGATATCACTACAATGAAAACAAAAGGTTTAATGTGGGAAGAACTCAGGGGAAGGGCTGCATGATCTAGCATCCCCGAGGCATTCTTCACAGTGCAGTTGATGTGACTGCCCCAGCCACCCACCTGGAGGGAGACTAACTACGGCATCTGCCGTCCCCTCTGCAACCTACCTCGTCTCTAATCCTCTCCCTTTCGCAGCATCCACCTTTTATTTAGAGAGTTACAGATATATAGATGCTAATATGTACAGATATAAAAATGCTAATTATTTTTGTCTGTTGCAGACTAACAGATTAACGCAGTGTTCGTGGCTAGTCAGAAGGAGGGGATCCTAATTATTTATCTAATCGAAATTGTGTATGCAGTGTAGCCTCCTGGGGATATTTTCAAACACAATAGAGTAAGCTGTTTTATTGTGGCCTAGCCAATTCAGTGAAATTATATGGTCCTTGGATTTATATTGGGGTTGAAATATACTTTTATGTGGATCTTTTATTATAGTGAGTGAGTACTGCTTTGGTCCATAAGAGTGTACTGTTTTTTTTTAACACATTAATTGCCATGTGAGTTGGATTTAACTCACACTAGTTTGGGCCCAGAGCTTCGTGAAGCATATGTAACCCACACATCTCTTTACCTTGGGGGCCGCATGGCGTGCAGGCCACTCAGGCTGCCATGCTGTAGCATACATGTTACCTCTTGGGTGGTCCCCTGGGCAAAACTCCACAGTTAGTTCATGAAAATGTTACTTGTTGATGTTGTTATTGTTACAGTTAATATTGACAAATTAATTGCATATAACTTGCACACAGAAAACAGTAAAAAATCTTTCATTACATTAGAGAGGATCATTTTGTTTCGAAGTTTTTATTCTATTTTTGTAATAAAACACTGTGTCCTCAAGGAAAACTTTTTTTTCCCCCTAGGGTGGCAGTCAATGTGTTAAAGATCTGTTCTTATGAACTAATAGTGTTTCTTTTAGACTTACACACACACACAGGTATGGAGTGATCAAGGTATACAGAGCTGCTTAACAAGTGAATAATTAACAGCCCTGTACGTGAAAAGCAACAGAACCCATATCTAAGTAACAGTATTGTATTTGTCTAGAAAGATTTTAGTCTCATCCTCCCTTCCCCATTTTGTTACTTTTCTGCTTATATTTTTTATTTGCTGATTCTCGGAATAATTTCCTCTTGGTAGAGAACTTCCCTGATAGTAAGGGCGTTGTAATTAACACACGTAGATTCTTAGATATGTATTTTTGTGCCTTTGTTTTGAGAGTGACTGTGTAGTTCTTATTGGTGTTTATTTTTTGGGTGCAAATTATAAGCAGCAAGGGCTGTCACAGATATTTGCACACACTAAAACCCAGAAATTATTCTCTAATTTTCATGTACATGTTTCTCCCAGCAAATTAAGATAACGTCCAACAATATTAAATGTTGAACATATTTTTTTCCTTTGGTAGTGTTGCTCAGACTGTGTTATTGTGATCAGATTTTCATGATGTAGAAGCAAATGTTAAATGCAATATTGCTATGATTCATATGCTTCTGTTTTCCCTGGTTATTTTTAATTTGCTTTTACCATCTTGGAAATTATTGGATTGACAATGGTTTAAATGTGGCCTTCAATGTATATAAATAGCCTGTCTTTAGTATCCTCAAGGATCTATGTATCCACACCATTAGCCAATGCAACAGTGTTTTAAAAATGTTTCTTATTTTTAAATGAGATGCCATCCTACCAAAAAAAAAAAAATTAAAAAGAAAATTAGCCAGGCATGATGATGTGCATCTCTTGTCTGCTGTAGCTACTTGGGAGGCTAAGGTGAGAGGATTGCTTGAGTTTAGGAGTTCGAGGCTGCAGTGAGCTATAATTGTGCCCCTGCATTCCAACCTGGGTGACAGAGGGAAACCCTGTCTCTTAAAAACAAAATAGAAAAACAAAGGTTTCTCATAGAATAAGTTTATAACTTCATGGTTAAAACTGTTTTATTAGACGTTTTTAAATAAATTTAACTTACATCCTGGTTTTTAAAAACAGATTAACCTAAATTTTATGATTTATTGTTAATTATGTTTTTGAGTGATTTCACTCGGTGTGTGGGACTTTTGGTTCTGATTCTAACTGTTGCAGACTCATGTACTTTTCATTTCTCTGCTTCTTGTAGTTCTGTTTCTTCTCTGCTGTAACAGTGATCATATCTGCCAGCATGTTCTCAGTGCTGCTGATCTAAATGCTTGCCTGAGTTTATTGATTTTGTTACAGCAGTTGCAAGCAAACTTCTTCTATGTGAATCCAGTTGCTAAAATACTGCCTTTCACGTAATTGTATATGTGAGTATATGGCAAAAACTACCTGCATATTAACATAATACTTTCACGATTTTCTCTATCTCAAGGATAAGACATACGATTGGGCTCTACATTTTCTGATAATACTTTATTGAGCAAAAGAAGCATTTTATTCAACAAAATTCTTTAATAGACTAACCAAACATTGTCTAGACTCTGTGGTTTTTTTGACATGTGTTGAAGAGATTTTTTTATTGATACATAATTGTACGTATTTATGGGTGCATGTGATATTTTGATTCATGCATACCATGTGTTATGATCAAATGAGAGTAATTAGGATATCCATCACCTCAAACACTTAGCATTTCTTTGCACTGGAAGCATTTCAGATCTTCTAGCTGTTTTGAAAATATACAATAAATTATTAACTATATAGATTCTGTATTTTTAATCTAGCAAATATGATTAAAAGTTAGATGAAATTTGTTGCTTAGATTTATTTCTTATGAAATATGTGATAACTTATTTGGAAATGGTGGGATATTATTAAATATTAGCAGTAATACTTGTTACTGTATACTGAGTATATACCATGTGTCGTGCACTGTTTAAAGCACTTTATTATCCTCACATTACCTTGATGAAAGTAGTACTATTTTATTGTCACGTGGGTTAGAAGGATCTAGGGGCCAGGAGAATGGTTAGGCAACTTGGCCAGAGCTGCACAGGTAACAAGCTGTGAGGCCCAAACACAATTCCATGCAGTCTAGCTGGGAACCACACTTTACCAGGTCTCTTTCACCAGAAAGCATTGTAAAGGAATGAAGGAATTTCCATTGTCTCTTTTAAAAACATGTTATTCTCTTCTTTAATCTTTGGGATTTAACAGCATTATCCTAACCTGTCGTTTCAGACTTTAGGTATCTTATTTTTAAACAGAGCTTTGTTATATTTACAGATATGCCTCTTCACGTCCGACGAAGCAGTGACCCAGCTTTAATTGGCCTCTCCACTTCTGTCAGTGAAAATAATTTTTCCTCTGAAGAGCCTTCAAGGAAAAACCCAACACGCTGGTCAACAACCGCCGGCTTCCTTAAGCAGAACGCTGCTGGGAGCCCAAAACCCTGCGACAGGAAGGTAACCACCTCTCCTTGTTTGCTGCCATCCCTTGTGCCTCCTGTCATCTTGGTAGCGGTGACGAGTGTCCCTTGTTAGGTAGACCATTTGCTTCTAGGGCATCTTCATTGTGGCCTTTCGTGTGTATATTATTGACTTTCACATCTAAGTGCAGAGAACCTCCTATTTATGTCCCACTTGGATTTTCTGATAAAATTCAGTGCCCTGCATGGTGTATATTTATGAATGTATTCATTTTTTTGAATAGATAATATATTCCTATGATTCAAATTGGAAGCTTTCAACCTGAAGTGTGTACCATAGAAAGTCCCTTTCCTACTTTGTCTCCTGGGAACCCTGTTTCTCTTCACAGGGAACCCTTCTGTTTTCTTTTTGTATGTCCTTACAGGGATAGTTTACATGTATATAAGCAAATATTCATACTGACTCATGAGGTATGTTAAAGAACTTATAGCATTATGGACTTTTAAGGGTGAAAGTGGACTTCATGATAATTTTTTCTGCCTAGGATATTGATAAGTTTATTCTGCTTAAGTCTTCCTACAAAATGAAAGAGTGCTGTCTAATCTTAATAATAATTTCCTCCTTGGTTCTAATTTATTTTAGTCCTTGACCTAATTTAGCTAAATAAATAAACTTTATTTTAGTCTAGTCTATTTTAAGCAATTTATTTGTTAATGCTCTTCGTCATATATTCCTACAGAACCCTTACTGCCCCATTTAGTCATACCTCTAATCTGTTACCCGTGATCTGTAAGCTATGTTTATCATTTTCACTACTAAATCTGTAAAATACTGAGTACCTGTAAAATAGGTGCTCAATAAACATCTGTTGAATGAATTAACATTTTTTCAATGCAGCCAGTAATTTAGCACAGTAAGTATTGAGCAATATGGAAATAATACTCATCATATAATATTAAAATGGATATAGCTTGATACTGGCTACATTTATCCTTTGTATCTGCATAAAAATTCTTATTTTAAATATTTCTCTTTGTATTTCAACAAAACAACTCTTCTTTGTACTAGTTCAAGTAAAAAAAAGTACATGGATTATATAAGTTTAAACTGAGAAGAATCTACTAGAAAAAAAATAGGGTATGTTTAGTTTCTGACTTTTTTACATTATAGATTTAACTGTTAGGCTCACTCTCCTAAAATATTTTTTATAGGTTTGATGAGGGACCATGTTGGAGTATCTGCTCATCAGGATTAGCTTGAGATATTAATATTTGAGGACATTATCATGCCGTAGACACCCAAAGAAGCAGAATCCTGTGTATGAATAGGACTAGTGACGTTTAATTTTTGTTCCGAATAGATCTAATTTAATTTACATGGGCATTCTATTTAGAATGTATAAACAGGTTAAGTTGGCACTATAAAAAATTTGTTTCAACTAGGTTTTCAACAAGTTGAAGGATACCAGGTCAGAAGTCATTGGGGCAATCAGTGTTGTGTTTTTAAGTCATTCAACATCTTGAGTAGTGAGTCACTTTCAGTTGCAGCAAACAGAACCTGTTTTTAAACATAAAAAGTATTGTAAACATAAAAGGACTTAATACTTAGAATTTGTTTTCACAAAATCATTGGAAGGGGTTGCAGAGCAGGCCCTAGGCTGGGCTTGGAGAACCTTTAAAACTCTGCAGTGATGCACTTCTGGCCTGCCCAGGGGAGCTACGCCCTCTGCCAAGGTGAAGAAGGCAGGACTGCAGTTGAAGGACCTGGACTCCCTTCCACCTGAGCCTGCCCACAAGATACTAGCACCCGTCTCCAGGTGTGCTCACCTTGCCTCTTGTCACCTGTGAAACTGGAGATGGAACTTGGAAATGCTTCCAGTTACAATAGTCCAGGAAGATTCCCTGTCTCATAACCACCATTAAAATCTCCTGCTATTGGATCAGAGCAGGTGGAGTCCAATCTATATAGACTCTTACCTGCAGAGAAGAGTCTGGGAAATGGAGTGTTAGCCTGCCAGCCTCTGCGGCGTAGGAATGTGTGCTAGCAGAGAGCTGAGATACTCATGCCCCTTAACCACATCCATCCACCTCACTGACTTTGCTTTAAATAATATGTCTCTGTCATTGCAGAAAATTTGGGAAACTATTAATAGTAGAATAGAACAAAATAAAATTACCGGTAACTCCAAAACCCAGCAACAACAAGGATTAAAATGTTAGTGAATACATATATACACACATACACGCGCACACATGGGTTGGAGTCATGCCACGTTCACCTACTTGCATGCTTATTTTTTCTGCATTTTTCTCATAGGGATTTCCCCTGGTATGAATTTTATTAGAAATGATTTTTAATGAGTCTATAATATTCTTTTTTAGGGTATACTCTAATCTATCCTTCTCTTATTGGACATTTATACTCTTACCACTTTTTTTAACATTATAAATATCAGTGTTGGGAGATGTCCTTTAATGTAATATTATTTGTCTTAAAAAAAAGTATTACATATTCCACAAGCTTTTTTCCTACATGCGTAGTATTTAATGTAGCCAGATGCCCACACTTTCCTATAGGAAAGTCCTTGATCTACGTATATGCTGACATCATATTCACATACAGCATGAGTAAGTGATAATGTGTATTGACTTAGTCTTTTGAATTTTCTTTGGCTTTACTTTTCAAATACTAACTTACTAATCTTGCTGTCTAAATTTTATGCTGTTTGCATTTTAGTCTGAGAGTTTATATATATGGTTAATTGATATCTTATTTTTAGTTACAAAAAGACTTCTCTTTTCAGTATTCAGAAAGCAGGAAAGCATACTTGCTGATAAGATACAAAGCATTACGTTTATTTATTTCTGTTGAGTCCATGAGAGCTTCCCTGTGCTGGGCAATTTTAAGATGTTATAAATTCTTATTAGTGTGTAATGGTTTAGGTTTTCTGTATAAAATCATGGAAATAAATTAGGTCAGCATTCAATCTGGGATTCATTGATCTCTAATGGTTGCAATAAGTTAACATTCTTGAATAACTCACTTCCGTGGTTAATTGGCTTATATCATTTCAAGTTAAATAAGCAAAACAAATAGTTTTAGAATAATATTACCAATCAATGAAAATCTATTTCTGAGCAGGAATGTTCCACTCTGATGTGTTAGAACACTACCATGTCGAACTCTCTGTGGTTCAAAACCACAGGTGAGAGATGGAGTCTTCCTATTTGAGATCATACTAATATCTCACTGCACTGTGAAGTTTAGAGGGCAACGTAGACAGACCTTAATGATACAAAACCGGCTGAGACCTTGGGGAGGCCAGTGGTTCTAGGGACTTTCGGATTTCTTAATTTCTTTTTGTACTCTTATTTGGAGGTGAAACATAGAGGGGTAAAAGAAGTCTTGGCTTTTCTCAATGTTTTTTGGAATATTTACTCATTCCTGTTTCCAGCATTTTGTGGCTGACTACCTTTTCCAGCTGTTTCAGGGAACATTTTGTTAACACTTTGTGTGGAAAGTATCTTGCTAGAAGCTGCCTTTTCATTTGTGATTTAATGTATGGTTAATATTTCATTTTTGGAGAGAGCTTTTCATCGGTGCAAATACTGAAATCATTTTGCCACCTTTTGGTCATCCTTATTAAGTCAGTGTTTCTGCAAATACAGAGGCCAACTAGTCTGTGGAGAGCATTCGATTCATCCCATCAAGAAAGACATAATGAGGCACTTAGCAGAATCAACTTACCATGAAGTGCCAAGGATAAAGACTGTGTACTGTCTCGCTGTGTCATCCTTATAAGCCATTGTTTCTTTCTGCTAAATAATGAGAAGTGTTGATTTTCTAAGTTGTATTCCTCCCCCGCACAAAAAAAAAAGTAGATAGATTTAGCATAAAACCGTGTCTTGACAAGTTCCCAAGAGAGAGTCTTACCTGATTAGAGAAAGGGGAAGTAAGTGATAAAGGGAACATATTGCATTGGCATCATTAGCTTTTTTTTTTTCTTTTCTAAATTTCTTAGAGACTTTGGAATGTTTCTTACCCCCTGGGTTTATTATTTCTGTTTGATTTAGTTGCTTGGCATGTTTGGTATCTTTCCAATACCCCTGATACATGCAACCTCCTGGAGATATGCTTTCTTAATTAAGTCTTTGTCATCTCTCTTTTCTTTTTATTAAAAATGTGAGATCTGTCTTCTAAGTTTAGAAAATTATTTTTATAAACATTTTTTTTTTGGTCCTACATTTTAAGGTTCTCAAAATAATTTTTTTTCCTGATAATATTACTAGTTGCTCTTTGCTTATAAAGTAATACAGGGTATATATTAATAGTAGCAGGTATGTACAGTCAGCTCTCCGTGTCTGTGGGTTCCTCTTCTGTGGATTCAACCTAATATGGATAGAAAACATTTAAAAAAAAAGATGGTGTGTCTGTACTGAATATAGACAGACTTTTTGTTATTGTCATTATTACCTAAATAATACAGTAACAACTATTTATATAGCATTTACATTGTATTAGGTATTGTAAGTAATGTAGAGATGATTTACACTGTAGTAGAGGATGTGTGTAGGTTATGTGTCGGTGCTCCACCATTTTACATAAGGGACTTGAGCATCCATGGATTTGGGGATCTGCAGGGTTTCCTGGAACCAGTACCCTGTGGATACCAGGGATGACTGTAATTTGGAATCTTGAAGATGAATAATAGTGGTATTTTGGCACATGAACTTCAGGACTTCCATGAAACATAGCTCCACACAGATGTTGGCTGGTCTTATTTCCAATGGGGAATCATCCAACAAGTATAGTTTAATTTCCTGCCTTTTTTCCTAATTTCTGTTGTATTGAGAGAATTTTCCCATGTCTCATAAATATTGAAAGCTTGCATAATGTTCTATGATGTACTGATTTTTTTTTATAGTTGGTGTTTTTCAACTTGGTAGTTTTTCTGTCGTTTGACATTTATATTTTTGCCAACTTTGTTTGCTCTTACAAGTAACCTTTAGAAGTACCCTTCAGAGACTATCCTTATATGTCAATTTATGTTGACATCTCTGATTATTTTCTTAGTCTAGATTCCTCAAGTGGATTTATTTGATCAAGGAGATGAACATTTTACAAGCCATTGGTAATTGTTTCACATACATTCATGAACAATAAAGTACTTATGATATGTAGAGTACTGTGGAAAACCTAGATGGGACGGGGTGGCAGGTGGGCAAAGAAAACAAGCAGCTGGTCCTATTCCTAAGTTCCAGAAGTTACTGTCTTACTGTATAGCTTAATGGTTCTGTTTGAGTGTGCAGCAGAATTACTTGTGGACTTTCAAGAGATGAAACACATATACACTGACAGGTTCCTTTACTCGCTTTAGGAAATTTGTGCCGTGTGTGTGCTTCTTTAAAGCTCCTCTGTTGATTCCAGTGGTCAGTCTTTTTTTTTTTCCTAAAGAGCCTCACGTCTAGCTGAGAATGGAAAGTGTGCTTGCTCTTTAACAGTGGGCAAACAATAGTACAGTCATGTGTTGCTTAACGATTGGGATATGTTTTAAGAAATGTGTTTTTAGATGATTTCATGATTTTGTGCATGTCATAGAGTGTACTTGCACAGATCTAGATGGTAGAGCCTACTGCACACCTAGGCTGCATGATACAGCCACTGCTACTAGGCTACACACCTACTCAGCACGTTACTGCATGAATACTGTAGGCAATTGAAGCCCAATGCTAAATTTTTGTATATCTAAACATAGAAAACGTACCGTAAAATCAAGTTTTATAATCTGAATCGACCACCGTCATATTTGTTGTCCATTGACTGAAATATCATATGCATGACTGTATAATGATTATTTTGAGATATCTTCTTTATAGCCTAATTTTTCTTTTCTTTCTCTCTCTTTTTTATTTTTCTTCTTTACACGACAGCGCCCCTATAAGATATAGGCTATTTTTTTCTATTGTAGCCGAGCAGAATCTGGAACATTTATTATATTTGATTTTGTGACATTTCACTTCTCTTCATACTTAAATTGTACAATTTTATCATTTTCAACTGAAAATCAATTAAAATTTTATTTTGAATGTTTTTAAAAAGTCTTAACAATTCATTGAAATATTGGATACTTCCCATCAGTGCAAAACTAGAACTGGAAATATATATTTTAGATAAAAGCTATGATAACAATGTTCCTGTCTACTGTTTCTTTGTGAATCCCCTCCAACTTAGTTCAAAGTGCATTTGAATACATGAGGTTAAGATGGCAAATTCCCAGTATCTGTAGGTATAAAATCTCCAGTTTTAATTTGGACACACGGTATCTCCAGAGTATCTACATTCAGATTAAAATCTTTAATGAATTCTTCTAAGAATTTCTTCTAAGGTTCTTTCTAAACTTAGAAGGAAAAAAATCTCACACTTTGAATAGAAAGGAATGAGAGATGACAAAGACATAATTAAGAAATGTCTACTTTCTGTTTTATTGAGAGCAAGAAAATGTTTGCAGTTGATATTGCAGACAATATACAGGGTGTTCCAAAAGTCTCCACACAAAGGGAACATTTTGTAAAATTTTGTAATGAATATTTTGTAAATAAAGGCCTGTTTAGCTACAATTTCCCATTTCTCCTATGTATGGCGGCTTTTGGGACATCCTGTATTAAAAGTTAACGTTGAATCCTACTCCATGCTTCTCTAAAATAGCTTCTTGCTATTTTGATTATTATAAAGCACTAGTTTACGTTTACCTATTTCTCTGCTCCCTCATCTCTTTCAAAACCTTGGTTTCTGCTTCTCCTCATTTATTCTTTCTGATGTGTAAGCCCAGTGATCATATTGGTATATTTGAAAACACTATTTTATTTTTAAAGGGATAAACTGGTGAACTTGACTAGTTGGCTATTGAGAAAAAGTTGTCTTTTGGTGATTTGTGAGCCAGGTGTGGCTGCCAGCATTATAGTAACAATCCGCAACCTCAGAGGATGAGCTGAGATGGTGCTTTCAAGCCCTGTTCCCTCCGTGATAGACCTATAGCGATGTTTAATTTTCTGTGGCATTAGCTTCAAGGGAGATCCAGCTGAGACCTAGATCTTAGACTATTCTACAGCATTTGTGCTTCCTGTCAAAGGTCTCTAAAACAGTACATTTTACTTTCTATTTTGCATATTAAAAGATCTTAACTTGGACTCTCTGCCAGTGATAGTTATAATCATTTCTACAATAGACTGACTTCAGGTGCCAAGCACACCTAGTCTGAGTTGTTAATAACCTAGTCTCATCTATTTCTGTGCCACATTTAGGAATATAATCTGTCTTCATATGCTTTAAATATTATAATTTGTGTTCCAAGTTGTAAAATCCCAAGGTGCTATTGAGAAAATTTTTGTTTGAACCTGGGTGCGATATTTTTAGAGTTCACAAACCACTCAGGAAGTACAAGTCCCCAATAAAATCAGAATCCTTATTGAGCACCATCAAAGTTACACAATCAGGGGTCCTCATACTTTTTAAACAGGGGGCCAGTTCACTGTCCCTCAGACCGTTGGAGGGCCGGACTATAGTTTAAATAAAAAAAACTATGAACAAATTCCTATGCACACTGCACATATCTTATTTTGAAGTAAAAAAACAAAACAGGCAAAAACACCCGGTGGGCTGGATAAATGTCCTTGGCGGGCTGCATGTGGCCCGTGGGCCATAGTTTGAGGACCCCTGTTACACATAGTGTAGAGGGAAGTGAGTATGTTACACCTGTTTTTTTTGACTTAGGGGAGAGGACCAGGAAATACCATTTATTAACTTATATTGAACAAAAATTCACATAGCCTATTAAAACTTAAAAGTATTTTGGCCCCATTTCACCTTTTTAAAGCTGGTTTTCTGTTTCAAATTTTCAATAATTTAGCTTTATAAACCTACCTATTTTGAGTTGTGAGGTTAGATCTAGTTGCTTCCAGTCCTGTCATGAACAAGAAGAATATCAGATGGATTGCTTGGGACTAGGGTGCCTGGTGTTGACCTCCTAGCTGTTCTGGCTTTGGGCGTCCTTGGTTTTAATTTGCATGTGTTCCTCCTGCCATTGTGGTCTGGGCTGCCTTTGGGGAAATTCGCTCCAGTCAAGGTTTTTGACAATTTGAGAGTAGAAATGGTTTCATCTATCCTATCTTTAAGCCATATCTGATTTTGAGGTTTCGTTGTTTTCATGTAACGATAGCTCAGTTGTGTTCAGTACTTGCTAGTCCCAGGCACTGTGCGGTGTTTGGTGTGTGCCATGTTACCTCTCATTTAAACACCCTCTGAAGTTGAGGTACTGTAGCTATTCCCATTTTATTGATGAGCAGGTGAGGCCTTAGAAATTTTAAATAACTCAAGTAATCGTTAACCCAGCTGTTAAATGATAGTTATGATATGAACTATCATATGCTGAGTTCTCATAGCTGGGTTCTCCTACTTTTGTCTTTAATTTTTGTGGGGGCAATATTGTTGCAATAGCTGCTTTATGTCCACATTAGATTGTTACGTTTTTTTTCGAGGTTGGGGACAAGGTTTCAACAGGAATGACTCAAAAATTTTCTGAATTACATTTTTAAAAATTATAAATTTTCAGTCACCAATGGAGGACAAAGATAGTTTCTTTGAATATTAATATCCTATTCAGAGAACGTGGTCTTTCCGCTGATGTGGTTGGAGAGAGAGGGATTTAATTGTTTAGAAGTTTGTGCCGTTAATTATGCTAAACGCTTCCCCTACAGAGATGTAATTCTTCAGAAAAGTCAGTATTGTTGTATGAGGTAATATGTAGGAGAAGCTTATGATAAGTGAAAACAAACACTTTCTATGTTTTCAAAAATGTACCTGTGGAGATGGTTTACCCAAAGCTGCACTTCCACAATAAAGGGGAATCTGAAGCTGAGGGAAACTGTGGTGGACTGTCCCGGGGCTGTTACAGAATGTACTCAGTTCTTATGGTGTAAGCTGTCCAGTCCAGGAAAGTTTTGATTATGGACTGAAAATGGAAGAACAGAGAGCTCATATTTTATAGTGGCAGACTCATTATAGATGATGCAAGTATCTTAATGTTTAAATTTGAGTAATTTCTTTAAATATATATGTATGTATATATGCACACATTCTGCTTGTTTTTTTTTTTTTTGAGACAGAGTCTCACTCTGTCACCCCAGGTAGAGTGCAGTGGTGTCATCATAGCTCACTGCAACCTCAAACTCCTAGGCTCAAGTGATCCTCCCACCTGTGCCTCCCAGAGTGCTAGGATTACAGGCATGAACCACCACACCTGGCCATAATTTTTCTATTTTTTGTAGAGATGGTGTCTTGCTCTTGCTCTAGCTGGTCTTGATCTCCTGACCTCAAGTGATCCTTCTGCCTTGGCCACACATTACTTTTTAAATTAAACTGAAAAATACTTAGGTAAATAAATATACAAAAGATTCATGATGCACATTTAGATAATGTGTAAGACTTGTTAGCTATTTGGAATCAGGCACCTACTGTATTTCTTTTTCTCTCTCTTTCTCTGGCATCTGTTCCCTTCTTTTCTCAGTATTATGCAAAAGTGCTCTTGTTGCAAAGTGCTATTGTTACTTATAATTTTAGTTTTGAGACATACACATTTAGAATTGTGTATTTTTGAAAGAACATGAAATGTGGATATGTAATCCTTGCCTTCAAAGTTAAGAACTATATAGCACTTTCTAAAATGTTTTTGGGCTGTTTCAGATTTAAATTTGTTTTTCTGAGTGAAGCAGCATTAGTCAAATTTTGCTCTTCATATTTATTGTCTTGTAAGAGAATGAGTCAGCCTCTTAAAAATTCAATCTCACCTGAGATGTTTGTTTCCTTTGTTTCTCATACACTCACCCCTCTGGGTTGAAGGAGTATAGGTCAGAAACGATGGTCCCGTTTTCTATGGTCCCATTTTCTCTGTTCCTGACATTTGCTAGTAGTGCAGTGGTGGTGACTCTAGGAGAATTCAGTGGCCATGCTGAGTTTTACGAAGTTCTGTGCAAGAAATAAAATGGGATCTGCTGTGACTGCTGCTTCCTCTTTGGTCTGTTCTTTAGTTGCCCAGAATCCAAGAGGAGATAACATTTCTGTAGCTAACAAAATAAAATAAAATAAAATAAAATAAAATAAAATAAAAACAAAAATTGCCACTCATCTATCTCCTCCCTACCCTTTTCTGCATGTTTTCCATAGGATAAAGAAGATAATCCCAGGGATACCTGGAAAGATATCCTTGCAATCTAAAACCACTTTAAGGCGAGATTTTACTTATGAGTATTCTTAAGACTGTGTAGTTTTTATCAGTGGACCAACCATCTCTAATACAAATACCGTTTGTGATTGAAGATTATATTATTAGTTTGAATTCAGGAGATAATTTTCCCATGGGAGAGTATCATTGTGTAGGAATGGTGACATATCAGAAATTATTGTCATTGCTCATGTAAGCGACGGTCCCTGGTTAGATCAAGAATGGGAGGTTGGAAATCTTGTTTCTTGGAAATTGAGTAGAAATTGGACATTGAGGTGGGTAGGAGTAACCATGGGTGCTCATTGGTGTTTTTTTTTTTTTTTTTAAGAGACAGGGTCTTGCTTTGTCACCCAGGCTCGAATGCAGTGTGTGGCGTGATCATAGCTCCCTCACTGCTGCCTCCAACTCCTGGGCCCAAGTGATCCTCCCACCTCAGCCTCCCAAGGTGCTGGGATCACAGGCCTGAGCTACTGCACCCGGCCTGGTTGCTCATCTTAATCTCCACAGAGTATTTCTCATAATGTCTTTGGATCCCTGTTTGTTCTTTTTTACACCAAGAGGTTAAACTGGATGTCCTCTAGTATGTTCCTTCCAGCTTTAAAATTCTATATCTAAATTTTTTCATGGTGATCTGCACTGTTTAATTGGATTAGGAACAGCTGGGAAAATGGGTCTAAACAAGTAGCCTGGATGAAGCTGAGTTTTGCTAATCTTTCTCTTTACCTTGGATACCCTGGTGTGTTCCATGAACAGATCTGATGACTTCAGAGAAATCTGTGTCCAAAGCTTTTCACTCCTGCATCTCCATGAGAGATTTTCACCAACCCTTTTTGATATTGGCTCCCTTTGTGTTCATACCCTGTTGCAGATCCACACTCCTGGGATTATTTTTCTTGTCTGGTGTGAAGACTGTTAACAGGGTGCTGGCTAGTCGGAGGTCATGAATTAAAACTAGAATGTTACGCTTCTGGTTTTGTCACTGTATCGACCTAAAGGGTTGGATGTGTGACAGGAAACTTATTTGCAAATTTAATTATAGTCCTCAAATGTGTGCTTCTGTGTTAGACTTCCAACATGGAATTTTTCTTTGGCGTATTCAGGATTCTTGAGTTTCTCACTGAATTAAATGTAATTTTATGATCTGGAAGCTCTTGAGAACATATCATAAAGACTGGAAAAGGTATTATCATATATGGAGAGAGACAGTTCCGTTTTCAGGCCAGAATAAGTTTTAAGAACTCTGTGGATGGGCTGAGGGTGGTGGTGTCTCACGCCTGTAATCCCAGCACTTTGGGAGGCTGAGGCAGGAGGATCCCTTGAGGCTAGAAGTTTGAGACCAGCCTGGGCAACATAGTGGGACTCCATTTTTAAAAAAAAATTTTTTTTTTTGAATTAGCCGGTTGTGGTGGCGTGTGCCTATAGTCCTAGCTACTTGGGAGGCAGAGCCAGAGGATTGCTTGAGCCCAGGAATTCAAGGCTGCAGTCAGTTGTGATTGAAGCACTGCACTGAAGCCTGGGTGACAGAGTGAGACCCTTTCTTTAAAAAAAAAAAAGTATAGATGATAACCTTTATGATTTCAAAGGAAAAAAAAACTAGTAAAATTATTTGATGTACATGTTAGGAGGTTTTAATTTGAGCATTATTATTTTGCTTGGATAAATTCTAATTTTTGTTATTGTTCACTTAAAGTCAGTTAAAATGAAAATTAGACATTTAAAAATAAAATGTCTATTCTTGCAATTCGAGCTAATGAGGTGCTATG
The DNA here is from genome assembly GCA_008086735.1 of Cheirogaleus medius. Taxonomy (NCBI): domain Eukaryota; kingdom Metazoa; phylum Chordata; class Mammalia; order Primates; family Cheirogaleidae; genus Cheirogaleus; species Cheirogaleus medius. Next base: position 7,949,867 of record VBSM01003148.1, on the reverse strand, counting down.
ATCAATGTTTTACCATTTAAAATCTCTGGATATTGAGCATTTCATGTTTAAATGTATAAAAAGTTAGAGTTTCAGTTTAGTGTCTCTTATTGCAGACTCTACCACAGTTTAGTAGACTATAAGCTGTCACTAATGACCTTGATTGAGCTGTTTTGACACCCAAAATGTGTGGGTGTTTGAGGTTCCTCTCTGTCTTGCTGCAGTTCTGTGGGAAAGGTTTATAAACACCCTTTCCTTTGTCTTCTCTGCATCTCTCAGTAATAGTTACTACAAATGTGGGGACAGTGTAATATATCAGTGTGGCAAAATTGTACTTGTACCCCATTAATAGATATAAATAAAACATAAATGGGGGGGAAAAAGAATGTGGGGAAACCTGTCATCAAAAATGAAAATGAGATGTATGCTAGTACGTCTACATAAATACTATCTCATCACTGTGTACCAGTATTTATGCTCAGTTGTGTCCTGGATACTGGCTTAGGAATTATAGATGATCTAGGAACGAGTTCTTGACCTCATTTCCACTGCATTAGGCATGATAACATAAGAAGTCGGTTACCATGGACTTCAAATATTGCTTTTTAGTCAATTTATTATACTTCAAAATAGCCATGCACCTAGGGTAAGTGATGATGAATACTGTGTTTGGAATAAAATCCCAAGTTTCCTTATTGTTAAAATATGTCTTCATAGTCCATGTGATGGATTTAAACTGATAGCAGCTGCCAAACTTTCTACCTTCATTTAGAAGTTGGTTATTGAACCTGATTTTTTTGTGTGTCATTTTTTCCCTCCTTCTCTTCCTCCCCACTCCATTCTCATTTACTTTTTAGAGGATGATTTGAAGGTCAGAAAAGTACATTGACAACAATCCTATTACAGACTATTTTATAACTGTTGTCTTCGTATAAGCTTGAGCCTTGGCATTACTTCCAAGATCATGCTCTGGTATAGCCATTGGAAGGCACAGAAGATAAACTCTGGCCCCAAAGACGGAAGGAGTCTGCTACATGAAGTCAACAGTGTGATCACTGATGGTTTTAGGAAGCTTCATGCATTTTTTCTCTAAATTCATCCTAAGCCATAATTACTAATTTCACTCCAGTCTCATAATTCCAGGTTAGAGATCCTGGAAATAGTTGCTTTTGTTTTTTGTGTATCATTTCTCAGAGAAATGATTAAGCAGAAAATTGAAATCTCTTTTATTACAAATGCAGAGTTAAAAAATGTTGTTACGTTAAAATCTTAACATTGCATAGGAATATCTGAAACCATGTGATTTGTAGAGTGTGTAAAAATGAAATGTATATGCATTGAGTGTTTTGGATTTCAAAGTATGGCACGATTCCTCATGATTTTTAAAAAGACATTTTGAATTTTTGCACCGAAGCAAAGTGGAAATGGAGTTGGGTTTGCTATGCTAGCATAGAAATGTCTATTACTTCTGTAATGTTACTGAAACTGTCCTGATTTCTGCAACATAGAGATGTAGGCTTGCCAAGAAATTTGACTATCAGCTAAATAGCTGTTTCTGGTAGATAAAGCCTTGGAGTCACAGCTTAGTATGCCAGGAATAAGCTTCTGTCCCAGGGCTTTGGGTGGGTTCTTTGTGATTTCTTTTTATTGAATTGTGATTGCCTTGGGGGGAGGGGTGAAGAGGAGAGAGGGCACTTACTTTCCCTATCCTGGAAGAGATTTACTCTATAACCAGGATACAGTACCAGGGAATAGCAAGTTAATATGCATTTCCCAGCTTGGATGGCTTTTTGACACCTGATGATGTGGCAGGACATTTAGATGATAAGGAAAATCTCCAATCACGGCAGGAACATCTGTTTTTTTCCTGGCAAGAAGGAGTTTCCCACCCAGCACAAAGCTGAGTGGCTCTTTGGGACAGCCTCATAGTGGAGGATTAAAGTTATAATTAAAAAAAAAAAAGAAAAAGTAATTCTTTATATGATCTTTTAGATAAAATACTTTAGTAAATTGTTTTTTTGCCATCTGCAAATTTAATAGTCATTAGAATTTTTCCATATTGGTGCTACTGATAGATTTTTTATAAGTCTAAAAAAATAGATTTGTGTTTGGTTTTTGTTTTCTTTTCCCCAGGGAAGAAGCAAAGTTCAAGATTTCTGTTTTTGCTTTGACATTTACCAATGCATAATGGAGGCGTTAAATTGATCACAAAATGAAATTGATTTAAAATCACACTCTCCAATTTATTGAAGCTCTCACTTGTTGCAGAAACACAATTTGATGGCTTGGTTTTCCATTTTGGTTATGAAATATAACTTTTGAAAACAGATTTAAAAATTTTGACTTTTTGTGGTTGTAGTTTAATGCATAAATGAGTGTACATAGTCTTGCATAGAGTTAAGAGTACCATAATTTAAAAGTATTTATACTAAAATATTTTCAGATTGAAAGGAGAATGCACTATATACATTTCAGTGGGAAACAGTGAACATCCAAGCATGTATTGTGATGTAGAAAATATATTGCCCGTTATGATGTTTATCGATGTATTCATATTATAAATATAGAGTCAGCTTTATAGGACAGGCTTGCACTCTATCCAAACTTCAGACAGGATTGTAAAGAACGTGGCTGACATGGTAATAGTACTTGCATGATGCTCTCAGCAAAATAATGTATTTTAAACATTCTTCACTTAATTGACAATGATTTAAGATTGCTGTAAATCACTGGACTTTTCATACATCATACATGAATTAATATATGAATTAATTGTTGACTTTACCATGAATTAGGAAAGCTGTTCTGTTATGAGGGGTGAATGTCAGTTTTATTTTTCTTATGCATTACCTCCTCAAAGTTGATTCTACAAATAAAAATTATAGGATTCTTCAGGTGCAGTGTAAAAGGATAGACCTTTTGATCTTTAGCCATTATCTCCCTTAATAAGGTTATTCTCTGTTCCCCAGCTATATGTATTACATGCCATAATTGACTTCAATGGAGAAATAACACACTATTTTTTCAGATGCATTTGGAAAATTTGGACTTGGACTTTGTATGCTGTAGGTGTGACATGAAATTGAAACAGACATGTAACAATGGCATACACCTTTTAGTATAAATCTAAAAATACAGTCATATTTCAGTGAAAATACATTTTATTGAAGTTTATCTCTTTAAAGCAGTCCCCCCAAAATTTTCAAAACAACTTATCAAAGTGCTCTTTTAAAATTCCAGGATTCTGAAATCATGTGAAATAAGAAACATAAAAAAGTATTCAGCCAAAACCTATCCACGTTGAAATAGGCCATTGTGTTAAGTGCTCAGGTCTAAAGATGAATGGTGATCTCTTCTGCCCAGGCATTTCTGTAATAGTGGAAATAGCAATTTAAAAAATTAACTCAATTATAAGTTAGAACTATAATTAAAGGAAAATTAGAATATAGTGGTAACAGAAAACATGACATGATTAGTTCTGTTGAGAATCAGGGAATGTTCTGTAGAGAAAGTAACATTTGAACTGGGTTTAAGAACTTAAGGATTTCTATAGAAGAAATGTTACTGGACGTCTAGTCGCAAAGGAAGCCAGAGTGAAGGTGAAGAGATGATGTGTGTGGTATTGCAAACACAGTTGTCTGAAAGTTGCTCCAGTCTACCTATAGGTGTAAAGTGACCCAGCATATGTTTTAGAAGAGTCCTCTGCCTGGAAGTGGTGTGTAGGACATTGTTAGAGAGGTTAAGCTTGAGCCTATGTCTAGTTTAGAAGGCTGCTGTTACAGTTTAGGTGAGAGACAAGTTGATCCTGAACTAGGGTTATTGCCAAGGAGTGGAATCTTGGCCAAGAATAACCCCCAAAACAGAAAACTTTGGATAAAGAAGACCTAGCTACTGTGGGGATTGAAGAGAAGACAGGGAAGAGGGAAAGATGGATTCTGAGTATGTTTGTGCATGGTCCATGAGTTGATATAGGAGGTGAGTTTTGAGGTATCTTTGGGACTTCTTGTTGGAAATTTAGATCATAAATTCAGGAAAAAGTTTAGGGCTGCTGGCCTGTGCCTAGAAGTTGTCAGAGTGGTAGAACATTTTGAAATTGTACACTCTCTGAGCTTGTCAAGAGAGACAGTAGTAAGCAGTCCATAGATAGAGCCAATAAGGCCATTTATGGGAAGTGGAGCATTGACAGAGATTGAGAAGGAGCACACAAGTTACAGTAGCATACTGGATTCTAGACACAAAGTGAGAATTTTATGGTGTCTGATCTCTTCATTTTAAAGGTAAATTTTTTTCAAGTGATATTTTGTCACTATGCAAACACCCAGTACCCTGTAATCTTTTCATCTAACAGCTTTAGTTTAGAAGCCATTGATTATCTTTGCCTGAATTAATTATTTCATGAGGAGTTGAAAGTGCTGATTTTTCTAATTCTATTGCTCTGCTTCCGTTATTTGTCATTCTTCTGAAAAGACAAGCTTTGTCTCATCCACTGGCGCTGTTGGTTTCTCCGAAATACAATTTCTACTAAGAAAACGGTAGATTTTTAATTTTTAATACTTTCCGTTTAATCATTCATTTTCTAAGTAAGGAGTCTGTGTAATAATGACCTCAAATGGTGGAAAATGTGTATAAAGGCCAGGTAAGGGCACGAAGAATCTGTCTTCTGCAAGCCAAGGAGAGAAGCCTTTGGAGAAACCAGGCATACTCACTCCTTGATCTCAGGCTTGTATGCTCTGAAACTGTGAAAAAATAAATTTTGATTATTTAAGCCCCCCCCCCGGCCAAAAAAAAATAGCCAGGTCCCTGCCATTGACAGCCTTGAGATCTGTGACATAAAAGTGGTACTCGAGTTCACCACACTTTACATCCTTCTCTTTGTAGACATTTAAGTTTCTGTCACTAATAACTTTACATTTTATGACTTATTTGAATTTCTTGTCAGGGTATTTACGGACTGTCATGTGAAACAATATTTCCTTTCCTTTTTTTCAAGGTTTTTAGGTGAGGCTGAGTATTTTGACCCTTAGTTTCTTCGTTTGCTCTGTTTTCCTTCGACTTTGTCCATGTCTCCTCCTTACCATTTCCCTGTTCTTAGGAGCAAGGCCAGCCCCTGATCCCTGGGTGTTGAACAGTGTCCTCCTTCCTACCACCATTGTTCTTGCACCTGTGATATGTGCCATCACAGCTTTCTCTAGCTGCAGCAACCAGACATGTATGCTTTTTTTAGTAAAAAAAGTACTTGTTGCTGAAGTTTAATCCTGCGACTGCATTTTAAAGGATTATTTTATTATTTTTGCAGGTTAACTCTTGGAAATTTATAATGTTTCATTTCAAAATTTATATTAAATGTCTGTAGGGTTTTTTTTATTTCCATATGTGACAATGTTGACATAGATCCAAGACTATTAATTCATTTTTAAGTTTTATTCCCTGATGGAACTCAGAAAGAGAGATATTAAATAGTATCCTGGTCTGCAACGGAGGTCTATACAATACAAACCTATTATGTTGCACTTTTTTGTTTCTGCATTTGTATTCGGTGCTCATATAGTTTAAAAAATGAAGAATAAGAATCAGTCGATCATGTATATAATATTTACAGCCAGACTACTCTTAACAGTGTTACTAAGGGGAATATTTTGTTCTCTTAATTTGGCATGCTGATTGCTGATTTAAGTAGGTCAAACTGGAGGTGACATTTTTAATTTGTTCTAGTAGGAGATGATTTAGATTTAGTCATTGAACTAAAAAGTTTGATTTTCCTACTTTAGCCTTCTCATTTCTTTTCAGAATATTGAAATTAAATTTTATAGCTCAAAAGCCCAAGCAAGTTGTTATAATTTGTTATTTGAAAGAAACATCCAGTAGCATTTGGTTGTTCTGGGGGAGTATTAGAAACTTAGTTGATTAATATAGGTATTTTTTGAGATAGGGTCTCATTCTGTCACCCAGCCTGGAGTGCAGTGGCATCATCATAGCTCCACTGCAGCCTCAATCCTCCTGCCTCAGCCTCCCTAGTAGCTGGGACTGCAAGCATGTGCCACCACACCCAGCTAATTTTTTCATTGTTTGTAGAGACAGTCTCACTGTGTTGTCCAGGGTGGTCTCAAATTCCTGGCTCTAAATGATCCTCCTGCCTTGGCCTCCCAAAGTTCTAGGGTTACAGGTGTCAGCCACCACGGCTGGCCTAGTTGATACATATTATTTATGTAAAGACATCACTTGTCATAACCATGTCAAAGTGAACAATTATGTGTGTATATTATGTACCAAATATTTTGACATGCCATTTTTTTTTTATATTTGAGCTAAAGCTGACTACCAGCTTGTCAAGTAACATAACAACCCAGAAAATCTTAAGTCTCTTAAGCAAAGTCACAAATCTATAAGGATCCAAAGAAAGGAGCAAGTTCATTAGTCTTCCTTGTTTTCAACATGCTTGGTGAATTATAGAAGATACCTCACAATATAATGATGAGATTGAAAAGAAGAAGAAAAGAGAAAATGCCCTGAATGAGAGATAAAGTCTTGTACAGAAGTATTTTTCACCTTTTGGTGCACATACTTGGCCTGGGGGATGGATTTGGACAGGAGACAAAGTATGGTGATTTGTTTATTGTGTGCATACATGTGTGGCCACCTTTGATGCTAAAAGTCGTTAGACTTCCCTGTCTTTGTCACATGACTGTAATTCTGAGGTCTCATCTGGGTGAACTGTCCTCACTCAGCTGTTTTGTTGTAGGCTTGGAAAAGTATTTTAAATGTGTGGAATCATTTTTCTGCTACTTTTGAAAAGCCAGGTGCATCATTCATTTGCAAGGTCCAGTTGTTTACAAGACGCCTTTTTGTTTCTTTTCAAATAGAAAGATGAAAACTACAGAAGCCTCCCACGGGATACTAGTAACTGGTCTAACCAATTTCAGAGAGACAATGCTCGCTCGTCTCTGAGTGCCAGTCACCCAATGGTGGACAAGTGGCTGGAGAAACAAGAACAGGTAACATGTGAATTGTTATACGTGTGTTGTGTCGTTGGTGTAGCATCCTTCCCCATACCCCAGAAGATGTCTCTCCCATCACAATGATGATGAAAAATAAATTATTCTAACAAACTTTAGTTAAGTATGGCTGTATGTCAGAGTTATTGTAACATTAATGCAGAATATTCCTTGATCAGAGATTTCTTATAAGCAGTAATATTTGCAGTAGATTCTAAATTATCATGACGGAGTTTGTAGCATTGCAAAGGCGTTTGCAAAAGTGTTGGTGGTGAATAATGCTGTTAGTAGATGTTACAGGTTCCTCTCTTCCTCGATAGACAGTATGTCAAAGCATCTGAAGAGGCAAATTAAAACTTTCCACTATACCTGACTTCACTTTATGAGAGAAATACATCCTCTGCTATTGTTGCAGCATTTAGATGACGGCATTTTGTTAGCTTTGGGCACTTAATCCCTTCATAAATGTCAAGGACCTGTTTTAAGTTTGTAAGTTTTTAGAGTTGACTAGTTCACTCTGCAGGGCGGCCACCTACAATCCGTGAAATCAGAGTTGTTTACCACTCAATGGAAATAATTGCTTCCTGTCTTGGGAAGAACGACTATTTATATAAAGTTTTTAGAGAAGCCCTCGCTCGCTTCATGTAAAGACTAAGAATTTATCCAGTAAGTTAATTCTTCGGTGTTATTTTTTTAAACATCTTTATTGTTTATTATTTAGTCATAATGGTGTGTTTATTCTTTTGTTTTTCAGCTTTTTTTTTTTTTTTTGTAGGGGGGAATCCCAGTGTTTTCTTTGTCATTTTAATCATTTTTCCCTCCAGCTTTATTAAGGAATTATTGACAAAAGTTGTATATATTCAAGGTGTACAACATGGTGTTTTGATATATGTATAATTGTGAAATGATTACCACAGTCAAAATAATTAATGTATCCATCATCTCACATAGATACCTTTTTTTGTTGTTGTTTAGATACTTGAGATCTCTCCTAGCAAATTTCAAGTATATGATACATTATCATTAAGTCTACTCACCCTGTTGTACACTAGATCTCCAGAATTTATTCATTTTATAACAAAGTTTATGTATTTTTTTGAATTCAGAATCCACATGTTTATGTAACTAAAAGTTTACCCTTTGACTAACATAACTCCTTTTCTACTACTCCACAGCCCCTGGTAACCAGCATTCTACTCTCAGTATGGGTACAATTTTATTTTTTTAAGATTACACATATGAGATCATGTAATGTTTGTCTTTCTGTGTGTGGCTTATTTTACATAGCATAATGTCCTTTAGGTTCATCCATGTTGTTGCAAATGTCAGGATTTCATTCTTTTATAAGACCTTTTATAAGGAATGTGTATATATACACATTCCGTTGTGTATATGTAGACACCACATTTTTTGCTATCCATTCATCTGTTGTTAGACACTTAGGTTGTTTTCATATCTTGGCTTTTGTGAATAATATTTCCATGTACATTGGACGGCAAATATGTCTTCAAGATAGTAATTTTATTTTATCTGTATATATACCCAGAAGTGGAATTGCAGGATCACATGGTAGTTGTATTTTTATTTTTTGCGAAAACCCCATGCTGTTTTCCCTAGAGGTTGCATTAATTTGCATTCCCACCAGCAGTGTACAAACTTCCCTCTGCTCCACATCCTCCTCACTAATACTTATCTTTTGACTTTTTGATCATAGCCATCCTAGCAGTGTCAGCCTATAAACATCTTCCCTGGCATAAGTTTTTTAAAAAAATGATGATCCATTCACTAAATTTGACATGAATGAGACGGTATACGTAGAAGAGTAGAACCAGGAGAATTAGACTGAAATGTACTTAGCAGGATAAGAACAACAAAAGCAAAATAAAACCCACTTTAAAATTTCTGCTAGAAGTAAGCACAATTGTCTGGGCAGACAACGAGTAATAGGTTATGCTTTATATACTAGAAATCCTTCCCAACTATTCTCATTTAACTGTGAGTTTGTTCTGTTAAACTATTCCCTTAGAGTTGTCTGACTTTAACGGCCTGATTTCTCTTCTGAGGTTTTTTATTTTTTTCCTCTTTAGTTTTTGCCATTACAAAACATAATAAAAGAGGATTGCATCACACAGATAAAAGAATGTTTTGTATGGTTTAACAAAAAAAAAGAGATCAGCCCTCTGCCCTGACAATTTGGGAACACCAGGGTAGAACTGATGGCTGTCGTCTTCCTTTTGTTATACTGTCTGGACTCCAGAGGTCAATAGAGTTCTAGATTTCATGTGCCTCTAGTGAGTTTGTTTTTGCTCTATTTCCTCCTAGAGTGCTTGTCTCTCATTATCTGTTTCTGAAGGCAAATTATGACCATGCCTCTTTGCCAGTGGGGAATGAACAGCAGGAATGAAAAGGACACAAGTGTGCTTTATAGTGCAGAGTCAGCAGGCACCCCTGGAAACGGAGGGTGTCTGACTCTTTGGGTGAGATGGATCGTACACAAGGGGATAGTGAAGCTTCTTTCTTGCTGTTAGCATATTGGTTAGTTTTACTTCTATAACCTAAGGTAGGTGACAGATCTTAGAACTCTTTCCAGGAAGCACGATGTAAGAAAGAGTAGTCTTCCTTTTCAGGCATTAATTCACCTTGTTCAGAATACCACTGAATCCTGCATTGGGTTCATGCCACAAGGTGGAGGACTGTGTACCTTTCCAAAAGTGTTCTTTTCTGACGTCAGTCTTGGGACTTCCTTTTTCTGAGAGATCTCAGAGAGAGCACAGGGCTTTGAAAACTAAATGGTCCACCGTTGTGTTGCTTTGAAAAAGTTTTCATGCTTCTGCAGTTTTGACTCTGAGACCCAAGAAATGAAAAAAAGCAACAAAACCTTTAGTTTTGATGTGTAACAGTGTTTTAAGGAGTTTGAATGCCTTTTAACCATAGCCATTTCCCTGATTCTGTGTACATTATATCTTAATATTGGCAGATAATAGATCATAAGCTGGCTTTGTTCTTATATCCCCACATTTTATTGCAACTAATAAATTCTACAAAAGAGGCAGCAGGAGCTTTACCATACATGATTGGAAGAATTTAGAACCAGAAAGTAGAGGGACTTTAAGGAAAATATAAGCTAATTGGGAGCCTGCCATTTTCACTACCTTCCTCGGCGAACAGGCCTGAACCCAATTAGCAGGAACAGCGAGGAGGTACCAGGAACATTCTGGCTGCCACTAAAGCTGCTATTGGAATGACTGCCCTGACCTTTAGAGAAAAATCTATGTGTTAGGGCTCTTTCCATCAAGAAAAACTTCCATCTAATTGGCAGATTATACTAAAGGAGACAAACTGGGAGGAAAAGTATTTTAAATGTGTACTGATGACGACATAATTCCAGTGTGATATAGAACATGCTGTCCCCTTGCCAGGGGAAACGGAATCTCGCCATCCTGTGTCAAGTCTCAAATCTCAAAGCCATGAGTTTGAGGAGCAATGAAAATACCTTTTTTTCCCTCCTTTTTTTTATACCTTTGTCACTTTCTCCAGCTGTGACGCTTTCACTTTATACTTTTTAAAATATTTACTCATTATACATAATGTTCACACGATCCACAATCCTTGTGTTCCTAACTTACTGGAGAGGAAGTTTCTACGAGTTTATTTTTTCTTTTCATCATAATTTGATGGAAATCAAATTCTTGAAGATCTAGGGCAAAAGTACATGTTAAAATTAGTGATGAAATATTTTTAAGCCTATCCAGGTTATTATATGGGGGAAATTTTACAAGAAAGTGTTCCCTCTAGGCCAGGCAATAAGTGATCGTGGTACTAGGTCTTGCCTTGGGTGTTATAAAGTGGCGGGTGTCTGGGAGGATCAGGCCATGACTCCTGTTTCCTGGCTCATCACAGTTGATATTTATATTTACCTCCCTGCATAGAGGGTGATCCCCTTTCCTTTCTCAAGTGCTTACTAGCCTTTTCTTTAAAAAAAAAAAAAAATTCTCATTTTACTCAGACCTAGAACTATCCAGATGACAAAAAGAAGTTGGTGTCCAGAGTATGAAATGGACATACTTTGTTATTACCAAATTAGAAAATGGCTTGTTTAGAAATCTGGTTACAGCAACTGCAGACTGGTCCTTACGATGAGTGAATGGTCACACCATTAAACTGTGGAAGATTTGTAGAAATTCTAACATAGGAGCAGACCAGGCTTCATGGTATCTGGTGTGGTTAATGAGACAGAAGGTTAGCTTCTGATGCTGCCAAACAGTAATTGAAATGTGGTTTACTTTTTGTTTTTTCTTTAGCTCATAGGCATGGAGGAACCAAATGACTGTTCTGATTATCTTGTCAAAAATAATCTACGCCCCCTCCCCTTCCTCCAATTTCTAAAATTGTATGGTTATCTATTAAAAGGTAGGGGATTTATTAATATTACTTCCTAATTGACAAACCTTCACAAAATTTGTGCAGAAACAACATAGTTGTGTTTATCTCTAGCGACACCAAATGTGGAAACTAAAAACATCAAGGTTGTTTTAAAATTAAATTTGGTTTTCATTATAAAATGCCAGAGATTTTATTTTATAACAGAAATCTGTCGTGTTCACAATAACACCCAAAATAAAATCAAAACAACCTTTTAAGAGGAGGAGTCTTGTCACCTGGATAGATGAATGCCAATGGCAGAGTATTTTGTTGTGCTTTGATAATAGAATGACTGCTGTTGAAATATATGTGTTCAGATTATTTGTTTTAATATATAATTAGAACATTATATATGTGACTTTTATTTTCTACTTATTTATTTTCTACTTTTATTATCAAAGAACTGTGGGCTAGAAACATCAGTGGAAGACCAGGACTAGAGTACGGGGCTCTGGTAGACAGTCTTCCAAGAAGGACATGCTCATTTCCTGCAGAGCCTTCAGACACATGCAGGGTCACTTTGGACTTGAGAGTGCCAAGCAGCATTTCATCCTTGCATGTGTTTAATGACAAAAGGTTGGGAAGTGAGTATCAGGATTAGAAACCTGCCCCTCGATAGAGTGGGCCGTGTCTTCTCACCCTTCAACTCACTAGTCGTGTGGCCAAATCCAAGATACATGAACTATGTAAACTTCATTTTCACCATATACAAAATTGGGAAAGTAATACCCGTTTTGCAGATTCTGGCTTTGTGTGCCGAGACAAAGTGATGTAGCTCACATTCAAATGTAGACCTGGTTTCCCATGTGCCATAGAAACTCCTAAGGTGCCTATTTCCTTCCCATCTTTTATTTTACGTAAGAATAGGTTTAGTGGTTACCTCTCAACAACCCCTTCTTGTATCAAGCAACAGATTTTATTTTCTTAAATATTATTTTATCCTTGGCATATTGGAAGTACCATTTGGTACACTGGGCTGGTTTGTTTTCATCCCTGGTGTGTTTCTCATGCCTTCTTCATCCTTTCCGAATTGGATTCTTGCTTCTGTGGCATCTTATCAGAATTAGAATAAAATTTAATCTTTTTAAATCATCTCTGGTTCTTTTCTGAAGAACATAATCTGACACCAAAATGACATTAGCGTTAATCTCTGCGTCTGCGTCCATTTTTCATAGTCCATTCTGTTTTTGGAAAGCATGCTTGCTTTTAATAAGATTACACGTAGGGATACCATTTAAGAATACTAAGTGTCTTATGAGGGCTTCTGCTCAGCCACTCGCTAAGCGTCTGCATCTCTTCGAGATGTGGAGTTGCGGGGGAGCAGTGTCACTCATTTGCTTTTGGGGCTGGGTTGCGCAGTTGGAGGGGTACTTGTCAGTTTGTCCTTTTTCTTTATGACTGGCCATATTTATTGCTGCTTTGGCCTATAGAGCTAAAAGCCTGCAAAGCAGCAGGGAAGCAAGTCAGAAATTTCATGGAGTGAAAAAATCTTTGGTGGTGTGTGGATTAACCTTCATGGGGAATCCGTTAGTAGCTGATGATTCCGCTTCCCGTGAATAGTGCAGCTAGAACTAGACGTTTAGAGCTTGCACTATGCATAAAGATACTTTTTCATTTTTAGCTTTGACCCCCCAGGTGCCTTTTCATATTTTTCATCGCGGGCAGTCTTGAAGATTTTTGTTGTGAGCTCTGCGATTAAATATGGTGATGAAAAGAATACGCACTTTATACTATCACTCCCTTTATTCTGACCCGTCTGTATGTCATTTGCTTTTGAAATTTTGTTCTTTATTTCTGTGTTCCGTGAGCAGTGCAACTGCTATTCTTTAAAAAAAAAAAAAAATACTGGTTAGGAAATGGCATTAATATTCTCAGCCTACAGTATGTTGTTTTCACTACCTATTTCCTGTAGCCTGCCTGGAGAAATGGAATCATTCAAAAGCCATTTTTAACTTTGGGATTTTATGATCTAGGTATGTATACTTTTTTATCAGTCCTCTGCAGGCCTTTTGTAGTTAGCTTCAGCATGGCTTTGAAATGGCCCTAAACAGTTTGCGTTTTAAGTGTTAAAACATTTTGCCCAATGGTTTTATGTTCCTATGTGCCCTATAGTATTTTCATGGGTCCTATATATATCTATGAGCCTTTTTTTTCTTTTTTTTCCTTTTTCTTCCTCACTTTTTTAATAGCTGCAGAAATTATAAAGAAATTAAAGTATGATATTGAGATAGGGTTCCGGTGGGCTTTTGGGTTTCATTTCATATATTATTGTTATACTGCTTTACCTTATGCACAAATTACTTTTGAAATTCTTTTATTTTTAGTCCATCAAACTTCCCAAGGTTGGGAGACTGAACATTTTTTTTTTTCTGCAAGTACTATCATCTCTCAATTGTTAGATGAAATTGTGATCATGGTATCTATTTTAATTAAGGTAAACCCTTTGAGAAGCATAATGTCTTGTCTACCTTTCATAAGCCCTTGAATTCTCTGAAGTGACTCATTAACCAGCCCTCTTGCGACTTAGCTTTTCCTTCCATTGAGAAAGTGGGCGTGTGGTGTGGAAGTTGGAAATTCCCTGCCTGGTGGGAGCTCATGCTGCCCTTCCTTGCTTGAGGAAGAGGCTTCTCTGACCTCTCAAATGCCACAGTCTTCACTTCTGGCTTGTCCTTATGCCTTCCCAGTCTTGGGATGTTATTCTTGCTTTAGACTCCTTTCAACCTAGTCCTGAATGTCTCCATGTCTCTCCCAGCCAGGTCTCTCGAAGCAGCAAGTATATGCTGAACTAATCCAGCCCTGTCTCACAATCCTTTGTCCCAGGGTGGCCTCACCTTGCTTATGCTCCCTCCCAATCCACAGATTGATTCAGTTCCTCCTTATGTTTTGTGTAAACGGTCACATGGCTTCTCAGGGGACCTTCCCCGCTTCCCACATTTGATGTCCGGTGACATCCCTGCCTTATGTCACTGTCTCTTTGCTCACCCTCCTTTTCTTTATGACATTTATGAGTCTGAATTTGTTTCTGTTTCACTGCCCTAACACGGCCCAGGCATCATCTTGTTTACTGTTTGTACCTCCTAGTAAGCCCTCGTGTAAGACTGGCTGAATAAGTGTTCGAATACATTGTAAGAAAACAGTCCATAATGTCCTCACTTTTTCTCATGCCATGCATTATGGGTGGATTCCTTGTCAGGGGAATTAAATTCACCATTTTATAATGCCATATGTAAGATTGTGATTTTTTATTATGAGCTAAAAACTGCAGATTATAGGTCAATCAATGAAAAAGTGAAGACATTTGTAATCTCATTTATAATCTCATTTATACAGCCATAATATTATGTCACTGATGTTTGATGACATCATTGCTTGTCAGTTAGCATCTGCATATGGCAGAGAGACTGAAAAATGATTACAAACTGGAGGACCGAAAAATGGAAGAGGGGGTAACATCCATTCTTTGAAGGTATAAAGCAATGTTCATGTTTGGAAAAACTTGGTGATATGATGGAGACCACAGCCTTTCTTATTCATCAGTTTAATCACTTGGGAACTTTCTTCGAGAAGGTCTCGTAATTGAACATGAGTCCGGGGGTTAAAAGATGGATCCTGTCAGTGTAGCACTGCCAGTTGATCACAGGAGCCCCGGGAAAGCCATCTGAGTCCCCAGAGGCCGTGTAGGAAAGTTTAGGAGGCAGAGGATAATAGCTGTTCCCACCTGTTTAAGTCAGGCTTTTTGGGACATAGGAAAAAAGCCAAAAAAGTGTTGTTTTAGGCCCAACATAGTTGTCTAATCTGTTATCTCTAAAAATTGTGAATTACTTAAATATTAAAAATGTTTAATTGTCAAGAAATATTAAATTACTCGCTTGTATAACTAAAGTGACATAAATTTTCTGTCTAATTGGAAAAACAGTATTTGAACAAACCATTTGATTATATTGAATAATTTGTAAGCAGTTGAATTGGACATAATAATATAGTTAAATATTCTCTCCTGAAGATATATATTTTATTTTGGGGGCACCTGTTTTTTAGCTGTTACTTAAATTTTTTCTTTTCACTGTGTTCAGAGGTTTTTCATTTTCATTAGAATGAAAATAAATTATACTATTAAAAAGTTAATGGAATTGTTTCTGGTATGAATCATACAACCTGACCCCACAGAGGTTGTAGTGAATTTTTTGGTTTTTAAATTTATAGTAATAAGTGTCCCTATTCTTTATTGTTCTTAGGGTTCATTAGACTTCTGCGGGGGATAAATGATGCTAATCTTCCCTGCCATCCTGAAATGCAGTATAACTCATTGTACTATATTGTGATTAATTTTCTAAAATTATTTTATTTAAAAATTTTAATATGCTATTTGATTTTTGCAAAGGTGATACATTCATAGTTCCAAAATCAAACATTATACAAGGATATGCAAAATAATAGTTCCCCTCCCACAATTCTCTGTCCCCCCAGCTCTCCTCCCCATGTGCAACTAATTATTAATTTCTTATGGATCTTTTCAAATGGTACCATGCTTTTTTTGAGCAAATATGAACATATATTGTTTATTCACTGCTTTATATAAATAGCATCTACAATGTTCTGTGCTTTTATTTTTAAATTTCTTATTTTCATCTTTGCCTAAATACAACTTGGCAATCTTTTCATAGTGACACAAAAAAAAGTCCATTTTTGAAACAGTTTAATAATTTTCTTTTGCATAGATGGGCTGTTGTCTACCGATGTGCATTTAGGCTTTTCACTGTCTTTTTGCTATTGCAAAAAATACTGCAGTGAATTACTTCTTATATATGTCATTTTGTATTGTGTATCTCTTAGATAAATGCCTGAAAATGAAATTGTATATTTATGCACTATACAAGAGTATTTTATGCATTTGTAACTTTGATGGATGTTGTTAAACTGACCCCAGTAGACACCTGGACCAAGTTACACACCACTAGCAGTGCCCGAGACCCCATTCACTCTGTTACATTGTGTTGCGACATGATGTTCTATGTAGTCTATTAAACTGACTCGATCAGTTATGCCTTTGAAATATTTCCCTTTACACCTGCTCTAATGCATTAGACTGTTGACACATTTGGCCAACAGATGGGCTGAAAGTGGTCTTTCTTTACTGCTAAGAAGCACAGGCCATTCAAACCCTTTCCTCTTTACCCGCCCCCAACAAATAAACTATGATTAAGGAAAAGGAAGAGTTTGAGAGGTGGGATGAGCTCTTGTTACTCTTAGAGAGTTAATTCACTTTTTCAGTATTTGCTCAGATGTCAATCACTCTGAAATGTTTCAGCTGTCCTTTATCCTGTTGTCAGTGTTTTCTTCCTTCCTTCCTTCCTTCCTTAATATCTCTAATTTATTTCTTTCCAAAATCACAAGATATTTGGCGGTTGGGTGAGCACTATCAGAGTTCGAATACAGGGAAACATTTAAACCCTGCAAAAACATCCATTTTTAAGTGGTAAATGTGTAATAAAAGTGTTAGTTTTTTACTCAAGCAACATATTTAGTAAATTTGCCTGGATAATCTTATGGAAAAGAATTCATGAGTATAGATTAAAGTTTAAGAAATGTTTTTATTCAATTGCCTCTGAAACCTTTTAATAACATTTTTTAGAAATTTAAATACATGATAAATAAACCTTCCTAAAGGTTTTCACTTTTGACATAACTTGTGCATTCTTTTTGTATTTTAAATATCAGGTATTTTTCTGTTATCAACTAGAACTGAGTTATCACACTCACCCATTTCTGTCCCTGTTCTGGCAAGTGTTACAGCAATTGACCAGGGAAAGAACCAAGTGGCACATGGAGAGTTGTCCGCCGGCGGACTCAGAGGGGCATGCCACCAAATTCTGAGCACCACTTCCTTGTTTTCCTCCAGTTTTATACACTTGGTGGGATTCAAAAAGCGTCCAATCAGCAACAAGGTTTAATATCCAATCAGCAACAATCCTTAACATCCAGTCAGCAGTGGGATTCAAAAAGTATCCGATCAGCAGTGAGTTCAGCTATGGGGTGTGTGTGTGTGCGCGTGTGTGTGTTTCCCTGTCATCCCCTACTTGAGGACAGCTGGTCAATAATTGTTCTGTTTTGTATACTTTTCTTCAATGAAAATTACTAGAATGGTGGGGACAGGAAAAGGACAAAGTTTTGTTTTAAGATGGGTGGCTCACTAAATGCTTTTTGAAAATATGCTCACTTGTGCATATCAATTTCGTATGAACAGAATCAATAGTTTTTTCTCTCCTTCACATACTCCCAGGTCAGGCGCTATAGTCATTTATTTCTATGTTAACGTTTTTTTCTTTCTGTTGTGCCTTAGTCTATATGTTATATAGTGATGTAAAAACCACATATTTGAAAGATTTAAACTTTGGGGAATGAATGCAGTTGTTTTGTCAAACTTAAACTTGCTGCGTTGTTCTTGATTGCTGGGATTTGTTGAAGAAAGTTCATCCTTGCGAGATACAAGATTTGTATTGATGGAGTTGGTCCATTCGGGGAGCTTCAGAATTTTAACTTACAGATATTAGTGTCTCATGTATAACCTTCCTCATTCCATGGAGGATTGTTGGCAATTTATGTTCTCATTAGTTCATCACCTATTAGGACCAGCATTCTGTTTCTTTCCTTGTTCCATTGACAGGGAAAGCGGGACGCCGCCACTGGCCACCTCCCTTGCCGCTCCTGTTCCGGTCCCACTGCAGCGCTCCAGGCCCCTCCACGCCCCGTGCTGCTTGCGAGATCTTGATTGGGTACTTTTTGAATCCCACTGTTCCTGATTGGATGTTAAAGCTTGTTCCTGATTGGATGTTATAGTTTGTTTCTGATTGGATGTTAACGCTTGTTGCTGATTGGATATTAAAGCTTGTTGCTGATTGGATGCTTTTTGAGTCCTACCAAAGGTATAAAAGCTGGAGGAGAATGGGGAAAGCGGGGTCAGAAGATCAGAAGTCAGCATAGCATGCGGATGGAATAAAGGCTGTTCTTTGACTCTCAGCTTGCCCCTTGGTTATTTCCCTGGTCAAGAGTTGTTGCAAGAGCTGTTAACACTTGCCAACGTAGGGCTGTTACAAGAGCTGTTAACACTTGCCGAAATACCATCACTTACTGGTTTAGCTGAGTGTTTGAGGAGTCCTCTCCGATTAGAATCCTCTATCTCTGATGTACTCGTTAGTGGACTCCAGGAAGCAACTGATTGTAGATTGTTCTTGATGTTCCAAACTTTTCCCTTTCTGATGTTTGGGAAGTTGAGATGATCAGGTGTTGGCATCTGCAATTACAAAAGGAAGTTTCAGAGATAACTACGAATGCAATGATTTCCTTCTTAAATTTTATTCTGTTATTAGTAGCCTAAAATGTAAACCAAAAATGGTTACGTGCATGCGTGCACCCATACCATATAAATAAATACCAAATGTGGAATTTCTAAAACTGTGTTTGTAGCTAGAATGATGGAATGTCTGTCCCTATTTATATGACTTTTATCATTCCGTGACCCATGGTTTTTTGGACACCTTTAATTATGTCAGTTTTTCTCTCTCTCATATGTAAAGTTGTTATAATTTATTAAATTCCACGCTTGACAAAGGGAATTTGCGCAGCTCAGCGTAAAGCCTTGTGTGAACATGAATGTGTGCTGGTGTGTGAATGTGGTAGTTACGATGTCATCTTGTGGCTCTTTGCACTAAAGAAAAGACAGCCCAGGATCTTGTGCTTACATCTTTTATCAGTCGTTGATATTTTAGGTGCTCTGCTTCACTTTTTCTGTCCCTCTAATCCTGGCGACTGTCTTCTAAATCCATCCATTCTTGTCCACCCCCCTTTATCTTGCTCCAGTCCAAGCCGCCTGCACCTCTCATGTAGATGGCTGTATGGCATTGCAGCCACCCTCCCTGTCCACTGCCACCAGAAGGATGTGTGGTCAAGAGCGTGCTTTGAGGCTCTGACCATCCTTGGGAGCATTAAGGAGTGATGTCATTGTCAGGGGCTTGAAGCCACAATGACCTGGATTGGAATTTCATAGCATGGTTTATGCTGAGCAAGTTCCTGGAGTTCCTAAGCCTTGGAGCAAGCTGCAAAACCGCCTGTGGTGCATTTCAGAGGATTGTGAGGATTAGATGAGATCCATCACGGAAAGCTCTTAAAGCAGTACCCAACACACAGTGAACACACAGAGGGTGTGAGTTTTATACTGCTGGTTTTGGCCGTGTTGAGGTTGGGTCTTCGTGATGAAGTGAAGCGTTCCTTCACTGACCCAATCCCGGCTGCTTCCAGGCTGCGCCCCAGGTTTGCCCGCTCTGCTCGTTCTGCTGTGCTTGTTCTGGTTTCTAACTGCACCCTGTTCTTGCATTTCTGGCCTCTGCACATGCTGGCCGACTCTCCTCTTTCCTTCCTAGGTCCTGTTCTTCTGATCTCACCTCCAGCCTTAGGAGAGTTTCCGTCACTCCTGCCTCCCTCAGTCCCTTATCCACACCCCCATCCCCTCTGAAACCAACGTAAGGTGCACATGGCAGTGTATTAATCTTTTCCCACCATCGCACTTACTAGGCTTCATTTTAATTCTGCGTCCTCCTTTTTTAATGAGGGTATGACTTGTATCTTTTTCTCAGGGCTTTTTCGTTTGTTTTGGATTTGAGGGAGGCATGACTAAACTTGTGGTGGCGTCAGATCTCTCACAAATACATTTGCATCTCAGTGTAATCATATTTTTATGGAACACGTTTGTTGTAAAGGGCTATCTGCTTGTAATTTGTATATCTAAAAATATTCTTAAAACATTTGTATAGTAAGCATTTTGCTAAAAGAAACTCCTTCCCTAGATAGTATGTTTTCTTACATTGAATGTTTAGCATTTCAAGAGTCTCTTCTAGATTAAATTGGAGAAAGTTTGAGGGGAGGGCAAGGAATGTTAGTTTGATCATATCAGCAGAAATCTAGGCTTTTGGACTTGCTTATAATTGAAGTCCCTGGGGGGAACTAATTTTCCTGAGAACTTTGTATTTTAATCATAAACAGACCCAGTTTAGTAATACTTTCACAAACTTTTGGCTAAGACTTTGGTATTAATGTCCTGAACTCTTAGAAAGAGAAACACATTTTTGTAGGTTGGCCAAGAAAAATAGGTCTCGATTCAAATAAAAATAATGTATTTGTTATTTTAAAGAAATTTTTCCATTGAGCAATCTGTTAAACATTTTCGTAATTTAGTTGTCTGATATTCGACATGACTTGGGCAGTGACTTGATGTATTTTCTCTGGCCCAGTATAATGACTATTTGAATTTTAATGTTTTCACTTTTGACCTGGAGGTAAGTTATGTTAGATTATATGTAATTATTTAATGGTTAACTTTTATTTCTTTTGTTATAGGTTTTAATAAAAGGGTGAATCCTATGTCTTATTTTCTTAAATATATTTGAAATGGTAAAATATACAAAGAGTTTATGTTAAGTTCAAAATATTTTCTTTAAGGTACATGTGCAATTTTCCCCCTGCCGTTGCAAGTGGCTGAAACAGCACTTTTAATCTGTGGCACCCCTGGAGAAGCTTCCCTCTTCACTTCTCTATCATTCTATTTCTAAGCTCACTCGTATTATTTATAGAAATCTTTCTTGGTGCTCTACCTGCATGAATGCAGGTCATTTTTCTAGATGGATTTTTATGTGCCTTTCCTTGGTGAACTTGTATGTTACTTTAGTTTCTCTTCCCAGCTCTTCAGCCTTGCACTTACCCACAAGTAGTAGCTGGTCACTTCTGTCCAGATGTCTTAGTGATCCCTCAGATTCAGTGCGGGTGAAGTTGAACTATCTTTATGCTTCCTCCCAGGCAGAGGGGAAGTAAAAAGGGCCGTGTGAGTTGAAACCGCTTGTGCTGGACCAGGCTCTCTGTGGAGCCTGGCAATATATAGCAGCCCCTGTGTGCATAATGACCTTACCACCTGTGAGACCATGAGTCATTAATTTCTGAATGTTTTCTATGCCTAGAGAATTCTGTGATTTCCTGTTTCTTTTAATGTTGCCTTGTGTCTTCCAGATTTCAAACTTAGTTTTTTCCTTCCTTCTTTTTTCTACTTCATGTTTTACCTACATGCAAGTACTTTATATTATACCTTTATTCTTGTGCATACGCACACACACACGTGCACATATGTATAATCTAGTTTTCTATTTTCATAGCATCTGCTCTCATGTCAGCCATATTCCTTTCTACTGGACTGATGTGATATTTGTTGACCTCTCCATCTATTCCTTTTATAAATCAATTCTGCATATTCCTATTCACTTAGTCTCCCAAATCGCCACTTGGATTGCCTCACTCACAAATTCATATAAAAGCATGAAGAAACTCCCTGTTGTATTCTGATTTAAAAGTAAACTCATTAGTTTGGTAGTCTATGTTCTAGAACCTCAATCTAATTTCAATTTAACTTTTTTTATGCATCATCTCCTCCCTTGGTCTCATGCATATTCTGTGCTCTGCTGGACCACTATACTTTCCTTTAGAATAAACTATCTTTTTACTGCCCTTAAATATTCGCAGAAACCTAGACTACCCCTACCTTTTGAATCACCATTGTCATGCATTACTTACTTCAGTTTTTGATGACATGTGTGTTGGATGCTGGCTCTAAGATGTCACTCTGCTTGAAAATGAAGGGGTAGGATCCAGGATGTTAGTCCTGTGGACCAAAGTTGGATCCCAGCATCCTACTTATTAACTGGAAGCTTGAGTAAGTAACTTAACCTATAGCTTCTTTCAGAAGCCCCAGCCTGTGTTGAAACAGACACTTAATGAAAACCATTAATAATAATTAATTATAATAATAATAAATAATAATAATTAAACCATTAATAATTAATAATAATCCAAAGGGAAAAAAAAGAGTGTAGAAATACAAATCATTTATTTTAGTTAATCATCTTTCTACAAAATCAGTCAGTTTTTATGACATGGTTTAGATATATATTTTTTTTCTTTAAATTCCAGTGGAGTGAAAGATATATTTCTGTGGGTAGCATTCTATGAGGAAGTGGTGTAATGTGCCCAAAACCAGAGGCTTGGATTTGACTCCCTCTCTGAGAGATTTGTTAGTCTGACCTCTCGAGCCACCAGTTTCTCATCTGGGTATTTGGGGAAGCTGCCTCTTTCTTCCTCTTCTAGTTGTTAGAAGCTTTAGTGATTATGCCATAGTAGACAGCTTATGTGCTCCATCCAGAAAAAGTTAAATCTCTGTTTCCCTTAGCTGTTTGACCTTGGCATTTTTGATTGACTCTTTCTAGTTTTAGTGTTCTTATTTGCAAAATGGTAGATAACAGAACCTATCTCATGGATGTTAGTAAGGATTAGATAAAATAATATAGCTCAGTGTTCAATACATGTTAGCTATTTTAATTACCATAATGTGCTAATTTAAGCCTAATATAACATTTATTGTTATTCTCTGCCACTTACCTGGTCCTAGTGATTGCTACAAATTTTCAGTAGTTACGTCCTATCATTAGGGAATTAGCTTGCTGCTTGCCTTTCAATGCAAGGCTTTGTTTGATAGAATAATAAGCAAACTACACACAATAGTCTATTATCAAAGATTCTAGGTTATGATTTTTTGTATTTAGAACACATTTGTAGTAGATGGTTAGTATTATCTTTGTATTTTCCACATGAATGAGATGGTTATGCTTCTCATATAATTTATATGGCTAAAACCCTTTGATATTAAAAATGCTTTATAGAGAAGAATATGCATATTCTCTGATTTTCCTAGAACTGTAAACATTTTAGATAAGTGTTTGTTAATATCTTACTAAGAAGTACTAACATGGCTAAGCTTTTTCGTGTGGCTATAATGCTTCTCTTCGAGGCTGATCTTTTATTTAAATTCAAAAAGCTATCTAAATCGAAGTAAACTTATAACAGGAACCTCATTTCATGGCTGTATCCATTATCTCTGTTCATGAATATTTTATCTGGCATGCATGAGACATAAAAGTTTGCTCTCCCAGTTTCTGAGATTTTGCTATTTCATTTTCTCCTCATTCAAGCTAATAGTCTTTTTCAAGTTCTGCACTGTAACTACTTTTGGCTTTAAAATATGAAAGGATTTGATGTTTATGATATTTTCTGTTTCAAATTTCTTTAGGATCTTTACAAATTAAATTTATAAGCATTTCTACTCTGATTCTAACAACTAAGACTGTCACTTCTAAAATAAAATTTCCATATACATACTTTAGTTTTTTTAAAGAATTGTTTACTGTTTACTCTTTTCCTTACCACTTTCAGCCTGGGACCAGTCTTTGGTCTGCTTTGGTTTTGCATTGCTGACAAAATTTCATTGGCTTTTCTGTAGTTACTTTTATTCTATATGTATTTGTACAAGATTCCATGAAATGTAGTCTTAGTGGTTTTTGCATGATTGCCTTTAGTTTATAATATAGAATAAAAATAATTGCTCTCTTTACCAGTGGTTAGAAGTAGCAAAACCACTGGCTTTGTGATCCTTTCCTTGTCCTTTTGTTCCATTGCTGGGCCCTGACTTCTTCACTTAAAAAGACATAGCTGTCGTTATCTTCCATCCCAACAGTTAAGGGCTACGTCACTTTCATATGTATTTTGAATAATTTGTACACTAACGGAACTGAATTTTCTGTCCTTCACTCCTAATCTTAAATGTTTGAAATAAACACAATTTGTAGAATTTTAAGCATTTTAACAATAAGGCAATCATAGATATTTGTGGGTAGACAAGATTTTGGTTACATCGGGACTCTCTTAGCATTGTCTCTGATCTCACTAGGCTTATTCATATGAATGACCCTATAAGTCACACTGGTTTAAAATTTTCATAATCACTGGAGATGATGGGAGAGCTGGGAGAGATTCTTCCTCAGCTAGGCTTCCTATTTGGAAGGCTCAGGCAGGGGTGGAAATGCATTAGGGGATATGAAGCGTGTTCTTGGAAGTTGCTCACCTTGCAGGAGCCTTCAGCTACCTGTTCCTTTCCATGGTAGCATATTCCACCTCCCCACCCAGCTCCCCTTTCCTTCCACATGCTAATGTCGGGTGTTTGTGTCTTCCTTCCTGTGCCATGTATTTGCCACTTCCCCCACCTCTGTGTGCCTGGGATCACTGTTGTTCCACTCCCCTTCCTGCTGAGGTTATACCTCCTGTTGTAACGGGTGAAAGAAGAAGGGGTCTTATCTGTCACATTGCTACCAAATGGATGTAGCAATACTTTCATCATTAAAGTATAATGAAAATTGATTTGAGAAGAGAGAGAAAAAGGAGAAAGTCTAGTTGGGAGGATGAGTAATAATGTCCTAAACCCAGGCTGTTGCAGTGGAGATTGAAATAATAAATTTGGTAGATTTTAGCAGGTAACATCAACTGGTCTTGGTCATAATCAAGATATGACTTTTCTATTGAGACATTAAAAATGGCTCACATCAATTTCAGTAGAATGGAGGGACAGGCACTGCATTTCTAAGAGGTTGGGAAGGAAATGGGAGATATAAAACTTGGAATGCTTAACAGAAATAGAGGAAGGTGTTTTTTATGATGAGGGTCATGGTTGCCCAGTTGCTGGCTAATAGGGAAAAGCCGTTGCTCATTTAATAGGGCTGTTTGCTCAAAAATTAAAGTTAGAATCTTGCATTAATAAGCCAAATTTCATCAAGCTTCGTATTTGATGAGTTCCTTTTGCAGTCCTTCAATGACCCTTCTGATTTCTACTGACCTAAGTGGTTTTGTGTTACTGTTATAGAATATATCTTGTCTGTTTCTTCCAACAGGTTATTATGAGTGTATTAAACAACATTGATCTTGATTTTTATCCCGAGGGATTCTGATATTAAAATCTCTGTTCATGTTAAAAAACTTTTTATGTTTGTTTGTTAGAAAATATGATATGACTGGTGATTTTATTTTATCTTCTGCCTCCATTGCTCTATGTAATGAGATGATGAAACTGTTCATCAATTTTTAGCTTCTTTTCCTTTTCTATTGTATCTGTGCTATTAGGTAATATGTTAATGTATATATAATTATACCTAATGGTATATAACACTGGCAAATATAGAAACTATATGTGACCTTCAAAATAGAAGGGAACTTAAGGGTTAATCTTAAGTGTATGGTGAGTTGTGTGTGTGTGTGTGTGTGTGTGTTTTGGCTGGAATGATATTGCTTGGGGACTTCCTATGAATAAGGAGATAAAAATTGAACCAGAGTTTCATGGTTTCTTTTCAGTTCCCCATGTGATTATAAATTTGCCAGGTTGTTAATATTTGAACTTTAATAACGAGTCCATGAGTTGAAAAACACCACTGAGAATTTTAAGGTGGTCTGGAAAACCTGGGTAATTGTTACATAATTTAACTTAACTTCTTGAAACTCCAGTTCTCATAAAAGCAATTTTGATGATAGTAAAAACATGGCTGGCTTTTTTTTTTTTTTTTAACACCCTAAGATTCTATTATGTGTGCATTTGTTTATATGTGGATCTTTGTGCTGTGTTTTGGGTAAGTTTTGGTTCATAATTACAAGAACTACCATTTCTTTAAAAACTTCTTAAAAACTATTTTAATTGACAAATAAAAATTGTATGTATTTATAGTGTACAACATGTTGTTTTGAAATATGTATACATTGTGAAATGCCTAAATCAAGCTAACATATGCATTACCTCATATGCTTATTTTTGTGTGTGTGATGAGAACACTTCAGATCTACTCTTAGCACTTTTTAAGAATAAAATACATTGTTATTAACTATAGTTATGTTGTACTGTAGATCTTTTGAACTTACTCTTCCTATCTAACTGAAATTTTGCATCCTTTGACCAACATTTCTCCATCTCCCACTCCTCTAGCCTTAGGTAACCACCATTCTACTTTCTACTTCTATGAGTTCAGTTTTTTTTAGATTTCGTAGTGAGATCATGTGGTACTTGTGTTTCTGTGCCTGGTTTATTCACATAATATCCTCCAGGTTCATCCATGTTGTCAAAAATGATAGACTTCCTTCTTTTTTAAGGCTGAAT
The DNA here is from genome assembly GCA_008086735.1 of Cheirogaleus medius. Classification (NCBI taxonomy): domain Eukaryota; kingdom Metazoa; phylum Chordata; class Mammalia; order Primates; family Cheirogaleidae; genus Cheirogaleus; species Cheirogaleus medius. The sequence goes on along the minus strand of VBSM01003148.1, from coordinate 7,923,413 downwards.
AGTAGTTAATTATGTGTATGTACCACATTTTCTTTGTCCATCATCCATCGATGGACACTTCGATTGATTTCATATCTTGGCTGCTGTGAATAGTGCTGCATAAAACATGAGTGTGCAGATATCTCTACAACATACTGATTTCATTTCCTTTGAATATGCACTCAGTTGTGGGATAGCTAGATTATATGGTAGTTCTTTTTTTAATTTTTTGAAAAACCTCTATACTGTTTTCAGTATAGAGTACTGTTGTCTCTTTACTGTGATGTTTCCTTGGCTGTGTGGAAGGCTTTTAGTTTGTCATTTTATTTTTGCTTTTGTTGCCTGTGCTTTTGGGTTTATATTCAACAAGAACTACTATGTCTTGAATTTTACTCTGCTAAACTCTTTATATACATTGTCCTTAAACAGAACCTATGAGGTAGAGTTTAGTCTTATTACAGCTATTTTCTGGATGAGTTACAAAAGTCATATAACTTACTAATGGGCACAGCATAAGTATACGTTGGCTTCAAATCTAAGTCTTTCTAACTCTAAACACCATGTTATTGTCTAGTATGTTATAACTATGTAGAGACAGGTGAATTCTTCGTAAACTGAGATTCACACAGGTGCAGGTGGATGACCCTGGATGTGCTTTGGGAAGTCTGTGAAGTCTGTTCCTTGAATATGTGTGGCCTTGCTCCTTCCTTATGGTTTTCATTCTGGTCCTCTTCCCTGAAATATGCTTCCTAGATGGCCTTTGCTTAATTGCCCTGGGTCCTTCAAATCTTTGCCAGAATCTGAAGTCTCAATGAGCTGAGACCCTTCCCTAACCTCTGTTTACAACTTTTATCTTGCAGCTCCTGCTATACCCCCACTTTCTCCACTTTGTGTTCCCAGTTCTTCTTACCTTAGTCATTTTTAATAGCACTTTCCATAATTTACTTATTACATTTATTGCGTATTTTCTGTTCCTGCCTATTAAAATATAAATTTCAGGAGGGCAGAAATCTTTTCTGTTTTGTTCATTCATCTGCCCCAAGTGCCTGGGGCATTGCTCAGTATATCATAGGCATTCAATAATTGCATAACTAAATAAGTGAATAAATCAGTGAGAACTCCCTGAATTCATCTGTAAGATTTGTGTTTTTATGACCTGCTGCTAGGAAAAGGGTTCATGGCTTTTATCAGATTTTTATTTTATCAGACTGGACCCAAAGTTTACCCCAAGAGGGTAGTGATTTGTATACTTTTAAGTTGGAGTACAAAAACATGCGTTCTTCATTTTTAGTTGTATATGAGTCATAGAAATTTGTATAGTATCAAGAACTAGTAAATATTAATAATAGTTCAGTTGAAACTTTTCCTTGGGATCATTATGGAAAGATAAATTGTGTTTTGTGTTTTAAAGTTATAGATTTAAGATTATTAAAATTTGTTTTGAACATACTAACAAGTATATAATTTCAAATGTCACCATTTGAGACCAATGGCCAGACTGTGGGAGTTAGTGCTACATAAATGTTATAAATATACAGTATGAATTACCATTGCAGTCTATGTCATCTTTTTGTACACACAAGTGATATGCCTTTATTAAATCCCATAAGAATTATTATACATGGAGAATGTGTAACAAACTGGCCTAGCAATGACCATTTTATAGTCAAGAGGGGACTCCTGTTCCTCAGGCACATAAATAATTACTCATAATGCTGCATAATAGGTAAAAATAAAGCCAGGAACATGCATGTGTATGCAAACATATATATAGTTGAGGCCCACTGAGATCTGGGCCATCATCTCTGAGCCATTCGTTTATCTATTTCATCCTTTGCAAGATTATACACACCCTTGTTGGGGCATCTGTCTCCCATGCATGAGTTAGTTGTTAAAAGTTTTAATGCTGTTGATAAGAGTGAATAATTTACTAAAACAAGTAGGAATAAAAATTCCTCTTGACCTAAGTATGCTGAGTATATTAATGAAGGCTTTTTTACCGAAATTTTCTTCAACTCATTTTCAAGGAAAATGAAAGAGAGTAATTGTCCTCTTATAAAAAGATGCTCACTATCACTCATGGGGATACACATTAAAATACTGATTTTCTTCTATAATTGAGCAAACATTAAAAATACTGGTATTATCAAATGTTTGAAAGGACGTGGCTCTCAGTAAGCACACATGATCATGTATGCTATGTTGGAATGTAATCTATGTAGCCTTTCTGAAACTTGGTTTGGCCTACTTATCTTTGACATAAGAATTCTGTGTCTAGGAAGATTACCTACAGAAATATTTGCGGATGCATAAGTATGCTAATTGTTATAGCGTTGTAGCATGGGAGAAACAAACTAAATTTCTATTAATGGAGGAATGGCTAAATCAGTTATTTTGTATTTGCACTATGGGATACTCTGAAGCTAGTATAAAAATTGATTTAAAATATATGCCTGGGTATTGAACGATTTGCAAGATGTGTTAGTGAAAGGAACAGGTTTTTACTTTGTTCTTTAATATATAATTTGTATTATGTATTTTAATTCTTGTGAACATTGCACCTGAGTATATGGGCATATCATGTATGCAAAATTATAGAAAAGGAATTGAGGGGGATGTTTTCCAAATTGTAACCATGAAAGTGGGGATGTGGAGTAGAATTGTAGGTGATAATTCTATTCTCTATACTTTAGCACTAGCTGAATCTTTTATGAAAATACCTAATGATTGGAAATTAGTCCCTATAACATTAAAAAAAATGCTAAAGACATACACATACTCCAAAACTGAGGTGGATTGGGTTTTGTTTGTTTTTGCCTAAAATAATGTTTTTTTGCGTTACTTCTCTCTCATTTACCCTTCAACTCCCTAATTTCTCTCTTTTTTTTTGTAATTTGCTTATCAATTTTAAGAATTTAGTATCTAACAATTATTCCATTTGTATTTCATTTTATAAACACATATTGCCTTTTATTAAAAATTGTGCTCTCAGGGGCCAATGTTGGAGCCACCTGTCCTCTGAAAATGGAGCACACTAGGCAAATGTGTTTGTGTCTAGTGCACAGATTAGAAGGTAGTCACTCAAAGTCTAGTAAATTAAACATTTCTAAAACAGATTTAAGTAATTTTGTGAAGATTAGTAATCTTGAATATTTAAGGAGACCTTCAATTTATTTGCCTGCGATTATGAGACAAAAGATTAAGTCTAGTAACAATTATTTTACATTCTCATCAGGATCGTGGATAATGGGCAAAATAGAGAATATATGATAAGCATAATCCATGGTACTTTACTGTCTTGAAGAGTTTCATGATAGACACAAAAATTTACTTTTAAAATTTTGAAATTCATTGTCTACGCTTTAAGCCTATAGAATCATACTCTTTTTTTCCTCTGGAACTAGGACATACAAATTTTTACAAATGAACAACCATGAGATAGATTTATTTTTATAAACTTAAGAAAAACTTTTATAAGCATGCTTTTACTAAAGAAAGAAGTTATATATTTATTTTCAAAAGTCTCCTTTTAGACTTGCCTTGCTCCTTTTCCCAGACTCTAAACAATAAACTTTATCTTTTTTTGATTGGTCATTTCCCGCTGTGGAAATTTTTATAAAATCACATTGCAATCTGTTAAACCAAGGATATTTTTATCTGTGCTATATTGAAAAGGAATTTTCAATACAGTGTGGAATCCCTGGCTGAAATTTCCCCCAAATTAGAAATTTCCTCTTTTTTCTCTTATTTTGGTGAAAAATCAAAAAAGCTGAGCAATAAATGTAATTGGTAATCCAAAACCATTAAGACAAATGCACCTATAATTTCATTTAAAAATTTCCCCAATTTCAAAGTAAACCAAAACACTTGGAATTTCATTTTCTATTTTTGAAAATAATTAATTCATTACTTTTAAGTCACCTTTAAGAATTTCTGTGGCAACTTAATGACAATAATTCAAAAATAAAACGTTTATGAGAGAGGAGACAAAATGTTAGCAATTCATGAATTTAGATGAAGGCTATATGGTGTTGAATATACACTTTCAATTTTCTTTAGGTTTGAAGTTTTTCAAAATAACCTTGAGCACAGTCCATGTAATCCATGCACTTTTTGGTTTAAAACTGCAAAGTGAATTAATTTTTATCTGAAAATGGCCATTGCAGCTTATCATGCAAAACATATTTCATGATCCCAACTTAGGATCTTTTTTTAAGGAATGTAAAGTCACAAGACCCATGTACTATTTTTTCTGCAGCCATGGTATTTGTTCATAGTCTCACCTTCCATGTTCTATTTCCAACAGTTGGATGTTGATGTTGTTAATATCTGTTAGTTTCTGGTTAGGTTTTCATTTTCATCTTGCATCAAGTTGTTCCCTTAGTAATCCAGTGTCTCGTGGAGAACTGAGCTGCAGGTTACGACAGGGGAGTCCGGAACCCAGTTAGGTGTTGCAGGTGCAAAGATGCCTGGGGGAAGCCCAGCTTGGGAAGTGCTTAAGGAAGAGCTGAGTTTGCTCACTGGAAGAAGCTGTCATCTCTGCAGACTGCCTTTTTCTTCCGTGGCCTCATTTTGACCAGGAAGCCCTTGCTGTTCCTTGTTAATGATGTTCTCTGCAACTGCCTCCTTCCCCCAGTACATGCGTTAAGTGTCATGGAAAAGGGCCGCTTGCCTGGATGCCTTTCAGTGGTTCCTCTCCTCCATTCTGTCTGCTCAAAGCAGAGCTGACTGTGACATGGCAAGATTTGGGTGATTGTGGGTGCTCTGTTCCCTCCCTGCATGTGAGATCATCCTCACATGAAAATCCTCATAAGTAGAGGTGATTTTAAAAATGATGGGGAGCAGAGCCAAAGTGGTGTGGGTCTCATATTTAATGTCCAAGGGGTGGGCCAAGGCCTGAGAAACCCAGCAGGACAATGGAGATCTGGAAATCAGGCAGGTAGGGCCAGTTAGAGATGAAGAAGAATCAGGAGGGAAGAGCTGTGTGACTTATTGTAGAAATTGCCTAATGACAGATTCAGGGTTTTGAATAGGAAATAGTATTTGGTATTCAGAAGGTTTCTCAAATAAGTGAAAAAAAGGTAGAACTGGCCCTGGCAATGCTCATTTGAATAACAAAGGCAGAGCTGACTTTCTAGGAAAAGTGTGAAAGGCTTCTGAATGTACTTGCCTTCTCTTTGTCTTCCTATGAACATCTTGCATGTTGTTCTTACACGATTAAATAAGTCCATGCTCTGGAGTCCAGATGTAAAATGGGTAGGTGTTGTGGCTTTAAGTATACTTACGGTCTAATATTTTAAAATTTATTTTGGTTTGCTGTCAGTTACAAAATCTGTTTTCTTTTAACCTGAAATGCTGCCTAATAAATACTTTTTTTTTCCTCCAAAAGAGACAATTCCTATTATACTAGTAGTCCAATTTGCTCTGGGCTATTCTTTGGAGAATAAATAAGCAGATATCTTGATCTTCTTTTATCTGAACATTTTAAGAGAATATTGCAAGAATAAAACAGTTCTGATCTGAGTGTGACCTAAATAAATACTTCAAATGTTTTTTTTGGTGAGTGAAAGCAAATATCTGCTGAATTTTCTGTTTCTTATTTATCCTATAGATCATTTATTTAGTCATTTTCTACTAAAAATTATGATGAGTCTCTTTTTCTGAAGGCATCTGTTCTGGTAAATATTGATAAGAAAATGTTTCATATAAAATGAACTGAAGTTTTTTAGTCCGTTTGCAAATCATGAATTCTAGATTTAATTATATCCCAAGGGGAAAACCTGAGGAAACCAAAAGTACTAACATAATTGGGCTAAATTGTGTAATCAAAAGCGAATGATATGGTTATTAAATCTAATGAAATGATTTCCCAGTATTTAATTCATTTCTCTGATTCAAGAAATTTTAGCAATAAATGGGTTTGTTGAAATGGACATTTTAGGCTTTCACTGCTCCTAACCAACTCTTTCCTCGAGACCGTCCTTCATTGAAAATAGTTCGTTTTTTTTCTTTGATGAGTTCCAATGTAATAGTGATATTGGAAATATTTCTAAAGGTTACACCTTAAAGCAGACAGTGGGTGTCTTTTGGGGTGTAGGCGAAAGGAAAGGCAGGAAGTGAAATGTGAGCCCTTATTAAAGGCAGAGGGGAAGGAATGAAGGAAGTAAATTGCTTTTTAAGAATTATTCTTCTGTATCACCACTTTCATTTTATACAAAATGAAGACATATCATAGATTGGTACAAATCTGTATGTCATCTAAAGGATCTCCCCCTCTCTCTTTCTCCCTCTACCTCCCTCTCTCTTTCTCCCCCTCTCTGCCCCTCTATCTCTACCTCTCTTTCCCTCTCCCAGCCAAACTTTTGTTTCACAGAAGACATTTATTTTTCCAAACAAATATGTTATAAATGAAGTTCCAGTTTTCTTTCTTTCTTTCTTTCTTCTTTTTTTTTTATCTAGAAGGCAGTGCTGAACACCTACATAGCACTTACTGTAGTTCTCAGTACTTTACACTAATTTCCTCATTTGATCTTCATAGAAACCCTGCTAAGTAAATACTATTATTTGTCCCAGTTTATAGATGAGTAAACTGAGGCACCAAGAAGTTAAGTAACTTGTCAAAATGATTTCCATGCAAAAATTCATGTTTTTAACGACCACGCTAGATAGCCACAGCAAATGTAACACATTGAATACTTTAAATTGTTGCATTTGTCTAGTATCTTAATTTTTGTTTTACATTTGTATCATTTTCTGGGAATTAAGAACAATGCAACAATGTACAGCTATTTAGTTTTATTAATGTTAATCTCTAATAATGTAAATTTTTAAAAGCACAATTTAAAATTGAGCATTTAAACAAATTATCACTGCTATATACCTTGTGTCAGATATTCAATAGGTTTCATTGTATTAGAGATTATACAGTCCCTTGATCCCCAGGAAATCTATTAACTAGCTTTTGCTTCTTTGCATTTAACCAGAACATTGAGTTGAGAGCAAGGTTTTGTTTTTTAATCTACTTATTTTATCCAAGCCATTTAATGGTTTCAAGAAAGTTAATGACTTCATTTATGAAATTGCATTGGAAAATAATAAACCAGTGAAAATTCCAATATCTGTTTACATGAATAGATTTTGTTATAGTACCCATGTGTTCTTTACCTGTTTATTAACAATTTAAAATAATGAGGCATAGGACTTTGGGGACTGCAGAATTTTTTCTTACTGTTTTCTTCACAAGCTCTTTATAATTAGTAATGGCAAAATACTTATTTGTCATCAAGGAAAACAGTATAAAAAATATATATCTTGGTTTCTGTTGAGAGCCCTGTTAGATTTTTGTGGACCACAAAACCCAGTGATGAACTTGGCCTTGTAACTAGTTGCCTTTTTCACTTTTACCTCTGTTCTTTCTTTGATTCAGTTTAATTGAAATTTCTTCGGTTACCTGGTTTATTGGCTAAAACATCTAACCAGTCTGTCTTTTTTTTGTCTTAAAATTTTCTCCCGTTCAGAATACTAGCCTGAAACATTAATTTTTTTTTTTTAAATCTGTTTATTTGATTTTTAGGAGCAATTAAGTATGGTAGTGACTGATAACATTGAACTGTCTTTGGGATTCCCTGTTATGTTCCATGTTCTTTTAGGCACTTGATTCTTAGTAAGGTCACTCTTCAGAGCAATTATAATGTAGGGATATAGATGTACAAAAAGTAATTTATAAAAGTATCGTAAGCTTTAAAAGTCTTCAATAGCTTTTATTTCTAAAATACTTTATATTCATTGTAAAAATACTTAAAGTTATAAAGCTGTAATAAAAACCACTTGTAATTGTGCCACCCAGATATAGCCATAGGTAGCATTTTCCTTGAAATACCTCTTGATGTTTGTTATTTCTATGTTTCTCTTAAAATAAAAGTTCTCAAAAAAAATGTTAAAGGAATTCTACCTTTATAGGAAGGTATGTATCCAGAATTTAATATTTTTTATAATGTAAATTTTATTTTTTGAAAACATTTTTTCATAGATCCTGGTCCTGAAACTAGTTGGCTTGGGTCACATTCACTGCTTGATAATTCTGAGTCACTCTTCCATGAATAAAATAGGGTGAAAAAATATGGTGAAACTGAACAATGACAGACCCTGATCCAGCTTCAAAATCCCAGCTCTGCCCCTGCAGAGAAATATGAACTCTTTTCTAGGCCCAATTTGCTCAGGATAAGTATTCCCACTTGATTGTGAGAATTAAATGAAAGATTGTATGTACAGGCTGTGATGCATTCTTTTTTTTCTTTATATTTTTTATTTATCTTTTTTATTTCAGCATGTGATACATTCTTGATGATTAGTAAAATGGGTTCTTTCTCTTTTTGCTAAAAATTTAGTTTTTATATATAGGGTGTTTTGCAAGTAGTGATATCCATGAGTCCATCAGGACAAGCTTATAAGATAAAGTTATTTCCTTTAGTAAGATTAAGAAACTAGGCCCAGGTATGGTGGCTCACACCTGCATACCACAGTGCCTGGCTAATTTTTTCTATTTTTAGCAGAGACAGGATCTGACTCTTGCTCAGGCTGGTCTCGAACTCCTGACCACAAGCAATCCTTCCACGTTGGCCTCCCAGAGTGCTAGGATTACAGATGTGAGCCACCATGCCCAGCCAATAAACCATTTTTAAACATTCGTCCATGAGGATTAGATGCAGGTGATGATAGGAGGGATGTAGGCGTTAGTTACTGGATTCAGCAGTTCTCAGCGTTGATAGGTAAGTCTTCCTGTGTGTATTGTTGGGTACACACAAAATGGAAGAAGAATGTGAAGACAGATTCCAGTGTATGATTGGATATTAGACTAGATATCTTCCAATACAATTCCTTCATTCTCTGGAATCCTAATAATTGCTGAGAAGCAGACTTAAACATTTTGGAACGCAAATTTTCAGATTCTATTCTTCAAGGAACTGGTGCAAAGATACATCCTTTTTGTTGTTCTCTGTTGGTAGATAACTTGCATAAATCAGCACCATCTGTTCTTTTGAAGATTCCTCTTGCCTTCGGTTGTGTCAAGTCCTGTTGTGTATGTTTTGAGACAGGAAACGTTTCATTTCTCTGGGAAATGGAAATTTCATGGACTGTGTTAAATGCTACTATTTGATCAGTACTTGCTTGAGGTGAGAAAGTTAGGAATCTGGTTAAGGAGCTGAAGCTCATGTCCAATCATCCACATCACAGGTCCGTAATAATTCTTCACACAGTCCTAAATAATTGTCCTTGAGCTCTGTTCAGTAGGGCAGAGTTTATATTACAGTGAGATGGACTACATCTAAAAGTTGCACAACTGTTAATTTCACTCTACAAGAGACTTTTTATTTTAAAAGATCTTATTGTCTAGTATTATTTATTGTCTAGTATTGTCTAGTATTATCTTATTGTTTATTCTTAAAAGTATTTGAAATAGGTTTTTGTTTCCCAAATGTTTTTACTATAGTTGAACATACTGATCATGAAGTAAAAATGGTTTTATACATTCCCTGATTTAATTTCTTCGGAAGGTTGCTATAGATTTATCATTTCCAATGGTGAAGTCCCCTTCTCCCCCAGATGTTTTCAGTTATTTTCCATGTATGATGAGAAATTACTTTTCCCTGGCGATTTGGCCAATTAATCAAGTAGTTGCAACATTAACACAAATGCCTTCTGGAATCCTATTTGTGATACTTTGGGGACTTAGGAAGGGATTCCCTCTGGAATTACTTTTCACCAGATGTAATCCAAAGAAAAAAGTGGTTTAATTCATTCTGTCAACATTCAAATAAATATTTTCTCTAGGATACTATCGTTATTAATAGTTAACACATCTGCCTTTACTTTAGGAAAATCTTGGAAATACTCTAAACAGTGAAAAAGACTATTTAGTTGATTATATTTGCAGCAATATAATTGAACTATAAAGTACCAATTAAAGAATAACATAAACATTTGAGGAAAAATATTCTAAATTTGTTTTAAAAAGTGCCATAAGAACTTTCATTTCCTTTTGTGCTTCCTGAACATAAAATTCGAAGATGGTATGTAGGAAATTTAATGAGGGAAGTATAATTTTAGTTTCATATAGAACATTTTAAAAATCAATTATTTCTTAAAATTTTAGACTTTTCTTTCAAGTAAAAATTATCCAAAATATTTAGTTTCTTGAAACTCAGAATTTGAATGTAGATATGCAGATGATTCATTCATTTTATTTTAATTTTACTTTATTACGTTCCTGTGAAATAGTGTAGTGTTGTAAACTTTGTTTCGTAAATATTCCTGCTCTTGTTTTATATGTTGAGTGATGGAGGCAGTAGTCCAGTCTTAAGGGTTGTATTTATGAAACAAATCATGTGCTTCTGTGCAGTAGCATCACTTACGTTTTTGGATTTTTTCTGAGTGTGTAAATGTGGACAAGGTACTTACAACACTAATTGGCTTAGAACACTGTAATGGCTATTAGTTTAACTGAAGAGAGTAGATTATTTTTATTTGAAGCAGAGAACAAATAGCTTCATCTAACACCTTTATCTTCACTAGTCCATTAGGCACGTCTGCCTGATCTAAAACTTATCCTTCTCACTTAGGTTTATCAAGTGTTTATTTTTTCTTATTCTCTCCTGTGACTACAGATGCTCCTTGACTTACTATGGGTTATGTCCTGATAAACCCGTCGTAAGTTGAAATTTTGTAAATCAAAAATGCATTTAATACACTAAACCTACCGAACATTATAGCTCAGCTTAGAGTACCTTAAATATGCCCAGAACACTTATGTTAGCCTACAGTTGTGCAAAATCATCTAATACAAAGCCTATTTTATAATACGGTGTTGAATATCTCGTATAATTTATTGAATACTGTGCTGAAAGTGAAAAACAATGGTTTCACACCATTGTAAAGTCAGAAAATCCTAAATCAAACCATCATAACTTGAGGACTGTCTGACTCCAACTTTTTATAATGTAGTGAATAAAAGGTTAACAAAATCCTTTCTTCTTTCCTTCTCTCTCCTCCTCTCTCCCTCTCTCCCTCCCTCCCTTCTCCCTTTTCCCCTTTCTCTTCTTCCTTCCTCCCTCCCTTTCCCTTGTATTTAGTGATGGGGTTTTAGCATGCTGCCCACTCAGGAGTGGCGTGTCTATTCACAGGTGCTGTCATAGCGAACTATAGCCTCGCACTCCTGGGCTCAAGCAGTCCTCTTGCCTAAGCTGCTTGGGTAGCTAGGATTATAGGTGCCTGCCACCACACCTTGCTCTTTTCCCCTTTCTGCATGAGATGTTACACTTTGGTTATTTTTTGGCTCCCCTTTTTTTTGGAAACCTCATAAAGATAGTGCATCAACTGTCTTTTTATGTATGTGTAACCCCTGATTGGTCCATTGCATTAGGACTGGAAAAACCATAAATATCTGACAAGCAGCTTTTGCCTGTGTTGTTACAGGAGATACTGGCTTCTCTGGGGCTTGAGGATTTTAAGCCAGGGTAGCTCTCCCAACCGCCTGATGTGAGTCGCTTTCTCTGCGCCTGAGCTGTCAGCTGCGGGACCCAGGAGAACAGCTCCTGGACAGCTGTGAGGAGCACATTCTTCCCAAGGACAAAGCATGATGCTGCCTTGTCAGCAAGCTGGGTCTCCTGCCTTATATCTTTCGAGATAAATCTGAAGCCAAGTGGACTGTGGGCGTCTTGAGAGCCTGCATGTCCATTTGGACCTAAGAAGCTTTTCCACCCCAGTGGCGGGCATTTCAGATATGTACTCAGAATAAAAAATACAGACATAATGCTCAAAGACTCATAATGAAAGCTCATAGCTCCATACGTTGCAGGCCTCCAGTCTGTCTTCCTAAATGTCTGTTCTGATATTTACTTCCATGTTTTAAGTAATATATTTAAGTTGCTCTTTACTTATTACCATTTTGGAAGATAAGAATTTTTCCTTTTATGCTGCTTCCACGTCCCTGTTCTCATCCACTCCAGGTTATTGCATCAAAAGTCCAAGTTCAGTCAAAGCTGGTGTGACATTACATGGCAACATAAGAATTGCTCACTGCATAACCAAGTGGCTACTCCGATTATATTTCTTCTTCACATTGTTGTTCGTTGTTCCTGGAGTTAAGTTTTTCACTTTATTAAAAATTTGCTTTGTTTTCTGTTTCTTTCATTTTTCCCCCTGCATTCTCTCTGTCAAGATGCCTGTTATTTCCCTGGTATTTAAAAAATATCAGACCTGAGCCAGGTGTGGTGGTGCACAACTGTAAGTCCAGCTACTTGGGAGGCTGAAGTGGGAAGATCACTTGAACCCAGGAGTTCAAGGCCAGTCTGGGCAACACAGTGAGACCCCATCTCAAAAAAAGAAAAAGAAAAAAGGGGAATGAAATAATTTTCAAAAAATTAAACCAATTATACTTTTGGGTTTTTTCTTCATAGCAATGGACTTCCCAGACCTCTCCATCCTTTTGCTCTCATCTGATCTGGTTTATGCTTCTTTGAGCTGGTCTTTCACTCATGTTCTGGGACTTTCTTTAGGTTCTGTCTGTTGTTCTGTTGAGTTTTCAGGATTTTGTTGGAGCACATCCAAATATAGCTTTATAAGAAAGGGTCCAAGTAGCGCTTCTCAGCCTTTTGGCTAAGATCAAGCATAGAAAGGGTCCAAGTAAAGACTTTGCATGTCTAAAAACTTATTTCTTTCAATTTTCACACTTGATCTTTTGTTTGGTCAGCATACAGCATACAGTTCTATGCTGAAAAATCATAATTCCTTAGTCTAGATAATATGACTCTCTTATCTAGTAGAATCTAATGCTACCGTTGGGAAGGCATTGTTATCGTAGAGCATTTGTTAATAATATTCCTAGTTTCAGTCTGCCAGCAATCCTGACAAATGCTGTCATTTGTCAGTGTTTAGATTAAACTCCATTGTTGGGAGATAAGTTTCCATGCTTGTCTTGTATTTTTATACAGCTTGAGAACAGTGGTTTTTGTTTTGGACTGTCCTTTCAAAGATGTTTATAGAGCAGACAGGCATAGATTCTCCCTTTGTAGCACTAAGCAAGCATGCTTACTGTCTGTATAGAAGGTTTGGGTTCCCTAAGCCCAGGGTTCTTCAGTGTGTGCCACTGTCCCCAGGCCCTCTTAATTCACATCACCTTGTGAGAATTTTAGCTTGAGGAACCACCGCATAAAAGGATGACACTTTGGCTGACAATATTGCTGTGAGTTGTAGACAATTCTTTATCTCTGACCCAGGAGTCTTGTATCTTCTGCCAGCAACCATAAACCTATGGCAGGCTAAGTTAGGAGTTTTCTTTCTTTCTTTCTTTCTTTCTTTTTT
>VBSM01003148.1:7860974-7909975 GCA_008086735.1 Cheirogaleus medius | reverse complement strand
TCGCTCTTGCTCAGGCTGGTCTCGAACTCCTGACCTCGAGCGATCCACCCGCCTGGGCCTCCCAGAGTGCTAGGATTACAGGTATGAGCCACCGCGCCCAGTCTTGAGCTTCCAAGTAGGATAAAGTCTTAGACCTTTCACACTTCTTGATATCTACTTTCTCTCTGAAGATTTCCTCAACCACTAACTCATAGTGTTTTCTTCTGATATTCAGTTGTTTGTATGGAGCATTTAGTTGTTTATCTTTTTTTTGATTTCTTTTCTCATCCTAAAGACATTTTATGATGAAAATATTTTGTATTTCAGCAAAGCATAATGTCAGGTGTTATGCAAGTTTCTAAATCATAGATATGTAGACAATTATAAATATCTATAATTTATCTTGTTTATCTGTTTTAGAATGTAGAATGTTTTTTTATTTACTTGAGTAGGTAATATGTTTTAAATTGTTTTGCAAGGCACAAAGTATGAATGGATGAATATATAGTCATGAAATGTCTTCATGTATAATTACCTCAAAATATTTATCATGTTTTATATATCATGTATTATTTCTCTTTTTGATAGTATTTAGAAATTGCCATTTGTTGGGAAGTTACTAGGTGTAAGGGACCATGTTATGCTTGTGACATATATTATCATATTTATTTCTCTGTTTTCCTAAGAGGAATATAGTTTTATTGTCTCCATTTTACAGAAAAAGGGATGGAAACATAGAAAGGGTGCATAATTTGCCTAAGGTTATAAAACTGGCAAATGCTAGAGTTGATGTTCACACCCAGGCCTATTTCACTTGAACCTAAGCTCGCTCTTTGCTGTACAATAAGAGAAGGAAAAGAAAAATAAAAAACTATATTGTCCCATCTGGAAATTCTAACACTGTTTAGTTTAAATTGATACTGTAATCCTTAATTAAATTTTGGTTTGAGAGATACAATAACTGAGCTTCATTTACTGTGGTTATAATGGAATTCGGTGTATAACTCTTGCTAAAAGTAACTGTTCGGTCACAACTTAAAAAAAGTACATACCAGACAACAAAATATAAACCATATAGGAGCTAATATTTACACATCCAAAATTTGGAAACTCCTAAGTTGTGGTTCCCACAGCAACCAAAGCTCAGCCTCCGGGCAGTGAATGTTCTCATCCAAACTGCGCACCATATGCAGCGACATGAAATAATACTCTACGTGCTCTTGGGGGTCTGGTAATGGCCATTGTGGGAACAATGTGTAAATTATCAGTGACTGTTTTATCATTGTAGTTTGGGGCATTTCATTTATGTGGCTATTTTGTAGTACAACATAGGTGTTTCAACTGGTGGTGCATCTTGGTGGCATTTCAGTGGTGCTTAAATTATTAATGAACCCTGAAACAAAATGTCTGTAACTTATAAGAGTATTTTTATGACTTACATCTGCTTCATACACAGTTGTGTATGTTCTCCCTCATACCTCCACTCCCAATGGAAAAGCATCATTTGGGGAGTTGGAGTTTACATTCAAAATGCAGTTCTCAGGCATGTTCAAGATGCTGGTTAACCTTTGAGATGTATTACGTGCTGGTGCTTAAAAGAGATGGATGACAAAGAAGTACAAATTAGAGCCTCTGAAGACACGAGATCGTCAGTCTTCAAGTAGCCTAGCCCAAGCATTGAACCTGTACCTAGAATGCTCAGAGCATGGCTGCAACTCATAGAAAAACTCGCTGCATTCAGTTTCTTCTTTTGGTAGATTCTTGGAGGAAATGTCAGTTGGCCATTACCACCTGCTCTGCCTTCCCTTCATATCTCTTTAAAAATTTAACATATTTGATATTGTTTCTTGAACCTATGGCTCCTGCTTATCATGTCAATTGATGCCTCTGTTGATGCGCATATACACTTCTAAGAGTCTCTCAGTTACATGATTAAAAATATAAAATTTTTCTCCATTGTTGCAGTGTCTATTCTAATATAGGTGGTTTAATAAGTGCACGATAAAATCACTGTTGTCGAAGTTATGTAGTAAATGGAAAAGATAAACCCAACAAATTATTTATACATAAATTATACACATACTCTTCCAAGAAATAGATTAGTTTTGCTTTCTTGCATTCAGAAACTTACTACCCCAGAGATTCCTAGGGATGATTTTGCTTTAGGTAGCAAAATATTGTCAGAGTATCTACTAGGTGCCAGTACTGTGGCTCCAAGGAGAAGGACTTATGGTCTCGTAACCATTCTATTTGGAGAATCTTAGTCTTTGCTAACTAATAACTACTGTTATTTGGTCAATAACACTGTTGATATATCAGTTAGGTTATGTTTATCATTATTCAAATGAACTTGAAAAGCCAACTTAACTCTTTGAACAAACTCCTTAATGAAAAGACAATGGCCAAGATTGTAAATTAAAGCATCTTCTTGAGGGTGGCATTTCATTTATTTTAATGAACTACCACATTTAATCCACATGTAGTTTTTGGAGTATGAGCCTATTTACCCAATTTCTGTAACACATTGGAGCATAATTTTTACGAAACGTTGCCTTGTCAAAGGAAGAACACGAGGGAGGAGGTTGATTACTTTGCTGTTTGTGCTTTTCTTTATGCTTTCAAATTCAGCTTTTCACCACACACACCCATCTTAATATTAAAGGTTATCCTCCTTAGAAAAAAAAAGACCTATTTAACGTAATCCTAATGCCTAGTAGACTCCAGTTTCCTTTGGCATTATAGAAATAAACCTAACACTGAGTGTACTTTTCTTTGTGTCGTGCTACCTCTAGGATGAGGACGGAACAGAAGAAGATAACAGCCGTGTTGAACCAGTTGGACATGCTGACACGGGTTTGGAGAACATACCCAACTTTTCTCTAGAGTAAGTTATTGATGGTTTTAACGAAATATACCAGTAGCATCATTAATTGCAGCAAGTATTCCAAAAGCACATGGCATGTGGAATGTTTGCGCTTAGCTAAAACATGCCTGGCATTGATTTGTTTTTTCCAGAGAGCATCTTTCATCTATTAATTATGTAACGTAAGCAGTATAGCATGGATGTGCACATGTATCTGTCCCGAGTTTCATGTATTGGCAAATACTATTATAACATAAAATAGTATTTGAAAATTTTTGTCATGCTAGCACTGTAGACACTGTATCCATTTCTAGATTGCTTTGTATGTCAGTCTTTTGGTCATTTATTTGTTCCTCAACTTTGCTAAATTAAAAAAATTGTGGACCTCCTTTACTTGAAAAACTAGTTGAATCATGTAAACATTAGTCATTATTGTGTGTGTATGTGTGTATATATATTTGAAGAAATAGAATCTCTCAAAATATTTGGAAAGTTAGAGGTCATGAGTTAGTGACCTTGAAAATGATTTTAAATATACAAAGACAAAGAAAGTTTTTCCTATATTACAGCATTCCAATTATCTTAAATACTGGTGTGTATAAGTGGAAGGTGTTCCCAGGACTTCTTCCCTTGATAGCTTAGAGCAGGGAGGGATTTTATTATTTTTTTTGTTTGATTTTGGGTAAAAGTTGGGAGTCTAAACATTAACACATACATTTATTAAATTCTTTTTTGGTCTTCCCAGTGAGGGCTCTAAGAACTTTCTCAGATTAAACAGGCTCTAGGATCAGATTATGTTTGGATATATAGCAAGCAGCATTCTGAGTATTTATATTTAAGAAGTACTTGCCATGCCATAGATCTTTTTATAATGAATGTGGAATAAAATTCATTAAAGTTAACACTATTCTTAGTTGACAAACCAGTGTTTTAAATAAATGTTTAAATGGTATTAATATCTAAAATGGGATTTTATGAAATTCTATCAAAAAATTTTAAAAGCCCACTTAAGTAGTGTTGTTTTAGTAAACATTTTGGCAGTATGGCAAAATTTTTATTTTGTCCCAGTTAGTATATGTGATTAAATCTACGCACATATTCTTAATATTGTTTTGATTTGTTTGATATCCCTATCTTTAATTATATTCAGTGTTTATATAAATAGGACATTCATAGTACATAGGATAACCCCAGGTTACTGTATAAGAAATACAAGTGAGAAATTGGCATTTTCTATCATATTAAACTATGTTGTGATTTTTGTCAAATACATTGGTAATCATTTGTGGTTTCCCAGGTTGCTTTAACTAGATATTTAATTGAAGTACTATTTCCAAATATTGATTGTCAGATAAATACAGCGTAGGCCTGTCATGTAGTATGCATATATGGAATACTCTACAAAGAAAGCAAAATCCCATTTAAATGGTTTAGAAAATTTACATTCTCCAAATTATACTCATTTTCATTACGCTTATTGTATTAATAGTAAAGGTTCATGGAAGCGACTTGACAAATACATAGGTGATGTAAGGTTATGCTCTGTAACACAAAGTACTTTAGTTACTTAGAAGTAACTTCATGTTATGTCATATAATATAGACAGCTTCATAACTGTAGTCCCAGCTACTCAGGAGGTTGAAGCAGAAGGATCCCTTGAGGCCAAGAGTTTGAGGCCAGCCTGGACGATATAGCAAGACCTTGTCTCTAGATAATCAAGCTATTATAGGCACTTCTATGAAAATTATTTGATTTGTAGTAGATGCCTCCTGACTTTGAGAAAGGAGTTTCACAACCTGTACTTTGGTAGTGAGGACAGTTGGGATCTCCTGTGGACTGTCGCCTATAGAGGTGAGAACTTTGACCTCATTGGATTGTTGGAAGGATTAATGATGAGACATAGGGTAGAAGAGCACTTTGTAAACTGTAAAGTGCTCTGTAGCTGTAGTATCCTTAATTAATCGTCAGAGTCCTTAAAATAGATACTGGGATGGAAAAATTTCACTGGAATTCTAGAAGTTAGACTTGCAGAACATGAACTTGCACTACATGAAAGAATATGGTCCAAGAGAAATGGTTCTGTGTCATTTTAATGTAGTTACCTCTGACGATTGCTCTCCCTTCATGCCATCAGACTAGTGTACAGGTATGTAGTGTTTAATGTTGCCTTCATCACCATGCTTTTATTCCAGAATGTTGGATGTATATGCGTGTGTGCTTGGTGAGATTTTTGTTTTGTTTTCTTTTGTTGTTTATTGTATGTCTGCATTGCGGGGTTTTTGTTTTGTTTTGTTTCGGTTTTGGTTTGTTTACAGTACGTGTTCACGCTCCTCATTCATCATTGTCTCACAGTGATATGGTAAAGCTCGTACAAGTCCCCAACGATGGCGGGCCTCTGGGAATCCATGTAGTGCCTTTCAGTGCTCGAGGCGGCAGGTAACGTATCTTGGAGGTTTTTAATTGAATCATAATGTGGAGTGTTTTATCTTCATTTATGCTTAGAGAGAGAAAGATGTTGACTTAGCATGTATTTAATAGAAAACATTTTCATTTGGGGGCAACTGCTATTTCATTCATACGTGTATATCATCATCATGGAAACCACTTAGCCTGATGAGAAGTTTTGCAGGAACACGAAGAAATTGCACATTTAGATTATCCTAATAAATTTATTGTTCATCACATTTGAGCAAACATTTTACTTTGTGGTAAATTGATGATAGACATTAAAGTCAGACCTTCAGCTGGATTTATAAAGTTAAGGAGAGCTTAACGTGAATTTTCTGGAAAAATGCATGCCATATAAATTACCTGGATAATTTAGCTAATGATTGATTTTAATTTTGTAGTTATGTTTATTTAGTTCTTTAATTTTGTAAGATTTCCATGATTTTTAAACACTTTGGAATGTGAAATTTTAGAAAAGTGGGGCAAGCTAATGATTTCTCTCCTACTATGTGGCTTTTTTCTCCTTTCCTTTCATCTCTGAACCTTCAGCTTGTCAAAATTCTGAACTGTTTGTTAATCCCGACTTCTTTACTTTATAGAACATACATCCTTAAACACTTCAAATGTTTTATGAGTTTATTTGATCCTGATTTTTTTTCTGTGAAAGAATTATTGTAATTTTGGTTTTAATATAGTTAAATCATATGAATTGATTTTGCAAGCAATGCTTGGCAGCCTCTGTCATCGACAAGTGAAGTGCCCTGCAACCCTCCCCAGAAGCTTGAACCTGCATGTGTTTAGCTTGTTGAAGTTCAACACATCTTCTCTTATTTGCCCTCTATTGATGGCCTGAGAAAATATATTTACAAACTATTTATTTCGCTTCTTAATGTTGAACTTCTGGGCTGGGTGCAGTGGCTCACTCCTATAGTGCCAGCTATTCAGGAGGCTAAGGTGGGAGGATTGCTTGAGCCGCTATTGCCAGGGCAATAGTGAGACCTTGTCTCTAAAAAAAAAATAAAAACAACTTATCCAGGTGTGGTGGTGTATACCTGTAGTCCCAGCTATTCAAGAGGCTAAGATAGGAGGATCACTTGAGCCCAGGAATTTGAGGCTGCAGCGAGCTATGATGATGCCACTGCACTCCAGTCTGGGCAATAGAGCAAGACCTTGTCTCAAAAGAGAAAGAAATAATAAAACAAAACTTTTTTGAAATTCTTATTTCATTTATTGTTTTCTGTTTACTTTAAAAAAATTTTTTTTATTTTAACTTTCTTTAATGGAGAGAAGAATAGGAGAAGGTAGAAAGTAGCCTTACACCAGGGGCTGAGACCTTAGAACTTAATTGAAACTGTTATCAAGGAATTACAGGGATCGAATATGTTGTAAAAGACACATATGTGTGACTGAACTATGTTTTTTTAATTAATTAAGACAGGATCTTGCTCTGTTGCCCAAGCTAGAGTACAGTGGCATAGTCATAGTTCTCTGCAACCTCAAACTCCTGAGCTGGAGCAATCCTCCTGCGTCAGCCTCACAAGTAGCCAGTATATCAGGCAGGTGCTACCACATCCAGCTAAGTTTTTTAAAAAGTTTTTTGTAGAGATGGGGTTTCACTGTGTTGCTCAGGCTGGTCTCAAACTCCTGGGCTTAAGTGATCCTCCTGCCTCAGCCTCCCAAAGTGCTGGGATTGCAGGGGTGAGTTACTGTGCCTGTCCTGTAGTTTATTTTTTAAAATGAGCATTTGAGCAATTGTACTACCTTCTTGTTATGTTTTTAACTGTTGTGAGTCCAGATTTCCTCTCTTTGGTAAAACACCTAGCTTATGCAATGTCTGGAAACTGAAACTTTGATTTCCTTAGCACTCTGCTGGAGTATGAGGCTTGAATGTTAGTCCCATATTCAAGGTGTGAAATTAACCTTGAATTCTCAGGTGGTGTGGTATATTGACACAGTTGTGGCTGCTTTCACTTTTTTCTTTTTTAATTTTTATACCCTGGAGAAGCATTACAATTTCTTCTAGGAATTTTCAGTTAAATGATATTAGTTGTTTTCAAAGTGGCCCTTGCCTTTTATATCCTTTAAAAAATGCAATTTAAAATGATCTCAAAAGTTAAATTATATTTTCACTTCTTTCGTGAGTAGAAAAGATAGGTAAAGTTCATGGATTATAGTTTTCCAGTGTACATATACCTTAAACTGCCCGTGAAACATAACTCATCACAAATGAGATTTAATTGTGTATGCACCAGCTTTGAACCAGTATTGCAATGACAAACAAATTATTTTCTGTCATTTGTTACGTATTTCCTACTTCTGCGTGAAAGAATATTAGGATAAAATAGATGAAAAGAGTAAAGCAAAAGGAGAATAAATTATTAAAATAAACCTACTAGCTAGATTAATTCTAAGGAAGACGTTTCACAAAATCCAGCACAGTTGCTGGATTACTGTGGCATTTAGTTTGGATATACTGAACACGTTCAAGTATCCTTCGCAGAACTATACATTGTTTTATAGACAAGTCATTTTTAGTCCCTATTTATGTGGCACTTAAAATTGTGCAGCTTCCCTATATATAGGACAGAGATTTAAGAGAAACAGATTGTTTATAAACCTTTCTGGGCATTATCAATTTTCATGTGGAAACAAACCAAAGTAGTTTGTTTTTATCCAGCACTTGTGTTGCATCTTTAAGCTCTCTCATGGACTTAGGATATAAGTCTCGGTTCTTCAGAGTTGGGCTAACAGTGGGAGAGAAAAAGACAGCGGGCTGCTCAGGCTCATAGATACCAGTCTTCAGGAGCACGAGACACCCACCTTCCTTGTCCTCAGACATGCTTGGAAGTGGTTTCTTCTTATTCACTTAGAAAGCCTGGTAAGCACTTACTGTGCGATAATTCCTGCGTTAGGTGCTAGGAGACAAAAATGAACAGGACATTGTCTTCCTCCAGGGATTTGCAGTCTAGACGTAGTGATAGCTGAGAAATCACACAGTTATAATTATGTGATAAATGTTGATGTAGTTGTATAATAGGTGCTCTGTTATAGGAGCTGATAGAGGAAGAATGATCTGAATTAGGTAACTGAAGTTGGCTTGTTGGGAAAGATGATTTTAAATGTGATGACAGCTTATAATGAGAATTGCATCAACTCCATGGTGGTTTGTACAGGGGCAAATTAAGCAATGCAGTATAGCAGAAAGGAAGAAGTTAAGTGCAACTTGTGAAGAAATTGCACATATATCTAGTGGGAATACAAAAATACATATTCATGGTGTGTAAGTTGAAATTTCCAAGAATAACTTCTCTGGTACAAAATTCCCATCATACTTGGATCGTCTCAGTTTTGGAGGTATAACTAAATAACACTCACTGAATACTTTATCTTTATAAAAGTGACAAATATGTGTCAGTATTGCCTTCCTGTTTAAATTTTCCAAAGGCAAAGAGTCTAAGGAACAATGAAAATGGAAATTGTATGTTGTGAAGAGAATGAACACAACCTGGACTACCTGATATCATATTTAATTAAGGAAAATAGTAATTTAAGGCCAGGTACAGTGGCTCATGCCTGTAATCCCAGCACATTGGGAGGCTGAAGTGGGAGGATTGCTTGAGGCCAAAAGTTTGAGACCAGCCTGGGCAACATAGGGAGACCCTGTCTCTTAAAAAATAAGTAAATGAATGAATGAATGAATAATAAAAGAAAATAGTAATTTAAACTTGTAAAATCAATGGTAGAGAAAATTTTAAAGCCACTTAGGTAATTATTACAGCCTGATGTAGAATGAAATATTGTTAAATAATAATCTTGCCATGCTTACTTCACCAAGGCCATTTTCCAGAATAGGTTGAATGTTGTTTCTTGATCAGACTCATTAATGACAATGAGCTCATCTCCCACCCGCTGCCTTGGATGGTCTCCTTCCTCATACCTAGAAACGCAGACACATGGGTATGGAGACAGTTTTATCTTCCCTTTGATGCTGTTTTTCTTTAGTTGTCTTCCTGTATGTTCAAAAATAAAGTTGACTGCTTCCCATCCAGAACAATTCATTCACGGTTTTTTTTTACCTTGAAATCAATTTTTACTTTACACATATCATTTCATTTCTTCCTGATGTAAATGTCAAACATAACCTCCTTATTTAAACCACAAATGCTACTATTTTCAGGAAGGTTAAGCCAAATGGGATTTCATTTGACAGAAGAACTGTGTTTTTTATTTTTTATATATATATATTTATATTTCTAGGACCTAGCCATACATATTGCTTAGTAAATATTACTCAACAAAGGGACAGATGAGCCCCTGACTATCCATGTTAGCTACAGCATCACTGTATTAAAAATGAAACAGCAGTGATAATATCCTGGCCTTGATTGTGGTTAATAAGTTTCCTGAGACTTTCTAATGACACAGAAATGATTATGACTGTAATACAATGTTAAGTATATTGAAAGCAAGATCTAAAAGTATATACTGAAATGTAGGGGCTGGACCTATGAAATAAGATTTTGTATTTGCTTTTAAGGAGCTTAAAGTGTAATTGAGAAATATGTGTATAAAAAGATGCATGCTATGTGGCACAGGGATTTAGAGGTAGTAGGAATGTTGGGTCCTGTGGCAAACCCTCTGGGAAGTGATTGAACTTGATCCATTCTTTGAAGGAAATTATGGGACTTACCCTAGTGATGCTGTTCTGGAAAGAGTCATTCCATGAAGAGAGTGTATGAAAGGAAGATGCTACATGCAAATGTACATGATTTGGTGGGAACTAATGGGTCAATTACTTGAATCAGAATGTATTAGAAGACAGCACAGGAGATATTTTTAGAAAGTATTTTATGAATGGCCTAGCGGTCCAGGGGAAGGAATTGGGACTTGATTTAGTAAATAATGGGGGAATTGCTAAAGGTTTTCAAGAAACTTGATCATGTTATTTTTTTAAATTACTGTTATTCTTACATGGACTCTACATTCTATTTTTTTTTCTGTTTTAATTTTTTTTCACAGTTATGTAGCAGCCACTATACATTCTAAATTATAGTAGATATTCCAAATCTTTTCCCATATGAAAAAGAAGTGTGGCAAAAATACGTTCTTAGTAAAGCACAGTTTGTGCTTCTCCTTTTCTGTAAGGGGCATTTCCTGTTTATACCTTTGCATCTTTAAATCTGTGGAACTTAAATTTTCTTTCACATTACTTATGGAAATAATAATTGTGTGTTTATTTTATTTAAATACTTTTTTTTTCAAGATCTAGTATTTACTAGTTACCATTCTTGGTATCTAGTTATCATTCTTGGTTACCATTCTTTGGCTATCTCAGGTTAGGGATTGGCAACGTTTCTGTAAAGGGTCAGATGTTCAGTATTTCAGACATTACTGGCCAGCAGGACTTTATTGCAACTATTCAGCTCTGCTGTTGTAGCATCAAAGCAGCCCTTGATAATATAGAAACAAAAGGGCGTGGCTGTGTTCCAGCACAGCTATGTTTACAATAACAGCTTGCTGTCCGGATTTGACTCATAGATTGCAGTTGGCCAACCCTTGCTCTAGGGAACTAAAATAGATAAAAACACCTACCATCATGGGGTTTATATTCTGGTATTTTTCATGTCTAAAACTTTTTCCTCTCTATTTTATACTCATTTTTGGGGGGAGGAGGGAATAGAGTCTCCAACTTTTCAATTTCCACTTACTGTTTGATAAGAAAGGCTCTTTTATTGCAACCACATATTATTAAATACTTTCCACCGATTCACACCCCTGATTTTCTCAGGAATTTCCAAGAAGAAGGAAAATAGAAACAAACGAACAAACCCACTTACCATCCTTCAATTCGTAATAGGTACTCACAGAACTCTCTTTCTTAGGATCTGACTTTTAGTCGTAAGACTTAGAGAAAAATCTAAAGTCTCACCTAGTTAGGAAGTCAGGCCCTGGTAAGATGCCGTGTGGGGCAGGGTCTGTGTACTGGCTTCTGCTGGCAAATGCTCTGTTTATTAATGTCTTCTCAACTTATTTACAGATAAATCGTCATTTGGTTTGTCTGATTAACTTATCCCAAAGATTTTTTTCAACCATTTTTCTTCAGTTTAGTATTCAGAGTATCAGGTGAAGTGTCAACACCCTTTGGAAACACTTTTTTAATTGTTAAAGTTTTTTTTTTCCAGGACTTTTCCCCTCTAGACCTATTTGTTTACTTATATTATTGTCCATAAATATCACATCTAAGCTGAAAAAAATCATGTCCCTGAGAGAATATTTTGTAATACTTAGGGTTTTTGAGTTGAAATGAAAGTGACCCTATTGAAAAATATATTAATATATTCCATGTATATTATTTTTTGTATTCTACATTAATCTGGATATAGATTAATAAGAAAATCACCGAATTATAAATATACTTGTTTTCTGCAACCTGGAAGTATACTTTGAATAATTTTCCTCTCAAATGTAAACTAAGGTTTCTCTGTCTATGTAGACCAGTAGGCAGACATCTTTGGACAATCTTGAGACATAACATATTCATCCATTTACTTATTCAAGCAAAATCTGAGCTTGGCTCTCCCTTCAACTAAGATTTGCATGGTTATAATTATTGTTTAATGAACCCTTAGTTCATCTAACCTGCACTTTATCATTTTGCACTCTATAACACATCCAAAACAAAAATTCATTTTCCCTCCAGAATTGCTGATTAGAAATTTTTGTGTGTGTTCTTTCTGCTACTGACTTCATATGTTAAATCCAATTGTTAATGGCAGAGAGTTGTTAGATGGTACAGGCTACCTGGGATGTAGCCTGGCTCTTTTTTTTACTAAGTGTGACCTTGGGCAAATAGGCTTCACTTAGCTCCAGTCCTTACAGCTGGGGCATAGGAATCATGGCTTTTGTATGGTTGCAATAAGAAAATGCATGTGAGTCATTTAGCAAGGTGCTTGGCAGTGGCAGCTGATAAGAATGATGAAATCATAAGAATGTATTTTCAACTTGTCTTACATGCTTTAAATTTCCCTGCAGTGTTCCTTGATATTCCATTTGTCTAGGTATGTAGTGATTAGTTGGCACAATCAGGGAAAATGATCATTTTTCTCTTACATCATGAATCTGAGATGAAATATACTATTATATCATAAATTCAAGAATCCCAATCCACACTTCCTTAGTGTACTGGAGTACATATGCCAATGAAGAATTACAGTCAATTTGAACATCATGGAACTAGCCCAGAATATATATGCTCTTGAACTTTGCTGAATTTTAATTTAATTACTTTTGAAAAAACAGTTTATTTACTGACTCAGTAGTCTTTTTTCTGAAAGTTTTTAATTGTGCATTCTCAACTGCAGACTCATTTGTTATAATAAAGGACCATAATGTATGCATCTGTATTAGAAAAGTTGTATATTACATTTGGATAAAGCATGTTTCTTTAAATATAGTAATATGGTGTTTGTCATTTCTGCTCTGATCTGAATGAATTCTCCATTTCTATTCACCTTTTTTTGGCCTGTTCATCTCACCCATTACAGTGTTCTGTTTTGCTTTTTAAAAATCAAGACTTTTATTTTACCTCGGAATTCCTTTCAACTTGCTTTCCCTGTGTCAGTGGCTGTGGTTCTCAGGGGGCACACAGGTAATTACTGGTCCCCCAAGAGTAGCACTCAGGGAGGTGAGAAATTCCTGTTCATGGGACCCCATTCTGTCCATGCTCTGCCTTCTCTGCAGTTGTGGTGTTTATACTGTGTCAGCTTTTATTAAGATGAATCATGATCATTTCCATACAGCTGGGTGGCAGTTGTGGCAGTTTACATTATCAAAGCAAAACTCAGACTAACTCAGCCAATTTGGATGTCAATAAAACATTTGTTACTTATTTTCAGTTTTATCATTGGTTGTAATTTATACTTAGAATTGAAAATGTTAACATGTGTGACTGAGTTTGTTTTAATTAAGTGTATAATTAGGCTAATGAACCTTGTAAAAATGTAGTGGTGCAATCCTTAATATAATCCAAGCAGTTAAATTTCTAATTATGCCTCCAAAATCATGTACAAAGATGCAGCATTTCAATGGCTTGCTTTCTGCAATTGTATCCTTGCTTTTTTTTTTTTTTTTAAGAAACATAGTTCAAAAACTATGAGGAATGTCTTGAAATAAATATATGTGTCATTGCATTATTTTTTCATATTAGTACAATTATTCAGAAG
Organism: Cheirogaleus medius; assembly: GCA_008086735.1. Lineage (NCBI taxonomy): Eukaryota > Metazoa > Chordata > Mammalia > Primates > Cheirogaleidae > Cheirogaleus > Cheirogaleus medius. The sequence continues at coordinate 7,896,463 of VBSM01003148.1, read as the reverse complement.
TGAGATTTGTATGCAGTGGACATAGTGTTTTCTTTCTTTTTTCTTTTTTAAATTTTGAAAAAGATATGGGAAACAGTGGAAGAAGAGTAGGTTTTGGGGTTGTTTTAGAGTGACCAGAAAGAAATCCATTTGTTTGAAAATCATATGAGCCAGTTTGGGTTTATATTAGATTCATAAAGAAGGTTAGAAGAGGTTCTGTTTCAGATAACCCTAAACAATGTAGTTTCTTCTTAAATGTGGCCCCGCCATTAGTAAATGCCTCAAGTCTTTTATCCTAGCACAGCCAGTGTGGCTTGATTCTGCCCCTGAATAATTCCCCAAACAGAGCTCACCTCATTCACAGGGTTGCCATGGTAAGGAATTCTGGTGCTAGCTGCCCAGAAGAAAAGCTGTTCTCTGTTCCAGCACTCTGACATGCTAAAATGTTCAGAACTTCATTAGCTTTAATTATTTTTTCTGATAAAAATGTTGCAGGAGCCAAAATACCATGGGTAGTCGATTCTTTATCACTCTAGAACAAATTCTCGTTGCTGGTTGATTTCGCAAAATATGTTCCTAAAATTTCCTTTTTAATTATGCTATTAATATTTCTTATAGCTTTAGATTGAAAATGGGAGGTATGGAAATATATCTGCTTGGGCACACACATTTTTCAGGAAGGTGGAAGTGTCTGTTACTACTTCCTGTTTTCCTCCCGAAGTTCTTTTCATTCTCAGCTGTTATCAGTTCAATTTTCTTGTGAAGTTGGGTTTTTTTTTTTTTTTTTTGATAGTTCATTCCCATTCCTTTTGTAATCATTTTCACCTAGTGGAGCAAATGAGATAATTTTGCAGATTGTACCACTTTACTTTTAAATTAATCCATTCTTTTTGAGAGAATGATTCTAATAGTGTGGTTAAGTACTTAGAAATCAGCAGGCTACTAACTTCACCTTAATTCAGTCTGTTCCCTTGATTCCCTGATCACTTGCTGTGTCAGTCGGGGTAAAGTTTTTCCTCTTCTGCACTTTTCCCCCCGCCCTCCCCCAAATCAAGTCTCTGGTATTGAATAAAAGGATTCTGAGATTTTTCTTGACTATTTTAACGGTGTTGGTTGCTAAAGTGTGTATGAATAAACTTCCATTGTATTTCCTGTCAATGCGATAGTGTATTTATTTACGATTTGTAACATTTTTATTGTATGTTAGGATTATTGATGCATTGGCCATAGGTGAGGACTTATTCAGAAAGATGACCATTCAATAAATGAAACACAGCATGCTTTTTTACTTCGTGTGATTATTCTAGAATGATTACTAGGGGGAGACGAAAAAGTAGGTTTAAAAAAGAAAAATGATATGAATATAAAAATCTATTCACTAATTTGTCTGAAAAATTGATGTCACTTGTGGAATTAAAGTACAAATTTCTAAGTTATACTATTGTAAACTCTCACAAATACTGAAAACTTCTGTAGAAGATAAATTTACAAATTTAAGCAAATGATCAGTGCTAATTAACTGCTAAGTAATTTCTATTAAACATAGTCTATATATATTTTTCTACCAATTTCCTGTTGGCTATTTTTGTTTACACAGTTTCAGAATACATAAAAACATACTAATAGTCACTTTAGATTGCAGAAATTTTATAATCATATTGAAGTTTTGCTTGTGATTTCACCAATTAAAAACTAACTGGAGTGAGTCATGGTAGGACATATTTTCATCGCAAGGACGTGACATATGCACTTTTAAAAAGTATTCTTGATCTATAGAGGTAGCTTTTAGCAAGAAGTGTGCCACCACAAGGTGGTTCTGTTATGATTACCTGTAGGTGATTGAGACATCTTTTCCTTCTTTCCTTCTTGTTCTTTTATGAGGCTGTTTTGAAGGTGAGTTGGCCATATATCTTTTCCAAGTTCCACTGGCTTCAGTAACTGATTTAATTTCACTTTTTGTATTAATCTTCCCCATTCATCAGAATCATGGATGTATCTTAATAATTTATTTGATTCCTCTGATAGAACTTTTTGTTCAGTTGCAGATAGAAACAAACTTAAACAACAGGGAAGCCTAAGGAGATAAATTGTGGACATGATCACATTTAAACAATAACTTAATTCTTGGGTGGCATATTATTAAATCTTTTTCTTCCAAAAATGGACTGAGGTAGTGGTAGTGAGGTTGCTCATGCACCTAAATCAATGTACTTTATTCTTACCTTTGAGTTTAGAGAATTTTACATATTTACTTACTGCCATTATATGGCCATTGGTAACTAAAAATTACGTACATAATATTTTTAGACTCTTACGTTTGTAGGTGCTAATTCTCAGCTGGTAAAATTACAGAAGACAATTGAAATAGTATGTTCTCATTATTCTTGACAGTGAGTAGACTTGACCCTACTGTAATGTCTAGTTATTATATTTAATAATATAAATAGAATGAACTTAATCAGTGACTTCATAAATATTCATAAAAGAAACAAAGTTGCACTGCAAAATAACAAATGAAATAGGAATTTTGCTTCAATTTAATTCATTTCAGCTTAATCATATCTTTAGCATAAATGCTACCTTCATGAGAAAAAGGATCTGAATCAAAATTCTGTTCACTCTTATTCTGTTTTGCAAAAAGCTTGTTAGAAATATGAGACTTGTTTGCCTTAGCTAAACTTAATCATCCATTCATTCAGTTGTCATTTATCAAGACCTTACTAGCTAAGTGCTTGGGCAACTGAATCCCATCTTGTCTGTCTTCTAGGAGCTTATAATGCAATAGTAGAGATAAGGTATATATATAATAGAAGAATGGGATAAATGCCCATAGAACGTGTGCAACAATTTCAAAGTTTAGAAGGGGACGCTCTCTGTTTAGGTATATTTCTGCTGGAAAGCATTTCCAGGAAACTGCAAGTTGTAATTCTATTGGAAAACGTACAGAGACAATTGGAGATTGTGGTGTCTTCAATTTTAATTTACGTAGGAATCTGAATTTTAGTATTTCTACAGGGATTTTTGACTCTCTCTATTAGGATAATGAAATAAAATGCAAACTTTGGAAGTGCCAAAAAGTAAGTTCACGTAAGAATTTTACCATGATTGTCAAAATTCATGTAGACTACAAAGTAAATAATAGGTCAAGACTTGTATTGCTTATACTGTGATTGTAGAAAGTATTTACTTGTCCCAGTATCTATACAGTGTCCTGTCAGTTGAGAAGTTAGTGTTCTAGAGCAAGTACACCAGTAATTTTTATTTTTTTTCTCCATCTGGGTTTCTTAAGGTTCATTCAAACTTGTCTTTCAACCTGGAGATTGAGTATGCATGTGGGTGAGAGAAATGGTGACCAGAATTAATTGAACCTCTCACTGACTTTCTCCTATTTTTCTTCAAATGCAAATACTGGCAACAAATTTCTTACTTTTGAGAGACCTAACAAGTTTTGAAATTCAGAATATTAGGCATTATGAAATTCAAATGCCAATCATGGAAACTCTTCTACTTCTGAAATCTTTGCTGTTATCCTTCTCAACCCTACAGTGCAATGAGATTAGCTTTTCCTCATTACCTTAACTTTCACAGAAAGACAGGGGATGCAGTCAGTGGTGACCCAGCTGACTTCAAACAAAAAACCGCATGAGCCATGAATGAGCCAACAATACATGCTCATCCATGGTGCAATACCCACTGAACCATTAGGCAGGCTCTGTTTGGAGCATTTTTAAAGATAGAGAATGGTGTAGTTTGTTCCAAAAACATAACACTGATGAGCCAGAAAATGATTTCTTATATTTATTGAAAGGATCCATTTCTACACATCATTTAAATTGTTGTGATTTTTGTCTGGGTAGTGTTTTAAAAGGTATTAATAGCAATTTAATGCACCCCTCTATAAGGAAATCTCTGTAAATATATCCACACTAAAGCAATAGAGTAGTGTGCATGTTGGAAATATTACATGTGTAATCATTTGCGTTCTTAATGTTCCAGAACCCTGGGGTTGTTAGTAAAACGACTGGAGAAAGGTGGTAAAGCTGAACAAGAAAACCTTTTTCATGAGAATGATTGCATTGTCAGGATTAATGATGGCGACCTTCGAAATAGAAGATTTGAACAGTAAGTGTATGCTTCCTGCACTTCCGTCCTCCCGTGCTTTAGGTGTGACAGAGTGCAGTCAATTGAAATGATCTCGCTGTTAATACTGGAGAGGGGTATTTTCTGCCATTATTTAGCTTTTAACAATTTAATCAAACTCAGAGTAATTACTGCCATTAGACTGTATTTCAAAGTACCCCCTCTCTGAGTGATCGGGCTCTTTTTAAAATATAATGGGTCCAATTTTGGCTTTACAAATTTACTGGTTCCTCACCTTTTGGAAAATTGACAGGTGGTCTCATTTTTTTCATACTTTAACTCCCATTTCCAACCTTATTGCACATAGTGTCCCTAAGTGTACACATAAATGGAAAACGCTCCTTTGAGCCACAATATCGTATCATACACAGATTTCCTTTATCCTGATTCAAGCTCCTATGCAATGAAAAAAAAAGTTGGCCAGTTCCTATTAGACAAGGCAGGAGTGAGCACAACTCTTGAGAACTTGGGGTGAGACTTGACCAGGAAAGCAACGTGAGGTGGCGCTGCCTCTCAGTCTTGTCACGCTGTAGCACTGGGACCCACAACAGTTTAAATTATTGAGGCTGCATTGCTGTTCTTGGGATTTTTGCATACACTGACTTAAATCAATAAGTCATGAATAGTTATTTGCTTCCTTTATTTATAAGGATATTTCTTTGAAAACTCAAATGGTCCCTTTGTAAGTAAACATTTTATAATGTTCACAAGTTGTATTTGATAATGTTATAGAAAGTTAATTTATTTCTATTACTATTGAAATTAGAATACCTCTGTTGTACCTAACATAGTTGTTTGATGATTTACAGTTTGAGTATAGTATTTTATCTCTCACAGATAATTTTGCTGTTTTTCTTTAGGGAATGAGAAATTTATATTTGGAGAAACAGTGATGCTTGTGTATCAGAGCTTGCAAACTTGATTGATAAATGGATTATTAGAATTTTGCTTTTTAGTTTCAACAGTCTGTCAGTTCTTATTGCTTAATTAGTGTACTTAATTAAGCTCATAATATCTTCTAGTCTGCCAGTCTTAATTTGCTAATTTTCCATTCTTTCTCAAACCCAGAGCACAACATATGTTTCGCCAAGCCATGCGTACGCCCATCATTTGGTTCCATGTGGTTCCTGCAGCAAAGAAAGAGCAGTATGAACAACTCTCCCAAAGTGAGAAGAACAATTACTATTCAGGTTGCTTCAGCCCCGACAGCCAGTATATCGACAACAGGAGTGTGAATAGTGCAGGGCTTCACACGGTGCAGAGAGCACCCAGACTGAACCACCCGCCCGAGCAGCTAGACTCTCACCCACGACTACCTCACAGCGCACACCCCTCTGGAAAGCCGCCGTCAGCGCCAGCCCTAGCACCCCACAATGTATTTAGCACGAATGTAAGCAGCAGTTATAACACCAAAAAAGTAGGCAAGAGGCTTAATATCCAGCTTAAGAAAGGTACGACCTATTTTGTTTTTTGTTTTATGGAATTTATTTAAAAATTCAACCAACTAACCAAAAGCACCCTGAATTTTATTCCATTATTATGTGAAAGAACTGATATAAAGACTTTGTTTATAAATGACTTGCTTTTTAACGTATTTAAAATAGTATGTTTTTATGCTTTTCAGATTCATTTTGCTATATCGAAATTAAAACATGAAAATTCAGAGAATAAGACCTTAAAATATAAGTCTGTGAGAAGAAGGTAGCAGTTACTACTGCAGTAAAATTTTTGATTATGAATGAAAATGGTTTCAGGACATTACTATGAAACCCAAAACAATAGTGAGGGTTTAACTGTTCTGAATCACCCACTTGCTGTCCAAATATAGCCCTCAAAGTGGACTTGGTGGGTTGTCAGCTTCAACGCCAGTGTTTTGGTGATACGGAGTGGCCAATTCATTTGAGGCTGTCAGTGGTTCATGGCGAGTTGCAGAGAAGCCAGACCCTGGGCTCCTGTCTCTTGCTTTTTCATAATGCTACATTGCTGCCCTTTCTTAAGGTGATGTGGGAAGTCATGATGGGCTTTGCTAATTCTTCATTTACTTTGTATCAATTTATTTAGGTAGCTCCTTCCCTGGTGATGGTAGATTGGGTGTATAGGGAGCATGCATTTCTGGTTTTCCTTCAGCTTCAGCTGAGATCTGGACTTGACTTTCTCATTTTCACCCAGTACTCCCTCCAGGCACTGAGATATACTTTTGCTGTTGGTCGTCAGTTTTAGCTGAGCATTTCCAGATCTTTTTAAATCATGTCTTTCAAAATGTTTTTATGAGCCCAAACAACTCCTATAGTTGGTTGGTAATGAATCCAAGAGAGGTGCATTATTTCCTCATGTTCCATAGCTGTTGGCAGCAGATTGTTTCTAGACTGTTTTCCATATTCTGACCATTCTTCTTCCCATTTGGGGTAGTGTTTACAAGGTTGTAAACCCTGAGACTGCTGTTTCCTTTCTAAATCATATTCTTGCGTTGAACTTAATGTGAACCAATAGTTCCTTATTTCTGGTTGCTGCCTTTTAAGCTCCAGATACTTGGTTGACATGATCAGGAGTTGACAGCTTGCCTCCTTGCACACACAAGGGCACATCAGCAGAAACCCCTTCAGTTCTGTCAATTCCTAAATGAGGAAAATATCTGATCCTCTTTTCTTCCATTTTCTGTACTCAAATGACAGGCCCTTGTTTTTTTAACTCAAATCATATCAAGAACCACAGATAGTGTTAAAAAATAAAATTCTGCTTGGGATCTTTCAACAACGGTATAGTCTTTCACTTGCCCATTGTCATAAAGATACTAGTTCATAAATATCTTTTCCCTTTTACTTTAATACAGGGATATTTGTGTAGTTAATGACAGCTTTTCATATAGTTAGTATATTTAACAAGTTTTGATATAATGAGAACTTTTTTAATGAAGGAAAATTTTGTTTGCCATTAAAAGAACCATTCTTTTGAATACAGATATTATTTTATATAGCATTTAGAAAGATGATTGCATTTATATAAGCTAATTTAGAAAGTCTATGTTTAATCACTGTAAGAAAAATGGAAACGGTGGTTTTCTTTTAAATATTATTCTGACCTTGAGTAATCTAAGTGATATAGAGTCCCATAGATCTGTCTTGATTTTAATTGACTAAGTGTGAGAATGTATGACAAAAAGTGCATACTGCCTGTGCATGCTGCCAATACTTACAAATATTTTATGTAATAAATATGTTTACCATAAATAAGATAGAAGAAGGGTGCTGATTGTCTTTGATTAGGACTGAATACATATATTTTGATAATAATGATCATAGGAGAATTGAACAGCTTTCACTGTAGTTAGCGGATAGTGTTTTTTTACCATCGTTATTACACTTAAGATTTTTATGAAGTACATTAAAAACATAAACTTCAAATTCAGTTTAAAGTGAGCTAATATGCTTTGAGTGGCAGCAATTTTTCAAAAACTGGAATCAATAGTAATTTTAAAAAAAGCCTTCAGGATAATGATTCTTTGATATAATTTTGGAACTATGTCATCTAACAAGACAAAATAGAATAAACCCAATGTACTTGCTTCCATAATTATGATTTCTTAATATTTATTGCCATTTTGGCATTCTCAAATACCCTGGTTTTTTGTAGAAATTAGCTTTTTAATAAAGTCAGAGGAGAAGGTCAGTAATCTGTTTCAGTCAGTGCAAAATGTTTTGTTGGCGTTGTTAAATGAAAATTGATATCTATTTATCTTTCTTTTAAAGGTCATTGCCTGACCTTTTGTCTTACAGATTTAGGGGTTATTGCTGATATTTTAATAGTACTGAGGTTCATATAACAGTATTTGTAGTTCATACAAATTAATATTGCAAAAGGAGAATAATTCAGAATTCTTTCTTAATAAATGTTATTGCAAGTCATTAGAGTTCCATGAAAGCACAGAGACATATGGAAAAGTCCCAGCAGAATAATTAGGAAAATTTCATATAGACAATATGCCATTCAAGTCTTCAGCACAGAAGAGTTAAGAAATTAACAGTCTGGGCACATTGAAGTGACTTCAGACTAGAATGTTCTGTTTGATCTTGAGAATATTTATGGTAGGTTTTGACACCAATATGATTATTGAATGTTTTCTTCATTTCTGCTTTGTTTCTTTAACCTACATTTTTATTTTCTCATTTTTTTCTTCACTTACATTTTATACCTTTCATTATTATAGTTTTACATCAAGTGCTATACCAAATTAATGTTTTCTTTTCCTGAATTTTTTACCTGTACAGATTGCTTTCTTTTCCATATGAGCAAGTATTTGCCCTAATATTATTTTAACTGAAATGGAACCTTATATCTTAAGAAGTAACTTTTAAAAAAAAAGCTTAGGTAGAAATTAATCATTATTCAAAGTATTATAAAAATTCTGTGATTCATTAGAAATTTGTCATTATCTTCACATTTTTTTTTTCCTGGGCATATTTTGGCTTTATTGCATGTTGATTTTAGTGACATATAATCCCTTTTCTACATTGTGTTGAGCTTGTAAGACTGCCTGTCAAGAAAGCTGCCAAAGAACTGAGAATTTAAATTCTACACATCAGCAGAGTAATTTATAAATCCCTCATTAACCTTAGTACCTTAAACATAATATGATGATCCTCAGGTTTGGTGGCCATGATCTAAGATGGATTCTTCACTGAGTTATTTGCCTTATTTTGAGGGGAGGGGAGGAGCAAGGGGAGAAATTTATATAATAAGATTTATGTGGATTAGAAGAGAACTAGGCAAAGATAATATGGTTTGTCCTCTTAGTAAATTGCTATGAGTAATTATGGTTTGGGCAGGTTCCATCATCTGTATCTAGAAATATTCCCCATTTTGCCATTCCTTTTCCATCTCTGAACATTTCCTCTTCCCTTCCAATTTGGATACCATTATACCGTCATCACACAGTAATCCTTGAGTTCTGAGGCACTGTGGGTCTTAAAAGAATTTTTTTTCCTTCACTTAGTGAATATCATACTCAAAGACTTTGCTTGATTTAAAAACTTTTAACAGGCGTATTTATATATTAACTTTCCACTGTCTTTGAGATGCTTGCCATTTCTTCTTAGATTATTGACGTTTGATTAAGTAGGGGAGCAACCATTTAAGCCTTCTTAAGTTTGTTTATTTTGAAAAATTTATTACAACTTTTAAAGTATTAGAAGAACTGGAGTCCATTGGGAAAGTTACACAATGTCAAGTTGAGGGAGAGAGTAATCACAAATCCTTTATGTATGATACATCTGTAAAATTTAAGTTCTCTCATTTTATTTACTTTTTTTTAAAAATCCTGTTACATATGTAGGTACAGAAGGTTTGGGATTCAGCATCACTTCCCGAGATGTGACAATAGGTGGCTCAGCTCCAATTTATGTGAAAAACATCCTCCCACGAGGGGCTGCCATTCAAGATGGTAGACTCAAAGCAGGGGACAGACTTATAGAGGTAAGTGACATCCTTATGCAAGATGTTCCATAATTCTGGAAAGATTCTATTTTTAAGAGTTACTTTTTAACATTTTCATAAAATATTAAATTAGAGTGGAAGTGTGTGTCACAAAACATTGTATTTCTGTTTTACACTTTATGTGTTATCTGATGAGAAATTATCTTTTCATTTAGTTTAGTTACTAAGACATTTTTATGAGATCACATAGTATTCTGTCATTATACAAAATGTCTTTATGGTTCTATTTCTAGATGGCTAGTTGGAAATGTTATCTACTTTGTAATCAGAACAGAGACAAAGTAAATGAAAACAGTGTGTCTTGATGAAAGGGGCAAGGAGATTTTGAGATGGTAGCATGGAGACATAAGAGTTACATGTCAAGGGAAAAAAAAACCAGTTTTTGAAAAATATTCTTTTAATACCTCATGAGTTTCAGTTCATTGGTGTTTGAGGCTATCTTGGAAATAGATAAATATCCAGAATTTGTTTGGAGGTTTGTTAGGATAAAAAGGAGGGAAAAATTGAGAAAAAGTGTATGTACTTTATTAGCTATTTTCCTTAATTTTTTTTCCAGAAAATATAGTCTATGTTTTTATTAGCACATACCGTATTTCCTAATTATTAACTAATATTCAAATTTTCATGTTCAAGTTAACTTTTCCCATATTATCCTTTTTTCTTTTAGTTTCATATATAGTTTTGAGCTCTCCAGATTTCTTGAAAAGTAGAGGAGCAAAAGAATAGCTTCTGTATTTTTTTCCATGTCTTTGTTTTGGGCCTTAGATGTCTTAGATCTCCCTCCCTTTTTGTGCTTTGTGTGTGACAATATTTATAAAGAGGCACGGGTAGAGGCTAAGTAACAGGAAAGGTTTGAGTATGAATTATGTTTAGGGTTTTGTTTCCAGAAAGGGCCACTTGTCCTTGGAATATAAATTGCTTGGTATCAGCTCAGCTTTTCAGCTCTACCTTGTTTTATTAATATTTGGTAAGAGTCTCAGTTGGGCCTTGAACCCAGTCCTCTTGTCTTCTACATTTAAACAAAGTCTGTCCTTTCTGCTTGCCTCCCTCATTCCCTCTCTCTTTCTAAAGATAATCACTTTATTTTTAGTCACTTTTTCTTTCATCACCTAATTGCTTTACTTTCAACATATCCCAATGACCTTTATTTTTCTTTTTTTTTGAGAAATGGGAATGACCTGCACCTTGTATGTCTTCAGAGTTTAGGTTTTTATTATAGCTGTCAGCTGTGTCTCAAAAGAGAAACTTTGTTTTCGCATGTTTTAAACACAACCTTCTAGTATCTGTAGTTGTCTTTACCCTCTTCCAGAATTTTTTTTACTTTCTTTGATCCTGTTACCTATTTCCTGCAATCCCATAATAGTTAGTACTTTGAGCTATATATGATTGTTTTTAGCAGAAGGGGAACCATTCCAAAACATATTTTCTCCAAATACAGAAAAATTTCGATATTACAATTTAAGTAATATATTTACTTGCCTAGGACAAAATGTTATTTTTGTCTAAAGAGAAAATTACAGAATGCTTTTTTAAAAGGAACTTATGCTGTCATTTCTGTTAAATACACTATGCTTTCTGATAATGATGTTATGTTTCTTATGAGACGAAATGACGAGATTCTCTAAGAACAGGTTGTTTCAAATCTTTTCCCTGCTAGAATTCTCTTCTAATTGAAGAAATTTGAGGTGAAATATTGCTTCTCCTCCAAAAATGTTATTATTTTGTAGTGATCCTCCTTTATTGTTTAATATTTACATTTTAGGGCTAAAACGTTTTCTTCCTATTTTTCAGTAAAATGTTATTGAAAGTGAAACTATTTATGCCAAGATATTTTTGGTGTGTTTATATTACTGCTTATAAGAGCAACGCCTTTTTATTTTTGTGTACGAAAACACAAGGGCCATCAAAATATCTCAGTTCAAACCCAGCAAGTTGTGTAACTTGACATTTTAGATATAATTGTTTATTACTTGTTACTTATGAATGCCCCTGTGGTTGTAGCTTTGGTTTATTGATGAGCACTAAAAGACTGGCTACTTCCTCGCTTGCTTCTAGATGTCTGGTCTGAGTTTCTTCATTAGCCACAAAACCTTAGTGGTTACCCGGTCATGACAGAATGTTGCATGACATGATTTATGCTCTATAGCAGATATGGGCAGTCCTAGACTGTGTGTTTTTTCTTCTGTTATTTGTTTGCACAGGATTGCAGCTGAAAACTTTTTATTTGTTTTAGGTAAATGGAGTAGATTTAGCAGGCAAATCCCAAGAGGAAGTTGTCTCGCTGTTGAGAAGCACCAAGATGGAAGGAACTGTGAGCCTTCTGGTCTTTCGCCAGGAAGACGCCTTCCACCCAAGGGAACTGGTGTGTAAATTTAGAGCACATGAATGATTTCTGATGCTCAGGAGCCAGGGTTCTGGGTTAGCTAGCTACCTGATGGCAAATGTTTATTGCGACATTTTCCAAGGAGTTTCTATATCTAATATTTCTTCCAGCCCTAACTCGATACAAGCATTCTTTTCTCTAATATGCCCTTAGTTTTAGAAATGAGTATCCACAGAAATGAATCGAGGGGTATTTAAACATCAGACTGTAGGGATATTTTCTGGGACATCGAGTGTTTACCACTGTACACTCTCAGATGGACTGACTGAATACAGAGACGTTGATTATCTCAGAACTGTCACTCCACACGCTGTCACTGAAAGCTTGCCATCTTTCCCACTACATATGACAAATTTTCATATTTTAGATTTTCGTAGTACGTGTCGCTAAGCCAAATAAAGATGCTTGCTTACTGTTGTGTGAAAAAGAGTACCTTAAAAAAAAAAAAACTATTGAAAACAAAAAGCCCTAAGTGGCAATACGCCCCATGGCTATTGATTACAAATATAGGTAACAGTATTTAGGGTGGCATAAATAAAATGAAAAGGCAATTATTTGCAACTATCTGCTTCACTTTTTATACATACATCAATATGCCTGACTATTAGGGGCATTTCCATGGTGTAGGTGTGAATAAAATATGTGTCTTGAATTTCCATAGTTTTGAGTGGGTTTCTGCAAGAAGTGCTAGGGATTCATTTATATATAAAAGTGACATAATTGGAGGACTTGCCTTTTTCTTTTGATATACTGAGAAAGTGTTTTATTTCAAGTACAGGTGGTATTTTAAATATTTCAAAACAGTCTACTTGGATCGTCTTAGAATATACAACATCTCTTTTAGCTAGCTTTTAGCTTTTTCTAAACAACGATTAATTTTTATAAACTAGAGTGGCAAGGTTTTAAGGATGCAGTCCCCAAATTTTTCATATATTCTTCATTTACTTAATTTGTGTCTTTGAGTATGGATATATCATGGTTGATAAAATTTTCCTTTTATTATAAATAGAATAAATATTTTAATTCTCTATATAAATGATATATATCTATAAATGTTAGTTATAAACAAAGATAAATTTTACTTACGAATATTCCATCCCTTGGTTACATATGTATGTAAAACTTAATGTGAATTTGTTGGTAATTTCAGACTGATAAGGTTGAAAAGTGAACACTTTGTTTTAAGTAGATTTCGAATACATTATGAGAACTTCTTTATATTTAAAAATGTTTAATGCATTATTTCTCAATTTAAATTCAGTTTTGCGTTTTCCCCCCACTGTTATCCAATTTTGTGCTTAAAATGCCACCTGATCCTAAATCTGGAGATGTCTCTATTAAATTGTAAATGAGCACTTAAAAAAAAAACAACACAACTAAGCTTTCTTTACACGTGATTTGATGAAGCTTTAATTCTTCCTCCGCGTATCTGAGCTGCGATAGTTAGCATTATTAGACTGCCAAAGCTTCTACAGTGCTCCTAAGCAGCCTTTTCCAGACTTAGTGCCAACATATAGCCAGCTTAAGGTTATTCAGGTTCTTCTTGTCCAATTTTGATCTCCCAGGCTTCTGTTTTTCCCTTCTGCTGCCTCCTTTTTTTTTTTTCTTGGTTATTTAATTTATTGCTTGTGAGCTTTTCATTAAGGAGTGAGCCAGTAGGCCGTCAGTCTATTATGCACATTGCAGCTGCTTTTCAATATTTAAAATTATAAAATCCTGAAAACATAAAGAGAGTGGGGGACGTTTAAAAATGATCTTTGAAATCCAATCGACATAACTCTTTTCTTCTGTTTCGGGTGTCTGTGTTTAAATTCTGTGTATCTAAATCTAAATACTTTTATCAATATGTGCTTTTTAAAATAAATCAACCTTGGAAGTACCCATATAATTAAAGCGACTCTGTATAATATGAAAAAAAAATCATATTTATTCCCTGTGTAATATTTTAAAGATGAAGCTTGTGGTTCAGACTGTGGTTCAGACTGTTATTATCTGGTCTAGCTATCAAATGATCCTATACCTTAAAACTTAGATTTGATTGGGGAAATTAAAAGACAAAATTAGATACAGTGCCATGATTAAGAAAGCAGTCTGGTAAGATTTGTTTTCCTCTAAATGATAAATTCATGATGTACTGTGAGTGAGCAAGTAGAAATTTACATCTAGAGAAATTTCTTAAAACACATACATGAACAACACACATCAGTGGAAGTTTGGACGATAGTAATACATCAGCCATAATATAATCACCCTTTATATATTTTGTGGCTTTTAAGAATCAAAAAAATTTCCTTTACAATGAAGCGTCGTGTCCCTGTGTGTTGAAGATGGCTTTGGTCAGTCTGTATTTATGTTTTTCTTCAATTCTTCTAGAATGCAGAGCCAAGCCAGATGCAGATTCCAAAAGAAACGGTAAGAGCTTTGTCTTTTGCAGGGTGCAGAGATGTTGGAAAGATAAATGGAACTAACTTCTTACTAATTTAATATGAAGTTACTTGTCCTGCCTTTTCTTGGCTCATAATAGTTAATATGTTTGGGTTTATTAAATTCCAAAGTGGTCTTATTTTAAGGTGACTTATTGTTACTACCCCAAACGGAGTATATTTTGTGATTGTTTTTGGTCAGACAGATTAAAAAAAGAGATATTGTAACTTCCTATTCACTTGCATAATAAGAGGGACCAAAGATTGATGAGCTTAGTAGTTTGACAGATATACAAAGTATTTCATAAGCTGTGAAATGCTATATTATAAGTGGCTACAAAGTGGAAAAAAGTAAAAATAAAAACCTTGATTCAGGAATGGAAACAAAAAAGGGAGAGCTAAGAGTATACAATAAAACAGTATCATTAAACAGGAAAATAAAAATGTTAATGTTAGTATTTGGCTAGACATAGTTGTCATAATAACTATAATAGGGGTACTTTCTCTTAATAAAAGCGAAGTACTCACAGCTCACATTAAAATGGAAACATGGTTGTGTCCTGTTGAGAAGACAAGTCCTAAGACAGGGTGGAAATATAGGAGTATGTTTAGAGTCAGCAGGCGGAACTGACGCAGTGAAAGTAAGAATTACCGTAACAATATTCATGATACTATGTCACATGGGAGATAAAAAGGCATTTTATATTGACATATAATATTATCTGGCAGGTATTCTAACAATCATCTTTTTTACATCAAACAGCATAACACAAAAAGCCATCCTTCCCAAACTCTTGTAAGTAGAAAATTTAACAAAACCATAGCCACAGTGAGTAATGCTAGCATATGTTTTTACAAAAATTGTTGTATTAAGTAGACAATAAAGTCAGAATATAAAGGATTTGAGTAACAATGAACAGGTTTGAATTTCTAGACAGATTCATAAACAGACAACTTTGAACTTAAAATCATACAAACATGTTATTTTGCAAATACTCCATAATTCTAAAAATGGATGCCAGATCAGACCTTAGAGGAAGATGAGTGAACAACCTTGATATTATTGTGCATTAATAAATATGCATTGTAGTAAACAGAAAATTCATAGCCTTAATTTTTTTGTTTATAAAATCAGTTAATGATATCTAATCAAAATCACAATGTTGAGGCATAGATTAGAAGGAGAGGGGAAATTGGACAAATTGATTCTAAGGAATAAAATGGGTAGCAATGTATACTACTGTTTAAAAAGACAATAATTATGGCAGAGTATAATGTAAAGCTACAATACTTTGAACAACATATACTTATAACAGTATTGTTGCAAGAATAGACAAGTAGGTCATTTAAATAGGTTAGGGATTACAGAAACATAGTATGAATATCTTCTTGCATGAATGTTAAAGATGGCATTTCAAATTAGTAGTAAAAGATGATTTACTTAGTGTTTAGAACAATTGGCCATTCACTTAAAAGAGTTAGGTTTCTTTTTCTCACCATACATCAAAATAAATACCAGTTGATTATGAATTTAAACCTAAAAAATTACTAAAAAGTCTTAAGAGACAAATCTGAGTCCAGTGCCCAATTTTCATTTTGGGCTTTCTCAGGGTTGATTTTTGAGCAAACTGTGGTCTATTCACTTAAAACCACAGGAAAGATACCTGTGAATAGAATTATGTTTCTTTTTTTTAAAGGAGATATATTATTGCTATCAGGAACTAAATATGACTTATACAGGTTCACAGAAAATAGAAGATAGGTTCTTTCACCTTTAATGTTTAACTTTGCTTATAACATTGCAGGACCATCAATGACTGATATTTATTACCTGTTACTGTGCAAAGCTCCTTCTGTGGATTATCTCATTTAGTCTTTCCAGTGTCCATGACTTAGTTGGTGATATATTCCTATTTAAGTAATAGGAAGAAAGAATGAAACTTAGGATGTTCCAAATCTCAGAGTCAGGAATGTACTCAGGTTGTCTGACTCCAGACTCCGCACTTGGTTGTCTTGGAACAGTTTCATATGGGAGTGGAAAAAAAAATGTTAATACATATACAGTTTAAGATAATCCAGTAGGAGTTCCCCATTGGATGTTGATAAATTTTGCTAAAACAAAAAAGTAAAAAAGAACTCCAGGCTCAGATGGCATCTCATTAGTCAAGGTGGTGAGAAGAGATCATCTTGATTTTTTCATATTGGTAATGAGTTGATATGTAGTCTCCTTGGAACATGCACTTAGTGTTAATGATTAGTGTTCGCTGCTCCAGGACACTTTTGTCCTTTCCCAACCTGGTGACTGACTTTGCAAACACTTTCTTCTTCCTTGTCTGCTCTGCCGTCTTTGCCTGTCTATACAGACGGGTAACTTCGAAGTCCTATGCACTTTTACCTGTCACATAAGGCTTTCTCAGGCCAGAACTACAGTTCTCTCTCCCTTCTCTGATACCTCATCATCTTTGTCTGTGTGTGCTGTTTTCGTTTGAAGAATGAAGTTGTCTTCCTTTGTCATTTAAATTCTCTGATGTTATTTACACTTTCATGTGATTGTAAATACCTTGAGAGCAGGTATGTCCTAAGGTACATAGCTCTTACCCTTACCCAAAGTCAAAGTTCCATTCATTCATTTGTTGGCTGGTTATTATAATGACCCACAACCGATTTAGTCTGAGAAAAAAAATAGTTGCATGAAGAATAGATGAATAGAGTTAATGGTTAGCAGACCTTTTGAATTTCTGAAATGTTAAGTTCCCTGTACATCTTCTAAATATGGTATAAATTAATGAGAATGGGAGATGAGAATCTCTAGTGTTAGGTTGCTCATTCAAAATTAGAAAGCTGAATTCTTTAGCAAAAGTTCAAGAGCACCTGTTCCATGTCCTAGACAAACTCCTTTGCCTTTAAAAAGGAGGTGAAATTTATTCATTTGGTACAGTGTGATGTTCAGGTTGGACTATGTATACTAAGGTTCTCCAGAGGAGCATAAGTGATAGGGTGTGGGTGTGCGTGTATAAAGAGATTTTTTATAAGGAATTGGCTAATGCAGTTGTATAGGCTAGCAAGTCCAAATCTGCAGTGTGGGGCAGTAGTTTAGCAATGATACTAGACCGTGGAGATAAGACATAGTGTACCCTTAAATATCAAAAATTCAAAGTGGATTCTAAAAAGAACTAGTGGTCTTTCCCTACAAAAACTACGAGGATGTATTGGGGTTTCTTTGAGAATTTCCCTAAAGTCCAGAAGAGATCTTGATAGGCTAACCTGAGAAAGGTTATAGCCTCAATTTAGAAATTTAATGAGCCAGGCATTAAGCATGGTCATTAACAGGTTCATTTAACTAAGGGCTGTAGTAGATCAGGTGCAGGCAGCCGTATTGATCCACCGTAAGTTAAGAAAATAGTTGAGTCAGAGCACATAGGAGACTAATCACAGAGGAAATCTGTGAGATGGGACCTCTTCATCCATAACTGTAAACTCATCATTAAACACTTCTTTAGACCTATCCTGTAAATTAATGTTCATACTCCAGAGAACACACATGGAAGTGTACAAAACTCTCTTATTTGAGTTTTTTGTTGAAGATTTACATTGACATATGCTAATCCTATGTTGACTTCAGTAGTTTGGTTTTGAGCATCAAATGTTGCTACTGTCCCAATAAATTTTATAAAACATATACTATTTCTAGTGCTTTACATGTTGATTAAAACTTATTTTGTAAAAAAACCTTATTCCAAAATTGGGATAGAGTAACATTTCATTGTTTTACAGAAATAGTAATGATTACATGTAGTGAATCTCCTTACCAATTTTTAAGGAATTCATTTGAATATGCTTACTATAGTAAGAAAATGATTACTTAATGTTTGATGCGTTTTCCCTTGAAAAGTACATTTTCGTTGTTTTAATAGTGATAAAATTGATAATATCTTTGTAATTTATTGTATGATTTTTTTTGCTATTGAACTCAAGTTATGATATTGGTTTAGATCTAGCAAAACTATTCTAGGTTAATTAGTATATAATTTTTGTTCCAAACGATGGACTTTCAGAAAAGCTTCAAGAATAGTACAGAGAACTCCAATATACCCTTCACCCACATTCCCCAACTGTTAATATTTTACCATATTTAATATGTAATTTTCTTCCCCCTCTCCCTCCCCTTCCTCTACCTAATCCTCCCTTCTCCCTATATAATTTTTTTCTGAATTGAGAATAAATTGTAGACATAATTCTCCTTTATCCCTAAATACTTCAGTGTGTCCATCCTAAGAACAAAGACTTTTTTTATGTAACTGCGTTATCGTTATCGAAATTAATAAATTAACATTGATTTAATAATGTCGTATTGCTATTGCCCCAGTTAATGTTCTTTATGGCGTAATGGATAGAGGAATGAATGAATAAATAAGAATTGAATTCGGTCCAGTTCCCAATTCAGGACCATGCACAGCATTTAGTTGTAATGTCTCTTTATTCTCCTTTAATCTGGAACATTTCTTCAATTTATCTTTGTTTTTCATTTTTGCAGAGCAAATTAGAGCAAATTTTTAATTTTTGAAGAGCAGATTACTTTGAGACTGTCCGTCAGTTTGTTTTTGTCTAATGTTTCTTTGATTGGATAAGTATTTTCTGGCTTAACATTAGAGATTAAGAACTGTGCAAACATTTTTTCTCGGTATTTTATTGCGCAAAAATTTAAAAAATCTTGTAAAACGTATTTGGCATGTACCATATGAATTAGAAAAGAGCACAATAAAGCCGGATGTGACATTTTAACTTTACTACTGAGAATAATTAACCTTAACATACCAGCACGAATAACATACAGAAATCTTCATCTCACATATGGGATAAATTAAAATATAGAACTTAAAGAAGTGTTGGAGCCTGCTGCCATCATAAGGTGCTCATCTATAGCCCATTTCCCTCCCCCTGCAGCAGCCCCTGCTCATATACAGGTGTGACTTATGATGGGGTTACATTCCAATGAAACCACCAATAAAACCCATCGAAAGTTGAAAATATCGTTAACTCGCAAATGCATTGAATACAGTTAATGTACCCAACATCACAGCCTAGCCTAGCCTACCTTGGTTGTGCTCAGAACACTTACATTAGACTACAGTTGGGCAAAATCATCTAAAACAAAGCCTATTTTGTAAGTAAGTATTGAATATCTTTTATATTTTATAGAATACTGAAAGTGAAAAAATGATTCATGGTGTCATTGTAAAGTTAAAGAATCGTTGTTGAACCATCATAAGTCAAGGCCTGTCTGTTTATATCACCCTCCACTAATTCTCCCTCCCTCACATTTGTTTTTGGGGAAGGAGAATTAAAGAATGGTACACAATGGATTTTTATACATTTTAAAAGTAATGCATATCGACTGTAGAAAATTCAGTCAAGCATAGAAAATAAAAATCACTTTCAATTCTGTGACTTCAGTGTCATCACCTGATAGATATTTTTATGATTTTCTTGTCTACCTATATAGCTAATATATATCATGTCCCAGGCACATATCCAATAGCTAATAAATGTCATGTCCCAGGCATAAGCCAAGACTGACATAAATCCCTCCCTTGTGAAACTTCTGCTCATCTGGGAAGACAGACATTAAACAATTTATAAAAATATGTTGTTGAGGTTTCTGACATACTGGAAGTTCTGAAGACCCACACGGTGAAACCCAGTTTCTTAGTCATAAATACTTTTCTGTCTTGCAAAATATTTTCCTAAGACACATTATTAGCCAAAGAGCATTCCATTGTGTAAATATATCTTAGTTGTGTAAATATGTCTTAACTTACTGTCATACATGTAGGTTGTTTTTGAGTTTTGGCTATTGTAATTAAAAGTTAATATCCTCACAGTTAAATCTTTGTACATGATCACAATTAGTTTTTTAGGCTGTATTACTAAAAGTAATATTTTGGGTTAAGCAATATGCAAACCGTAGAGGCTTTTGGTAAGGCTTGTCAAATTAGCTTCTATAAATGTGTCTTTTTATACTTTACAGCAGTGCAGGAATTTCACTAATTTCACTAATTAGTGAACATTTCACTAACCTTTCTGCTTTGTTGGCTATCGTTAGTTTAAAGAAAAAACATAGCAATTAGATCATGTTTGTTGATTAATTTGCGTGTGTTTCACTGCAGGTAAGATTGAACCTTGCACGTGTAAGTTTATTTGTTTTTCCACTCATCTTTCTTTAGTGAATGGCTTATTTTCATTTTCCACTTGGTATGGGAATGTTCATCTTTTTATTATTAATTTATCAAGGATTTGTGCATTAAAGATAACGACTATGAACAAGGGCAAATGTTGAGAGAAATTCACGCATTATAGTGGAGTGATTAAATGTTCACCCAGTCATTTATTTCTTTGCAGAGCCCCAAATTGGATATTGCACTCATTTCTATAATCCTATGGTCTTGTATGATATGTGCACAGACCATGTTTCATTTGTTTCTCTTCACGATATTTTGTACATTCTTACAAAAATTTTTATAGGTTGAGGCTCAGAGATTACTCTTCTCGTGATTGTTTTTCTGTTGCTTAAGATAACCAACTGTTTTTTCTTTTTTGAAAGACACACCTGAGCTGCAAATGAACTGCAGACTCAGAGAGGCCGATGGGCCAGCTGTGTCCTTGTGTTGTCATAGCTTTTGGGCTGTTATTCGAGGAAGAAGGAAAGTTGGGCCATGGTGGTGGCCACTTGTGACTATTTTTTTGTCTCACTGCAGATATAAATGTGCATCTTTTCTGCTGTTTTGAGGAGGGCAGGAAAGTAAAGAGCTTTTACAGTACCCATTCAGCAGGTTCCATATTTCTAATATGCTAAGCAAAGATGCCCTTTTATTCTGGGCATTAAACGACAAAAATGCCAATGGAGAAATGGGCAGAGGAAGAGCTGGTCGTTGCATTGATAGAAGAAAAATGCACTCGAAGTGTACACAGATGTGTATCCATGAGCAACACACAGGATACGTGTGTTTCAGTGATAGGAGCAGGCACAGCGGACGAGAGGAGAAAGTCAAAGAAAAAACATTTATTGCGTTTTGAACTTGAACTTTGATTTTTGAACTTGAATTTGACTCAAGACATGGTCGATAAGGTGCAGAATCTGGATGGAATAACAAGGTGATAGAAAATCAGCTGCTGCTTTATATGAGAATGCAGAGGTCCCTATACCAGTATGACTTCATGAAAGCTCTCCATAATGTAGCATTTCAAATGGCTTTTAAGGAACAAAATTTCCCTTAACATTTTGCTGCCAGAGAACTATGTTCTAAAAGCTGAATTTCAGTGTTATGTTAAGAGCGAAATTGATTAATGATGAAATATCAAATGAAATAGTCTCACATGTTTTTAATGATGATAATGATTTATGACTTGATAAGAAAGCTGAAAAGGAAGATTATTCCCATTCCACAGTATTTGTAATAAATGAAACTATCTCGTGGAGAATATGGTCTCCTTTAAAACAGGGTCAAAGTACGGCAGTCGGGAAATGATTCCAGTTGATTAAAATTTTTATTCATATATGCAGTCAGCTCCTTATCTTGATTTTTCAAGTAGGAAAAAAATGAGAATTTTAAGCCTTCATAAAATATTATGGGAATGTCGAAGTCAGTAAACATTAAAAAACCAACTTTTAGATTCAAATCAGTAAGTAACAATTATGAACCTTCCAGAGTTGAAGCAAGTAGACACACTGGATGGTCAGACGTACATGTGCCCATGTAAGGACTATGTTTGTTTTCCGTGTCTTTTCAAGTTCATCTTTGCCAGGAATATAAATAATTGATTAACAAAGTAATTTTTTTCTTTCAATTCTAAATTTAAAGTCAAAGGTGGTAGGGACTATGATATGTTTTGATGCTATTGATGCTATTTTGTATTTGAAACATCAACATTTGCTTATACTTAATATTTTTATAACAGATTTTACATTGAGGTAGTGCTGTTCATTCACACATAGTCATTATTTAACATTCTTTGTTTTGAACCATATGGACCAGAATTAAAAGGGAATTGAACATTTATGTTTATAGAGCAAAACGTGTATAAAGATACTTTTGTATAATTGGATATATCAATATTTTGATATGAGTTTTTGATCTTTATTTCTCCCCAATATACTGGTTTTATTTGAGCTACAGTTCTCTGGGAATATTTTAAATATAGGAATGTTTTAATAATGAGCAGGCTTAGGCTTTCTTTGGACTTTGATGCTAAAATGTGTTTAATTTGCATAGTTACCATAGTTATTGCCGATTTCTTTTCAAATTGTTCTTATTTTGCATTCTTTATTATATAGTTTTCATGTATAAACAGATTAGCAATTTTCTTTTATTTGAATATTCCTCTCCTTAATAACTACGAGGCCATTTTTTGAGATGGTACAAAGAATGTCCTATCACAAAATATTAGCACTGAATATTAGTAAATTAAATATATTACTTTAAAAATCATATTACTATGGATTTGAAGATTTAAAAATAGCATTTACTTGTATTATAATAACCTAAAAAGAACATATACCGATAAATACTGTACTTGCAATACTTTATCTAATTGAGACATCTGATATTACATGCTAAATCCCCAAATTCCTGTTTACAATTATTTTGATTTTGATTCTTATTAGAAAATTTCAAAAACCTGATAGGATGCAAAGAAAAACATTGAATTCTACCTACTTCTCGTCACTCTGCAATAGCCTATTTTATTTGTATAATTTAACATTTTTTACAAGCACAGTCTTTATAAAGGATACATTATTTTCTAGCTTAATGATGTACCATAATAAGTCTTAACCATTCTTCAATTATAATTTGATAATTCAAGCTTGATTGACTAAGTGCATGAGGGAAGAGAAGGCAGAATAGGTTAGGACTAGATGAAGCATGTAGTTTTGATTCAGAGAGTCTGTGTCACACGTCTGTGACATGGTTGGAAATACTGAGCTTGAACTGCAGTTCCAGCCTCACTGATTTGCAGATGGCCGGTGTAGTGCTGGTTGGAGTTAGCCACAGTGGGATTGCTGAAGAGGAGCTCTGAAGGCAGAGCCCTTCCTCTTCCGGAGTGCAACATTTCTTAATGACAAAATATGTCATTTCTGCATTTGTTTAGGTTATCCATTCAGCTTTCATTTTTCCTTCTTCTAAGGGAGATGACCAAGAATTTGTATATCCTGAATGTGTTCTATTTTAAAACAGTCATCTTGTGCACTTGGTGACTGCAATTATGAAATTAAAACTTGATACACAAGTAACTAGTGAAACGGTATTATTCGGGTAATACTATGTGTGGTACAATATTGTGGAAAAATTTTCTCTGATGTTGTTACCTCCCCTTTTCTCATGGATGTTGAAGGTTAAAACTCTTCAGTGGCTCTCTGAACCTAAATACATTTTTCTGATGACATTGTATCGTCAGGATTTGCTGCTGTTTGTGAATAAAAGTGATACACCATTAGTGAACATTAAACTATTAATAACATTGGAAATTTGCAATGACAAAAAGGAGACAAATGAATTATATTTGTTTGGACTCTTGTTGTTACTGTTTTTCTCCTGTGGCTTAGAATATATAAACAGGCCAAAAAAAAAAAAAAAGAAAAGCCAAATCTCTAGGCATCTACATGTCTTTAGTCCTTCCACAACATCTTTTCCCTGTATTTCTCAAATCTGGTTTAGGTTTGTTTTCATGTTGAAATAAGTGCCACATAAATATATTAACAGCTGGTTCCAGAAATCATCTGGAAGGGGTGTAGATGCACTGTTATGGATCTTGTCATGGAACTTTGGTGGAAATATTGTATTTGTTATGACTAAAGAACTGCTGTCTTTAAAAATAACTGAGAGGAAGAAACATTGGAATTTAATGTCCTGTACAATTTTATTCCCTATTAGAAAGCAGAAGACGAAGATATTGTTCTCACACCCGATGGCACCAGGGAATTTCTGACGTTCGAAGTTCCACTTAATGATTCAGGATCTGCCGGTCTTGGTGTCAGTGTCAAAGGTAACCGGTCCAAAGAGAACCACGCAGATTTGGGAATCTTTGTCAAGTCCATTATCAATGGAGGAGCAGCGTCTAAGGTAAGTATGTGTCAATTTCAGCAAGCATACGCCCATTCACAAAAATGTGTCATTTCAACCCTGTTCCTATTTTGGAAATGTGTACAGTTAACTGACATTGTCTGGTGTCTTCACAATACCCCATTCATGATCAACTAGGAGAAATCTCAGGGATGTGTCATTTGGGGATGCAGTCCCTAACTCCAACTCTTCCAGCTTTTATCTCCCAGGGCTTTCATACAGCCCATACTCATGCTAGCTAAATGAAGATAATCTATGCAAAGACTTAGCTTAGGTCCTGGCACAGCACCGGCATCTAGTAAACGCTAATCTTCCCCCCCCCCCCCATCCCGCTCATGTGGGTCACTTATTCTATTTTTCAGCCTAGAGAAAATTTCCTGGCTGTTTGTTCAGGGGGTACTTCTTTGCAACTGTCTAATAGCCTTGAGCTTTTGCATATCTTGTGTTGTAAATAACCTCTATGGGTGTTTCTGGAAGCAAGAAAGTAATCACTTTGTGTCCTTTGAATTAGTATGCTATTTTGGTAAACAGATTATGGTAATGACTTGATTTACAAATGTACAAATGATTGAAATAGACACAGGCTACAATGGCTGCTTAGACGGTTATTATGCCAGCGTTCAATTGGGCGTAATCCATTAGGATTAAAGCTCCCACTTTTTTTCTGCTTTGTTTTAATTTTTTTTTTTTTTTTGATTCAAAGGGAAAGCAACTTCTTTTAGAGCAGATGATTTCATAGCACTTACTTCTTTTTTACCTGTTTTCTTCCCAGGATGGAAGGCTTCGCGTGAATGATCAGCTGATAGCAGTAAATGGAGAATCCCTGTTGGGCAAGACTAACCAGGACGCCATGGAAACCCTGAGACGGTCCATGTCCACCGAGGGCAACAAACGAGGAATGATCCAGCTCATTGTTGCAAGAAGAATAACCAAGTGCCATGAGGTAAAAAAATAAATAATAAAGAACAAATGACTCACATCAGAAATCGAAATAAGACTACCTTTCTTTCCTAACATTGGATGAAGAATATCAGGATCCAGACTTAACCTCAAATAACCCTAAATTATCTTTACTTGCTGTAGTTTTCTTGTTTTGTCAGTGGATTGTGATTTGTTTTTTTAATTCTGTGATCAACATATTCCTAAGTGGACGTTCATGTTCCTGTGGCCAACTCAGCACAGAACACGAGGGTCTCAAAGGCACCTTTATCTGAGTTCTCTTCTCGAAAATAGGGCTACACCTTCTTTCTCAGAGCGAATGCTTTTTCTCCTAGTCAGCAGAGTTGTACCTGGGAGGTGGCAGTCCTGGGAGAAACAATCGCTTATTCCTTTGTTTATCTAAAATGGAGTACCTCTTATAGAGTCCCTAGTGGGGGAACAGCCTGGCTTCCTTACATGTGGGCATTCTCTCGCGAGATTATCCATAGTGAAAGCTTCCTTCTCTTTCCTCAGTTTCCCCTTTCTCCTTCACTGTGGGGCTGAGTCTGTATCCTTTGAATGCCTGCTTTTTCAGTGACTTGTACTGCATAGCATCCTGCGTTTTCTAAATGTATGCTGCATTATGGAATTAGGAGTGAATAGGAAAACACCGCCATCTCTCTTGAAGGATGGGATGATCTATTTCCTCAAATAAGCAAAAACATACTTTATTGTATAATGGAATATTTGAAAGTTAAAAATAAATTATATAGAGATTCAGTAATATGAGAATCTGAATAAAGCTAAATTTCATATTATGATAAATCATATGCCACCTATAGAAAATAGGCTAGACCTGACAGTTTGCAGAAAAGAGCTATTGAAAATTCAAAGTTTTTTTGTTTTCATTTTTATTGATGCTCAGATCTCCATATTTTAAAATTAACAAAGATAAAATTACTAGGAAGTTGTACAAAACTAAAATTATATCTAAATTGTTTAAGTGTTTTTCTTATTTTAAAAACCTCTGTTCGATAAACATAGGAAGTAAGCTTTTTAGGTTGTGAAGACTGCTCATCTGAACATATAATACAATCATATTTTTTAAAGAAAATGTGGTCTTGAGCTCAGTGGGTAGTCAGTGTAGAGGTGAACAGTTTTGAAAGGTTATTGACTATTGATTTATTATTTGCCAAATGTAGAATGAGGTAGTAGTACTTAACAAATGAATTTTCACAACAGCAAGAGAATACTGTAACCTTAACTAAAAATCTCAGCATAGAAGAGTGGGACATAGAAACATTTATTTATGTAAAATAAGTATAAAAGCTAAGCCCTTAGTGTAGGCTACTGGACTGATATTCTTGAATAATAGCTTTTACTCATTGGCAAAAAATTAACTGATCTATTAATATTAGTCCCGCGAAGGGCTACATGAAAAATGCTCAACAGTAAGTTTACAAGACACATTATTAAGTCTTTTTCTTTTGGCCAACTGAATAGTTTCACATCCCACAGGACAGTATTCATTCCACAGGCGTTTATTGAGCATCTATTATATGTCAGAACATGAGTTAGATCCTAGGGACACAGTGATAAATAAAACAGATGGGTTACCTTCTCTCATGGAACTCCTGTCATCATCTGGGTAGCTTTAAAAACAAACTAAAATCTGTATCACCTTCTCAAAGTTTTCCGATGCAGAAAACATCGAATGCCATAGGGGGACTTAAAATGTCAGAAATGAACTGAAGATTAACATTCATTCATCTGATTCAGATTATCCCTAGTGTTCCCCAAACAGTAATAAAACAAACCTACACCAGCCTGAAAATATTTTGATAAAAGGACTGATTTTATTCCCTGTTGGCCTGTAAAAGTACATGAAATTGGAATCCCCGAGAAATATCTCCTTGTGTCTCATTCACTTTTGCATATGAATTTATGTGAATGAAAATGATTTAAGCAAGGAAATAGCTGTAATAGACAGTAATAGACTTTAGTATTCCATATTCCTTATGGTGTCATTTTTATACATTGCTGGTTATTACTATTTCTTAGGACAGAATAAACTTATAAACCAATTATATTCCCCCTCCCCCAAAAAAATCTTATCATGAGTACTGTGCTATTATCTTTGTAATACTAGCAGGAAGCCTTTTGTACTGACAGGGTTTAACTAGAGTTACATGAAGACAGAAGGTTTCAATTCAGCTTTCTGCTAGGCATAATGTATTATTTTCCTGCTGTTATACTTACATATTATTACTTTTGGAAAACCCTCTCCCTGAGTGTCTGGGAGGGTGTGTGTAAATTATATTACAGTAAATATTGGTAGAAAGAGAGGGCTTTTGCTGTCCTGAATGAACCTTAAGCCAAAATTTGCTAAGTTCTCTTCTTCTTGTTCTATTAGCCATCCAGTCCAGTCTTGGACATTTGCACAAAGCTCCATTTTACTATCTCATTTCCACACCAAGAGTTCGCATACTTGATTTCAAGCTAGAGAAGATGAGTATATATAAAAGAAAGTCTTTTGTACTTTGTGACATTTTTCCTTCCCTTATATGTGGAAGTGTTGTGTTATTATATTACTGTTTTTTCTTTAAAATTATTTGTTGACTTCCCTCACTAGGTGTTGTCTTAAAACCCCGTGTTTTGCTAATATTTATCCCTACAAAGCACATTGGAGACATTTTCTGGAAGCTGTTTCTCAGTCTGTTTTGCTTGATATTTCAGGAGTCTCTGGGCACCACCTTAATTCTCTAAAGTTTCCTTCCCTGCAATGTTTTCTGTTGCCAGACTCTGGCTCTTCTTTCTCCTCCAAGGGTTCATTTTTAGTTAGTGTTTCTTGAGGCTCTCCCTAGTCCGTGTCTTCTGTGCATGTTCTCTAGCTGATCTTCACTCCCTGGTCGCCTATAACCTCCTATGTTAGGCTGGAGCCCATCGTCCTGTTTCCAGCTCAGATCTCCACTCTAGCACCGGTGTTCTTTGTCCACCTGCCCAGGGAGATAGTCCCTGGAATGTCTCTCGGGCCCTCTACTTCACAAGGCCACCCATACATCCTTTCAGATGTAGAAGCCAGAGACCTGGATTCACCCTTGTCTGCTCAGATGCCTTCACTATGCCCATAGCTTCTGCCTCTAGCATCTCTCTGCGCTCAGCCCACTCTTTTTCCTCCCCACGGCCACTGCCCGAGTTCAGACCCCATCCTCTCACCAGGCTCACTGCTGCTGCTGCCCAAGGGTTTCTCTGCAGTTAGGCTTTCTCCCTCAGTTCGTTCTCTCCCCTGCAGTAAGGCAGATTTTTCTACAAAACAAATTGATCATGTCACTCCCTGCTGAAATCCCTTGAGGAGCTTTCCATGTCTCCAGGATGGATGCTGGTCTCCATCATGTGGTCCACTTGGACCTGCCTGATCAGTGTCTCTGCCCTCCAGCCCCTCCCTGTGCAGTCTCCACTCCAGCTATTCAGCACTCCTTGTAATTTCTCAGATGTATGATGCTGTCTTTCACCTCTAGGTCTTCAACTTGAGTTCATTCTGTCTCTTGTCCTAGCAAAGACTTACACAGTCTAGATTTGTGTTTTCTTTCTCTAAAATGTTTTCATAGCCCTGTGCACTTGCTTTCATCCAGCAGCTATCACACTAGCATGGTTTCATTTTTGACTTTCTTTCACTGGAATTTTAAATTCTGAGACCACCAGGACACCATCCAACACCATCTACCATGTTCCAATTTGCTTTTTCCTGGTGTCCAGCCCAGGACTGAATGATGAGGGAGCCACCCTGGAGAGTCTGGCGTTTTTCAAAGAAAAAGAGAACTTAATAGCATTAGAAACTGAAGTTCTGAAACAGCCATCAGAACAAAAGTAACAAGATGAATTTGGGGGCAATGATTCCCAATTCCCTTTGCTTTCTTTCTGTCTTTAGATCTAATGCTCTTAGTTACATTTTAAAACATTTCATAAGCAGTCGTTTGTTTTTTTTTCCTTCTCTTTTGAAAGAAACAGAAATGTCTTCCCCTTGTTTTATGCTCCTAAAGGATGGTTTAGCTTTTTTAGAGAATCATTTTTTTAAGCCCTGGCATTCTTTTTCATTGTTTCCATGTTGGAATACACAGATCAAGGAGGGAAAAATTGGCATCACTTACCCCAAAGGCCACCTTTGTTTAGGACTTTGAAGGAGGGTGGAGGGGAGTGAGCATAAACTCCCAGCATCGTTCCTTGGGTATTGACAAATAGCCTGTATATGAGAATTACGTGGATTTTACTTATTTTAAGGAAATTAATATTTGTGGAAATTACTGTAATTTAACATAGCATCCAGGCATTTCACTCTATGCTTGTTAGAAGTGATTTTCTATAAAGCCTTTTCTTGGAACCAGGTGAGCTTTTGTCTTAGACCCCATATGGAGGGATTTAGTCATCAAGCACTACTTTAAAATGAATTCTTTCTCTCGGTTTAATCCTCTTAGAATTAGAAAGCTATGTTAGAATAGGAAGGGGGACTAAGGTATCATTTATGGTTCTCTTCATTTTCTGTATTAAGAAATAAATGCCGAGAGGTCAAGTGATTTGCTTAATGGCCGCAAGGCCAAGGTAGAAGAGTCATTTAGAAGCAAGGTGTCTGTCCCTCTTACATAAGTGTGTGGATCTAAATTGCCTGTGATTGTGTTGTTCAGGCAATTTATATCCCAGTTGTGTTGGGAAAGTAAGTAGCTTGCAATAAGTGCATGGGCTTTAGAATTACATAGAATCAGTGAAATTCTGGTTCTGCCATGGACTAACATGGCCAGGGGACCTGACCTCCCCGCTTCTTGCTGTTACCCTCATAGGGATGTGAAGGGAAACAAATGTGGTCTTGCATGAAAAGAGAACGTGAACCTATACCTAAGTCTTCCTCCACTCTCCTCTTTTCATGAATGGCTTTATGTCTACCTGTCCTTTGGATGCTGGTATTTTCTACAACGCATAATTGCAATCTAGGTGAAATGCCTTTTAATTTCTACATCATGCTGTACCCTCAGTTTTAAAGGCCTACTTCCACGTGACCTAGTATGTCATTTTAAGGAAAATGTGAGTCATTCACTTTTCTTAGGAATGAATTTATTAATCTAATTATTCCTCTAGTGCCTGCTCTATGCCAGGCGTGGGGATAAAATAGAGTATGCTCATAAAGACTGAAATATCGAATAATAAGGTCTCGCCGGGTACTAACTAGGATCCAGGCTTAAGTTTCCTAAAGGAGGTTAAAGCCATACCTGTGCCAACTTTGCAAGTTTATAGTGGAGATGGTGGGATATATTTTCTTTAGGTGAAAGACATCATTCAACTCACTAATTGCACACTTAACAACAAAACAAGACTTTACTAAAACCCACAGAAATTGTATTCGTCTTTTAAAAGAAACCAAGATTTTAACTTTTCCTAAGAAAGAAAGAATATGCCAAGTGTATAATGAAAAGCATATTCATTGGACGATATCCAGCTTTTTGTTATTAAAGAGCATTTGTTATTTTATAATTATGAAAACAATATATGATCATTTGAACACCTTTTTAAAAACATACTATGTTTACATTCTTTTTAGATGTAAATACATTTTATGCCTTTGTAAATAAAGTTATGGTAAATATTGATTCACATGCATCTTTATTATTCACTTAACTTATTTCCTTGGGCTAGTGACTACAAAGTGAAATAAAATAGCCTGGTCACAGAATCAAAAAATAAGAAAATGTTTGGCCTGTGATAATACATTTCCAAATTACCTTAGCAAAAGACTATCACTCTATAGACCTTCCAGTGGGGATTATCTTGCTGCAACCTAGAGCTATTTCTGTTCTTTAATAAGTAGAAAGGCTTTCTTAGGGATGGAGCTGAGAGTTCAAACAACTGCTGCTACTTGGGACTGACTTAAGTTGGATGGGGGAAAATTTTTGCAAGTTAGAACAACAGGCAGACGACAAAATGTGAATCGCAATTCTGTTTACTGTGGTTTCTTCTTTTAGTTAAGATTATTTTTAATAAGGCACTAGTACATAAGGAGCCCACAAGGGCGTGGGAGCAGCCCAGAGAGCAGCGGCCAGCAGTTCTCCCAGGGCCACTGGCTCTGTGTCCTCCTGTGTGCTGGTGGTGCACCCTCTCACACGTTTCCCCTCTTAAGCTCAAGTTCTTGAAAAAAAAAAAAAAATCATCAAAAGATTTAAAACAAAACCGTGTACCCCAATCATTTTTTAAAAAGAAATTAAAAGGCATTGTATCTTCTGTTAAATATTTATGTAGTAGACTATTGATGTCTTCATTTAAATCTGTCCTTTGAGATGCAAATTAGATGTGGATGGGGAGGTGTAGGGGAGGTGTAGAATCTTTCCCATGAAAATGTTTAAGGGCTTGGGTTTTTTTTCCTGAACAGACATCTTATTGTTTTTCTCTAGAAAGCCCACATGTACTGTTTTCTTAATGGAATTTTTATTTGACTTTATAAAATTTTAAAATAGCCTTTTGGGATATTTAGGGATTTCTCATGAAGAAGCTTTATAAAGGTTTTATCATCTAGGAAATTGCAGCATTATGGAGTTCAATTAAATGTATTTCTCAAGCAAACTTGATATGTCATCTGTTTTCTGATATATTATTGTATAACCAGCAGGACTTGTTTATAGAGACTTACAGAGCAAGTCTTTATGTATACTCTTTAATGTATGTGTTCATGTAGAAAACTCAAACAGTCTCATTCTTAAAGGCATAGGATATTAGTTTTATTTGTTTTTTGTTTTTTACCTCCCCAGAGCATCTTGGAATTTAGACATTATATTCTTTCAGAAACTGTTCTTTTATTTCTTTACATCAGAGACCTTGAATATTTAATTTACTTCTCAGTAAAGCTGTCAGTTGTAATCTGCAATTTAAAAAAAAAAACCTAATAAAACAAATCCTCATTTCACAATTTAAACCTTATTGAGTCTAATTCACCAGCGCTGCAAGTTTATTATTCTCCTGCAGTTTGACGTGCCTCCAATTGTAATTGTGTTGACCCTTCAATGCGTTCAATCTCCCCAGCGCTTATCAAACTGGGAGAGATAAGTCTACAATTCGGAACTTCATTAAATATCTCATTTATATTAAACAGATGATGGCTTCTAACAGAAATAATAATTTGTTCAGACGGAGGAAGCGCCACAGTTGTGGTTTCACGTTTAGAATGAGCAGTCTCCTCTCTCATCTCCCGGTGTTGGGCCGCGCCCCAGCCCACCCTTCAGCAGCCCTCCCTGTCTCTGGCAGGCACCAAAGCGTCACAGAGATTAGTTAGTCCATGTGGTTAACCTCAGAGCCCACATTGCGAGGAATACAGTGAAGTGTATTTTGCTGCCCCTTGAAGCAGATTTGTTTCAAGGCTTTACTAACATAAATTTCTTTTATTATTTTTAGGAACAATATGACTTATAACACACAGCTAGCTGTTTTAAGGCATGCCACATAACATTTCAATTCATAGTCATAGAAATCAACCTATATTCTTTGCTTATTTAATAGATTGTATATGTTTGTGAAATACTCATACCTATGTGTGCTTAATTATTTCCATATTCTGTGTACTCTTAGAGGGCTTTTTTCAGTTACTATCTCATACTTAAAGATTGTAGTAAGGTAATACTATGATTATGCTTAATTTCTAGCAGAAGAAATTTAAATTTGTTGTGTAGCTCAAGACACCTGAGTTGACAAATGGAGTCTTTATGTTTTATAGACTAGGAAATAATTCTACCCACACATACACAAGTGTGTGCTAATTGTTAGATGTTTTTATATCCTAGAAATTTTAATATAAAAACTATAGCTAAACTCCAGCTTCCCTTCTGATAAAGCATGCCTTCTACAGAGCAATGCCTAGTAAAGAATTTGGGATTAAACTATAACTTAAATTGGCTTAAACAGACACTAACAGTCAAATTAAAAAAATAAGCAATAGGAGCAGATTTTAAAGAAAGCTCTTAATATACATATTTTTCCTCCAGTGGTTGAAATCTGACAGAACGTCATGGGAGGCACTGTGTAACATGGCATAGAAAGTTGGTCATTAGGCAGAGCTGTCATCACAAATTATTTTGGTACAGGGTGAAAAGTTCTACTTCATTTGGTACCCAGTTGGATACAGGCCTTGGGCAAGTTGTTATAATTCCCCCATGCTGTTAATGGGCTTCCAAGCACTGATTTTCCCTTGCCCCCCTCTCTCGTAGCTAAAGTCACCTGGGAGCCCCCCTGGACCTGAGCTGCCCATCGAAACAGTGTTGGATGACAGAGAACGGAGAATCTCCCATTCCCTCTACAGTGGGATTGAGGGGCTTGATGAGTCGCCCACAAGAAATGCTGCCCTCAGTAGGATAATGGGTGAGTCAGGTAAAACTCTGTTCATCACATCTTACTTTTATGCTTTCACTGGATTACTGAGAGGTTATTCATGTCCTATTAATGTAAAGGAGGCCCGTGTTTTCCAGAGGAAAAAGAACAGGTTCATTATAATCATTCAGGAAGTGTTAATGTGAAGAAAGTAAATCAATATATTGATTGGTTAAGTGACTTTGAGATCCTATAACGTATGGGAAGAAAAAAAAAAAAAGAAATCCTAGAGAAATGATCAAGATATTTGCAGCTTGTTTGAGATACTAAATGAAGCTGTGCTTTAAAAAAAAAAATCAAAATTTAGTGGTATAAATTAAGAAGGATTCAATTATGTATCATTTACAAGTAGCACTGCTTGTGCAGAGAGGGGAAAATATGTATATTCATATATGGACACATGTATATGAAATATTCACGTTTATTTGGTTTGTACTTAACAGGATGTTATTCTATTTTAAGTATATTTCTGCTTTTTCAAAGCCTTAGTTTTAAAATCCTGAAACTAGTCTTCTGCCTCCTTTGTTTGGATTCAATACCATACTGCCTGCATGGCCCCCAGCGGGTAATGAGGTTATTAGCACTTGCTCTGTGGCAATTCAACTTTCTACTAACAGATCCAGTTAATAAAGACTCGCTTTGCCACAGGAGTGGTTGGATTTACCGAGTTGCTCATCTTGAGATTATCTTGTGAGAGTTTTCACGTTTAAAACACAAGAAGCTGTTTTCATTAAAATAATACCTGACAACATCACATAGTTTTATTGCTGGTACATTTTGCAAGGGACTCCTATAAAGTACAAACCCTAAATTTCACTCTGTTTTGAGTATATTTAATACAGATTTCATACAATTCAAGTTTCCATGATGGAGCCTCGTTGAAACAAGAATTTGTTTTATTTATTAGTGGATGTTTTTGGAAAGCCTTCCATTGGCGAGACATTGTACATATACATTTACTGCAAACACACACAAAGATGAGTAAGGAACAATCTCTGCCTTCAAAAAACTTTCTACTGGGCATGATAGGAAAATTGCCTAAACATGTCTAATAGAATTTTCTGTTGTTCTTCCTCTAATCCTTCTAGCTTTCTAGTTTGAAAACATTGCTAAATCCTCAATTTCTCATCCTGTTGTATGTAGAGCTTAGACATGCCGGCTCTCTGGTTTTACTTTGTCAATGTTTTCCTTTTTACTCGCTTGGCATAAGTAAACGTCAGGGAAGGATGCTACACCTGTTGGGTGGAACACCTGTCGGGTAAAAGGCATCGTACAGAGTGCGTCCCATTGAATCCTTGCTTTTTACTTACCACTCTCTTCACTGCCGTTGGATTTTCCATATTTTCTTGGCTTTGGTGTAAAACTTTATCTTTGTCAAGTTCTTTTATTTTTTTGAATTGCTGAAATTTCAGACCCCTTGAGAGAGATTGAGTGTGCATGTGTCCCTAGATCTGTGTGCATACGAAGTGATACGCTGTAATTTCCCCTTTATTATAGGAACGTAGGACTTGCCATTCTGAATCAGACCATTGGTCCACCAGTTCCTGTAACCTGCGTCCTGCCTCCAATCCCTGATGCTTCAGAGGAAGGCGAAACACTAAAACTAAAAACCAAACCAAACCAAAAAAAAAAACCCCAAAC
>VBSM01003148.1:7694910-7860874 GCA_008086735.1 Cheirogaleus medius | reverse complement strand
TTTACATGCTGTACTGGAAACTAGTACATTATAGTTTCACCCTGAGAAATGTATGTTCTTAATGATTTAGCTTGTGTTTTGCAATTTGAGAATTCCTTAGTCTTGGTCACTCCTTATTCTAGTATCGTTGGCCCTGAGAATCAAATGCTGTTTGTGAAGTTAGTTACCACTGAAACTTAGAAATCCTGTACAAGATGTTACCTTGCAATGGAATGCCAAAAGAAAGTACCAAAGATAAGACATTAGAGCATTGCATTTCCATTAGCCTAAACCTTCACAATAGTATTTATTCATTTGCACAGTATCTAGGTGCATGGAAACTTCTTAGATTGGTCCTGTTTCATTAATGGTTGTCTTCTATCCATTTAAAATCACTCCTGTGTAGATACTGGTGGAGGTGGTGACATTTACTGCATGATCTGCTATGATACATAGTGAACTTTTATTGAAATTGCAGCTGATGATGTTGAGAAATAATTGTATGTGAACAGGGCAGATCACCTAGGATATAACCTATATATATAGGACTCTAGACAAAAGGGAGTTTTGAGGCTTTCTGACCCATTTCTTTGGGAACACATCCAGAAGAGAGGCTTTTAAAAAATATACCAAAAAAGCAAGAGACTGTAGGGTTGGGAGGATGTCAAATGTTATCAGTCACACTTTCCCAATCTGCAGATAAAGAACCAGTGGTCCCATGATATGTTTTGTTTTATATTGTTTTTGGCTATTTCCTATTTCTAAAAACAACCCTCTCTGGGGAATGCTGAGATCACATAATAAAGTGTCAGCTACACTCGTTATACTCATTTCTTATTAATGTCAATTTGTAACTATCCACTTCTTTAAGAAAAGGCTTTTGACAGTCTCCAGGACCTATTCTATCCTGGCAAGCCCTGTGTTCTAAAATTCAATGAAGTTTAATCTTTGCAAACAGCCTTAGAAATCATGTACTCCACCCTGCTTATCTTATATTCAGGGGAGTTATAGAGCAAAGATATTAAGTAACTTGAGTAAAGCTACACAGTTTCTGTGTTTCTGAACCAAAATTTGTGTATATGTTTTCCTGAACTGTCCTGAGTCCCCCATGAGTCAAACCTGATCGATCTCCTTAACTTTTGGTGGGGTCAGCCAGGATTTTAACCAATGGCAAGATTTCTCTTCATGTCATCTGTTTTGACAGTATTTCTACTCTAATGGGTTTTTATAAGAATAGTCATGGACATGCATCAAAAAGTAATCTGTAGTGAGCCTACATAGGATTCTTCCTTTGAAAAACCTTATAAGTATTTTCTAATTGTTGGTCTATCTTAACTAATAAAGCAACAACAATAATAGGCATAATTTAACCAACATACCAACTTCATGAATTACATCACAAGTTGACATTTGTGAACATGGAACCTTAACTTTTCCCCAACTTTTTTAGCTAAAGAATTTTTCTGTTTTAAACAAAACTTGAAATCTGTTGTTTCCATTTTAGAATTTATCTCAGTAGTTTCTGTATTGGTATATACATAGTTTAAAAGTAATTATGTTTAGAATATTTTCATCTTGTTAGAAATTTGACATAGAAATTTGGAACATTAATGTCGTTTTTATTGTGAGTCATGTCACTGGCACAGTTCTCCTCTGGTACCTACTGTGTGTGGTGTCACATTCTATGTAAATTTACCAGTGAATAAATGTTTGGTAAACAATCATGTTGTATCTCATTGTTTCACTCCTCTGCCAAATATCGACTGGTTTACTGATTAGTTTGTAGGTGTTGGTTAACTAGTTGAGGAAAGAGGATAGTTTATCCATCAAAAAACAGATCAAAGCCTTCTCAAGTTACTCTTAGGTATCACATTTGTGATAATCCAAGTAGTAGCAAACCTAATTAAAAGTTGTGGTATCGCCTGGATCGAGTTTGGTAGCATATGTAGTTAGGTAATTTAGTTGTCCACTGTTCCAATATATTCCTGGAGCCATATCCCCAAACTGTATTCCTGCCAAACATGTTAAGAATTAGAAATTTGATGGAAAATGTGAGTTCTCCAGTCTTGTGAAATACTGGCCACCTCAGGCATGGGTGAGGAAACTGCCAAAATGTTGTCTTGCTATTAGGGTGATTTCTTGCCATTTATTATATAGAAAATTCTGCATCACTTAAGGTACACTATTTCTACTCAGAATAGTACTTTATAAGGAAAGGATTACATCAACAATTCAATGTTCCATATTGTTTATTAGGATGTCTCTCAGAAAACATTGTTTAAAACCAGAAGTTTTAGTTTTTTTGTTTAAAGATGTATGCACTATGATTCTACTATAGTAATTACTTCCAATAAATTTGCCTGGAGGGACTGGGTATTTAATGTTGTGATAAGTGTCATCAGTGGTGAGTTGTCAGTCAAAGGTATCCCTGGTTTTATAATTCTATACACTTTTGGGGGGCAAAAAAAGTATGTCTTAAGAAGGAAATGTTTCTTTGGCTAATAATTCTAGAATGTCCTACTTTATGAATGATAATTTTTGAGAACAGGTTTCTATACTAATATTCTAAAACTCTACTAGAAATGAGTGATTTGAATTCAGGAAAGGGAAATGCTTAATTTTTAATTTAATTTACATTTTTATCACGAGCTGCTAGTTTTCATAGGTTGTCAAAATGGGTGCATTTGAAATCAAACTAGAAAGATTTTTAATGATGAAAAGAGGTTTCAGAGAACATGTAATATTTCTATAGTAAGGTAATTGATGCTAAGTAATGAACACAGTTGAAATTCCTAGCAAGTTTGCTTTCTTGGTTTATCCTGAAAATGTATGTAGCAACTTTAAATAACTTTTGTTCCTTTGCTGAAATGTCCAGAAAAACGTATGCCTTTAAAAATCCTTATTTTTAAAATGAGACCTAAGACTTGTGTTAAAATGTTAATAAACTTCCTATACATTGCTGTTTGTGCTATTTTAAAAAATATGATAAAAGAAAAGTCCACCTTGTGTAACATTGGAGAAGTGTCTTGGGAGAGCAAGCCTTTTATTTGGGTAGAAACCGTATAGCTGACTTAGCAGATTTGGAAATCAGACTTAAAATGAGTTTTCCCATCCCTCCTGCAAGGTGGACAGGGAAACTGTCAGGTCTCCTTGCTTTGTTGGGAACACAGGCCCGTGGCCCACATCATACCATGGCATATTTCTGTGAGTCTGGACTCTCAGAAGATATCCACGTGGACCAAAGCCTTGTCGACACATTCTTGCTCAGGATGCATGGTACAAAATTTGGGGAGGAAGCTAGAAGAGCTGTAGGTGATTTGGGGGAAAAAGATGTCATCATTTGGACCCCAGCTTTATCTTTGAGGACTGAGGACCCTGAAAAACATAATTTTGTTGCAAGAAAGATTGTGAAATGTAAACGCTTGTCATGCTGACCCAAGAACCTGAGCACATTTTCCTTTAAGAAACTGATCAGTATAAAGACAGTTTTGGGTCTTCCCGAGAAGACTAGATCCTAATTGAATAAATCAAAATCTGCAGGTTCCTCAGTCATGGCCAGGAAACCTCTGGGAAATTTTGAGTCAAGATCACTTCTGCATCTCCTGGTTCCCTGGACTTGATTCTGGGTATACTCATCTTTGAAGTGTCACCTGAATGCACCGTGGGCTTTTCTCCATCATGCATTTAATGATGATGTAGTTGATGTTAAAATAAATGTGATCATTTATTCCAGCAGAAAAGATCATATTCCTCATGCAGAATCCAACTATGAAATTAACTTTTGTTAAGATTACCAGCACCTGCAGTGACTTAGGAAATGACAACATAAGTGTATGGCTTTTGGAACGTCACGTGCACCACCATCAGTTATCACTGCTTACCTGATACATTTATGTATCTTTAACTAGGGTTTGAGCTCTTTAAGGACAGGGGTTATGTCTCATAGTACCTGCTATGTGGTAGTTGCCCGATGATTGAATGAATGATGGAAGTTAATAGGGCTTCCTTCTAAATTTCCTGGTAGAATTTTTCAAAGGATGTTCACAATTTAGGTTGTGTGTAGCATTTTCACATTAGAAGACATTTTGGAGATCATCTTTGGCTTTAAGACACTTAAAATCAGGACATTTGCATACTGTGCCCTGAGCTACATAGCTATAGGATCAGAGGTAGGAATAGACTCTAGGTCTCTGTGTGACAATCATTTATGAAAAATAAATACACTAAATTCTATCTAGCTCTACCAGGTTGAGCAGATGTGTGGAAGTTTAGACTTTTTCTAATACAGTGAAGTATTAAAATTAATAGGTACAACACTTAGATCAATGTCTAGCATTTCTCTCTTTTTTCACCGGACAGGTAAATACCAGCTGTCCCCCACAGTGAACATGCCCCAGGACGATACTGTCATCATAGAAGATGACAGGTTGCCAGTGCTTCCTCCACACCTCTCTGACCAGTCCTCTTCCAGCTCCCACGACGATGTGGGGTTCGTGACGACAGACGCTGGCACGTGGGCCAAGGCTGCAATCACTGACTCAGCCGACTGGTAAGCTCGGAGTCCAAGGTTGGAAAGTATGAGTTAATTCCAATCACATTTTTATTTTATGTTTAAGTGACTTATGACTGAGCATAGTTAATTTGTTTTTTTATAGAAAATGTTCTGTTTTCATATACTTATCACTTTTTAAATAAAAGATCACACCCTAACCCTGTTTACAGAAACATGCTTGATAGTTTTAACCTTCAAGGCCTATAGTTAGTAATTTAACCAAAACGATGAGGACGACGAAACTACCACCAACCAAAAACCCTACTCGTTTGTTTTTAAGTTTCACTATTTAGGATTTAGTTTAGATCTGCGTTACTTTGCTGAATTGTGTTTCTATTAAATATAAAAAATTCTGGGCAGATCTCTAAGTTGATTGTAACAGTTGATTGACCATACTAATAGGTGATGTGTTCTGAGAGTGGGAGGACGCCTGTTTTAAAGTTTTCTTTTTAGTGTACAATAACTATACTGTTTAAAATGCTTTGGAATTACTTCTAACATGAAGTGACTTTTGGGGCGGTCTCCTGCTATTTTTTTTTCCTGTGTCTTTCAAAATAGAAGCAAGCATCTGATGTTATTGAGCCAATGTGTGGCTCATGAATGTGGATTTGCCTTAATCTGCATGCCCAGTAATTATATACATCAATAAGCAAAGGGAAAGCGCCTCTTAGGGACGACCTCATGAGGTTGTAGTGATAATTAACACAAACCATGTGAAGTATTGTACCTGACTTTTCTTACTGCCCTTTCTCTGGGGTCTTTTATCAGCAAAATTATATTTAACTGTTATGGCGGTGTTCCTTTGCTACTTAACTGTTTTCTGCTTCCTACTTTTTCTCTGACTACATCAACATTAAATATTAGATAAGAGGTATCGAGGGGGCTGGCATTTTTGCGTTAACATTTTAGTGATGGTCTTAACAAAAGGCTTATATACCATTCCTCCGTTCTGTCCCCCTGCTCCTCATCACGAACACAAAAATATAGTTCATTTATCTGTTAAATCTGCAGATGTTCTCTTGGAATAATCTCACCTGTTGTGTGGGCTCACGAAAAGCTCATCTCTAGCTTTTCATTACTTTCTTTTTTAATTCTCTTTTTGAAAACACAGGATTTAGAAACAGAGCTACACTCAAGCTCGCATGATAATAGCCTATCCTTGAATGAGTTTTTTTGGTTAAACATAAAGGGGAAGACTACAATATAAAGTAAAAACCCATTTGAAATCTGCAGATGCTGTTAACATTGCTGCGTTTTCCAGCTCTTCCTGAAAGTGAAAGCAACAGCAGA
This sequence comes from Cheirogaleus medius, assembly GCA_008086735.1. Classification (NCBI taxonomy): domain Eukaryota; kingdom Metazoa; phylum Chordata; class Mammalia; order Primates; family Cheirogaleidae; genus Cheirogaleus; species Cheirogaleus medius. Next base: position 7,855,053 of record VBSM01003148.1, on the reverse strand, counting down.
GAAAGTATGGATTATATCCACTGGGTGTTCATTTTAGGGATAAAAGCCCCTGAATCTCCACCATGGTAAGGAATAGTAGAGGTGGTCCGAGGAACAGATCTGTTTGTGGCCTTATAAAGCACCGTATTGGTGAAAATAAATAAAATAACTGGCAGGGATAGAGTGTGGCATTAATTTCCCTAAGGGGGATTTGCAAAAAACGGTGAGGACTTGTGTGATTTTGCTGTGGCTAACGTGGGGCAGAGAAAAGAATATGAATGAAGGGTTATCCAAACAAGAGTGGCAGCTGTTCTGAATCACAGCAGAAAATGTAAGCTTTTCCAACCTGACAATATCTCCCTAATCCTTGATGAAAATGTTATGAAAACAAAAGGGCAATAAGACAGGATTAATAACTGGAATTTTAATAACATTAGGGGTCAGGATCTGGTTACATTCTTTAAAGAATCAGCTGTTGGTCCTGCAGTTCCACTCGCTAAATAATTCCTAGTGTACTGTTTATCATGTCTGAAATTAGTTTAATGGGAATATTGATAGGGAAGAATTCATTATGTCACGGTTTAAGGATATTTAGTTATTTTAAGACTTTTATTAACTTGCAAACTCATTTGACATTTTAAATTGTGTATGTTTGCAGTTTATTGCATAATTCTGGAAAGCTAAATATGTCAGATGGCTAAACTTATTTGTCAACTAAGAATATACTTTTCTCAATCCATTAGTTGAGGGAACATGAACAACTCAGTTAAGAGGAAAAGAGGTATAACAGCAAATTCTAATCTCAATGGCAACATAATTTCAGAGGATTTTAAAAAATATTTCAATATGTGGTTTTCAAGACGACATGGGCAGCAACAGTTTGTATTTCTTTGAAAAATCTTTTACCAATAATTTCTGTTAAAAACGTATGTCAAATTCATTCTGTCTATGCATTATCGGAGTTGAGGTTTTAAAGTATTCCATGGGATATAAAAAAACAGTTGATGTGCACAGTGAAGAGATCTACTTTCAATATGTAAAAGAGTTACTCTAATTGGGAATATATTATTTAGAGTTTGCTGCTGTAAAATTGGGTTATAGTTCTCATCATATGGGTTTTAATTTTTTACTTCTAGAACTGTGTTTCTTGATAGGGGTGTTTGTGCTCTGGTAATTAATAAGCCATATATACCAAAGCTAAGTAGTATTTGAAAGAGGCATCTGAGGAGGCTTCAAGCTAAACATCACCCTGCTTCTTCTTGGAGTATCAAATTTATTCAGTTTCGAAGAAGAAATAAATATTAAAAATGAAAAGATTTAGAGTTGAATGCAAACAAAATAACATTTATTAAGATAGAACACAGTGTTTTACCAAAATATAAAACAAAATTGTTCTTGCCTTGGCCTAAACTACCAGTTCCTGTTGGATGTGTCTTCTCTTTTCTCTGTGTCTGATTCGGTACTAGAATGAAGCCAGCAAGGTGCCCAGGGGGCAAAACTTAAGGTTGGGGTCATCCATGAGGTGTTGAGTCTGCCTCTGCATGACCTTGAGGGTAAAAGCTTCCTTAAATTCTGAGCCCTAGGCACCTACCTCGTCTTACCCTTGGGGCCCTGCTTTGTACTTGGTGGAAAAGACTGAGGAAGAATGTCCAGTGACTTTGTGTGGTGTTTAGGGACTCTAGATTTCCATCACTCTACTGTGTATTACTTTGATAATTTGTGATAGTCTTCTCTGGGAAATCACTTACTTTGCTTAGTGGTTTGCAGTTTACAAAGGACGTTTACCTTGTGAATGCTCTCATTGCCTCTCTTGTAAGATGAGTGAGGCAAAACATTTTGGGTTACTCTACCCAATGGCAGAGCTTTTTTTGCTCGGCATCCTACTTTTCAGAACTTTTGGCTTGGCTCTTCTTAAAGAGCCAACTATCATTTCATGCATATTAAATGGAAGCTCCATTTCTGATGTGCATCCAAGCCAGATCGTTATCCTTCTATCAGTATGAATGGTAATTCTCACAAGGCTTTAAAGGGTGGGAGAAGCTTGCTTCTACATAAGGAAGGCTGTCACAAGTTCAGGGGACAGTGGAAGTGGTCTGCTGGCATTCTTGGTATGTTTAGTTATAACAGTTGCAGAGGGGCGTTCTCGTACCTGGCCAGATAGACAAGGTGGCTCGACCCTGACATAGGAGAGCTAGGATACTTAATTACTCAATGTGCCCAGCGCGGAGAAAGCCATTTATTTTCCTAGTATGAGCTGTGCTCTGAACACCTGATAGGGCTTTTGAAAGTGTTCACAGATTTTTTACAAATAGGGAGGATTCTGTGTCTTCTCCTGCCACTTCCATTGGAAAGACACTGCAGCATGTATCCTGTTGCCAGTGATATGCCATATGCTTCCTTACCATCTCTGCTTGAGCCAGTGTGTTGGTATCACCCAAACCAAATGTCATCTAAACTTAGCTATGCTTTTCCTGACTCACTCACTCATGTACTGTTCTTTCTCTCATTTGTGCATCCTCAGCATCTGTTTCATACTTCTGGCTTTAGTATTTTCCATAGGGGCGTGTAGGAAACAGGGACCTCTTCTTATTTTTATTATTTTGACATACGTACCCAGCACAATGCTTTAATCAGAATAAATTCTGATAAATGTCTGTTGAATTCATTTCTTTTCAGTTGTTTAAATTATATCAGAGGAACTACATCCTCATGAAACTACATATCATAAAAGTGTTTTTTCTTTTTTTCCTTTTCTAAAACACAAGATTAAAAAACATAGACAAGGACCAGAACACATCCTTTTTCAAACTTCTATGGAATTGCAATTTATATTGTCACTTGTTTGCTAATATTTGCATATAATAGATGACAGGTTTCCTGAAATATTCAATCCTTTAATGTCTGAAAAATATCAGGCTCATTTTTTCTAATCACTGAGAAATAATGATGTATTATGAAATAGAATAAAGAAACTGCAAGAGGACATTAGAGAAACAGCAAATTCACATGGAGAGTTACTCTAAATATTAATTTTGTATTTTCCCATCAACTTCTATAAAGCCACAGTTTTTTTAAATGGGCTCTATTTATGTTATTTAAATTTTTTTGAGGACTGCACATATACACATATTCACACACAGGTAGATAAAAAGTTTCCTAAACTGAATATCTCCTATTTTTAATAAATATTTTTATGTTTTATTTTTCTCTTCACACCAGCTCTTTGAGTCCAGACGTTGATCCAGTTCTTGCTTTTCAACGAGAAGGATTTGGACGCCAGAGTATGTCAGAAAAACGCACAAAGCAATTTTCAGATGCCAGTCAATTGGATTTCGTTAAAACACGAAAATCAAAAAGCATGGATTTAGGTAGTGAGTACAATCTCCATGAATCTTTATCTACATAAGGTTTAAATGCTTTCAGGAGAAAATTGATGGTCCCGAACACATGTCTGTTTACTTTGAGCAGTAGAGAAAATAAATGTGAAATGTGGTGATTTGGCAAAAATTAGTTTTCCTCTGAGTTTGAGATAACCATATCCCTCATACGTGGCATGTTTACATAATATGCAATATGTTAATATATATGTTTTCTTATGAGAAAGGAAACAAACACATGTGCATATCATGCTATATTCATGTATCTATTTTAAAAATTGAAATGTTTTCACATTTTGGCTATTTTAAACCAATTTCATCACAATTGTATTTGGTTGGTTGTGGGATTTTTGAACTAGAAGAACAAATTTTGGAGAGAAACCATTATCTCAATCCATGTCTAGAATTTGGTGACTTCGTGATATCTTCCTTTCATTGCTATTCTTTAAGGTTTATTTAGTAGAAACTCTTATGTTTTGATAATGAAGGCATTTGATTGAAGTAATAATTTGAGAGAATATTTATTATAGAGACTATGTGAGAGCAAATGAGAGGAGAAACATAATCATAGTTGTTCAATCAAACACCAATCAGGTAGTATCTCTTTAAATCCAAATCCGTCAAAAAAAATTTAATTATATCTGTAAACCGAATGACTTAAAACCTTTGTTAATCAACTGTAACTTATGCTGTTCTCTGGTGGCTGTTTGTAGTTCAAGACTAAAAGCATTAATTTATCATATGCATAAAAGAAAAATTTGGTGATGCATTGACTTGGCTAATAATGATATGCTAACATATAAATAACACACATGACTGAAATGAAATGACTGGCATATTGCATGGAGACACTGCTTTTTTCCTCCCCCTTTTATTTATTTATTTTTGATTACGAATGTTTGCTTGATATTTCATATTATTTGCATGAAATATTACCTAAGAATTGTCACCTAACTGCAAAGATCTGGGAATGGTTGAAGCATGCTGGATTATGGGAACTAACTGGGCTAACCATTATACATTTACCTTTTAACAGTAGCTGACGAGACTAAACTCAATACAGTGGATGACCAGAAAGCAGGTAAGAATGGACAGTTAGACTGTTGCCATAGAAACCATGGCCTAAGGAGCTGGTCACAATTATAGAGCTGCCAATCATATTCCATGTAAACATAAATATTCCAATTTTACCCAGATGATTTCATTGTGAGAAATCCAATTGTATTAGAAAAGAAAAAATTTCCTTTAGAGGAAGTTTATCAGTGGTGTAAATCCTAAATGGAACTATAATTTAGTGCCTCACAAATGCTAAAAACAACCTAGATTTTCTTAATTCTATTTGTGTAGGAATGTTTTGTCACAATTAAAAAAGAAATCCCCAAAATATTATGGTAGCCTCCTATGTTTTTAAGTCATCTATGTGAGTCTAGGTTAACATCCAAAGTAGGATTCTCAACATGATGATTTTCATTTGAAAGATTAGAGTGCCAATATGAATATTTTTCACTAAATTACAATGTTCAGTACTACTATCTTTAATCACTCAGAAAACCTTGGTTCTTTTTCAGATGCTGGAGTTAGCTGATAGTTAATCTGACATTGGAATAGACTCTATAACACACATGGCTTCATATCTTAACTTTGTGAACTTGTTCTAAATTCATTGCTTCTAAAATACTACTAAATCACTCATAGAAACAGTGGATTATATTGAACTGGGTTTTGCATTATAGTAGATTTTGCTTTTTATGTTATTGTATGAAAATAATCAGGGGAAAGTCTTTGAGTATAAAGTAATGGCCTTTGTACAATCGAGCATTTATGATTTATTACTGCATGTTTGGAATAGTGTTTTAATTATTCCAGATCCAGTATGATGTAGTTATACCACTTAGCACTAATTAGCTTCAATTCACCTCTTTAACCTGCAGTAGTAATTAGTTTTAGCCTGCTTGAAAAATGTGTATCCCACATACATATGTAAAGATTATTGTGGACATGGCTGGAATTATCATAGTCTGTAGAGTATAGGATTGATTGTAAAAATTACATCTAATAAATCATCAGATTAACTGTATGCAAGGCAATTAACTATAGCCTCAGCCCTTACTCTAAGTAGTTAGTGTTCTTGCCAAACATAAAATTCACTGAAATTCTGAAGCAGGGCTAAAGAAAAACATTATTTGATAGTTCACATATGTAAACCAGTAATTAGTTTTTGGAGTTAGTAGTATTTAGTTTTTGTTTTTTTTTTGAGACAGAGTCTCACTCTGTCGCCCGGGCTAGAGTGCCATGGCGTTAGCCTAGCTCACAGCAACCTCACACTCCTGGGCTCAAGCGATCCTCCTGCCTCAGCCTCCCTAGTAGCTGGGACTACAGGCATGCACCACCATGCCCGGCTAATTTTTTTCTATATATTTTTAGTTGGTCAATTAATTTCTTTCTATTTTTAGTAGAGACAGTGTCTCGCTCTTACTCAGGCTGGTCTCGAACTCCTGAGCTCAAGCAATCCACCTGCTTCGGCCTCCCAGAGTGCTAGGATTACAGGCGTGAGCCACCGCGCCCGGCCAGTAGTATTTAGTTCTTTTAAAGAACTAACCCCTGTCCAAGTTAATGTTCATGAGAACTGAATTGAACTGCTCGGGTTAAAGGACATGACTTTATGTGCTATGCCAATTAGGTAACATAAGAAAAATATTTAATTTAACCAGTTTATAACTACTACAAGTTACAGGACAATTTATTGTGATTTAAAAAATAACGGCATCCAAATTTTAATTCAAATCATTACATAACTTTCATGGCAAGAAGGCAAATTCTATAATCTAATCAAACTTTGTGTGTTTATGTTTTAAAATGTTAGATTCTAGAGAAAAAGACCATTTTATTTTTTTGCAGTATGTGCAATCTATCCTACCAAATTAAAATGAAAATCTTGGGACAAAAATATTATTACACAGATACCAAAATACTTGTTGGGCTGTTGGTTTTAAACCTACATGAATAAAAATCTAAACTAGGTTCTCCCTGCCCTGCAATATTAGGCAGTGAACAAATTTTCAGTTATTTTTCTTTCTTCACTTCATTTGCATTTTCAAGATTATGATGACTTTACAGTTTAGTCCAAAGGATTTTGGAAGAGTCATAGTGGCATTTTAGCATAGAACATCTGTCCAGGTATAAGCCTTTCGTAATGAAAACTGAATTCCATTTCCCTTTGCCCTTGCAAAAGACATTCTCCACCTTTTTTTCTTTTTTGCCTTTTTTGGCATAAGGGGTATTGGTAAATAAGACTGGAAATATAGTTCTAGAGAAAATAGCATCATTATGATTTCCCCATTATTTTCCCCAGATTTAGGAATCTTGTATCATATTTTGGGGTAAATATACTTTCTGAAAGAACAAGAGAGAACAGGAATGAGAAGAGTGGGTTTTTAATGGTTTCATTGTTGAAATGTAAAGTATAAGCAAAGTATTCTAATGACCTAGAAGATTTATATAAAGTAAGAGGTTTAAAATATTATTTAAAAAACTCAGATAAAAGACATTGATATTTTTATACAAATAAAACTAAATCTCCTGGCTATGCATTATATAAAGATTTTAAAAAAATTTTTATTACTAGTAAATACTAGGTTTATAATGCTAGAGACCTCAGTAACTTCACTGGGGAATCTTAATATATCAATTAAAACTTTGTTAAAGTTTCTCTGTCAAATAATGTACTTACGTGTGTGATATTCATCTTATAGATCAAGAGTCATCAAGCTCTTTCTATAAAGGACCATACAGTAAATATTTAAGGCTTTGCAGACCGTAAGGTGTCTGTTGCAACTATTTAATTCTGTTCTGTAGAATGGAAGCAGCCAGACAATATGTGTATAAATGAGCATGACTGTGTTTCATAAAATCTTCCAGATTTGGCTTGTAGTTTGCTGATAAAGATTCTTATGTTATAGATATGGACTTTTTATATAACTTTTTGTCAAAATTTTCCACCATACATAGATTCAGAGTAGTTCATTGACCTCCCATGAACCCAATACTCACTGTCAACAGTTACCAACATTTTGCCCAAATATTATTTCACAGTGTTATGAATTTATGGAAAAGACTAGATAGGTAAGCTCTGAATTACACTTAAATTTTTTTTTCCTTTTTAGTGACATGGTCTCACTCTGTCACTTAGGCTGGAGTCCAATGGCACTATCATGGTTCGTTGTAACCTTAAAATCCTGAACTCAAAGCAGTCCTCTCACCTGAGCCTCCTGAGTAGCTGGAACTACAGGCATGCATCCCCGTGCCCAGCTAATTTTTTTTAAAATTTACTTTTTGTATAGATGGGATCTCACTATGTTGCCCAGGCTGATCTCAGGCTCCTGGCCTCAAGCAATCCTCCTGCCTAAGCTTCACTTACAAAATTTTTTTGCTTCCTAAATTATACTTTACCATTGTTTTTCTTTCTAAATTTGCCTATGTTTATGCTGAGCAACACTCAATTTTGATAAATACTCATGCTATTTTTGAAATTCATTTAATTCATTATTAAAATTTTCATTGCTCTGAATACAGGGAGTAAAATCTCAGCCAACTTGGCATAAAGAAAAGCTGAACATCTATGTAAATGGTGTTTTTGTGATAATCCTTTCTGGAACCATGAAACCTTTATTGAAGATATATACACCCATACACATACAGATATATATATACACACACATATCCTTGATGAACCCGGGAAAGCACCAAATATTTGTCTAATACATGTCTATAGAACCCAGTTACAGCTGGTAAATTTTGAAAATTGATAAGCATAATGTATTCAGACAGGGATCTTTCCGATGCTGATTCTAAGTAAAAAGGTAAATATCCCTGCCCAAAAAGGATCTCTTCCTGTTCTTTTTGATTTCTTGATTTCTTACTTTCTGTTTAGTTCTTTGGAACAAAATTCATTTTTCTTTCTGTGACATGACTTTTATGAGTAATTTAGAAAATGGACTTGTCAAAAATTATAGTGCTACCAAGAGAAAAAGTAAGATTGACCTCTTTGAAAGAAATATTTCATGTGAACTTTTGTCATAAAATAAATAATGAAATGTATACAAACCTGCGTTAAGAAAGTTAAATATATCATACCTTTCTCTCAAGCACACCAGTTTATGGAATATTATTTCATTAGAATCATACTTCTGCCTTTCTGCCTATACTATGTTTTAACATATCTATTCTTACTTAAAACTGCCCCATTGCGAACATTTAGATTAAAAATGTAACATAAATGAATCTTCAAAAGAGAATTCTCATTTTGACTCTCTCAAAGTAATTTCCATTCTGTTTTGTACTCTGAGCTATGGAAAGCCTATGTCACAACTATTTGTCTTATAGGTAATAACATGAGAAGGCTACTCATTAATTATTGATCAACAGATGGGCTGATGACCCCATGTAGAGATAAACTATTGAGTTTCTCCTTCCTTCCCATTGTTTTCAGCTGTCTTGTTAACAGTATAAATGAAGAACCAGTTCTATAACCTGGATCACCCAGGTGTTGGTGCAGAGATGGTGTTTCAGTCATCTAGAGGCTAAATTATTCTACCTTTGAGTTCCAGGTTGAGCAGTGATGGATGAGGCTGTCTTACTTGGTTAAAGAAATCAGTTTTGGTGGTTTTCTAAAGCTTGGGTACTGTTGATATTATCTCAGGCCTTTCTGCCCTAGATCTTTAGGACATAGAGCCAAATTTTTAATTCCCTGAATTCTCCCTGCTGTCCTCCTGAAATTTAATTGGTAATTGCTAAGTTGTCTTCCTTTTTTCCGTAACCTGTTTTTCAAACAGGTGTTATTCCCAGTCCTGGGGAAAGAGGTATTTATACGTATCCAGATCTTCAGTCTGGCCTTTACCTCCCTCTGAGTGAGAGCCCTCGTGTAATTTGCTTCTATTCAAATCTTGTATCGCTGTTGTCACAGGACATCTATATTTCCCAGGATTAGGTTTCTACCTGCTGCCAGGTTGCCCTAATTGTATTGGTGACATCTCGTCCCTGTGCTATTTCTACTTATAAAGGGGTTTTGAATCTGCAGTGTAATGAAGAGATTTGATGGGGCTCATTGATGTGAATGCCTAACTTCTGTTGTAAATGATTTTAAAATTGCCCAAAAATGGTTTCAATTAAGTTAAAAAGCTTTACTCTGGGTTGCTTCTCTTAGCCTTTCCCAGCATCTCTGCTTTTCAAATGAGCTTCTGGGTTATTCTGGTTCTTTTAGATGACTTCGATTGCTCGGAGCAAAATGACTTTGACAGCCATTTCTTCTGTTGAGATAAAAATAAAAACTAATAACTTAGAGTTTTTCCTAATGAAAACAGAGAAAATCTAATATCAATTTGGGAAAAATAGAAATTAGCAACTATTGCTTTATTTAGTCTTTATATCTTTTCCGTCCACATTCCAGAACTCCCCGTTGAGCAAATAAGTTTTGCATATGGACTGAAAGTTTTCCACAATGTGCAGATATTCAGGTTTGCAATTTTTACTAATTCACACTAATGTCTTTGTTTTTGTAAACCTCCAAGGTTCCCCCAGTAGAGATGTGGGACCTTCCCTGGGTCTGAAGAAGTCAAGTTCATTAGAGAGTCTGCAGACAGCTGTTGCCGAGGTGACTCTGAATGGGGATATTCCTTTCCATCGCCCACGGCCGCGGATCATCAGAGGAAGGGGATGCAATGAGAGCTTCAGAGCTGCCATTGACAAGTCTTATGATAAACCTGCAGTAGATGACGACGATGAAGGCATGGAGACCTGTAAGTTTATGACGGCTGAAAGAGTAGCAATTGCAAACAATGCTGTAGAGCAGCGGTTCTTAAAGTGTGTTCCAGGAAACCCTGGGCAAATTCCTAAGACTCTTCAGGGAGATCTGTGAGGCCTCAACTATTTTCATAATAATAAGATATTATTTGCCCTTTTACTGTTATTCTGTTATAAGTATATAGTGGGGTTTTATAGAGGCTACATGTCATGTGATATTGCTTGTATTAGATTGAATGCACTAGCAGATCAGAGAATCTTTTCAGCCGATATTAAAGTGAAAAATTTGAAAAAACCATGCCATTGTTCTCACTCATTGCTTTTAGAAAATTTAGTTTTCATAAAAATGTAATTTCTATAAACTGAAATTGCTTTGTTGTTAAAAAGTTATTAGTATTTCTAAACTTTCTCAGTTTTAATTCAGTGTATATTGATATAATTTGTATTCAAGAAAGTTATTTGGAGTGGTTAATAATTTTTAGGGGTATAAAGTTATTCTGAGGTAAAAATGTTTAAAAACCACTGCTCTATAGTGTTTACAATAGGGTGTCTCCAGTGAATATATGTAGTAATCTATAATCATAAAAACATATTTTTGTTTTACTTTTAGGAATTACTCTCGCTTTCCTTGAACTGAACTAGCAAGCTATGTTTGTGTACGTGTGTGTGTGTTTTGAAATTGCAAAATATTTTAAACCAAGATTATTGAAAGTCAAAGGTTAATATGAAGGAGCAATATGTTTTCCCTGGTATACTGAGGGAAAAAAGTAACATTTATAAATATGCATAAGTGTGTGCTTTCACTGGAGTTACAGTAAAACATTTATTGTATAAAAATAAATATTCCATTTACAAATAATGGAAAACTCCACAAATGTATTTACTTAGAAGAGAAAGTCTTTGGGAATCTAATAGTAAAAGTTATTGATTAGCTTCTATTATTCATATGTACTGATTTATATTTTAGATTTTTTAAACCTCAAATGTGACTCTACCCATTTAACTGTTGTAGGAAAAGTTGGAGGCACCACAGTGTGAAGTTAAAGCAGAGACTAGAGATAATTTATGTGGATTGTAAATTACTTGTAATTGAACATTTGGGTGGACCTCTTCTGTCACATATACTTAAATAAGAGGGAAAGAAGAGTTTTCAATTAAAAAAATCACATTCTGAGAAGATTTAAAGCAAAATACATAATTTTTGTCTATAACGTATAATGTTTTTTGGGAAGATGAACATTTCTGTCTTAGTGCAATATGCAAAGCAAAACTTAGGAGAGGTTTGCTACACTTCTTCCCACCTCCGCCTAATTCTCTGTCTAAATCAGGACAGTTTTTCCACTGTGATCAGCCAGTGATTTCAAATATATGCAGCCTCTTCTTGCCAAATGAAGAACATATTTCCTATTTTTGCTGGCAACCTTGGTCTCCAAGATCCTGAGTCATATGAGTTTTCAACCCTGTTGAGTTTTCTCCCATAGTAATAATGGTTCCTTGCCATTCTGATCACTATTACTTGATACTTACAGATCTTTCTTCTTTCTGTCCTGGCTGTATATTTAATAATAATTAATAAATATATATAGATGTAGATATAGATATCAAATTGGCCCCTTGATATATATTTTTTTCAGCCTCTACATTTTATGATGCTTCTGAATTTTTTTCTTGTTCTTGTTAAAATGTTAAGTTCCATTATAAAATGCAGTTTTCTCTCATAATATATCACTCATTTCATGTGCAACAGGAGATGGAATACATATGACTACAAGGTATATTTTTTAATTCTGTAGAGACAGACTCCAGAGTATCCCACTGATATGGACATCTGGTTTTGTCTCTATATAAAGTTAGTTTCCTTTTTTAGTGAGAAATAACAGATTTTTTAATGGTAAATAACAGTATGTTAAAATTTATTGGTCATGCATGCTGACTCATGCCTGTAATCTCAACCCTTTGGGAAGCTGAGGCAGGAGGATCACTTGAGACCAGGAGTTCAAGACCATCTTGGGCAACATAGCAAGACCCCATCTCTAGAAAAAATGAAAAAAATTAGCCAGGCGTGGTGCACACCTGTAGTCCCAGTTACTCAGGAGGCTGAGGCAGGAGGATGGCTTGAACCCAGGAGTTGGAGGCTGCAGTGACCTCTGATCACATGCCTGCCCTCCAGCCTGGGGACAGAGTGAGACCCTGTCTCTTAAAAAAAAAAAAAATATATTCAGCTCTAGTCAAGAGAAAAAGCAAGTATAAATAGACAACTTTTAATTTGTGATCCAAAGGTAAAGTTGTAGGCAAGACCTGAGAAATACACTGGCCCTAAAACACACTGTACCTGCAACTACCAAATGCCTTAGTTTTCAGAAGTCCTGCTTTTATTACTTTTTTGCAGACCAGTCTGCTGAACTTCCCATATGGCTAAGAAAAGGCAACTGTTATACATTTTATATTTTTTCCAGTTTGGATTGTTGAAATTGTACCAACAGGGTGGAATGAGCACGGAAGTGGGATTCTGGTGACTTGGATCCTAGTCCACATTCTTCTAAGCAATTTGGGATTTTGATCAAATCACTTAAACTGCTGGAGATTTAATTTTGTCATCTGTAAAATGGAGGATTGGGACAACGATAGATAGAGCATTGATTTTCAGATTGTGTGTTGTGACTCCTGGTCAGGAGAAGGGACCTCAGTGGGATTGGGGTGTGGGGAAGGCTACCAGTGTCAACCCTCACCCTCCTCCACAGTTGTTTTTTAATCACTTTTATATATTTGAGATTCTTTGTAAATTTTAGTCTTTGGAAGGTTGGCTTGCAGTTTTTAGGAGAAAGTTGTAAAAGTTCAGGCTTACATGATTTAGATCAGGGGTCCACAACCTATGGTGAGTTGTGTAATTATTTCGTTTTATATTACAATGTAATAATAAAATAAAGTGCACACTAAACGTAATGTGCTTGAATCATCCTGAAACCATCCCTACCTGCCCCTGCTCAGTCCATGAAAAAATTGTCTTCTAGTTTTAACATGCAGTGATTCTACGTCCCCATTCGCTTACCTGCTTACATTTGACCTGCAAACCCCTCACCTGAATGTTTGTTGAATAAATGAGCAGATGAGTGAGCTCCTGCTTAACCACCACCAGTGTATGTGTGGGGGGAGAGATTGTCCTACGCGGGATTCCTGGTGGTGGTGACATTTAGCTGTACCTGTTGTCTCCCACACTGGACCTTGCAGTTACTAGACCTTCAGTGCCTCAGCAAACTCTTTGATTTTCTCACAAAAAAAATGTCTGTCAAATGTGGCATTACTACTGGTGGTCATTAGACTATCGCTTTCTGTACCACTAAAGACAAAAAGGTGTTTTGTGCCTCCATTTGTGAGGAAGAAGTCTGGCTCAGCTAGCCCCTCCTTCAATTTCCTAAACGCCATCCTTTTAGGAGTCTGGCTTGTCTGCTTTCGTGGCGTGCTCTGCACACTTTTTCTGGCTGTGGCCGTGCTCCTGCATCCTTGCTTTGTGGGCCTGTCCCTAAGCAGCGTGTCCTCTGGCTGTGTTCTGTCCTCTGGCTGGCTGTCCAGCCTTCTCTGTTGTCTTTGCGGGACTGTGGGGCAGAGGGTCCTTTCCTGCATGGTGGTATGACTCGGTTACAGCTGCCTGTTGAAATTGAACTGCCATATCCCCATTAGATATGGATCAGAAAGGAGGACCATCATCTGGGCAGGTAGTCTTTTCATTACCCAGAACATTTCGTAAGAGTACGGTGCACCCTGCAAACATTGGGGTAGAGAGTGGGCTGTCATTGAGATGCCACATATGGAGGCTGGTGAGGAACCAGGGCATTCCCTGTGCTGCTCCATTCTCTCTCTTTCTGGCATCACGTAGCACTTTTCCTCTTTATAAGTAAGGCACGTAGGACAGGCATGGTTGACTGCTCTTGTCATCTGGGCCGAGCACCTCCCCGGCGACCATATTTCATGGCACTGAGCAGTCTTGCCTCTTCTGAGCAGTGTTGAAATCATGGCATGGGCACAACAATGAGGCCAGGAGACTGGGGTGGGATCCATGTGGTATCTGGTATCTGTCATCTTCTGTAACACTTACGTTCTTCCTGTGGAGATGGCAGAAGCCAGCGTTTTTGTCTCTCATTTAATCCATCTGGCCTCTCCGTGTTGTGTGTGTCTGTCTGGATCAGGATGGAGCTTTGTATTCTGGGACCCATTATCTCCGAGGCCCTACCTGTGTTTGACAGGTCAGGGCATCTACAATCTGCTCCCTCTTCTATGCAAATTGCATACCCAGCCTGGCTCTCAGCGAGCAACTGCTTACAGCCCCCGTGATAAATCAGTTTCTGTTGCTACCAAGAAAATGCAATAACATTGCTTTTGTTTTTCTTTTTGAAAAAAATATATAATCCCATATTTCATAATTAAAAATGGCCAGAAATTGTAAGCCCTGTTATCAATTTTGTAACTGCTCTTTGTTGAGGTTGAGTAGGTGAAACACGCCAAAACCAAACATCTATTAATTGTACCTATTGATTTTAAAGGTAGATGAAGTTCAGAATTTTAAATGTGAAAAACTTTATGCCTTGCAGCATCGGAGACATTGCTTTTGAGTAGCTCGTATACTTTCTTATAGCACTCTTATTAGGAGATTAGAGAAAAGCATTGCTCTGAAATATGCATGATTTAGGTTGCAGTATGAGATTCGAAGAGACTAATTTACGTTATTAAGTCAGCTAATATGAGAGCTTCCAGGGAAACTTTGTTGCTGTTTTTATTAGCTACAAAATAACATACTGCATTTGATATCTCAGATTTTCTGCTCTCAGCATTTTCCCACATCTAGCCACCTTTCATCACCTATTTGAGCAAAATTAACACAAACTAAGTCTAATTTTATCATGACCCATTACATTGTAGTAAATCTGTGAAACAATTCAGGATTAGGTTTGAAAGTCAATGTACTTTGTCAATTATTTCTTATTTGGTTAATTCATTTTAATGGCTAATTAAAGTTGACCTATAAAAATGTTTATTCTGAAATGCTAGTAAGAAGAATAACCGATCCTATCATTTTATACCAATCTGTGTATTTAAACCTGCAGTTTTAGAAAAGTACCTGTGGTTAATTTTTAGGAAGTTTCTGAGTGTAGTGTGGGTGTGTGTATGGGAAGTAGCTACAGCTATTCCTAAAATTTCTTTTCTTAGGAAAAAGCAACTTAGGCAATGAAAAATCACACCTGAAGTATTTGAATTATAGAATCCTCATTCCTAACCATTTTGTAGAGGAAAAAGTATTTAAATATTTGACCAAGATCACAGTTAGGGACTGAATTTTAGAATATATATCTTCTGATTCTTAGACCTGTGCTTTTTTTCCCCAAATATTAAACAAACTTTCAAATGGGAAAGCCCGTTACACTAAAACTAATGTAGTTAAGTGTGTATTAATGAGTCGTGGCTCCTAAAATCTGATATGTAGTCTGCGAGTTCCCAAGGGCTCGGCGGTGATTCAACCCAGTGGGTAAACCAGCCCCTGCTAAGCCATGTGGGTAAGTGCCATTGTAGTGCACGGGCTAGCATGGCACCAAATAGGGAGGTGCCCAGCCTATATGCAATTGGAGGGAGAGGCCAGAAGAAGGGTTCCCAGAAGGGGTATTGCTTATGTTGCATTCTGTTGCTGGAGGGTCTTCGAGTTGGTGCATGGGGACACATGGAACATAAGGAATGGGAACCCTCTGTGACCCGCGACACTTCCGAGCTCTATTAGGTTGCTGTGTATGGGGCAGAGGAGAGCGTAGTGAAGAATGAGGTTTCAGATGGAGACAGAGAGCAGATGACAGACTGCCTATTTTCAATTATTTACATTTTATCCTAAGGACCTTAAAAAACATCTGAAGCATTTCAAGTAAAATGTGCTTGTTGGGGCCACAGGATAGAGGATGGGACAGTAAGTAGCAGTGTTGGTGGCAAGGAGATCCGCTCTGGGACAGGCATATGAGCGATCCATGTGGGTAATGATGCTTGGCGGTGCCAGAGGAAAGGGAGGAACTGCATCTACATGCTCAGCATCTCGTGCATAAAGATGGATGGAGATGATGTGATCTCTCTCATTAGCACTTCCAGGCTCAGAAACTCGAAATCATCATCACTATTTTCTCTTGTGAAATCTAATTTCACCTCTTCTTTCCAGTCTAGCCCGGGCCCTCATTATTTAATATTTGAAGTTATTGTTAGTCTCCTAACTTGGTCCTCTTGTCTCCAGATTTGCCCAGTAAGCTCTGCAATCATGTTCTTGTTCTCAGAAGCCGTCAAATGTCTGTGCTCATCCTTGCCCACACAGCACACTCTTTGTGAGGTGTCTTCTTTCTCCCCAGTAACTTTCCCCTACTTTCTAACATGTGTATATCTGACTGTCATATTCCTCCTTCAAGAACTTTTTCATGAACAATCCAGTTTTTCTAAAGCCCCAACTGATGATATAGAATGCAGCTGAGACTTCTCAGTATAAGGTATGTTTTTTAACATCAGAATATTCTTGTGGATCCCCCAGTATAGATTATATTTCTTGGCAGTTAAGAATGCTGACTTCTGGGGACAGACATACTGATTTCTCAAAGAGAGAGGGAGAGGGAGAGGGGGAGGGGGGGGAGAGAGAGAGGTGCAGGGGGAGAGAAGGCAAAATAGAGCATTGCTAACCGTGGGCTATTTTATCGTATTTTTACATTTTAATGTTTATTTTGTTTGTTTTTTCACTTAAAAGAGTCTGAGTAGTGGCCTAGAATCTCTTTCTTTGACTCCATAAATAACGTTTTGTGTGTGGCACATACATTTGACATCAAGCTTCCTCCTGATTGAAATAAAGGTTTTAGTGGCAGTTCTTCCAATAGGGCTATGAGAGCTCTCATTATAAACAGTCCATTTGGTCAGAATTTTTTTTTTTTTTAATGCTGTCAGCTTTCCTGTAAATTGTCCCCATGGACAGAAAACAGCATCCGTTGTGGGCCACGATCTGAATGTTAAAATCAAATGGACACGAAAAATTTGCAAAGGTTAAGAAAACTGAGGATGTGACTCTCATTGTGCCTGTCCTATAGCATTATCTTGGGAAGGGAGGTGACATTCTATCTTTGGGAGCATTTTACCTGCTTCATTTTAGGGGATTGGGTTAAAGAGAAGTTTACAAATAAAAGTGAAGAATGATTTTTGGTAATGATGTTGGAAGAGTGATCCGGTTGTTTTTGTCCCTCCACCCACATAGACTGAGAGATTTTTTAAAAAAAATGAAATAAACCTACTTTTAGAGTGTCTGAGGAGTCATCTGTTTGATCTTTCTCCAGCTGCTGAAACCCCCTCTGTAGTACCAGTAATAAATGTCACCTGATTCCCTGAGAGCTTTTTCTCCACTCAAAATCATACTGTTGGTTCTTCTTCATAGCACTTGGTATTCCCACCCCACATATTAGTATAAACGCTCTGAAGTCTTCCTGTTTCATGCCAGCTTTGTGTGTATGGGGGGGGCAGTTAATTTTTTGGTATTCAGAAAAAGCGAAGTTATCCTACTGCCAAGAGCTCATCATTCTAAT
The DNA here is from genome assembly GCA_008086735.1 of Cheirogaleus medius. NCBI lineage: Eukaryota > Metazoa > Chordata > Mammalia > Primates > Cheirogaleidae > Cheirogaleus > Cheirogaleus medius. Next base: position 7,837,319 of record VBSM01003148.1, on the reverse strand, counting down.
GTTAAAAGTCAGAGTCCAGAACGGCAGATCCTGTTATTCGACACCATCTGTATCACTAGCTGTTCATTTCCTACATCCTTCTTCCTCTTCCAAAGTCAAAATATTCAACTAAAATAAGAAAGATAATATTTACATCCACAACATTCTCAGTTCCTATGCCGGACTTTGCTGGCCTGGGAGTCCAGTCCTCATTTGTTTTTGTTGCATTGTATTTTTACCTAATGTTAATAAATAGAAATTGCTAGTGGTCAGTGGATTTACTAAATCCAGTGAAATTTTCCATTACTCATGTCTCATTTTATCTTACTTTAAGGTTTAAGAAGGTAGCTTGTGAAGACATGGTCACCCTGTGTAGAATTTTTACATTCGATTCTTTGTCTTCCCAAGTAGATTGTAAATTGCCATAAATTCAATCTATGTTTCTGTCATTAAGTAGTCCTAATTCTAGGGTAGTTCTTCATAACTATGGAGCAATAAAGGGCAGTTCTTCATATTGTTGGCTGTTTGTTCAATCATTTGGTCATTCACTCAAATATTTAGCAATGATACTACTTGTCACTTAAATCTAGTAGCAAATCTGAACAAATCATTTAAATCCAGTAGCAAATCTGAACAAATCATTTAAATCCAGTAGCAGATCTGAACAAATCATTTAAATCTAGTGAAATTGTCCAAGCTGGCTAAGATGATGACATGAACTGCTAACTCTTACACTTGCGATAAATAACGCTGTAGATATTCCACAGCTGTTCTGAAATTTGATTTATAAAATGTACCTATTGGTATGCTTTCTGTTATATTTAATGGAAAGCTCAACTCAAACCAACCCAAGCCATCAGGAATACATTGTCCTATGTAACTGAGTTCTACAGTTGGGCAGCTTCAGGGATTATTCCTTCTGCAGTCTAGTGGTGTCATTAAAGAACCAACATCTTTCTGCTCCTTCCACTCCACTATCCACAATTCAGCTATCTACAGGGTAATTCCAGGGCTCAGTGGCTTTTTACTTTCTTTTTCATAGCCAACAGAGGCCATCTCCCCAAGCATGGCATATGTCCATTCAGTCTGAGTAGGCCATTCTTGGTCTAATAACCTTGGACTAACAAGTCAACAGGGGTATGGCATCCACGTGATTTCATGTCTTGGAGCTAGGTTGCACGGAGTTCCATTAGGAAGGAGGAGGTAAGAAATAGATTTTGGACAAGCAACCAACAGAGATCATTACAGTATTAACAGTAGCATTGCTTCTTAATACAAAAAAAAAAAAAGGACTCTAATGACCATGTGGCGTAGAGTCAACTTTTGATAGTAAAATGTTTGTAATGACTAAACAGAAGTATTTTATTTAAGGGCAGAAGCCATAGAACTTTGAACTTCAATTAATACTCCAAGTCATTTCCTCCATAATCATTAACATGGAAGTGCCTGATCTTTTCCAAACTTCTTGGTGACCCAGTCCTTACATGATACCTTTCAGAATTGAGTAGCTTAATTTGTAACATGGAGTAGAATTTTAATTGAGCTACATTTGCATCTGTTGAAAACATGGTAATTAGATATGTCTTAATTGCAGAATGACTGTTCTGCATTAAAGAGAAATGAGCAGCTTTATGCTATACCTTCTTTAAAAAAGGAAACTTGAAAATACCCGTCTTTAATAGGTAATCACACGAGAAAGTAGCTGATACTTCGGTGCATAGAGCAGGTTCAAACAGGCAGAAATGTTGTCAAAAATAGAAATTTCTATTTATATGGAAGAAGATAATTTTCTTTCTTTGTGCAGGCTACCTCCAAAAGGAAAACAAATAATCTGTAAAATTGAGCAGAATTAAAGAGAAAAAAAATCAAAATTTATATAGCATTTAAAATAGTAAACTATCTAAATATAGGTTTATGATTAGTTCTTGCATTATAATTCACTATATGAACATAATAGATGAGGCTAATATATTAATATTACTAGTATTTATTTAAAAAATTATTTATATGAGTATTTTGTGTTTTCTTAGTTTAAGGAAATAAAAATTCTTATGTACCTTATATAGCTAGTATTAAACATACAAAGATTGGTTTTAAAACTTGAAATTTGGCTGAATGTATCAGTAACCTTAAAAATGTACATAGTTTTCAAAAATTAAGCATGTATAACCAATTTATTTGAGCTTTTAAAAACCACAGTATTTCTGCATAGAGGCAGGGTAAAGGGAGAGATTCTTATTTTTCTCTATCCATTAATTTTAAAGTTTGAAGCATATATAGTGTGATACCCTAAAAGAACATCTTATGTTTGTACATATGAAGCTACATATTGCTAAATATTTTTAATTAGTTGGCATTCAAAGAGATTAGTTAAATCAGTACACCCCCAGAAGAGTTTCTGTGATAAAATATTATCTAAATTAGAATGTTCAGAACAAGCAAAAAGAATTCTCAAATGTGCAAGTATCATTTTAAACAGTCCACTTGCTTGAGGCAAGAAACTGAGGGTAAGGGTTTTGATTTCATAAAATGAGGTTATAAAAACCTGAAGTTAATAAATGATTTGATATTAACTTTATGTCACCCAATTTAGAAAATAAGTTCCATTACATACACCAGAAAATTATTGTGACTATGAACAGAATTGGCAACAAATATGACTTCAGCATATAGTGAGTTGTGAAGGCACTGCCTTCTTTCTGTTACCGAGCCAAGATCAGACATATGCCCCTTGAACTTCTGCCAAAAGTATTAGGCAGAAAACTAACAGAATCGCTACTGATGCTTCCATTCATGATTTATGATAATGGTTGCTGCGAAAGACTAAGTCATTTACATTTATGGAGCTCGTTGTTTTGTTTATATTTTCAGACATTGTCAAGGGTCATAAAATCTTTTAGATGATACATACAGCACTAACAATAATAGGCTAAAATATAGCAGAAATCGACTAGAGCTGTATCAAGTACCATGGGCACTCCTGGTGTTACTGTGGTTGGTTTGTGGCCTGTCTTATTGGGCTTGGTTAGAGGAGTGTAGGCATTTTTCTGAAGACAGAAGAATGGTGGTACCTAGAAACTGGGTAGAAGTTTGATTGGGATAAAGTCATGAGTCAGGTTTTACCAGTAGTCTTGCAGTTCCACAACCATTTATGAGCACCTGCTGTTTGCCTGGCCGTCCTTATTTAGGAACTTAAAGAAAGGGAGAGAAACATGTGTGAGATATCATCTGAGAAGTGAAATAATAAAAAATTAATATATAGAGCCATGTAGAGATGAAAGGAGGTTTCCATGTTGGAATTGTAGAAAATTCATTAGCATCCATTTATCTGGCTTGGGTATACCAACAGACCTAGGATTTACAGCTTGCAAGAACTTTTGAAAATTGTTTTGTAATGGTTTGGTCAATTATCTCAAAGGTCAAAGTAGTGGTTTGCAAGCAGACAGAACACAGCCATGTTCAAGGTTACTAGGTAAGGTGCTGCAGTCTTGCTTATGCTCTATTTACATTCTTTTGGAGAGCTCTCCTTTGAAAAGGCTATGCATAATTAGCAAGCCCTTGGGCGAGGTGCCAGGATATTCTTTCCCTGCTCTGTGTAATACCACAAAAACAAAATCACAGCCTTCACTCAGCAGTATGGGTAAGACTATGGACGTTCATCAACTATGTCGATCTGAAAGTTATAAATGGCTTCCTCTAACCAACCTGCACGATTAGTATTTATATATTAATATTAATTGATAGAAAAAGGCAAATTTCCTAAAAGCCACAATGTCCTTTAGAGGAGGGTTACTAACAATTAAATAAACCCCAGTACAGAGGGAGGTCAGCCTTTCTAAAGTCACTGATATGGTTGCCTGCCAGTTCTAGAGTCCTACAGTTTTTAAAAAACCATATTACATGGTCATGGCTATGCCATCATTTCATATAGTCTCTTTTCAGATTTGTAAGGATTTTGTAGCAGAAAACTGAGAGATTGGGATTGTTTCAGCCACTCTTCTTATACCCTTGGTATTGTGTGTTGCTAATTCAAGTGTCCCTTGCTATTGGAGAGATGAGGATGAATTTTACTAGGAGTTACATGAACTTGACTTGGAGGTCCGTCCTTTGCAAAGGATTAGGAAGAGATGTAATTATTCTGTTTAGTTCTGTGTTACAAGAAGCTCAACAACATTGATCTATACTTTCTTTGTTGATGCTGGAAAAAGAAAAATTACCTCACAATTCAAGGAGTAACCTGAATCCCCGATCATTCTTGCTGTATCTGGAGGACAACGTTAGGCGACTTATCTCAGAAAAGATTTTGGAGAATGGCTGTTATTAATAATATGTGCATCTATGCTTCTTAATAGAGAAATTCTTAAAGTTCTTTTGGTGAGTGGAAGCCTACTTTATTGCTTGTAATTCTTTCAAACGCAGAAAGTTGGAGGTATTGAAGTACCCACCGACCATGTGCTTATTACTAAGTGTTGGTTCAAGGAATGGAACATTGTTATCACTAAGTAGGTCTTTTATCTGCAGAGTCCAGAGGAGCACAGTTACTGATTTACTGGTTTTCATGGCTCCATCCCCCTCTGTTCAGCCGCCATGGTGCAGATGGGAATGCAGAATTGTTTAGGATTAGGACATATAGTAGGCTTCACTTCTGACGTTCACCTTGTGCAAAGAAAAGTTACAGAGGCTGTGAAGATCTGTTGTAGCTGTAAATCAAAAAATCCACTCTTCTGTGTACAGAAATCATAGGTGGGACATATATTTGGGAGCCTGAGGAAAGAAACCTTTGTGCTGACTTTGGTGTAGTTTAGCAAATTAATGAGGGGCCAGAGTGTGTCTCCCTTATCCTTACCCAAGAAGAAAGGAAGTGCTTGGGCAGGGGTTCCTTCTTTTCTTTCTTTGCATTTTGCAAAGAGAGCACACAGGACCCTTAGAGGTCTGCCCCGTGTAATGAGGCCATGGTGGGCCCCACAGCAGCGCACGATCTGTAGCCTGAAGCGTGGTGGTGTGCGTGCAGCAGCGTCCAGCCAGAACGCTGCTTCTCTTTTGCCCTTGCTTGGCACACCATGTTCACAGGGGAGCACACACATGCATGGGAGGGATCCACTTCACACAATGCATTCCGCCTCCACCCAGAATTTAACAGCATTGCCATCGTGTTGATGGCAGGGCCATACTGCAGAAAAAATATGAGAAAGTCAAGTCCTCACATGTATTTTAGTTTCTTTATTTTTGTTGCTTTGGTTTCTTGTGTTTTTGTTTATCTATTTATTTATTTTCTTTCCTCCCTCTTTCCTTCCAAGTGGAAGAAGACACAGAAGAAAGTTCAAGATCAGGGAGAGAGTCAGTATCCACGGCCAGCGATCAGCCCTCCCACTCTCTGGAGAGACACATGAACGGAAACCAAGAGAAAGGTGACAGGACCGATAGGAAAAAGGATAAAACTGGAAAAGAAAGGAAGAAAGAGAGAGATAAGGAGAAGGATAAAATGAAATCCAAGAAAGGAATGCTCAAGGGCTTGGGCGACATGTTCAGGTAAGTCTTCACCAGCATAAACCAGAATTTCCTCTAAATATACATGAGCGTGAGAGTAACAAAAAAATACTAAAAGCCGATGTGGTGGTGAACACCTGTAGTCCCAGCTGCTCATGAGCCTGAGGCAGGAGGATTGCTTGAGTCCAGCCTGGACAACATAGACCCCTGTCTCTAAAAATAAGTAAACTAAAAAGTACTGAAAGCACAGATTTGAAAACATTATCTTTGAGGTAACCCAAAATTCGTGTATAATTTCCAGCTACTACATTTTTACTTTATTAAGGATTTCACTAGAGGTATTGCAAACCATTTTAGCAGTTTTAAAGATGATATCTTGCCAACTGTGTAAATAACTGTTGGGAGGAAAGAGGGACATGTCTATGTCTTAGTTATGCATAAGAGTAAAAGCCCCAATGAGACAAAGGGCTATTAAAGCACTGTTTGTTCTTTTTTTGTGTGTGTGAACAATGGTTCATTATTTAAATTTAACACAGAGCTCAAGTTAGTGGTAGCATTTAAAGGTTCGTTAATAACAAGTCTAATGAAAAATGTTACAAATAGACCTTCAATTAAGCTGTGTTGATTAATTTAATACTTATTACTTTAGTCTGTAAAGAGTTCATTAAATGTAGTCTCTGGCTGTCTCTTGACAGTTGTTTTTGTGTCCCTAAATTATACTCTAGGATTACTTAGCATATCATTTTTTACAAATCATCGCTATACAATAAAAGTGACAAGTTGTTCAGAAGTTGCACTGAAACTCTCCCATAAATGTTCGTCTAAGATGATTTATAATATTCGGGCATTTAATGTTAAATATAAAGATTTCTTGATTGTTCCATAAATTAAACCCCTAAACATATCAAGATGATGGTTTAAAATTGAAAACATACCACACAGCCACTTGACTTTTCAAAAAGTAGTTATCCTGTGTTATGAATCCCTTCCTTTTAACTTTCTTTTAATTGCAAAATGTGAACAAGAGTTTTTATTTTCATAGACTTTCTTGATTTATAATCCTGAGGTGTTGACCTCAATAACTCAGGGAGTTATAGATTAAGTCAGTCCTGGAAAGTCCTGGAATCGTGGCGCAGCGTGAAGGCTACACAGACAACAGATGTGTTCTGTAGATGTCTGATCAAGCCAACTGCAAGGAAGAAGGAAAGTGACTATAGACTTACATAGACACCAAATCTGGCCTCTTAGCACTGTTTTCTTATTTAAATAGGATTAGATTTCTGTCTCCCAGTGCTTTAGAACATTGGGATTTTCATAGTTTTCCATGAGAGCTTTTCTTATTTATATACTGTTCCTTCTGAATGCATTCTCAGTCAGATCATCTTTCTTCATTACTATTCCATGGCCAAGAATCCTACAGGATGAAATTACTCTAACTGCCACTTTATGTTCAGTTTTTGTGTTAGTCAGGGAGCTTTTCATTCCATGTATGCAAACTGACAGCTCATAAACTGACACCTACATAGTGCACAGAAAAAAGGTTGCTGCCCACCAATTAAAATGTAAGGAATTTGTGCTACTGTCTTCTTTACATTAGAGAATAAGAATTGGGAGCAACTTGCCCCGAGACCTGTGGCACTCTCCTTTCCAGGGGCTCTCTTGATGTCTTAGTGAAAGCTAATAGTTTTCATTCATCACTGACATTTATCTGATAGATATGGTTCTCTGTTCCTGTCATGGGATAAAAAAATAAACCTCTACTGTCTTAGAATTACATTAATTATAAACAATCTTTTTCTGTAACTTGCAACTTCAGACTAGAGGTCTACAGTGGAGCTTTCTATTTGGGGACAGACGAGTGGGGAGTTTAGAGAAAATGTGTATTATCTCCAAAGGACCCTGAAGAGCAACACAACACAACTCTCTTTCTGCTAAAAGTCCTGTCAAACACTACATGATGTTTTCTCTAGATCTAATTCCATAGACTGTGCCTATAACTTGTAATGAATGCCAGCATTGTGATGGAGGAGTTGACCCTTCATAGTCTTGAACATCAAATTCTATGTTCAGGCGCAGGGGCTGAAGGCTTCTTCTAAAATTAGGCAAATATTCAGCTGGTATTTAAGACTAGGTGGTATGAAAATCATGCCCATCTACACTTTTCTGGGTACCTGGCATTAGTGCTTTGCTAGAATCAGCTCACGTCAGCTTGAGAGAGCCAGTTCTTATTGTTAAACTCAGCCATTATTAAAAATGAAATAAATTATCTTAAAAAAGTAATTGATGCTCAGAATTCCTCACTTCCTAATTATGTTTACCATACTCCGGTCTCTGATTTTGAGATTATTTACACCTATTTTATGGGCATGATGCTAACACTGTGGACTGGTGGGTACGACACAGCTCTCTCCAGTTCCGTGCTCGATGACATCATGCTGGTAGCTGAAAATCTGCCATGGTGAGAGTATGTATATACCATGGAACTCTGTGAATTTCATAAAACAGAGTTTTTCTCCCAAGAGAGCAACATACCACCTCACGTAGAATGTAAATATATCTTCCAGCAGAGTTGCAGTATCTTGACTACGACACCTGGACATGGTTGGGTTCTGTCTAATTGCAAACTGCTGCTTCAGCCCTTTGGGGAAGCATTGAAGCTTGCCAAATACTGCTCCTTGAAATGAGCTGAGAATAATCTATTAAACATAAAGGAAGCTTTTTGTTTTATTGGAAGTTGGTTTTGCTCCACCCTTCACACCATCATTACACGCCATTAGTGTTTCAGAAGACTCTTCGCTTTAAGAGTGTCAGAGTTTTAAAAACTTTTTGAACGACCCTCTATGCCTACTGGATCTGATTATTTGAAACTAATGTATCTTCAGGTTGATACTTTTATGTCATCTTATGTTATCTCTTTGTTGTTGTTGTTAAACAACATAGGGGAATACAGTAAGATTAAAATTACTCTCTTCCTTTCTCTTCATTCTTTTAGGGGAGACTAAGGTGTGATTTCCTTAGTGTTGCTTTTAAATAGCTTAATCAGAATGAGTATGTGCATATACATTTCTTAGAACAGTCTGGAAAGTGCTCACATGTGGCCGGCCACTACAGGTCTAAAGTACAAAGCAGGGGCGTGTCTGTGTGTGTTATGTTTTTGTTTCTTTTTTGTGGTTCAGATAACAAAAAGAGCAGACTAAGGGTAAATGGCATTAGATATTGAGAGTCTAGATTTATAAATAAATGCCATACCATCCTACCCCCCACTCCCACTTCCCCACATATACTATTTCTACCTCTGAAAGTGGTCTGCGATTTTGGGTTAAATATGATGAGGGCTAAATGGATGGCCCCTATTTTAAAAATTGTGCCAGAGGAAATGATGGCACCTTGCATAGGTATTTTTAGTCATTGGCATATACAGACAACATGGTTTTCTGTTTCACACATTGAATGGGAGTCACAAAAATGATTCAATTATTGATAAACAGCTCTAGGAAAGAATGTTGTGAGTCATATGAATCACTCTTCTGTTTATAAATTATGGAGTATATAAAGTGCGCAAGCTGCCTTAATGCAAGTTTTCAGTCACAAATTTACATCTATAAGGCATCAAATAACAAATGTAAAGTGTTTCATGTTTGTATTAATTTCTCCTTGTACGTCCTACATCATCTTTTGCGTGTAAGGAGCTCTGTTGCTTTAATTAAAATGGCTTTGTGTCTAAGAAACCTGAGTGTGCTTACAAAACAGGTAAACATGACTTGCACATGTAATCATTGTGCCTGCATAGTGCAGGGCAGAGGAAGGGTGGCGATTTTGAGTCTTGGCCATTCCTACTTCACACTGTAAGGGATTTCTGAGAATTCTGCAATTATATGAAATTGTCACTGAAGAGGGAACTAAGTATGTACTTTAGAAAGGAGGGAGACGTGTTGATTAATGTTTTAAATGTGTTCATTCTTAAAGGAAAGCAATAGCATTTGAGTGACATGTTTTTACCTTCATTTTCATCTCCAAATTGAAATAACTGGCAAGATGATAAAATCCCATATTCTTATATATTAAGAATTTAAAATGGTCAGTTCTAAGGTTTGGTTTTTTTTCCCCCAGCCTTAGAGTAAGTGCAGTTTGATATTGCTTTCCTGAAAAATTTAAACTGTTAGTGTTTGAACCGAAGATCCTTAGAAGTGGCCTCATTGTACATGTTTCAGATTGTGTCTTGCCCTTGTCCATATGTGATAGCTGAGAACCTATCGCCATGGATGGCTAAAGCACAAGTAATGTTGCAATATTACCATTACAACTGAATCTTCCAATTACATTTAAAATGATTACCTGAGTCCTGGCAGCATTGTTTTATTCAGTTTTGGAAGAGGAAATAGATAATTTAGTTTGAAACTCTGTTTGGTGGAAATCAGATAGACTGCTATATCATTCCTTCTTAAACTATGACTGTTTTCAGACCACAACAAGCAAGATCAGATTTTAATACTTAATGTTGTCATTTGGGTTGCACAGCTTAAGCTTGTGAGAGAATGACAAACACGAGTTGTCCTTGTTGTCCTTACCTGTACGTACTAACCGTGTGTCTATACCGTGTTTCTCATTTAGCCTTGCCAAACTGAAGCCCGAGAAGAGATGAACAACAAACCTGATTCAAAAATGTCTTGAACAGCACATATTGCACAGTTTTTTTTAAAACAAACAATAAATTTACTTTTAATGAATTCTTAGTGGCTGTTGACGAATTTTGTTTACGACATCAGCAGTTTTGATGGTTTAGTAATTTTCGTTATTAATCAATTTGGAACTTTTTGATCTTGATTTCAAGCTTGGAGGTTTAAATTACTGCCTGAAAAGGCAGAGACATGTTTTTTTCTTCTTTTTTTTCCCCCCTATCATTTTTTTATTAGCCCCCTTTCATAATGGACTACTGACCATAGTCTTAACTGCTGGCGTTATTCAGAAATTTTCAGCATACACCAATTGGATGTTAGATGGGAGCTTTCAAGATTACATAAAGAGCCACCACCAGTTTGGTTTTGTTGTGTGACCGTGTGGCATGGGGGATGCAAGCAGGTGTCACAGGTGACTTAGAGCAGAGATAAGGAGCTGTGTGGGTAGAACTAGTCTCCCATCAGGGATAAGATGCGATGGGGCAAATTAATGACCAGAATGGGACAGTTAGAAGGGCCTTTTTGGCAAGGGTTAGTCCCTCTATGACTTACAGAGTTTAGACAAAGAACAGATGGGTGGGTGGTTAGGAAAGCCAATTTCCGTGCTCAGGGATGGCTCAAACAGCAAGTTCTTCCAGTGTGAGAAAGTAGAGCTACTCTGACACACGGTAGTCCCGAGGTTTTGCTGAGACTACATGTTGTGAGAGCACTCATTCATAGATGTTTCTGGAAGGAGTATGCCTGGCCAAGTGTTCTAATTAGAGCTCCAAATACTAGTGCAGGTGGATCTCAGTCCTTGCTTTACAGCGAAGCCTTGTAAGGAGCCTTAATTCATGACCCCTTCGTTATTCATGGCCCCTCAGGATTTTTAGACAACGTCTGTATTTAGTTAGCTCCATCTCCTGAAAATGTTAGAATTGCATCCTAATTACAAATAAATGTGAAGCTGAAAAGGAAACCCATTTGATAAAGGGTGTTATGGAATCGGGTCAGGTGCCTGGGAGAAGGATTTAACTCTGCTCTGACTTGAGAGGAGTTTGCATTCCCCCCTCACCGCCCACCCGACGAAAAGAAAGGCAGCCCTCACCTGTATGCTAGGAAGGAGGCACACGGAACAGTGTTTATTTGCTCATGTCAGAAATATCAGGGCTTGGGGTTTTTTTATGACTCAGGCCTGATTGCCGCAGGGATTAATGTGAGCGCTTTCACATTGGTAAAATTAAGCAGCGCCCTGTGCAATCTGCTGGTGATTTAAGGAATGCAGTTAAAATAAGCCTTTCTAAATGAAACACAGGAGCAATTCTTGGTAACAAGAAGAAAAAGTTTGAAAAGGGAGATTTTTTACATGATTCTATTTGTTTTCTTGTTTGTCACCTGGACACAGAACAGCTTTGTTTTATAATTATACATCCTTGGGTGGTTTCCTTTTTCCTCATTCTGAAGAAGTTCCAAATTTGTAAATTCCCCAGGATTTTAATGTATGCTGCTTTTAATTAGAATTGAAACAGAGGTTCTTGTTTTTAACACAGGAAAATAAGTGTCAGACTGACCTGTTAGCAAAGACAAGTTCTAGGCTAGCTGATAATCATATCCTTCAAGTATTCCTTTTTTCCTTGTTAGCAGTTTTAAATAGAGAACCTCTGACATCTGCAGCATCTACGGCGCTCAAGCTGACTGCAGAGGAAGCCCGGGAAGGCACAAAGCATGACGGCTGGGCTTCTCTAAGACCTTTCCTGACATTCTTTTACCGTTTCTTTTCCATAGACCTGCGGCGTGACTATAGAACGCAAGTGTCAAGGATGACACCTACTTTATAGTCTCCGTAAAGCAAACCTTTTCGTAAAAGAAATTTTTGACAGTTCTGAGATGCTAAGTCAATTTCAATTCCAGACTGTGTAGAAAATGGGATCTTTTTTTTTTTCCCCTGCAATTGATATGAAAATTGAAGCCTAGTGACTATTCACTTTCTTAACACGGGGTAAATAAATACCATCACACCATTGAAAAACGTATGGGAAGGCAGGCTTGGCTAATGACGTGCACCACAACACAGATTGGAAATTTTCTTTCTGAATGTTTTTATTTGTTGCCATTAGGGGCTCTGTATCCTTTGCATTACATATAATAGGTCAAGTGCATGTTATTTCTAAATGTATTTTTATCTAGCCACGAATTGTTCTATAAAGGTAATTGTTTTATTCTTACAGTCTTTTAAAGAATTCACTGGGGGAGTGTCCTCTTACATAATTGAACGTTGGATGGTTTTCTTCTCACCCATGTTTGATAATAGCCGATTTAGAAACAAAAGACTAAAATGAGATTAGGTTTCAGATCATAGTGAAATAACCATGTCTCCTGTTAACCTTTCCGTTTGATTTTTTTGATGGTTAGACCCCCAAGGCTGTTCTGACCTACTCTCCCCTCTTCCTGAACATTGCTCCAGCAATTCTGTCTTCTCTCTTCCATGTCAGCTGTAACTGCTCTTTTCCACCGGATCATTCACGTCATCCTATGCCATGCCATTATTTCCTCCATCTTAGAGAAAAATCTCCCTCAGCCCTGCCTGCCCTTCGCATCTTCTCTCCTGCCTGTCACAGCAAACTCTTTGATAAACTTGTATTTGCTCTCTCCATCCTCCCATTCTCTCTCGAGCTCCCTTCAATGAATCCTTCATCCCCTTCCACAAAGCCTGCTCTTGTCCAAGTCACCAGTGGCATTGGTCACCACTGGGCAGTGCATGTCCGCTCTCATCCCTCCTCTGGGTCTGTCAGAGCACCTAGTATGTTGATCGTTGCTCTCCATTGAGGTCACCTTTGCTGCCCCCCGCCTCCGGTCTCCTTTGCTAACCTGTGCCATTCTCCCTCCTCCAAGTATGGAGTGCCCTGGGGCTCAGTCCTCCACCGTCTTCTCTTTTAAGTAACAGAATTTTGCTATTTCAGGAAACAGAGCCTTTGCACTCTACTTACAGTCTGTAGGCAGATGGCTCCCAAATTCACATCTCTTGCCTGGACATCTTCTTTGAACTCTTGAGTCACGTTTGTTTGTAGATCCAACCACCTTCTTGACACATTCACGTGAATGTTGACCAGACATTTGAAACTTTACATACTGCCAACTCAATTCCCTATTTCCTCCCCTAGAACTGCTCCTGAGAGCCCTCCCTTTCTCAGAGATCAGCAACTCTTGTCTTTTCAGTTGGTTCGATCCAAGACCTTGGAGGAGTCCTTGACTCCTATTTCTTTCTGTATACCCCACATTCAGCTCAGGAATGCACAAGAGCAGATGCCCATCGGCTCTGTCTTCAGCACACATCTGCAACCCTTGTCCTTCCAAGTCACTCAGAGGAAAAGGAAAACCCTTAGTCACCCATCGGGCCCTGCAGGACCTGCCCCAGCGCAGCTCTCTTGCCTTGCTCCTCCCTCTTGCCTTGGCCAGCTTCATTCCACTTCCCTGAACCTGTCAGGTCCAGCAGAGCTTTTGTTCTTGCTCCTCCTTCTCCCTGATTATTCTCTCCTCAGGTACCTATAGGCTCCTCGCACACCTTTAGCCTCTTCATTCAGGTGTCCACTTTTCAGGGAGAGGGGTCTATCCAGAATTGCAAACGGCTTTCCCTCCCACCTGGACACCCCCTGTCCCATGCTTTGGCATTGTTTTTCTCATTTGCACTCACTCCTACTTGACATATGATCCATACCACTTACTTTGGTTTGATTGTAGGTTGACAGTGGCAGAGAAAGTCAACCCTTTTGATCGCTGCTGTGTCCCTGGCGTTCTGCTTGGTGCATCATCAGTGCCCAGTACGTGCGACAGATAATCGGTCACCCGAACCCCTTCACTGGCCGGTCTTGGGAGGCAGCTTTGCGTCTCTGTCCAGGCCAGTGCCCGGGCGTGACAGCACCTCAGAGCAGCCCCCGACCCACTGCCCACAAGAGCTGGTGTGAATGTTCCCTGGGCCCCATGGCCCTTAGGTTTACTACGCTAAGTCACAAGGTCTCCACCCTTGGCCCTGAAAGGGTGGTCTTCAGGCCAGGAATGTGGCAGGACCTGGGAGCCTATCAAATGCAGAATCTGAGGCCCCTCCGTAGAATCTGCTGATGTCAGAATCCACAGTTGGACAGCCCCGGGGACTCCAGTTCATGTTACAGGATGAGAGCACCACCCGGCCTGCTCCCGGGGCTCGCTCGTGAGGTTGAACTCTGCTGCCCGTGGCGTGACAGCTGGAGAGCACTCCTCATGCTGCCTTTGCTTCCCGCTCTGACGCCTCCACGTCCCTCCTGGTGTTCCTTCCGCCAGCCCACTGCCCTGAATCCTTTGCTCAGGGTCTCCTTCTGGTGAAATCTAGACTGAGATGACAAGTGTGTGTTGAATGAATGAATAAATACATAAAAGGTCCAGAGTAAGTGGTAGATGGTGCATGTGAGAAATTTCTATTTGGGTAATTTTGTAATTTATGACAAGTGTTCATACTGGGGCATCTTTGGAAGGTGACGTCACTGTCAAGTGTCTCTACCTTAGGTGTGCATGTGCCTGTGTTTTAAGAGACGGTCCCTGAACGAGCAGTCCCTTCCTGCTCCATAGATCTGCCTGATACTCTTTGGTTTGTTGTTGAGGTTACCATTTTCTCTGCTGTGAGTGGCCATACATGATTTAAGTGTCCCGTTACATCAGACTCACAAAAGAGATGATGTGATTGCCAAATTAAATCCTTCGTGTTGGGCGATTCCCAATTTTCAGGCTGAGGGTTGTATGGTTGAGGGGTGACAGATTCAAGCAAGGAGTTAATGTCAAAATTACCCTGTTCAAGTCTTCCTATGCCTCAGAGCATCAGTGTCCAGGAGATGGTGGGAGATTCTGTCCCTAAAAGACGTCAGAAGCTTGGTTTACTCCTCACAAGCTTTGTGGGCAGCTGCTGCAGAGAGGATGAGCTGGTGGGTGGCCGGGGCAGCTCACAGACAACCCTGCCTCGCTGAGAGCGGGCCCTCTAGGGCCCTCTAGGGCTTTCTCTGTCTCCCTGCTACCTGGTCTCCATGCACTTGGCGGAGGCACCTGGGGCCCAGCCCACTCTTGGGGCCTGGAACCTTCCTGCGCTCTTACATGAGGTATGGTGTGATGGGGCGATGACAAGCTCACCTCCCTGGTTTCTCCATCCGTGACATTTATAATAAGTATATTGTGCCTTCCATTTCTTTTGTAATGAAAATATCGTCTCTCTCGTTGGTTATGTAATAATTCGAGTCTTTTTTAAAACAGGAAATAAAGGCATAACTTTAGATTTTCCATTCATATAAAGGAACGGAGACTTTGAAATGAGCTGAACTGATGGAAACCAACTCTAAAACATCCTTACGTGCTATATTAAGGTCCCCCCATTTCCACTCTTGCAGTTAGAGGGTTATTCATTAGACTTTGGCCCACATTTCTGAGTCTGTTGGGTAACATTCTGGTCATTGTGACTTCTCCTAAGGAGAAAAAGCATTCCTCATGTCACCTGCTCCGCCCAGGACTACGGCAAGCAGTTGGCGTTCACCGGGTGTTGATACTGTTGGACACTCTGCTAAGAACGTTATTTTCAAGAACCCATTTAATCCTCATAACAACCCTAAAAGGTGCTATTTTATGCCCTATTTTATGGATAAAGCAACTAAAGTATAGAGGTTCGAGGAGGTAAACCCAACGTGCCCAGTTCACACGGTGATCAAGTGGGAGGGCCACACCAAATTTGAACACTGGCCGACTTCCAAGGCCGTGTCCCTAACCACTCTGCTGCACCATCTCAGCCTTCCTGCCCCTTTGAGTGGGTTATGTCACCCCAAAACCCATGTGGGAGCCAGGATTGCTATGCAATTGATCCTGTAACACGGCATTGCTATTGTGTGTGCTGTGAAAAAACAGATTCTTCTTGCTGGCTTGGAAATGTGGAAATTGGTATTGTTTGAACCTGACTTTTAAGTGTTATTCCTACTTGATTTCTATAGCTTTCTCCATCTATGGTCCTTTCTCTCCCCAAAATAATTCTCAAGGATCTTATTGCTAATTAGATACTTGCCAACCACCACGTCCCTCCCCACTTAACTGACTCTCAGATCTGTCTGTACCGTGTGTGATGTCAGTGTCCACTGCTTCAAAACACTAATGAGGATGATTTTTAAAAAATGCTAGCTTCCCTCCAACTCTTTTCTTTCATGATGGCCTCGTGGTCCTATAAATGCTCTGACTCCTTTCCTGTTTTTATACCTCATTTTCCCTTTTCCTGACTGCATACCTTCTTGTACATCAGATCTTGCTCCATCGCTGCCATCTCTTTTATTTTCTCCTATTAAATAATTTTGAGGTCATTCTTTTCCTTGGCATATGTCAGCAATCTTTGCTTGCTCTATTCATCCTTTTGATGTTGCCCTGTCCATGCCGCCCAGATCACAAAGTTGCCGGATCCTTGGCTGTTTCACGGGCTCCACAGCTCACCTCTTAGGTGTTTACCCTTTGGGAGGCTGTTTGCGCCCAGGGTCACCTGCCTCGCACCTGTCTGGGAGCCTTAAACCTGGCCTTTGTAAATTTCCACTAACTGCTGATTGCAGGAATTTTATCTAATTTCTGCTTTGATAAGGAATTTTAGTCCTTAGGAAATCATCCCAAGTTTAATTCCTAGAATGACAGGTTCCTGTTCTTTCCTTTTTTTTTTTAAATGTTATCTCATTTTAAGGTATAGTGCTAAAAATTTTTTTTTAATTGAGAAAATCATAACATCTGTTTATCTCAATAGAGCTTGCTTCTGGAATAGTTTTCAGAAGGTAAACTCTAGACTAACTATAGACAGGTACTCTAACAGGATGGAAATTGTCCTTTTATGTTCTTTCTAGGGCATAGGAACAGCCAGTTGCATGCTGTCACTTAGAGCACAGTGGCAAAGCAATGATGGTCACTTAATGCTGAACACTCTGCTGCCACCTGAGTTGTCTGTCCTAGCCATACCAGGGAAAGGCGATTGCCCTAAAACAAACCTGGTTTGATACATCTCCACGTTCAGGTAAGTATATTTGCAAAGGAGCAGTAAACATCCTGATGGGCAATCTTATTTCAGCACTTAATGATGAGTATCCCATTAAAGATTAACTTTTACTGCTCCTTTGCAAATTGACTGATGTGAGCTGCAGATCTGGGGGTCTAGGCAGTTGTCAGCTTGTGACATGTTGCCTGATTCCCTAGATAGGTGCTTCTGGCACCTCGTGGGGGGCTGGCTGTGGGCTCCTGGCTCTGACTGCCTCCCCCGGGGGAGCAGCTCCGCCTCTCAACATACTCAGCCCCTGCTCTGTCTCACCACGCCAGCTGTAGTGCTCAATGACTCTGAAATCTGCTCAGTAGATCGATGCATCCACGTAAAATTTTACCTGTCTTGTGCAAAAAAAAAATGACCTGGGCAATAAAATAAATTCTGAGCATTTTCGTACTCACCTGACAAAAATTATTTCTAATGATGAGCAGGTAGAATTTTTTTTTTTTTTAATCGAAGCCTGGTTATGGAGCAGGTATGATGTTTTTAGTAATTACAAGGAAAAACCACTCATCGTGTACATTGAACAGATCTTTACTGGCATGCCTGCTGTATCCTGGGCATGAGGCTAGGTGTCAGGGATGCAGTGGTGACTACACTGATACCAGTGATACCACCGAGAGATGACAGTCGCTGAGCAAGTAGGTGCTGCTCCCATGGGCCTATGAAGGGGTAAAAGGAAGTTGGTGAGAACTTCTGGCCACTGGGCCTGGCCTGGAGTGGGAGGCAGAGTGTGGCTCCCTCCAGAAAATATCTTTAAAGTGAGATCCAAAAGATGTTTTGAGTTCTCTCACTGATCCTTCAGTGTTTGGGGGAAAGCACGTTTTGCATCAGTGAGATTGAAATTCTTTTGATTTCATCTGTAATAAGAAAATACATTCTACCTTGGAACCAACCCAGTGTGCGCATGCATGCACAAATAGCTAAAATGAACATTTCACAGCGCGAGGGATACTGGCCCTTCCTGACGTGCTACCCTCTGGCATATTTCAGTGGGAGGCAGCGTAGTGTGGTGGCCACGAGCCTGGACTCTAAAGTGACGTGTCCTGAGTTTAGGCGCCAGCCCTGTGCTCACCAGCCTTGTCTACTGAGCCAGTCAATTAACCTCTCTGTGATTTGCTTTTCTCAGTCGTGAAATACGGATAATGGTACCTACCTCGCAGGGTTGTTGCGAAGCTAAAACAAGTTAATATATGCGAAGCGTGTTAGAACTCCTCCTGGTACAAAGTAAGTACTGCGTAGGTATTAGCTGCTGTCGTGGGTACTGTTGTTCTGTAAATGTTAGGTGAGCCCCACCACATCCTGTTTATATCTTTAATGGGTTCCAACGCACAATTTGAAAACACCATTGAGGTAGTGGATATCCTCTAGGGTTGCAAGGGTGGGGGTGGAAGCCTGGAGGCATTGGACGTTCAGGGTGAGCTCTCCTAAATGACTCTCGACATGGCATGGCCCTTCTCCTAAGGACAACGAATATCCATTCAAGAGAATGGCTTGATGGCATTTGCGATGTTTAGAAAATTAAAAGATTCCTCTCGCTGAAATGTGTAGAGCGAACCAAAGAGCTGGACCAGTGTGAACTGTTAGGCAGCAGTTGCAAAGATCATGGCCACAAATGGAGGTGGCCGGGGGGACAGGTAGAATCTAGGTGGCTTGGTTGTCTGGTTAGACGTAGAAAGCGAGGGAGAAAGAACCATGGAAAGAATTCCTATGATTTTGGCCTGACTGCTGGATGGGTGGTCAGGCTGAGTAGCAAACACTGGAAGAGGATCCTGTTTGGAGGACATGTGACATGTTGAATCTGACATGTCTGTGATTTGTCCGTGTGGAGGTGGGGTGAGGGGAGGGGTTGGCACTGCAGAGATTTGGAAGACACAGGAGATGCCACTTGAAACCCTGGCAGTGTTAGTGGAGGGGCTTAGGTGGGCAGAGCATGTGCAGGGAACAAGTGGCAGAAGGCGGCCAGGGAGGGTTCTGAGGCCCCTTCAAATGCCAGGAAAGCTCAGGGCAGGGGTCAGGTAGAGGAAGAATGTGTTAATAACTGAGGAGAGGAAGAAAACCTGAAGATTAAGGTCTTTAAAACCATTGTAAGCAGGAATGTGTTTTGTATTAATTAGAATGATGTAGTCAACTGTGTTTCTGCTGAGAGGTCAAAGGTCCTCGTGGCCTTGGCTGCCCAGGAGTGACCAGTCAGTGGCTGTTACTGGGCCTATTTTGAACGGCTGCCCATTGCTGTGTGATGTACTCACATGTTCCTGTATGATGCCAGTGTAGACAGAATCTGATGCTAATGTCTCTCCCAAGTGAAAGACATCACATATTAATTCCCGTTTTTAAGAAGCAAAGCTTCTCCCCCAACACTCTCTACACAAACACAGACACAAAGCCTGTGCCAGATTTCCACTTTTTTTTTTTTAGCCATAGAAATGACATTTTAACTGACACATTAATCTTAATTGCAGATTTTTACAAAGGATGGTAGAATTTAGAATATGAAGAATTAATTTTTAAGTAAACAATTATACCAACATACAACTTGGAGGAAAAATAAATTTAGTGATTGATTTTGCTGACTATGGGATCATTTTTAACGTCAGCAGTCAGAAAATTTATCATTCACTGTCTCTGGTGTTGTCCTACATGTTGGCAGTTGTGGTCTTGCCAAGCACCTGGCCTTCCTGGAAGTAGCTGTGTTTTAAGGATCCTGAGGGCACTGGCTACTGTCACTTAGCTACCTGGTCCCCAGCTTCTCTCATGCTTACAGAACAAGAAAAGTATTTAAGTGAGACAAATAGCATCTTTCTTCAAAATACCAGCTTTGAAATTACCTTTTTTAAAAGCCTTTTTTAAAAAAAAAAATATTGTGGCATTTAACCATTATGAGACATAATCAGAAATCCTCACTCTACACTTGCATACATTTTTAGACCGTGATTTCCCAGGGCCTTTTGTCAAGATTCATTAATGCTTCTGTTACCGGGGCTTAAAAAAAAATTGTAATAAACTATGATTTGCAGATATCTTTGTTTTGCAGGACAACGGTGTACATCTTTCATGTTCTATCCAAAAGGACATATTCTTGGTATGTTCAAACTATTAATGCAAAGTTTTTATTATTTTTACATGCATTTTTAATTTTATGAGTCATTCTGTGTATTGTGTACTTTACGGTCGTTGCATTCAGAGGCATTTTAACTAGCTTTATTTCTGGAAAATTATTTCCCAGGAAAGTGTAGAATTATATGTATTTCCTGCTGTGACACAATTTTGATTTCTTTTATATTTTCAGTAATAAAATATTATAAAGTGAGCCTTATTTTTAAAAAGGTAGGACATGGAACTATATAACTATTGTTTGGTGATAGTTAGATACCATTACAATCTTTAAATGGGTTGCCATTAAGATTTTTAGATCTGCCTTCTCAATTTTAATAAACAATTAGAAAAATGAATATGACATTTTCCCTACAGAACTCTTTTTTTGGAAAGGTCTCATATTCAAATTATTTTTATCCATATGAATCTTATTATATCTTTTATTCTCAAAGTTCTCTGCTTCACTCTTTGAGTAGACTCCTGTTGATTTGTCTGGCAAAATTCCTTTGAGCATTATTTTTCTTGTTGAGATGGACAAGATAGTAGAATTTTCCTACTATTTCCCTTAAGTCTGGTCAGCAAAGGAAAATGACCTCCTCTTTTAGAAGTGTCTTCCACCGTTGTCTACACAGGCAGCTGGTGGGTAGCCGTCTAATTAGAAAGCTCTTATTAACAGCCAGCATAATAGAAAGCGTGAGAAGTCATCTCTGCTCACCAACTGGAGAGGACCCAAATAGCATCAGAAACAATGGAGAGAAAATGAAAATCACTTCTGACTCATAGATTGTTGTTTTCCTCTTGTTTTCAATGCTGAAAGTCTCCATCAGCTGGAATGGCACGTTGGCCTGGGTAGTTGCGACTGCATTTGAGTGTTTATTTTCTGTGGTCTCCACTGGTTCTGCTCTCACTCCTCCCCCCTAGAAGGCTGTTGACTCCACCCTGCTCCATGTTGGCCACTGCGGGTTGACTCGGAGGATAACGATCAGTTTCTGGGATCTGTTAGGACTGAATCAGTGAGGTGTTGATCTGAAGACAGGAGCATTTACAAAGACGTTGTAAAGAACATATTCTCCTTTTCTCTCAATGGGATGCTGAATATGTGAAAGGCAACGCTCCTTCCTGTCTCCATAACTAGATCTGTGTGAAATTGTTTTGATTGTGGCACAGACTGAAATATCTCTGGCTTAAACAAGCTAGGGGGCACTTTTCCCTCCTTTAAGAGAAGTCTGGAGACTGGAAGTCCAAAGATCACGTGGTGGCCCTGGTGTTATCAGTGTATCTATCAATAGTGTTTTCCATGTCACTATCTCCTTTTTATTCAACCATGCTTAAATGGTATTTTATTGTTATTATTTTAAGTAAAATATACATATTTACCATCTTAACCATTTTTAAGTGCATTTGGTGGTTTTATGTGTATTCATATTGTTGTGCCAACCATCAGCACCACCCAGAACTCTTTTATCTTACAGAACTGATTTTCTGCACCCCTTAAACATGAACTCCCCATTTCCTTCTTCTCCCACCCCTGACAACGACCATTTTATTTTCTGTCTCTGTGAATCTGACTACTACCTCATATAAGTAGAATCATACGGTATTTGTCTTTTTGTCACTGGTTGATTTTACTTCTTATAATGTCCTCAAGGTTCATCTGTGTTGTAGCATGTGTTGGAATGTCTTTCCTTTTAAGGTTGGATACTATTCCATCACACTGTACACTTCGTTTTGTTTATCCATTCATCTGCCGGCAGACATGTGGCTGTGATAATGTTGTTATGAACATGGATGTCTTAACATGTCCTCCCATCCTCAATGTCACCTCCTGGTTACAGCCTTGGCCATCTTGTCAGCATTCTATGCAGGAAGAAGGGGGAAGGGGAACCTTTTAGCTAAGTCAACCTCTTTCTAAAGATCTTTTCCAGAAGTTCCAGGCATTAATTTCTATGAGCCAAGAATTAAGAATAACAGTGATAATAAAATAGTTAATATTTATTGAGTGCTTATATGTGCCAACACACAGTGATGAATAATTCATTTCTTCCTCACGATAAATGTGAGAATGGTTGCGTTTTTACCCAAGAGGAATTTGAGGCTCAGAGAGGTTAAATGGGCTGCCCAGCACAGCTGGGACACGTGACTTTGTGACTTTGTGCTAATAAGAGGGGAAGCAGGGATTTGAACCCAGGATTCTGGCTCCAGAGGGTGTGCTCATACTACTGTCTTTTGCCCTAGTTTTCAAAGGAGGCTGGAGAATGTAGTTTTATCTCAAGGAGTTGTATTTCCTTTCTCAACCAAATCGGCGTTCCACTAGTAAAGAGAAAGTGGAGAATGGATATTGGGTAGCAACTTGCCGCACCTGCTGCTGAGTGTCTGCCCTCGGGACTGCCTCTCTACATCCTTGTTCTGAAGCCAAGTGGCCTCAGGCCTCTGAAATCCCAGCTACTTTGTAGCTCTGGGCCACTGTCTACTCTCACTTCATTGTTCTGGCCAAGACTAACCAGCACTGGCCAGACCATTTTGGTTTAACCACGAAGAATAGGAGTAGACCACAAATGATGGAAATGGCCATGATCTTCCAAACCAAGGTAGCCTAGCCTAGCTCCTTATACATGGAGGTAGGGTTAATGTGCAGATACTCTTTCTAGAAAATAGCATTTATTATTTATTGAGTGATGATTTCTGCCAGCAGTGTGCTACATGTTTTAAAACATGATTACATTGGACCTTTGCTACTATTTTTTATTTTATAGTATTTTTATTATAATTTGATAGTGCCAGTTGTCACATGTCAGATAACTCATGTCTTTCTGATTTTGGAGTTAAGCTCTTCATCACAGTGTTCTAGTGTTGAATGTCCTGACTTTGGTGTCTTTTTAATCTTCTGGAGTTTTTGTGTGTATGTGTGTGTGTGTGTGTGTTTTTTAAGAGATGGATTTCGCCATGTTGCCCAGGCTAGCCTCACACTCCTGGGCTCAAGCAATCCTTCTGGGGTTATAGGTGTGTGTGCCATGGCACCTGACTCTCTTCTGGTTTTTAGAGATACATCCCCAAAAGTATTCTTGTTCCAGCATGCTAGACCTTGTCTTCTGAGACTTAGATGGTCATCTGCATTCAACCCTCCCCCTCTCGGCAGAAAGAGACTTCCTTCTTTAGTGTCTAGGAAGGAGTCCTGATGTAAATGGAGCCCTGGGGGTGAAGATGGATTTACCTACCACTGTCCTTTGCATCCTCTATTCTTACCCTTTGTAAATAATGAAGGTAACATAGTGAACTTAGTTGTTTTTCTTAAACCCAAGCCAAGTGGTTCTCAACCTCCAGGGTTTTGTTTCCCCAGGGGACGTTTGTTAACATCTGGTGACTTTTTTGGTTGTCACAGGTAGGGCTGGGGTGCTGCTAGAATCTAGTGGCTGGAGGCTATAGATGCTGCTAAACGTCCTGTGATGCATAAGAGAGCCCTCCACGACAAAAGATCACCTGGCCCCAAATCTCAGTAGTGCTGAATGTGACCAACTTGGCCCAATCTCAATTGCTGTGGTTGACTTATAATTGAGTTGTTGGTCCTCAAATAAGTTGCCCGAATGCTTTGGCATTTTCATGTCTTTTTATTTCATGTCCATCCATCAGGATCATGTACTGATGGTTACTCTGTGTGGAGAAACACCACACCTTGCATTTTGGTCGATTTTAAGCGTTCAAGTTACATTCCTATGTTTGAGTATTTTACAATCTATAAGATTCTTCCATAATCTTTTTTTAACAGTTTATTTTCAGACGTAATTTTAGTGTAATAAATAGTGCCTGTTATTTCATGAGTTCTTCATGTGTGAATCAACATGAAGAACATAGTCATTCAAGGAGGTAGCGGTAAATCTGAGAGGGAGAAGAGTGAACTGTAGTAGAGAGAATTTGGGATTTAGAGTTTGAAACCCTCCTTGCCTAGCCCGGCTCTACCACCTCTGGCATTTAAGCATGGCCTCAGTTCCCTCATTGCTACTTCCTTCACATTTTAATTTTAAGAATTAAATCAAAGCCAGGCACAATAACTCACACTTATAAACCCAGCACTTTGGGAGGCTAGGGCAAGAGGATTACTTGAGGCAAGGAGTTCGAAAACAGCCTGGGCAACATAGCAAGAACCTATTGCTACAAAAAAAAAAATTTATGAAAATTAGCTGGGTGTTGTGGCACATGACTTTAGTCGCAGCTACTCAGGAGGCTGAAGCAGGAGGATTGTTTGAGCCCAGGAGCTTGAGGCTGCAGTGAGCTATGATTACACCACTGCACTCCAGCCTGGGCAACAGAGCAAGACCCTGTCTCAGAAAAAAGAAAAAAAGAACGAAATGAAAGAACGTTTATGGAAGGCTTTTGAAATTTTAAGATGTTATACATCCGTCCACTCATGTTATTTGTTCTTTTCTTTTTCTCATGGGCTTTTCTGCCTTTGGTTGAATTATTCCTGGCTTATTTCCTCAACAGAGATTCTGAGCTCCTTTGCTAAGAAAAGATATATAGGTTATTTTTACCCTTTGGGATTTGTGTATATACTGTCATCAACGAAGTGAGGTTTGCAAATACATCATGCTTATACACACTAGTTTAGACCACACAGTTTCAAACTGCAGCCAGGGAAAAGCAACATAGTGATGTCCTATAAATGCAACTCCAGCCAGGGGGAAACTTGACAACATAGACTGATGTTAGTGGCACTGCCTTCAGTTCTAGGATGCTGTCCTGGATAAACATGACATACGTTCCCAGAGTTCTACTCTAGGGGGCTCGTGACGGCCAGTGAGCCGTCTGGGGTCCCAGACCACACAGCAGGCCGTGCAGACGTGACAGTTCTGAGAAGATGGAAATGAGATGGGATGAGAGGCATTCCAGGCCAGTGCACTCATCAACAAGTTCTATATTTGGACACGCGTTCAACTATTTGGTCAAATAAGGAAGAATGCGGTGGTTTGACATTTGTCAAATTTCACGTTCCCTTTCCCAGGAGGGGCGTGGGTTGGAGATGATACAGTACACACATCCCCGCGTCCCCGTCCCTTGTCGCTCCATTCCTGAAAGCACCTCAGGATTTTGCATCCTGGTTTCTTAACCACGGTTGAGTCATAAATTGCAGGCAGGGCTGTGCGTCCCCGAGGAGGGAAACCACAGTGCAGAAGAGGGAAGAGTCTATTCTGGGAAAGAACCATTGCCACTTTTTGGTGTCTCGCTGTTATTTTCTATATGTGTTAAATTCTGCAGGACCCAGGTGTGTTGCAAGGATTTTAACCAAATATGTGACCGTTAGTCCCTGTTCTTTAAAAGGGCCCTGTGACTCAAGTAGACAGTGAGTGTCTGTGTCCTGGTTCAAGGAACCTGTCCCTTCTGCAGGAACCTGCTTGTTCTTTGCTGTTCCGAGTCAGGTATGGCCTCTAGTTCTTGCCAATTTGCCTGCAGAACCCTCGATTGCCCCCGAAAGACACGTCAGCTCCCTCATGTGGAATCCAGATATGCAAATCGACTTAAAGATTAAAAAATGAAAATCTACACCTCTTAATTTACTCTGTAGAGAGCGTTCTCAAAGAAATGTGAATCAACAGAAATTGTTTCCTATCATCGACAGAAAAAAGTGCTGACACCTTAACTTTACAGATAATGAGATCTTTGGGGAAGTTTTCATCTTTTAAAGTTTCCAGGAGCTATACAAAAACTCTGGGGCTTCCTCCTACCCCCCAAAACTTTAATGATCATATTATCTGTCTTTTCTTGATGGCTTTCATCTGCACTGTAAATAAATAAGGAGAACAAAATATTTGAGGGTGTTTCAACTGCTGTAACTCTCTTTGTAGGAGTCGTTAGAACATATAATTTGAATCACAATGCATATTTAATTGAGGGTGGATATTTATAACTCGAAAAGATATCCTTACGTTGTACATGTGTTTGCGTTATCTTATAAGTATTTACAACCTGGATGCCAATTTAAGTATTAGAAAGGCAGATGGTAGCAGGAATTATTAGAATTAGCTTTGTTGCCAAATACTCCCTATTTTTTGTCCTCCTAGCAAAAGGTGTGTAGTAAAATTGCTTCTACCTTTTACTTTTTATTCCTTCAATGCCCTTTTAAATGGTTGTGTTTTTGTGACTTAGGTCTCATTAGCATTTCTTATGGGGACTGCCTTCAGGGCAGTACCTCTTACTAAATTGCTCTGATGCTTTAGGAGAAGGAAAACCATGGTAACCAGATGTAGGGTATGATTATTTGCCTCTGACCTGGCAAAGTGTTGGGTTTGACAAAAGAAGCTTAATAGAAATGTTCAAATTGACCCTTCTCATCACTTGGGCTGCTCAGAGCTCAATCAATCTCTCATTATTATCAGAGTTATTCGAGCAAAGGCAGCAGTGATAGTATTTTTCATAATCACTTCTTGAGCCAAATGTAATTTGCAATTTGTAGTATTGTATTTTGAAACAATAATGCATTAAAATGAACAGAGCAAGAATTAGGAGTATCATAGTTAAGAAAGGATACAGAGAAGTAGTTGCGTGAGAGGCGCTCTCAAAATCATTTTAAGTGCACATGGCTGATTTCAATGCCAAATTAAGCATTTAGAAAAATCAGAACTCTGTTTTTACTATGTTTAAGTGTATATGTATGTACATACATATGTATATACTTTATAATAAATTCAATTTAGTTAAAGGGGAAACAAAAATAATTTGCATATTATTTGCTTTGGGGTATTTGGGGTTATTGGGTTAGTATGGTTTGATCACCTGTGTGGGTATGATTTGAAAATAAATAAGATATATCAAGCGAAGGTATATCTCTTTTACAAAGAGGAAATTTCTTTGCTGTATAAATTCTGGCCTGTGGTCTGTGAACTAGCTGATGCCCCAAAAGCTTCACCATCGTAATTAAGACATGCTTCCACTCATCCTCTCTCATTTCACCAGAATGGTTCTAAGCATAGATTATTAATATTATTTCAGTGATTTATATATTTACCTTATGTTTTGAAGGATTACTGTGTTTGCTTTTTTTCCTCCTTTAAGTCTTTATGTCTGAATCCCATTTTTTTTTGTTCGTGTTTTAGATCTTTGGAGTTTATGCTGATTCTTGTAAACTTGAGATGGATTCTCTGCTGGGTTCTCTCCCCACCCTCATTTTCAATTTCTCAATTATTGTTTTAATATTTCCTTGTTTCCTATCCTTCTAGGATTTCTGAAGTATCAGGTTACCAGGCATATCAGTACATCCTTGATTAGCTAACCCAGGCTATGCCAGGGCTAGGAGTGCACTTATGAAGACATTTAATGGGAGGCCCGAAAAGGGTATGTTATCCATTAAGAGTACATTGCACATCTAAAGGCTCTTCTAGCTTGGTTAAGTAGAAGCTCTTTTTTCTGTTAAAAAAAAAAAAAGTTACTTCTTTTTCCTTGGATGCCAAGCAATACAAATTTAGTTTATTAAATCTAATCAGACTGGCTCTGATGAAAACTGTACACAATCAAATAATGATTCTCAAGTTTGTGAATTTCCTTTTAAAGAGGACCTCTGCTAAACCCCACTGACTTGAAACTGCATCCCATCTTACAAAAGCACTATCAAGTTGTCATGTACCCTTTCCTAAGGCTCCCTTCTCATCATTGTTGATTACCAAGATGCTTTTTTGCCTAAAGAGGAGCTTTCTGCTTTTCATAATCAGCTGCCTCTTCCCTGATTTCATCCTGCATTGCCACAATCTACTGCTGAGCAAATCAGTACGCTTTCAGGGTAGCGATTTTTTTAAATGTCACTAAAATATGTAAGATCCTGTATAGGAAGGACATACTAGGAGTGACATATTTTTTCTTTCTTTTTTTTAATTTGTAAAATGGAAGCCGGGGTACAAAAAATATGGCCAGAAACCATGAGCACATCATTACAAAAGATAAATGCATGCGGTGAAGTCCTTGCTCTTTTACCCTCTGAATGGGTTTGGGCAGTTTGACTTGCTTCTGCTGTTGCCTGGCGGTATTTGCATATGCCAATATAGACAATTTTGACATTTGGAGTGTCACTGCATTTAGAAATGCTGGCAGTGTCCTACAAATGGGTACGTGGCAGTTTTTAGGATCCTTTTCAGTGGTTGGGGCAGATCTGGACCTTGCCTTCAAATTCCTGGCCTTCATAGACAAGTTCCATTCAGGAACAGTGTCCCCTGGACCTAATTGCTAATACACGATCTATCTCATTGATTTAAACAAAGATTTATTAGCCAGATGCTCTCAAGATAAAAGCATATAGTGACCATCTTTGGTTCCTAAAGCTTTTGAGGTGTTGGGTGTGGTGACAGGAGTCTTGGATCTGAATTCTGGCCTTGCTACTTCCTTGCTGTATGAGCTGACAGATCATTAAATCAGGCTGTGCTTCCTGAGGCTTCTCCTAACATGAGGACGATGACACCAGCCTCACATGCTGGCTGTGGGAATCAGTGAGATAATGTTCATAATGAGAATTCAATAAATTCTAGTTAAATGTAATTAAATAATCAAAAGAGCATTCAACAGGTGTTCAATTATAGGTCTCACTTAGGAATTACACAAAGCGAACTTCATCGGTCTTGGAATTTTTCCTCCTGTTAGGAGTATCCAAGTTTAGAGCCACTGAGATAAACTGCCTATGAGGTGACCTGAACTCTAGTCCTAATAACTTCAGTGGGACTTTGTGCAGCTCCTCATAAATCCTGGGTATCAGCTTCCTTGTCTGTCCAATAAAGACATTTGGTCTAAGAGTATAATCTCTAATCTTTGATTTTTAGAAACATGTGAATATGAATCTTCAGTGCATATGGACAGGAGTGCAACAGAACAGTTGACAAAGATATATGGCTAGATTTTTTTTTCTTTAGATAAACTCTAGAGCAGTCACCTGTTAGAGCTTTAAGCAAAAATAAGTTCATAATTGTGTTAGAGACCAGGGTGATGAGTTGAAGAAAGTTGAACATACATCAAGAATGTGGAAAAAGTACCAGAATCAGTTAGAAAACAAAAAGTTTTCTAGAGAAACTTGGATCGAAAACCATTTAGGAAAAGTATGCCTCAAAGGACTCCATAGTAATGATGTTAAAAGCTCATGGTTTTGCTTTGACTTGAGCAAAGAGTGTGTTCCTGATCCTCGCAGAGGACTGAATTGGAACAGGGTACAGGGTATGCAATTTGCATTTCAGATTCTTGAGACTGGCTCACTGGGCAGCTGATATCCCTCAAGGATCTTTAGGCAAATGACAGCATTATCACAGCAGCTGGTGGGCGAAGACAGGTTCTGCAATGGCTACATGGGTCTTCCAGAAACTTTTGGAACATTCCAGAAAGAGAAAAATTCCTGAAGAAAAGGATAAAATGTATCATGTGACAGTGCAAATATGTAGAAATAAGGACAAAATGCAGGCAAAATATTGAATTAGATGACTATACTGAACACTCCAGATCCCAGGAGTCAGGTGCTGGGGGAGAATGTTGGCTTTTGGGAGCTGAAACTGAATTCATATTTGATGCAATTTGAATTCTCTTCCCCAGCCAAGTAGTATCGCTTAACCTGCACATTTCTTAGGGTAAATAGACAAGTATTGTAGCAAAGTCCTCCTTAGACATGGAGACCTTGGTAATTAGCACTGAGAAATACCAGATTTCTAGGTGACATTTCAGTAGGGTGTTTTTTTTGAAGAAGATCTTATTTTAAAGAATATTCCTCCAAGCTTACAAGATAATTGGTTCTGAATATTCTGTTCATCTATTTTTAAATATGGCAGCCGATTTTTTAAGACTTTTTACTATATCATGTTGTAAAATATATTAGGAAAAACCCTTTTATTAGAAAACCAATTATATTTTTATTTTATTTATAGCAGGATGCTGTGTATTATCATTCAGCATAATTTTTTTCTGAAGACCTCTAATTTTAGTAGCACTAGAAATAATTACATTTTAAATGGCAAAATAGTTCAGCAGTATTTGTACCGCAGCAAGAATTACATTGCTTTGCTAAAAAGCTAACTGATGGTTTTAATAGCAAGGAAACTCTTAACAGTAGTTAATTTTTAATGGCAGTTACTTCTATGTGGAAACAAGAGAATTTGTTGCAATACTTTGTTGTTTTATTTGTTTGCTTTTTGCTTTCTCCATTTCTCAACAAGTGCGTGATTTCCCCATCATTCTTGATGGTAATGATATATATGGCCAATCTGGCAGACAGCAATGATCTCATCTGTAACGCGTCATAGTAAAACCCATTTAGCAGATTACTTTGAGATTACTTTAGCTGAATGAAAACATCGCTGTACTCTTTATGAAGAAAACCATATGTTTAAGAAATGTTGCAATCAATTCTACTCTGAATAAGACAGGGCTCAACACTGTATCTTTCTGTGAGTGCCAACTTCAGTAGCTGTTGGCATTTTTTTCACTGCATGTTCTCTTCCAATGCAGCACTAACTCTATAATTTTTTTGCTTGTGTATTTTTTAAGCTATTTTCCTTTTATTCCTCTATTTAAAAAAAATAAGATTGTTTTCTTATGCTAATATGTCCAGAGATATGACTAGCAAATTCTTCCTGAAGTGCCAAGGTAAGTGGCCACTTAACTTTCGACCTCACACCTTTTGGGTGGTGGAGTTTTCTCTTTGAATGTTGTGTGAGTGAATCAGGGGGCAGTTTGCAAAATTCTGATTCTCTGCTGAGAATGGACATGCTTCCTGGACAGACCATTAGCACAGTATTTCTTCAGCTATGCCGTTTCTTGGACAGTGACCCATCTGATATTCATTCATGGCTTTTAAAAGATAATATAAAAAGAATGGATATCTTCCAAGTTTTTAAGCGTCTGTCTATTAAATGATTGTCTTCATAAGTTGATTACTAATTTCAGTTGTTAACTTGACTTCGAGATTATATGGATAGCTGAAATTTTTCAGTGGGATTCCCCTCTCCCAAACTTTTCAGGAAGAATTAAGGAACTGTAAATTAAGAAGTCCACTAGAATATATCAGCAAACAGGGTGAATATGGGCATAGACTTTTTTCTTTTTTACACTCTAGAATGGTTGGTATATTTTTTCACTTACTGCCTTTATTTCATTCTGTCAAACAGTTACAACTATGAGGGATCCATTTTTGCCTCAATTATACAGTAATATACTGTGATATTATGGTATGCCTTAAAGAAATCACATACTTTATTAACTAAAGCGAGTGTTAAAAGAACTGTCCAAAGACTAACCCATGGAGATTTCATCAATGGTTTCTTTTCTTTATCTTTTTTTTTTATTTCAGAATATTATAGGGTACAAATGTTTTGATTACATGGATTGCTTTTGTACTACTTGAGTCAAAAGTTTTAAGTGTGCCCATCTCCCAGATACTTAATACATTGTACACACTAGCTATGATTTCACCCATCCCCTCTACCCTCCTCCCACCCACATGATTTCTGTTGAGTTTTACTTCCATCTTTCTTTCTTTTTTCTTTTGTGCAATTGCAACGATCTTCTAATTTCCGAATGATATTAAATTTTAGTAGATTTGCTTTAGAGTTAATTTACAGCCAGTTTCGCTTATCTAGCAGTATACATAATTCTTAAAGGAATCATGGTGGTTGTATTTTAACGTTTTTCTGTTTTAACATTTTAAGAATGCTTTCCCTTCATTATTTACGAACTCCTTTGCAAACATAGTGTTACTTTAATATGTGAGGTAGTCTCACATACATTTTAATTCATGTGTAGACAAGTATTTGAAATTGGATTTGTATTAATAAAAAAATGACCTGTATTGCCAACCGGACCAATTCATTGAGATGATTTTTTTCTCTTTTATATCAACTTTGGGCCCACCCCTTTCCTTTTCTCTTTTTCGATACGAAATTGTCACCATATGCCAGATTTCTGGTTCCTCCACAGGAAGAAATACTCAATATACTTTATATATTTATGAGTACTTAGTTGTATAACTATCTATAAAGTATTTTTTTTTTTGAAACATACGGTGACCAAATCACTACAGATGAATCTTCCTATAGAGGAAGAGGACATGTATTCCAGGCAACATGTCCTTTTATAGAGAAAAATAACAGAGCAGGGAAAAGTATTGATACCAAGTTTGAGGTTTCTGAGATATTTTGGATGCCAGAATAGAATAATATTAGTGTTTCTTAAAGAGCCTTGAGTTCAGCACCCATCTGTAGAAGTTTGTGTGGGCTATTTTGGAATCATGCATCTGGTCCTTATGTTTGTTTTTGATCAGATATAGATTTTGAAGTCAAAGATGCCACATTTGGTATTTGCTTTTCATAGGATTTCAGAGAGTATTTGATGCAAATGCCTTAAACTGCTCGATTTAATACACGCAGAGTATTATGGCAATGTAAATGATCCTTTGTACTTTAAACTTTGAAAACATGGCCTTGTTTGTCAGTTTTTAAACCATGATGAATGTTTCCAATAAGCCTGACTGTGAAAATAAAGAGCAATAGTCGTTTATGGAAAGATTATTAAATAGATGATTGTGGATTATCATTCTTGAGTCGTAAGAAAAAGCCACTGCAATGCAGATCTCTCTTCCTCAAGCATCTGAAGTGTACTCAGCACTTGGTCCTACCAAGGTGTTGCTTGTTTAATAAGGAAAAACTGCAAGTCATGTTGTCTCTTTTTATTTTTGTTTTGCCAAAATGAACATGGGTATTGAGGCCATTTTCCAAAAGAGTTTTCTCTGGAAAGTTCTAAGTAAAAACTAATAAAATAATCTGACTAAAAATACTAATCCTGACCCAAACTGTTGACCGCAGGAGACCTTGGCCCTTGTTTTAAAGAAGCTCACATTCACTTCATTGACAGCATGTCACTTATTACCACAAGCGAAAGAAAACTCATTGTGTATATATTGACAAGTTAGAATTTCTTGTTATCTACAGGTTTGGCAAACATCGAAAAGATGACAAGATTGAGAAAACGGGTAAAATAAAAATACAGGAGACCCTGACATCAGAAGAGGAGAGGATACGAATGAAGCAGGAACAGGAGAGGTAGACTTCAGTTATTTGATTAAACCTCATTAGAAAGAGGTTCCTTTTTTCTTTCTGCTTTCTTTTTTTTTAGCATAAAGATTTTGCATTTAATTACTTTTTATATTTTCTGTGTCAATCCAAATACTGATGGTTGTAAATGAATATAATGTAAAAAACGATTTTAAAAAAACTCTTATATTCATTTGAGGCATCAGTGGATTTTAATGGTTTTAGTTAAGATGTTTTGCATAGGAGATAATGCAGCATACTAGATAAATAAATAAACATTAATGCTGAATTTACCCTTATTTAGTAAATCACAAATAATTCAATCCTGTCTCATCCATCTGTGAGTATGTAGTATATTATAATAGTTTAAAAATACTCATCTGGAAATAAAACTCTTTGAAATTTTATATCTCATTTTAAATATCTCGATTTATAATGAGAACATAGGAGGCTGTTGGTTTTTCACTATGTTGTTTTTCTTTCAACCCTGGCCCATTTCTTGATTCTCCTTCTATTTCACTATCACATTTTGTGATGTTTACCACTTAAGTTTTATTTCTTGTCTTCCAGAAAGGTTCTTATCTGTTGTTGAATCATTCTATGTTGAGAACCCAAAGACCAATGGACCAATGGCAGGAATGAAAAGAGTTACTTTAAACAGACACTTGAAAAATGTTTTTAGAAGTGATTAGAATTTTTCTTATTGTGATTCCAGGGGATGAGAAGGCCATCCCACACTTTGGTTATTAGAGTTTACAAGTGCACAGTGAGCTTCTCTGTATCATCACATTTCGGTTTCCAAATGGCCACAGCAAGAGGCACCATACCTGTTTTACTTTGATAATCTGAGATTTAAGTGAGTTTCTGGTACCTTGATCAAAGTTATAAAGCTAAAAGTTGTTCATAGCTAGGATGATAGCCCAACATCTTTAAGATTAAGTCCAGTGTTCTTACCATAATTCTAGAGTCAATATACTTTAGTCTTATACTTAATGAATGAAAAAACTAAAAATAGTATCGTACAATAGTTTTCTTCAAAAGAAATCAGTATCAGCGCATGGTGGCTTGTGCCTGTGGTCCCAGCTACTCAGGATGCTGAGGTAGGAGGATCTCTGGAGCCCAGGAGTTCAAGACCAGCCTTGGGCAACATAGTGAGACCCTATCTCAAAAAAAAAAACAAAAAGAGAGATTAGTGTTCGGATATTTTTCTATTCATCTAATACCTTTGAGGGTTTTTTTGAGTAGAATGGTTACTCTAATTTTCTGTTTGTAGCTTTCCAGGATATAAAACATGTAAGTGGGAAAAATATAGATTTTAAATTTCTGATTCAAGTCAGGATTTATTCTGCTGGTTCTTCTCCAATTTTTATTTTTTTTAAAAAATCATCCCACCTTACTTTGTAGGACTCTTTCCAATCCTTACCAAATTTGGGACCCCTAAACTTACTAATAAACTCACTATTTTTAGGTCAGCATGAACAGTGTTCCTTAGAGGCATTTAATAAAGTTCAGAAGTATAAACTTCTAAAAGAGTGTCTTGTCCCTAAAGGAAGAGAATATACCAGGTTAAATGTATGAACTCTGATTTATCCACAGGCAAATATGTAATTTAGTTAGCAATCTGAGCGAAAGAAACATTATTCTCTCATATCTTGATACCTGCCAAAGGGGATAGCGTCATTCATTCTGTGCAATTTTTCATATTCTAAATATTCCTGCTTTGCAGTTTAAGGTGGCTGCTCTGCTTCAATGCAGAATTCTATCCACGTTTTCCAAAATACTTTTATAATGCATAGTCAAACATTTCCAGCCAAACAATGATTTTTACATAATGGTTTCACTTGTGTTGTTAATTTGCCTAAGGCATAGTTCACTTCCCAGTTTTGCTTTTAATTTCCATCTCTGTACCTCTCATGATGCAATACTTCTGGGAACTAGGTTGGTCACAATAAATTTACAGTGTACAGGAGGCCTAGAATAAAAATCTTTTAGGGTCAAGGAACAAGTGAATGGTCCATTAAAAAAATCAGTTAGGCTCATAATTTAAGCAAATTATTATACTTTGACTTTTTTTTTTTTACCAAGGATGTTTTATTTAAACTCATGGATTTTGTAATAGAACAAGGGAATGCTTGAGACTTACTGAACTCCACAAGGGAAGTGTGTTTATTGTTTGTTGTTTAGATGGGGCAAGCCTTTTTTTGTACGTCCTCCTTTCTATTCTGTCTCTGGTGTTGACAATGCTCCTTTTGAGGATGGAAACTGCAACTTCTTTGGGAAAAAATTGACTGGAAGAATAAATAAAAAAAACCCACTGCTTATATTCTCCTAACAGCCTTCTCCTCACTGCTGACCACTAGGGAAGTGTCTCCTAGAACATTATTTACCACTGTAGCTATTTGAGTTCCAAAAATTATTTTGACTGATTCCATATAAAAATAGAAAACCTGGCATTCCTTAGTTATGAGTTATGAGATATCCACAAACCCAATTTTTTTTTTTTTTGGCTCATGCACATCTGTGAAGCCTGAATATTACTCAAGATATAAATATTGATGTATTAAAAGGACAATGAATATAATTTAAAATGTTTTTCCTACAATATTAAGATCTATTTAGATGGTGAAAATAAATTAGATTTTTCTGAGCATGGGTCTAAGATTAAATTTGACCTCATTCTTGCCAACTTCCATCCCTTTCCATCCACTCGCTGCCCACACTGGGAGATTGGCTCTCAAATAAGTCCTGTTCTGGTGGGAGAAATGGAGGAGGAAGATCACCGTGTGGATCTGTCCTCTGTCTCTGCTAGTCTTGCCCTGCCACAAACGAGCCTACGTGACTGCCATCTTCTTGGGAAGTGCAGAGAGTCTGGGGATGGTGAGGTTCACTGGTCCTGACATGCTATTTTGACTTCTCATTTTGAGCTCTGAACCCAGGTACCCTAGCCCTTCAGAGATGCTGTTGGCTACATCCAGGATGAGCTGGGAAGGTAAACAAAGGTGTGAATTCAGTGCTTACTGCCACTTACTGGCTGGTCTTTTGGGCGTGCCTGGGGGACAGCACGCTACTGGCTTATTTCTACCATGAACTCAAAATAGAACGTGTTCAATTCAGCGATCTATATAACTTCAGGCCCACTTAGCTTCCATTATGAAGCATGGGGTTAAATTTCTCTGTTGACCAAGCATCAAAAGTAACATTTTAGCTTCCTATTGCGTTTTTGCTTCAGTGATACCTACATGTATGTTAAAATGGTTGGACATGAACATGGTGGCACAGGGTTTCCCAAACAGTGGTCAGCAGCAGAGAAAGGGTTCCCTGTACAACAGGTTTGAGAAATACTTCTTTAAAGTGATTTATGCATGTATTAATATCTCTGTTGCGTTATTTATCGAAACTCTAAGTTAATATACATTGCGCATCATCAAGATAAGAATAAAGAATCATCATTCTCCTAACCTTACAGCCTCCCATACCCTCACTTTTTGCTTTTCATGGAATACTGACATCTCTCAACATTCAGAGAGACTGGGGAAATACTGATGATAAGTAAAGACCTCTGCTCCTGGGTCAGCTGTATCCAGCTCACTCATCTAACTGGCTTTGGAAATCAGAGCTGATTGTTTCACAGAACTGTGAGCAAATTTAAAGTCTGTGCTGTAACCTGCCTCTACATACTTTTTGTGCTTATGAATCTTACAACTGACTGCTCTTTCTTTTTCTATTTTCTCTTTCCCACACGTTTCTCACCTGTTAAAAACATACGCCTTTTAAAACTCTAATTCTAAGTTTATTCTAATATTGAAACCACATAAAATTTTGGGGATAAATCCATAAAATTAAAATCAGAAAACAATAATGTATCTGTGTTAATACCACTGTGAACATCGTGGCCGGTGCTATTCTAACCTTTTTTTTTTCTTATAAAATTTACACATATGGATACTTTTTAAAAAGTTGGCATCTATTCTCATTTTTATTTATGTTGCATTCTTATGTATTCTTAGAAATCGTTAACTGGCTTGTATTTTGTAGTTGCTTAGCAAATGAAAGCCAATGCAATATTATTATCTATATCTACATATGAAGTTGTGCTTGGAAATATCTCCAAGGATACAGAATGCTTCCACTGGAGATATGAAAAAGTTAATTTCTTATGAAATCCTACTCCCGGTATATGAGGGATATTTATAAATCTGCTAGGGAAATATATGATTTGAAACTTCCCATTATTCAATGTTATAAGCACCCTTCAAAATCTTATTTTTTCAATACTAGACCACTTGAACTATCTGTTTCTTTAGGTCATACGTTCCCAGTCCTTGGTGTATCACTTTGCAAATTTATATCAACATTTCTCCATACAATTTTCATTCATTGGCCTTCTCTCTTTCTGATTTTTGAGTAATTTTTTAAAAATTTTTTTGTGGGCCCAGTAAGATCCTTTTTAGCAGGTGATATTAATATATGTTTGTTTTCTTACAATAATCTTTGCATTTAGATCACATAGTGTCATTCAAACAAAGGTTGCCCTTTAAAAATTAACTATTTGATGGAATATATTTTTTTCTGTCCTATATCAGCATTTTTTCATAGTTTCTCAGTCCTCTTGAATCCCTTAGAAAAGTCAACTCTAAGCAATAAGTTTCAAGGTGTTTGTTTTTTTTTAATTTTTGTGCAGGTGAACAAGAATTTTTAAGAATCGTTAAATTGCTTTGTAGAAGTTAATTGCTTAGATGAATATTTGGGGGAATTAAGCTTAGGGCATACCATGCATTTGAAACTGAGTTTATTGACCGAGACTGCAACTGAAGTAGGAAAATGCAGTTTGATTTCTGATGAGCACTGTCCTTGATCTAGCTGGCATTGGAGCATCTCTTTGCATTGGAAATAATTGTAGTTGCTTTGATACCTGTGAAAGCCTGAACATTATGTGAGATCTGTGTATGTGTGCATGTGTGTGTGTGTGATTTGGTTAGTGAAATATTCTAGTGTTAGTCAATATAAAAGAGAAGTTTTTTGTTGTTTCACAGTATGTTAAATATACAAGATGATAGTATAAAACACTTTAAAATTATTGTTACAATAATCTTATTTCCTCTCTCAGGGACCTTTGTTAAGAGAGAGAAAAGATTTAAAATATGCTAACATTAAAAAATTGATACACTAAATGAGCAATTGTCAAAATAGGTGACTGCAGAGCTTTGGGAAGGGGAGAAATTTTTGGGGTTGGAATTAGTAATGACTGCCTCCGAGATGATAGTTTGGGGGCTAGATCTAGTTTCCAAGAAGGCGTACACTGGAAAAATGCTGCACTCACATTCAGTCTCCCTCCCCTTAAGCACAAAGGGCTCAAGGAAAGAGGCATGTTTTTTTAACTGCCTGAATTCTTTGAAAATTGTGATTGTATTAGTGGTCGGTAGTATCCCTGTAAATGCTTTGATCTCTTTTCAAGTTTTAACCATTTTATATTTTAAAACTGATAACATCTCATTTTAGCAGTAAGGGCTGCTGTTTAACTTGCCCCCCCCCCCACCTATAGTAAGAGGGACCACTATGTATTTCAACAACTTGCATTCTTCCCTGGAATTGGAACTGTACCTTCAAAACAGTTGTTCTCACTCAACAATTTTTTTTTTTTTTGGACCCATTTAGACCATGGAAGTTCTTTCTTCTCAGTCAACTTTGACCCTAACATTACAAACATATCAAAGTCCCACTTAAAGTTGGAACTGTTTTCAGAGTAAGAAATTGAGTGGAATAGTGTCCTTCCTTGGAGAATTCAGCATAGATAGCAAATTGGCAACGTACATGCTATTAGATGGCAGTTGTTGGAGTCACCTAACAGGAGAGTAAGCTAAAGGATTTATAGGTTGAGCCACAGTATTTCTGAAGTCTGCCATCTGCTGAAGTATTTTGAGGGGCAAACAAAGCATTCAATCAGCCAACTAAAAACTGCTTTAAAACAGACTGTTCGAATGGGTGCAAAAATACAGTTAGATACAAAGAATGATATATGATAGCACAACAAAGTAGCTGTAGTCAATAATAAATTATGGTATACTTTAAAACAACTAAGAGAATAGAACTGGAATGTTCCTAACACAAAGAAATGATGAATCTGTGATGTGCTGGATACTCCAATTACCCTGATTTGATTGTTATCCATTATATGCCTGTATTAAAACATCACGTACCTCATAAATATATACAACTATTATGTACCTATAATCATTAAAAATTTAAAAAAAAAGACTGTTCCTTCTAGTTGTCTTGTAGCTTAAATTTTCATTCTGCCAGGAATATAGGTTTTATTTTATGAATTTTTGTAATAATTTTTAGAGAGGGGAAATACTGTTAGGTAAAGATCCATAAAATTCTGTTTTCAGAATGAGGCTTCTGGATGGCATTGCAGTAAGTTGGGAGTGGAATGTTTCCCAAAAGAGTTGATTGCAAGGTCTGGAACAATGTTTTGAAAATAGTTAACAACTATCTAATGTGTAGCAATCTGAAATTTATTAAAAATTTCTTTTTCTGTTAAACTAATATTAGTATAGTCTATCATCTGTGGACGTTAACAGCATTTTTTATTAAAAGCATTTAGGGTCAATTTCTATTTCTCGTAGTCTTTTAAAAAAAAATGCACCATGGGTGGTTCTACATATTGAAACTTCATCATAGCTTTGGAGAGAAAGGTATTTGGTATATAACTGTGTAATTTAAATATACCATTGATTTTCCATCCTATGGAGTTGGTCATTCACTTGTCATTCTCATGCCCGGTACCTTTTCTGGGTATCTAAAGACGATAATATTCATAAAAAAGTTCTTTCCATCTTATTCTACTGCAATTAGTGCTAAAAGCCATTTATTGTAAAAGCAAAAATACTAATGAATAGAAATGTTACAAAAACAGAAGTCTTGTGTGTTTTATCTTCCTCATGCATCATCCATTTTAATTAGAGAAGAGGGTGGTGAACACTGTGACAAGAGTCTGGAATTAAAATCATTAATTGATGTCAAGCTGAAGAGAGACTGTTAGCATGAATTTAGTGACAGCAGGAAAGAAATTAACCTTATTACTTTATTTAGTATATTACATTATTTTGTGTATTGTTTTCTATGCAGGTTCAAGGCAGTCTCATTATCATAATGGAAAAGACTTTTTATTACAAAAAGGAAAGGTGTGAATATGTATGTTTGAACATAAATGGAAATGATCAATTCTTTATATGCTAACTTTTAGAAAACATGATAAAAAGTTTGTTGTTTCAATTTTTTTTTTTCCAATTTGCAAGGGCAGGGAAATAGTGCATACTGTTGTCCATCAATGTCAGATGGCGCAGCTGCCTGTGATAATTTAAACCTCAGAATAGTTCTCTTGTTTAGAACGAGGAAGGACTTACTGAAACGCTTAAAGCAATAGACATGTATTTCTTTTGCTGAGTTTTGGACTTAATCAGTTACTTCTGTCATTGCCGAGGTCTGGCCCAAGATAAATGGAATGAATAATACTGAACAACAACCTGAGTGTTCAGAAAAACTAATGACTCTTGCAAGATAAATTTGTGACCTCAGGGTCACAATAAAAGAATAAAGGGGGTGTCCTTTTATAGCATTGGCCATCTGGAACCATTAAGGGCTCAACTGCAAGATACTATCTTTTTTTAAAAGTTTCCTTGAGAAACCATGCTATTTTTATTAGGACACCAAAAATGTTTTCTCTCTTGAGCCAAATATTTTTTTTTTCTGAAATAAGTTTCTCCATGAAGGATAAAAATATGTAATGTGTAAATATAACCTTTTGGTTGTGTTACAACGTCTATTTTCTCTCTCTGTAGTAAGACATTCAAATATAAAAGAGTATAATAAAATAATCTGTCATTTGTTAATTTTGCTTGTGAATTGTCACTAAAATATAGAAAAACCACAGTGCATTTGTAGCTTTAAAATCTACTTTTCAGTGCCATTTGCACGGCAAACTGCTTTGGCATTAATTTCCAGAATGATCTTTAAAGTGCACGTTAGTAACCAGATTCGTTATTATCCTTTTGCGGCCCTGGTCCTATCTTTGCAGGCCACAGGTATGCTGTAGTTTTATTCTAAGGTCTTCATCACCAGGGTAAGCCACCAGGGTGGAAAGCAATGCAATAAACAACTTTCAGAACTCTGGGGATAAAATACATTGGTGATGAAAGGCTAAACAATAAAAATATAATTTCTCAAATTATTGGAGCTGAAAAAAGAAAATCAGTGCTTTTAAAAGATACTGTGGATGGGGCTGAAATGTTTATTAGGTTCAATGATTGGTGGCAATTAGTCATAATGTACAAATTTGGGTAAAAGAAAGCAATTGAGATCTGGGCTTTATGAATAGTACTTCATGCTGCTGAGAAATCGACTTGTTAGAAATTAGACCCCGGTTACGAACGTGCAGTTAGTTAGAGGAAAGAAATAAGCTCCAGTGTCCAATAGTAGAGTAGGGTGACTATGGTTAGCAACAGTGTATCATATGTTTCACAGTATTTTAACTACAAGAGAGGATTTGGAATGTTACCAACACAGAGAAATGGTAAATACTGGAGGTAACAGATAACCCAGATACTCTGGCTTGAACATTACCCATTCTGTGTATCTAATAAATACATGTACTGCATAAAAAAGTAAAATATTTTGCATCAATTAAATCTGCGATTACAAAGAATATGGTACACATAAGCACGTATTTGTTATTTGCCAAACTGCAAATTGAATTATCTTATTAGAACACTGTTAATAAGATGTAAGAGGCATCACCCAATTTCTAAAATTCACTATCATGTGCCTCAAATGTTAATGGAAATCCCAAATTTAACATATTGAGAATAATAGTTGAGTTTCTTATTCAAAGAAAAAGAAATTGATCCCCCAGTGGATCTTATTTTCTGTGTAATTTGGAACAAGAGAACATTCAAATCCAGGACCCATCAATAATGTTATAAAACTGGTGTGCAAGTACTTTGGGGAGATTGTTTACGCTTATGTCTCCCTTGAGAGGAGGTTGTTCATATTCTCTTTCTGATGTCTTTCTTAAAAAGACTGTACTTTCTGACATAAATAAGCTGAATTATCTTCATTTTGAATTAATTAAGCTTCATATATTATAGGGTTTAGTCATTTATAAATTAATCTAAGTCACTCCCTTTGATTTTTCAGAGATTCTCCAAATTCAGAACTTTCAGCTTTATATTTATATAATTATATTTATACCTGTTGTATTCCTCCAAATTTCTTCAGATTCTCAAACTTTAGGACTTATGTGAATGCCCAGTCACCCTGTATTTAAGTGATTGATGGTGACCAAATTTAGTAGTAAAATTGTCAGATAAGTACTCATATATCCCATTGAGTTAAAGAAAGAACATGTTTTTCTCTTTCTGCTATTTTTTTTTTTCTGGCTGAATCCAGCATCAAAAAGACAGTATGGTGCAAAGAATAGAATTATCCCTCTACTTACATGAATTTTCCACCATGGATATCTAGCATTTAGTGACAACTAGCTTTTATAATAGCATCCTTGACTTTCATAATTGCTCTTAAATGGATAAATGGAGTATAATAGAAAATCTAACATTAGAATTTGAGTTGCTAGTTCTCTTGTGGGTATTCTATCTATGGAACTTATAGAATCTAGGACAAGTCTAGATTCTAATTGTTAAAAATTTTCTAACTTTCCAATATTATGAGCTAAGAAAGTCATTGGTTCTCAACTCAGGAAATAAGTTCCTCCTAGGGAGTTTTTGGGAACATGAGAAGCATTTTTGATTGCCCCAGTGGCTGGGAACACTACTTGATCACATGTGGCTTGGACCAGTTGTGCTAGAAGTCCTCCATCTAGCACAACAAACAGCCCCTTCTCAAATGTTACTGGATCCTGTTGAGAAACAGTGAGCTAGGTGAGGCAGGTGAATTTATGTCTTTCTATTTTATAGCTGGGAAAGAAGAAAAATTAGAGAAATTTGACCCTCTGGATCCAAAATTTGGAGAGCAAGACTGGAATGATAGGCTAGATACAAGAAATAAGGGAGAAAACCGCAAATTTTGCTTGTAATGCTATGTGACAGTTTTTAAGATCGTTTTCTAAAACTTTATATAATTTTTGAGTCACAGGAAGTTGCAAAGCTAGTACAGAGAGGTTGTGGATACCTTTCATCTAGTTTCCCCTTCCCTGATCTTAGAGAAAGCATTCAGTCTGTCTCCATAATGTATGATGGAACCTGTAGGTTTTTGGTTAGGGTCTGTATCAAATGTAGAAAGTTCTACACTATTCCTAATTTTCTGAGGGTTTTTGTCATGACGGATGTTAAATTTTATCAAATGCTTTTCTGCCTCAATACAATCG
Organism: Cheirogaleus medius; assembly: GCA_008086735.1. Lineage (NCBI taxonomy): Eukaryota > Metazoa > Chordata > Mammalia > Primates > Cheirogaleidae > Cheirogaleus > Cheirogaleus medius. The sequence continues at coordinate 7,793,615 of VBSM01003148.1, read as the reverse complement.
TGTGACTTTTCTTCTTTGGCCTGTTAATATGGTGGATTATAGCATTGATTTTTGAATAATGCACCAAGCTCGAATTCCTGCAATAAACACTCTTTGGTCTTGGTGTATCATTCCTTTTATATATTACTAAATTCTATTTACTAATATTTCATTAAGGATTTTTGCTTTTATATTCATGAGGAATGTTGGCCTATAGTTTTGTTTTTTATTTTTTGTGGTGTCTTTATCTGGTTTTGGTGTCTTTTCTGGCTTCTCTTGAATATATATTAATATTTATGTGTTTCTGCTAGCAGATGTCTACTTCAAATATTTTTTAAAAAATGCTTTTCAATAAAACAATAAACTTGGTCTAAAATATTGATTACTTAGAAAAGATTGTGCTGCTTTTAAGTAAACATTTCAATTTGTAAGTATGTAATGGAAATGTATTGTACATTGGAGAGGACTTTGTACCAAGTAGCTTAATAAAATCATAGTAAACTAAGCATATCTTCAGTAAAGTGGTCATTTAAGGTCTGTTTTTTAGTTATAATGCAGGCCAGTTTTGCTTCAGAATTTGATTGGATGCACACCACCTTGTCCTTAATCTCAGATTACTGGGTTCTGTATGCATCACATAAAATCAAAGCCACTGTCATTAAACTGAAATCTTCTTTGCCATTCATGAAGAGATACGGTGTGGATTCATGCTTAAAGTTCATATTATGTTGAATGTTTATAGTTTATTTATAATGAGTAAGATGTGTACATTATACACACATAAATACATATATAATGTGTGTGTCACTACAAAAAATCATTTCTTGTCTTAAAAAAATCATAAGTAATATCCAAGTAGATGCCAGAAACTATCTGTTCCTTGTGAATTTTTAAAATTTAAGCTTAAGATTTTTAAGTTACAACTGTATCTTGTTGACATGAGCAAAAGGTATCTGAAATGATTATTTTTGAGCATCCATGGCATTGCTTGACAATGTGCAGTGTATGTAACTTACCATTTTTACCACTGATCTCCCCATAGCTGCATGAAATAAAGTATATTTTACAACTGTTTCGATGACTCTCTCTGTGTACTTCTTAGAATAGGAATAATTTCTCATTTCAACTTTGTCATCATTTTACAGGATTCAAGCCAAAACTCGTGAATTTAGGGAACGGCAAGCTCGAGAGCGTGACTATGCTGAAATCCAGGATTTTCATCGGACATTTGGCTGTGATGATGAGTTGATGTATGGGGGGATTGCTTCCTATGAAGGCTCTATGGCTCTCAACGCCAGACCCCAGAGCCCAAGAGAAGGACACATGATGGATGCTTTGTACGCCCAAGTGAAGAAGCCACGGAATTCCAAACCCTCACCTGTAGACAGGTAGGCTCCGGGAGCAATCACAGTATTGCTTCCAAGTCAACATTTATAAAGTGTCTGGCAAGGGAGTAGATTGTTCGTCAATCTTCAACCCAGAACTGCCTTTTATTAATAACCTTTAAAAAGCTGTTGTGTCTAAAAGTATTGAGCTTACACAAATCGAACCCTAATGGAAGAAGCAGCAGAGGTTTTGATAGCTTTTCTAATGATTCCAACATATTTCATCTTATTCTTAAAATGGTTTTAGACTTGAGAACCAACCTTTCGTTTATAACTCAAATAAAAAGCAAACTTGAAATGATGGCTCTTCTACTTAAGCGACATTTCCTTTTATTACTAGGAGAGCCTCTAGTTGTGGCAATTAAATAGATGGGAAAGGACATGAGTTATTCCAATTATGATTTAAGAGGGCCACATTTTTTTGTGGCCTAATTTTATATTATGAAAGAATTAATAAATGAAAAGTATAGTATAGCCTGTGTTCAGATTGCTTGTTAACAGCCACAAACCATAGGTCTGAATTACGTGTATCAGTATAGCGCATAGGAGGGCAATGTTAGCTGTATCTTTTTTTTTTTTTTACTGATAGATAGTATTTTACAGATTTGTGGAATACATGTGAGTATTTGTTACATGCACAGACTGTGTAATGATCAAGTCTCAGGGTATTTGGGGTATCCATCACCTTGTATTTCTCTGTTAATTGTATTTTAATAGCTAAATATTTATTTAAAATTTTAACTGACTAAAAGGCTATATATTTATTGGCTATATATTTATTAATAGCTATATATTATATTGATGACTATATATTACTATATATTTATTTCAAATCTTAACTGAAGCAATTTTAAAGAGATATTTTTTCACCCCTCCAGGTATATAGTCAAACACCTTGTAGGGTTTAGTTCACAAAGAAAATAGCCCTCATTTCCTTTTAAACATAAGTATGTTATTGTCATAAACAATACACTAATTCTGTCACGTCTTAAATGGATCCTTATAATCATTGCTCTATATGGGAGCTGGGCTTTGAGCAGTATAAATAGCAGCTTTCACTGAAACCAACACCTCTCAAGCTTTAGTGTGTATCTGAATCACCTGGAGAGCTTCTGAAAATGCAGATTGATTGACTCTTTCCCAAAATTTTGATGCAGTAGATCTGGGGTGGAGCCCACTCGTTTGCATTTCTTACAGATTCCTAGGTTCGATACTAATACCACCGGTCCTAGGGAATTCACTTTAACAACCTTTGCAAGGCTGGAGATGTACTGGAATTATTTCATCTATAACATCCATGTGTTATTGGTTACTACATTTTGCAAGCAGTCCATATTTTAGTTACTCACTTCCAGCTATTTTTAATAAGGTTTGCAAATGCAACAGGTAACCCCCAGGCAAACCCAGAAGGAAGCATTTTAAAAAATAGCAAATGGAGAATCAAATCTTAAAGGGAAACTCTAATCAGTGAATGTTCTGTTGCTTTCTTTTCTTTTCATTCTTTGGGGTTTTAGATTTTCTTTATTGTCTTATGAAAATCTATTTGATGTTGACTGTGATGACGTAAGTTAACATAGAAAGTTTATGGTGTAATCACCTGAAAGGCTCACGTGCTTATTAACTTCACTTAACATAGATAAGTGAGAATTCAAAGAGTAAAGTTATTATCGGTGACAGTGACATTTTCTGTAAAAGCTTTGTACTTGGTTTCTGCCGTACTTGTGACTGCTACTTGCAGAAGGTCAAACAGCATTTGAAGGCCATGCCCATCCCATTGGAATTGTTTTCTCGGGAGAAAGGACACCAGAGCACTGGCGTTGTCAGTAACTTTCAGAGGAACTAAAAAAATATGAGTTGACGTATTATTGATGAAAGTGCTGATCATTTTCAGCACCTTCCACATCTAGTTTGAAAATCTAAAAAATAGTAGATATGCTTGTTGCAGTTATTCATGTAGCTCAGAAGTCTCACCTGACTTCAGAGCCAGGAGTCAGGAGGGATCTGTCTCCCCAGCAACTAAAGTCCAGAAATAGTTGCTTTTTAAACCCAAGGGCCCTACAAGAGGCTAATTTCTGCAGATTTTCAACAGGGCTTCTGTGCTCAGAAGCCCCTCTGTTTCTGGCTCCAGCAGCCCTGCCCGCAGTCCCTGCTCTGCACCATATCAACCCCAAACTACAACTCAGCTTCCTAACTCATTTCCATCAAAAACCCACCCAGCAAAACATTCCAGAGGAGGCTTTAGTCATGGGGATGAGTCACACACACTAAGCAGTACATAATCCAGAATCACATCTTAGACACTGCTGTATTCAAAAGCTCCTCTCAGCCTCACTCAAGCACAACCTCAGCAGCTGTCGGATACATTACACTTTTATGCATCCATGCCCCAAAAGGGTGATTGGACGAGAGGATTTCTAAGATGCTTCCAACTCAAGAGAGACATAATTTTAAAAAAAGAAAAAAAAAAGGATCATAGAAACTTTAGTTCTTTGTAATTATTTCTGCAGAGAATAAGATGTCTTTAAAGAACTGAAGTTACTAAGCTAAGAAAGTTGGGAATTTTTACACCTTAAAGTACTTCTTCACCTACCTATAATGAATGTGAAGTTAGCTTGGAAATCGTAGCATCTCCTCCATGGTGTTTTTCTGTGAGAGAGAAAGCTGTAGAAAAAGTAATCCTCAGACTCGAGTACAGGGATTCTTTTTCTTTTTAAAGGAAAGACAATCTCTTGATACTGCAGTATTGAATTAAATTGTTTTGATTATAATGTTACTTAAATATGTATAAAAATAAAATAAGACTAAACTCCTTCTGTTGATAACCATTATACAACTATAAAACCAAGCATCTTTACAAATTAAATACAAATGAAACGGCAAAGCCATTGCATTCAAATGAACATTAATTTAATGTGGCCAATAATGTTTTTTTTTTTTTTAATCTAAACTCTTGCACAAATCATGAATATGGCATGGCGGTGGCTGCTACATGGCAGGTTCATTCGAATTTGTTTTCCTACCCCCACAGCTGAGTGCGGTTTCTATTCATGCATGACTTTTCTGTCTTAAATTTCTGCAGTTCTTTCATGTGTCCCTGTCCTTTGGCCTCCACAACACATAGATGCATCATTTACACATGAGTTTCAGCTCTCTTCTGTTTCCAAGTTGAGACAGTGAAATAGCATTCTTTAGTGGCTTCATATGTATCAACTTAAAATCAGACAGTAAAATAACACACCTGTAAGATAATCTATAATATGCTTATATTAACTTTTAAAAAGATCATGCAAATGGGAACACAAAACTTGCAACTGCTCAGAGAATATTTCCTGTGTGAAGAATATACACAATGGAGAAACTTCTATCAACTGACCAAATTTCACCAAAATTTACGATCGGTGCCTGATGTACTTTACTATTCAAATTTTTGGATTTCATGGGAACATAGGCAGTGTAGGCAGTTGACAGTCTGAAGTGTAGCCTGCATCTGTTCTGGAATTTTTACTGTTCAGTAAGAAAGCAGTATTCTTCATTGCTTAATCATTCTGATTGATCTTATAGTCAGAAATGTAGATCTAGTAGCCCCACATGGAAACAGCCAGGGATAATTTATTAAATGCTGTAAATTTGGTGTCAAAATAGGATACGTTCTCAATTTCCACATATTATTTATAAAATGCCTTTCGTAGGATAGCATCATATGGTGTCTAGAAATATTTCCATGCCTGTTTAATTTTATTGATCTATAAACTATTATCTGTAGTCATTGTTACTACTATTTATTAGTGTGCTTGGTATTTGGATTTTTCCTGTTGGATTGCTAAAGAGAAGCATATCCTATCCTTGTGTTTTATATGAAAAGCAAGGTTTAAAACTCACAAAAATACTTTGTAATCTTACATTTCTTTGGCAAGAGTACATTTCTTATTTGCTCACCTCGTCTCAGCTGGCTAGAATGCTACAGTGTTCTCTGCATGTCTACGTTGCTCTTCCACTGTGGGAGAAACTGCTAGTTGTCTACCCAATATTTCCTCTCTCCTTCTTCCTTACCTAGCAAAATCCCAATTTTATCCAGGCTAGCAGTGTGCCTGGCTAAAAATTTCAATTTCCCAGGCTCCCTTGCAGCAAGAGAAGCCCATGTGGCATAGTTCTGACTAATATGTTAGAAGCAAATCTACACATGGGACTTCCTGCAAAGCTAGTTTTTTTCCTAATTAAAATGGGGATGACCAGGGTTTTGTCATTTTCCTGAATTCTGGAGGTGAAGGCCATGTGGAGGGAGAGGGAAGAGTCTGGTCCCTTGAGCAGCTATTCCAGTCCTTGTTGCCTGGAAAAAGTGAGCCTGTTACCTGTTGAAGTTACCTGTAATCCAATTTCTGTTTCATGAAGCCAAACACCATTCTGAATATAGATGCTCCTCGACTTACGACAAGGTTCCATCTCAGTAAACCCATTGTAAGCTGAAAACATCGTTAGTTGAAAATGGGTTTAATACACCTAGCCTGCTGAACATCATAGCTTAGCCTAGCTGACCTTAAACATGCTCAGAACACTTACATCAGCCTACAAATGGGCAAAATCATCTAACACAAAGCCTATTTTATACTAAAGTGTTGGCTACTCCATGGAATTTATCGAATGCGGTAATAAAAGTGAAAACCAGAATGGTTATATGGGTACTGGAAGTACAGTTTCTCCTGAATGTGTATCACTTTTGCACCATCTTAAAATTGAAAAATCTTGAACCATCGATAATAAACCAGGGGCCATCTGTATCGTGAATTGTGCACAGAAGAGCCCAAAGGGAATCATCATCTTTTGATCAAGATTGTCTACATCTTGGAGAACTATCCCTTGGTCAAATAATTTCCACAATATTTGCAAAATTAAGGTGTTGCTCACTTAGCCCTTTGTATTTGATTTTGTTAAGGCTCTAATTTAAAAAAATGTTACCAAATGTCTGTTAGCTGATATCCTTTATAACTCTAAGACACTGCTGTCCCCTGACAACTCCCACCTCTACCAACAATGAAGTAGGAAGCAGGTGAGTGTAATGTACAAGAGTGTGAACTAAGAGCCAGGCAGTCCGGGTTTGTTCCTGGGGCTCTCCTGCCATCAGTTGTGGAAACTCTGGATTTCTTGGATATACCTTGTCTGTTTTGGAAAAGGAAAAAAAAAATTATAAAAAATTAAAAAATTAAAAAAAAAAAAAAGAAAGTCTGGGCTTCATTTTCCTCATCAGTAAAATGGGCATAATAATGGTACTTACCTCATTAGGTTTGGGAAGGGAAAACTCTGTTAATAACATGTAAAACACTTCACACTGTGCCTCGTCCACAGTAAGCGCTATTTCAGTGTCTGCTGTTGCAATAGTTATTAATATTTAGGAAATATGTTTTTGGGAAAGCACAGCATGCCCGTATGGATACAAAAAGAAGCTAGGAATGAAATTGAAATCAATAGAGATAGGTTTGATTCTTTATATTTACCATAGATATAAAAGCAGGGGGCTGCAATTCTGCTGATACCACTTCTTCATTAAATAGCTAGGTCTCTAAGTCTTCTCCCTAAATCACATCATATCATGAATGGTTTCTCTTTAAATTAGGAGTTACTGAGTTTGGCATTCCAGATTGCTTCTGCAGTATAAATACTTAGATTAAAAACAAATGCTGGATCCTGTAAATTGGCTTATTTGAGAGTGATGGGGGTAGTGGTGTGAGAACATGGTCTCTCGATCAGTTTGTGCTTTGACAGTTCAAAGGTTTTCATTTTGTACTTCGTGGAATTCTTTGAAGTTCTTCATGTTCTGCTTTTGTGAAATTGTTACTGATTCTGAGTTTGCAATGGTCCGTGGAAATAGGGAGGTTTGAACTTCTCAAATCTTGTCTAAAATTTAGGCATTTCTGCTTACATCAAATTATCTCCTGGTGGGACAGGCAAGCAGGAATTGTAATCTGAAGCACTGTCATAGGCTGTGTTCTAAAACGGTGATTTTTCAGATTTTAACATGCGTAAAAGAAGTTAGAATGCTTCTCACAGATGTCCTGACCTCCTCTCATGGATATTTTGATCACTAGGTAGGGTCTCCTTATGTTGCCCTGGCTGGTGTTGAACTGGACTCAAGAGATCCTCCCACCTCGACCTCCCAAAGTGCTGGGATTATAGGTGTGAGCCACCATGCCTGTCCTTGTACCCACATTTTTAACAAGTACCCCAGCTGACTCTGATGCAACCGATCTATCTACCCTTTGAAAAGCATTACTCTTGGGCTAATGAAAAAAGCAATTGGACCTCCAGAATGAGTTATTTTATGACTGTTAACCTTGAAGCTGTGAAATAATTTATAATTTCCATTAGACACAGCTTTATCCTGGCATTCATGATGTCCATTTTTCACCTATGATCAAATAATCATTTTATTTACAAGATCATCTAATAGGTGTGATATTCCTAAACTTGATTCTACTCAGTGTTACTTGAGACCAAAAAGTTTCTTTTCCTGTAAGTTACACGATGCCACTTCAGAAACTTTAATATGTTTTGAATTCTAACAAAGAAATGATAAAATTTTGGTCAGTAATGTTTTTTATTTACTTGAGGACACCATGCAATTTGTATTTTTATATCCAGACACCAGAATCTGTAGTTAAAAACTCCACAGAAAGACAGCTTTAATGGACATTTGCTGACTGTCACTATGCAATCATTTGCCACCAAGAGTGCATTGTCCTCAAATATAATTGAAATAAAATAGAACTGTGCTGCTATAAATCTAAATAGCAGGAAAATAGTAGGCTAGACTCCCCTCACTCGCTGAGGACACCTTAATGGAAACATAAATACCATAATCATATGCTTTTTGCATGCATTTTACCACTAAAGGGAAAATGCCGATTTTAAAAGAAAAAGGCCTCTGTGAACTTGTTTTTCCCCCCATTAAAACTGGCATCCAGTTGTGTCGGGAGGAAGCCTGGCAGGCACAGAACAAAATGAATTTTCTTAGATACAGGCAGTTATTAAGCATGTGCTTTTAAAAAAATGTGGGGTCACCTAACAAAGATGTTTTTGCTATTCAAAAAGTCAAATATCACTTTAGCTACATTTGCTTAGTATTATTTATCTCCACTTTTCTTGAAATGTGAGCAAGTAATTCTTGAAGGTAGTAAATCTCATTAGAATGTGAGTTCTGCAGGTTGGTACCGTTGCTAATTCTAGTGCTCCTTCCAACTTGGGCCTGATCTCAGTGTCCTTAACTGTCTGTTTCTGGCTTTGGCTAAATCCTTCTCCATTCGCCTCGGCAAATGTGCCAAACATTGCTGCCCCTTCAACGTGCCTCTCAGCTCCAGATCTGTAGCCCATCCACATCTGCACCTGGGCAACGTCCCTGTCCTCACTTGGTGAGATTAGCTTTCCTCGGTCAGGCCGGCTCTAGAACAGTCTTCCGATCCCAGCCCCAGCCCTGCAGGGAGGCTGCTCCGTGGCATCTCCTCTCAGTCCCTGTTGTCAGCCCTGCCACTCCCCTGGACTTCCACGTACCCTGTTAACATGTTAAAATCTATCATGCTGTTTGAAAAAAAAAATCATTTTTTACCATCTAGCTGTTTTCCACCTTATTTTTCCCTCTTCACTTTTAATCCAAACTTCTTGAGAGATTAATCTAGATCTGATACAGAGTGCTGTGTCTTCTTGCCCACCCTCATTCATTCTGTGGGGTAGGCCTAAGAATGCTCCCCCAGAGATGCCCACGCCCAAACCTCTGCAGCCTGTGTGTGTGTGTTATCTCATAGGGCTGAAAGGCTGTTGCAGATATGATTAAATTAAGGATCTTGAACTGGGGAGATTTTCCTAGATGGTCCTGATGGACCCAGTGGAATCACAGGAGTCTCTATAAGTGAGACGGGAGAGTCAGAGTTGAGGAGAGAGGTGAGGATGTGACACTACTGGCTTTGAAGACAGAGGAAGGGACCACAAGCCAAGGGATGCAGGCGGCTCCTAGAAGCCAGAAAAGGCAAGGAAACAGCTAAGGACACAGACCTGCCAACACCCCGATATTAGCCCAGTGAGCCCCATTCCATCCTTCTGACCTCAGAACGGTAATAAATTTGTTTTGTCTTAAAACAGTAAGTGTGCAGTGATTTGCTGCAGCACCTGTAGCGTACGAGTTTCCCAGTGGCCTGGATTCCTGATTCGATGAAGCTTCAGTCCTTTTCGTTCTGGGTCACCCCATGGCATTTCTGAAACTCTGCTCTCCATTTCTGTGGTGTTTCTTTCCCTAGAGCTGCTTACTTCCTTTCTCACTATCCTTTAACTGTCTCTTCCAAGGTTCTCTTCTACTTTTCCCCTTCAATTTTGGATTCCATAATGTAATAGCTAGGGACTACTGCTGCTTCCTATGTGTTTTTCTTGGTTAACGTTTTAACTACCACTAGGCACTGGTAATGCCTAACCTTAATAACCTAGTTCTCTCTTATAAGCCCCAGATTCCTGTACAGGGCTAAGATTCCTGCAAAACCACCAGCTGGAATGCACACATCTCTCAGACACCCAGACCAAACCTATCTGAAACCAAACTTATTAATATCAGTTTTCATTCTAAACCTGCTCTTGTGTAACTGGCCTAATCTCAGTGAATGCAGTCATGACCTACACATCTCAAGCCAGAGCCTCTCTCTTATAGCCTATGCCCCCACCCATAGTCAGTGACAAAGCCTACCAATTTTCTGTTATAAATTATTTCAAATCCTTTCTCTCCTTCTATGGCACGGCATAGAGACGCTGGTGGTCATCTCCTAACTTCTCCCCCTGTCTCCAGTCTTTTCTCCACCAATCCTCACTTTGCCCACAACCTGGTGTTTTCTACCTAAAATTAAAATATGACCATGTCATTCCCTTACTTAAAATTACTGTGTGGCTTACTGTCTCCAAGATGCAGTCCAAGTCCTTGCTATGGTGTTTATAGGCCTCTAAGACTTCCAATTTCAGGTTAATTATATCAGACTGTCATATTGGTTCAAATCATATTGATACTTTCCTAATAGAGGATTGGTTTAAAAGTATAAGTCCAATTTCATCCAATAATTGGGTAAATTACATGGCTCTCTGGTGTTATAAGTTCTGCAAACGTTAAATTTTGGTGAGAAAAACAGGCAATCACCATTCATTAAGCTATTCTAATACAGTTAGAGATGCAGTGATTGAATTAAAGGCTGAGGTGACATAAAGCACCCAACAAATGAAATCTTGAAAGTAATGAAGCCATAAATAAGGTCATGGCTAATTTTAAAGACTTCTTGTTTAATTCTTTTTGTTGATTAACATTGCCTGAAACCACAATTTGTTTCTAGAAGTAATGTGTAATGGGGGTTGTTTGTTTATATATTTATTTTAGCCTTAGAGGAAGTTTAAATATTCTGCAGAAATATGGGGACAAACAAAAATAGTTTTAGACTTTGGTAGTTATCGGGCAAATAGCCCTCCAGCGGAGTGTATGCATTTTTGTTTTAATGTCTTTCCCTTCTCCGAGCACTGAACTTTTAGGTCTTTGGGGATGAGCTGGCCACTCGGTGACCAAAATCTCATTTGAGCTCCTTGATATTTCATTTGATTTTAGCCTTCTAACAGAAGCTCCAAGATCCTGCCTCATGTGCAGTTTGGCATGATAACTCATCTTTTTATTTCGACCTAAGCACTTGGTCCTCTTGTCCCTTAGGTAGCCCAAACCCTGGGCTTCAAGTACCAATCTTGTTGGTATTTAGCGATCTTCGGTTTATGTGATTCATTCTTGCTCCTGCATAAGGATGGAATCTCAATCAACTATTAATATAAATTCATGAGGATTTATGTGGAGCCCTGTCGTGAGATGCATTTTCAACTTCTTGGGAGACTTTATTGAGCCTTAAGTCCACAATCCAGTTTTAAATTAACTTCCCAGATGTTCTAGAGCATTTCCTTGGGTACCCTAAGTCCTCCGTGCAGATGAAAATTTGATTATTTTTTTCTGTTTTAGTCCTTCTTCCATTTTTTCCCCCATCGATTGATTTTGTGTAACTAGAGGAGATGCTGTAGTTGATTTTAAAAGATATTTGTTTTCTTTTCCAATCAAGGAAGTGGTTGGGATATCCTTAGCTGCTTCCACTAAAATAGGTGTGTATATAGAAATGTGAAAACTACAAACTTTTTATATTGCAGCAGAACTGAAAATAGCTAGCTAATTCATTTATTCTGTGTGTGTAGTAATTATTAGAATATGCATTTGAAATTGCGTAAAATGGACTCAGAAGTTTGAATGAATGAGTGTATATTAACGTCTCTATAACAGTCACAAATATTTTTTAAACTGAATTTTCTGTATCTGTTTATGCCTTTTTTTATTAGTTCCACCCCATGACTATACAAAGGTCTCTAACAATACAGAGATTTGAAAATATTTGTTCCCAAACAAAATACTCTGGGACCAGGTAATTGTCTCCAAGGTGATTCCTTTTCATGGAGTGGGTGGGTGGCTCTTCCAGCTTAACTTTTTTACAAACTATCAATTTCAGTTAAATATCACTGGGCATGAAACTAATCTTAGCATGAGATTATATTAATACTTCTTTAATAATTTTGTTTTAACTGAGCCTCTTGACTGCCTCCAAGAGAGGCCTGCCTGGCTCAGCTCAGGTGATGGTAACCTTGCCAGGGCCTGCAGCTTGACCCAGTTTGGAACAAACCAAGGAGCAAAAGGCCACTGAGTCCAGCTCATGACAAAACTGCTGACTTTCCAAATGAAACGATGAGCACTAAGTTCATGAGTCCAGGTGATTTCCTGGATGTGCACAAATTTGAACTAAAACTTTGCGACTTAGGATTGACTGATAATGTCCATCTAAGTAGAAGAAATAATGTAAGTCTGAATTAGTGAATACATTCGTTCAAACATATGATACTTGGGACCCTAAATTGCAGCCAGCAACTCAGATGAAAGGCTGTGACAGTGCTTGAGTTAGTCAACCTTTATTTTTAAAACTCTACCATACATTATTTTTAATTCTAATTTAGAAATAAATTTGCTTAAATTTTATTTCCATGAGACTCATTGATTGATTCCAACACCACTGGAATAGAAAAGGATTATTCTAAATTCCCTACAAATGAATCCTCCTAAAATCTTATTTATACTCTAAATTTATATAGGAAAGAAACTAATCGAATAGTAGAAAGATAAGTTCCTTTATAGATTTTTCAAAAGTTGCAAATAGTGCATGCAAAATAATTGTAAGTTACTTCTAAGAAAAGTACTGCTGTAGGCCGGGCGCGGTGGCTCACGCCTGTAATCCTAGCTCTCTGGGAGGCCGAGGTGGGCGGATCATTTGAGCTCAGGAGTTCGAAACCAGCCTGAGCAAGAGCGAGACCCCATCTCTACTAAAAAATAGAAAGAAATTAATTGGCCAACTAAAATATAGAAAAAATTAGCCGGGCATGGTGGCGCATGCCTGTAGACCCAGCTACTCGGGAGGCTGAGGCAGAAGGATCGCCTGAGCCCAGGAGTTTGAGGTTGCTGTGAGCGAGGCTGATGCCACGGCACTCTAGCCGGGGCAACAGAGTGAGACTCTGTCTCGAAAAAAAAAAAAAAAAAAGAAAAGTACTGCTGTAGTTTCATGTTGACTTCATATCATTCTGGAATTGTGAAAGTATATTTTAAAAATCAAAGTATGTTGTTGTCTTGCATGAAGAAAAATGTGATTTAGAAGAGCGAGACTTGCCATTTCAGAACTTGCTGATTATCATGACCTGAGAACAATTTCTTCCAGATAAATCTGCATAACAGCCAAATAACAAGTATCTTTTTCCTCTCTTCTCTGAACTCTGCTTTGATACTTAACAGGTCTTTTATTGCCAGATACAAAATTTGAAAAGCAGTAGTTGCTTAGTCTTTTGAAGATTCTAGAATATTAATACATTGGACCCACATCAGGCAATTAGGCAGAAGCAGCTGTACAATAAAAGTATAACTCCAAGATTGTTTTTAATTCTAATGTTGCCTAGAATTTTAAAAGAAGGTTGGGGGAGAGGATGAGCAGGATGCAGATGGAATTGGGGAGTCCTCAGGGACACAGGAGGCCAGTTGAGTGAGTTACAGACCACACAAATCCAGGGCTTTCCATAAAACTAGTCAGTGTGGATTTGTACACTTATGGTGATCTTTCTGGCAGATGGCAGCCGACTGTCTTGAGGAATGAGGGTTTCCTCTAAATTTCACAAAGTCACTGTGTGGCCTGTGGCAGAATGGAGGAGGGAGACCTAGAAAAATAATTTAAATCCTAGAGAATTACAATTCAGATGCAGAAGAATTTAGCAGTGGGGAGGTTTGCAAGCTATTAGCATAACTTTAAAAAATTTCATGCTTTGTAACAGAAACTAAAGCTGATTGAGGATAAAGATGTATTTCTAATTATTTTTCTTCCATTCCCTTCTTTCCTTTAGTGTGTATGTTTAAACTCTGTGAACTATTCAAGGGCTTAAGCTCTTTGAATAAGCTCAAAGTTCTTGTACGCATTCACCTGCCAGTGTACCTGGCATCCTCGGTGACTCATCGGACACCTCCCAAGAGTTGTTTGGCAGTGACCATGTGCCACCAACAATTGCGGTAGGTGCCCGGAACAGAAATGAGCAAGACCTGTTTCTCTCCCAAGTTCCTCTCCCCTGGCATCCTGTGATATATTGTATGCAGAGTGATATGAATCAGATAGGATGCTAAGGAGAAGGACTCAGGTTGGGGAAGGATGGGTTTCTAAGAGGTGGTGGTCTTGAGTTGCATCCTAAATGGGTAAGGGCTACATTTATATATGTGTGTGTATGTATATAAAATGTATCAACTGACCCAATTTTGACTGACAGGGCACCGAGTTAAGGTGCTGGATTTATATGTTCCTGATAAATACGGTGAACACTTTACTATGAAAATTCCTGGCTACCTCCTACCCCTCAAAGCCACTGGCAGAACTGTTGTGTCTTTTCTCTGAGTGGTCTGATTCTTTAAAAAGATCTGTGGGATTTCAGCAACTAAAGCTTGCTTAGCCTCCAGGGCTCATGGTGTACTGAACCCTCAGGTAGGTGGGGCCTAAAGTCTGCAGGATAATGACATAGAGCCGGGCCATGAAGAGGCCCTGTGTGGTTGCCACCAGATGGTTTCTAGGATTTAGGTGCCATGAGTCATAGCTGTGGGTGGTGTTTATGACCTTGTGAATCAGTTCCGAAATAGATCTCGGAGAATATTAATGTCTTTAATATAGTTTTACCTTAAGAATCTGAGGAATTTAGCTTTCTTAGTTTGGGCATTTGTGACTATGGATGACACATGGTTTGCAGTTAGCACGAGGGCCTGTAGGCTTTGCTGGCGCACCAGGGGAGGTGGAGCTAACACGAGTCAGTGACAGCACCTGTTGAGCACCTACTGGATACATGCTACCTCACTAGACCATTTCAGAAACACTGCCAGATTTCATAAAGTCATGATTTCATCAATATCTTCCTCTAATGTTATTTCTAAGGAATTTTATCTGCATCTGGGAGGGTCTCATTAATCCCTGTTTGTGATGGACAAATCTGAAACCTGCTACTCCAGTTTCTTTTAAAGATCAGCACATCTCTGAATTGGCTTGGTTTTTCTGTAAGATTTCCAGCTTTTATACTGAATCAAGGCAAACCGGATATAGACATGGCACTACCCTCGCTGAGTGTCAGGTTAATGACGCCCAACATCTGTCCCGTGTATAACTGAAACAGTATGGCAGTTGATTTTTAAAAGGACCAGTATGTGTCTGATTGTTCATTGCAACTTCTTAGCAGCTATGGCATGAGAACATCACTTCCCCACTTTTATATCTAGTACCTTCTCGAAAATGTTTAGAAGTCACACGACTGTGCCAGTGTCACATGCGAATGTACACACAGCCAGGCGGGACAGTTTCGCACACACTGCTGTCCTTCTCCACTGTTTTCCGGATCCGGTCTGTGCTTGCACATGGCCACCAGGCTGAGTGTGTCTGTGCAGTTTCCTGCTTAAAACCCTTCTCTGCCCACAGCGGGAAGGAGTGTGGTTAGTCAGTAAGAGGAAAGGCAGTGCCAGGTGACAAGAGGTTGGTTGGCGGCAAATTCTGATGTGTCACAGGAGCCTAAGCCCTTAGGAGGGAGTGAGTCACAGGTGTCTCCGTGTGGAATGTCGTGCTCCCGGGAGCACTCGCCTGCAAAGAGCTCAGCTGCCTCTGAGGGGCCTGGCCCTGTCCCCACCGCAGAGCAGCTGGGGACAGGCAGGCAGGCAGGGGACACCACCATGAGGTGACCACAGCTAGTCGATATGAAGAATGAAGACAATTTAAAACTGCAACTCCCCCTCCTCCCTCCGTGGCACTCTCTGCCTCCTTTCCCTGCTTTATTTTTCTTGCTAGTGCTTATGGCATGATGATACACTTACACCACGCTTTGCAGATTTTATCATCCGTCTCCTCCAGCTAGAGTGAAGCTGCATTTTAAAATTGTCGGCGACGGGGAAGAGGTTGTCTGTTTTGTTCACTGCTGTATCCTAAGTTCTGGCATGTAGATATTCAAAAATTTTCAATAAACTAAGGAATGAATAAAGCAAAACTCCTCCTCAGCCCAGCAAGGACAGTTTATGGGACATCGTGTATGACAAGGAAGACTGTAAGCTGGGTAGAAGCGGAGACTCGGCCTGGTTTGGAAAAACAATGTTAAATTTTTAATCAGCAAAATGTGGCTAAACAGTTTAACTGTTAAAGTCTCTTTTGATTATTAAAGTTAAAATCATAATTCTTATAAGTTTCATAGAGCTTACGTGATTTTGAGAGAGAGAGACGCACAGGATTTGACACCATGCCATAAGATACGCTAAGATAGGATATGATCTAGGTGTAGTTAAGAGCACAGGCTCTGAGTTCACGTCACATCCCAGCTCACCAGTGCACCCTCGGTGCCCCACTTTTTGTATCTGTAACATGGAGATGAAAACACTACCTACCTCATTGGGGTTGGTTGGTTGGTTTGTTTTTTGGAGACAAAGTCCTGCTTACTCACCCAGGCTGGAGTGCAGTGACCCAATCATAACTCACAGCAGCCTCAAACTCGTGGGCTCAAGTGATCCTCCTGTCTCAGTCTCTTGAATAGTTGGGACTACAGGTGTGCACTACCACGCCCAGCTAATTTTTTTAAAAAAATTTTTGTAGAGATGGGGTCTTGCTATGTTGCCCAGTCTATCATTGATTTTTTTTTTTTTTTTGGTGAGCATTTCAGGAATGATTGATTACACGTAAGGCACTTGGAACACTCCAGTATTAGTTGCTATTATTATTTTGGTGCCACCATCACCAGCGTCTTTATTCTTGAGTTCTAAGGACATTTTGAAGCTACAAAGTTTGCTGAATGGATTGTTTTGGTGTGGATAGGATAGTTGATCATCCTATGTCTTATTTTTAGCATCTTTCATATGTAAAAACATATTTTAGGGGGTCTCAACTTTTATTTTGATGCTACAATTGATGCCTGAAGCTCTTTGCCTTATAAGTCACTGCTAATGTGGACCTTTGATTAATTTCTGTAATTAAGAAGCAACTTAATCTGCAGTAATTTGGTGTCGTATTTAACTCGAATGGCCAGAGATTCATTTCCAAGACAAGAGACTAAGGTGAATGAGGGTTTGTGATATTAGAGGATATGACTGAAGATGGTGCAGGCATAAAGGCTGGATTCAGATTCTTCTATGGCTTGTGATGCAACCTGTGGCTAATTGTCACCTTTTAAGAGACTATTTACTGCTTTCCTCCTGGAAGTGTAGAGTGGAATGATAAGGCCATTTTAAGTAGCTCTAGGATATATTTAAATAAAAACGACCATATTTGTATAACATTAGTATTATAAATGCCTTGAATTCATTATATGATAA
Organism: Cheirogaleus medius; assembly: GCA_008086735.1. Classification (NCBI taxonomy): domain Eukaryota; kingdom Metazoa; phylum Chordata; class Mammalia; order Primates; family Cheirogaleidae; genus Cheirogaleus; species Cheirogaleus medius. The sequence continues at coordinate 7,776,311 of VBSM01003148.1, read as the reverse complement.
TTAATTAAAATAAGGTTCAGTGTTAATAAATTGTAGTACACCATCACCCATGTTTTCTTTATGTTAAACCGAAAATATCCCGAGTGATTTTTTTTTAATTTCCAGCTTGGCAATGATTAAAATATGAAAAGAGTCTAGAATTTTTTTTCTTTTATGAGTATGTCTTTTTCTAGCACACTTGGTCCACTTACCTGGGGTCAACTACATACATACCTCATAAAATGAAGTCTTGTTATGCCCAAGGATAGCTAAATACCTGTCAAGGAATAAATGAATGCATTTGAGTTGTTTTAATTAGCTAGGTGTGATTTAAAGGTTGCTGAAATCAAAAAGGCTTATTCATTTTTCATCAATAATCACTTACCTTAATATTTCATTAGAACCTGCTGATTTGCAGACCTCCTTCTGGGCTTTGATTCATTATGACTGCAGACATAATTTAACTTTCCTCCTTTTTCTCATTCTGTATTATGCTCTTTCATCTCTGAGACACTGTTAAGATGTTTCCAACATTCACAGGGCTGCTAATTGATCCAACTTTTTTTTTTTTTAAACTGTACTTAAAGCTAAGAGTTCTAGGTTACAGAAAGCTCCATGTGTGTGCACATGCGTGTGTGTACGTATAGACAGTCTTTCATCCTTTGAACAGCTGATGATAACGTGTAAATTTTCTGTTTCTTATGTTCTGACAGTGAAGACTGATTTATCGTATGCAAAAGTCAGGAAGTAAATAGTCTGGCCACATTCTTAGACTATGCCATCAATTAGAAAGAACAAAGCATCTTGTGTGTGGCATGCTCAGCAGTTGAGATCACTATCTACGCATGCACCTTCTTTTAGGAATAGTTCTCTGGTTGCATTAGATGCAGCCTCGCACTCTGCCTCAGATGTGCAGCCTGCCTGGGTGAGCTCAGGTAGTGGCTCTTGTCCCGGACTTCCGTGCTGCCACCTAGGGAGCATGGCTTTGACACAGAGAAACCGAGAGATGGACCCTCAAATGAATATGATGCTTGTGTCGAAAAGAGCTGTTCTTAAACTGTCCAGTGACTGCGTATGAATGATCAAATCATAACCAGAGTCAAGCCAGGGAGGGGGAAATCTGGGTGTAGCTTCTTCAAAACCAAAATTCCCAACACCTCTCTTTAAGCATGTAGTTATAGTTTAGATTTTGAAGGAGTAGCTAATATAAAACATGGGAATAATACCCAGCACAGACCGGGATTCTGACCAACTATGCTGGCAATGAGAAAATAAATAGATGAATAAATAGATATTTTTCATTTCTCCCAGATGAATTATGAAATGCTACATGCCTGTCTTCTCTGGCCATGTTAAGTGGCTTGTACAAAGGGCATATTATTCCAAACTTTCCCTAGCTGTATCAATTTTGATGGTGAGTAAAAATTGCTAATTTTTATTAAGAAATAAAATATTGTGCCCTTAAAAAATTTGGTAAGTGTATATGTGTTCAAAAGTGTCAATACATGGCATTGGACCGGACCTTTTATTAACTTTTTAAGATTTCCCAGAAAAGTTAATGCTGGTCTCCCTCATGTCCTAGATTTCTGTTCCAGAAACATGTCTTAAAAAAATTAAGGAACCACCAATAGATGTATAAATAGCTGCTTATGGAGAGTGAAAAAAACCTCTTGTGTGTTAGGAGATATTAGCTACCATTAAAAATTATCAGTCCCTGTTTACCTGGGGCTCCTCTACATTTTGCTTACTTTTGGAATGTTTATTGATAGTACTTTCTGTAAAATAAATAACTTTATTTTTAAGAATGAGGGTTAACATAGATAGCTTGCTTTGTGCAAGTATGTGTGTTTTAATTATTCTGTTCTTTGCTTATAATAATTTTCAGGATCCCTGGAAGAAGTTTTAAAATAGAGTATAAAATGTCTCTTTGTTGGGCTTTTCCTTTAACTTTTGTGATCTTCTCAACCTGCCTTTGTGGCTTCATAGCCTTGTTCTGCCTGTGTTCAGGTATGTACATCATTTACCTGGATATTTGGCAAGTTATTTGATCTCTGTGAGCCTCATTATATTCATCTGTATTTCTAGTTTTTTTGTCCCATTGTTAGACCGTATGTCAGCTGGGTCTTGATTTTTATATTTAGAAAATATGTTCTTTCTCTCCAAGCAATCATGATCTGTGTTAGAAGCCACTGGGACTGATAGAGAGATACACAGTCTCTGATTAGTAATACTCTTCCCGTCTTCTGGGAGAATAACAGACGGACTTAAATAACACAACCAGTTTTATTGACCATGCTGTTTATTTTAATAGCTAGACCAGAATGGTTTGATTGACTTTTTAAAAATCTGGTATGTTTTTTACCATATGGACAAGGGCATATCCAGAGTGCCAAGCTAATAAGCCGCCTTTCCTATGCCAACGAACCATGAAAGTTGTTAGCAAAATGTTTTATCTCGAATTGATCCGTTTTCCGAGCTCTTGGTCATAGAAGCACCCATATGAAGGGATAAAGCACGGATTATCTTTCATCAGTCATTGGAAATTTGTTGCATCAAAGAACCGTAGTCTAGAAAGCTATGCACACAGTATGGTTAAGGATGCCTTAAAATGTTATGAAACCACCCTTAAATCAGTTAATCATGGGTGCCTAGCACAGGTTACTTTTTTTTGAATGGTGGTGTAAATCTTGAAGAATGTAAAACAATGGGAGTTTAGTAGTACTTAGTAGTAACCTATTTTTAAAAATAGTTATGGTTTAAAGGAGGATGACTGTGTTTATGCTTTTCTCATTCTTATTAAGGGCTCAATACATAAATCATTCTGCTTTCCTACATAGAGCAACAAAACAATGTGACAGTGTTAGTTGTCTTCTAATCCAATCAGTTAATTCTTAAGTATCCATTCCATCTTAAGCCTCCTTGGTACCATCAAAATATTTGTATTATTCATTTCTCTCCACTTCATGTTTATGTTTTCTTTCCATTCTTTAGCATATACAATGTAGTTGAGTCCTTTTTCCTCTAATTGCATCATCACTGTCCTTTCTAGATCAGTTTCTATTGACTGATTTTTCTCCTCGTTGTAGGCCACATTTTCTTCCTTCTTTTTGTATCTCATAATTTTTGGTTGGATGTCAGACATTATACCTTTTGTGTTGTTGAACGCTGGGTTTTATTTTATTTTTTGAGTGTTGGATCTTTCCCTGCAGGCAGTTAAGTGACTTGCTGATCAATTTTTATTTTTAGATTGCTTTTTAATCTCTTTCGGTCAAGGTCCAGAGTAGCTGGCCTTCATTCTAAGACCTAACGTCACCCCTTGTCTAAGCTGTGACCCTTCTTTCCTGAATACCTAGTATGTCCAGCCAACATATCCAGGGAAGTCTCTTCCTCTGGTTGAGTACGGTGAGTGTGCCCACAATTGTTCTTCTCACTGCTGCCTTCAGCTGTCACTTATATGTGGCTAATTCCCACTGCTCTGACTTAAACACCTGTCTCTATGCGTCCTGACAGCAACTCAGCTCAACAGGGACAAATGTGGTGTGATCTTTATTATCCTGACCATGGCTGCCATGGTGTCCCCTTCTCCACTGTTTCTCCAGCATCTTCCCTTTGTCCTGTGCTCTCTTTCCTTCCTCCCCCTTAGCCCCCATACTCTAGCATGAGATTTTACTGATTCTGCTTCTACACTATGTCTCCGATGCATTCTCCTCTGCCTATTTCATTTTCTTGATTCAGGGATGTAGATCCCTTGTCCAGCATGATGAAGTCACAGCACTTAACCTTTCTATGCTCCTTTCAACCACCTGCAATCCCTCTTACCCAGACCTGTCAGCGTTACCTTTCTGCATTCTAGTCTGGGTGGCATCACTCATCTGCTCCGAAAAACTGACTGCAGAATCAAATCCGCCGTGTTCAGTGTGGCATTCTCAGTCTAGGAGCCACCAAAGTCTTAGTCCTCGTATTTGTCCTCATCGGGGCTGTTTCCTACTCCACATTATGCACAGCATTTTGCTACCTCCTGTTATGTGTGTATTGTCATCGGTGTAGAATGCCCGGCTGCGTCTCCACCTCATCTTTGTTGTTAAAATCCCAGTGCTCCAAATGCCATCTCTTCTGCAAACTTAGTGTGTCTCATTGGAATGAACCCCTCTTTTTCCTCGATCCAAAACAGTTTGCATGTTTACTGAGACTTCCGTAAGTGTCTCTGCAGGATAGTTAGAAGCGATCTGTACCCTTCCATTTTGTGCATGATTTTCACTTTTCTCCATGTTCTTCTGGACATCTTTCTTGGTGGTGTTGGGAAATCGTTCCTTGAGAGCTGGTTTTAGGACGTACATTGCTGCTAGAAAGAAGTGTCACTATCACTGTGTACGTGAACAAGTTCTCCTATAAGGAGGTAAGAACTTAACTAGATAAGAATAAGGACTATAGCTGTTTTACCCTTAGACCCTCCAAACGCTTTTATATCTTTTTGGAGAATTTAGAGGTGGGTATGTAAGATTAATTGGTTAAAAAATGACTTAAAGTTATTTAATGACTTGATTTATTTACTTAATTAGATTCCTTTATGTAATATATGACCTCGGCATGTAAAGATTAAATTTTTAAAATTGGGTGTGTAGGTATGGCTGGGCACAGTGGCTCACGCCTGTAATCCCAACACTTTGGGAGGCTGGAGGATTGCTTGTGGCCAGGAGTTTGAGACCAGCTTGGGCAACATAGTGAGACCCCATCTCTACGAAAAATAAAACGATTAGCCAAGCATGGTAGTGCACACCTATAGTCCCAGCTACTCAGGAGGCTGAGGCAGGAGGATTGCTTGAGCCCAGGACTTGGAGGCTGCAGTGTAGTGAGCTGTAATTACGCACTGCACTCCAGCCTCAGTGACATGCCAAGACCCCGTCTATGAAAAAAGGAAAAGTATATATAACATTTCAGTAATTTATTAATGATGTGGGACAGAATATTATCACTTTACAAATCTATTATACTGATTTTTCGCTAGAACTTTTTTATTCAAAACTAATTATAATTCAGAATTAATAATATAATAACATTGCATTTATTTTCTTTCTTGGGAAATGTATTGAGCCAGTGATCATGATATATCATCCTCCCGATACTTCTGGATTCAGTAACAGGTAACAAAAGGAGACAAAAAGTGTAGGTTATTTTGAGATCCTTCAGGATCTCTGCCCTTGTCTGTGTTTTCTTCCTGTGCAGATATCCAGGCGCTACTGAGCACTAAGATCTAGACACAACATTTTGCTGATTTCCTTTAAATGTTTCCTGAGTAAGAAATATATTATCCCTTAATCAGCTTCTTTTGAGATGTCTGTTTATACTAAACAAAGTCCTCTTCCAATTAGTTTGAAATTCTGAGCAAAAGCACTGGTAATTAAACATTGTCTGAAGGAACATACTGTTACCGTACTGTAATATCGAAGTTGAGGTACAGTAGAAACAGATATTAAGCTTATTAACACCTTTATCAGTTCATTGGTATTCTTTAACTGATTAACCGCAGAGAAGAACTAATATCCTGACATAAGGAATTCTTGTTCTCCCAAACTCAAGCACTATGTGAATTTGGGAAACTTAACACCTCTCTTCCCTCATCTGTAAAATGAGATAACCAAATGCAAGTAAATAATTATAATCACTATCTTGTAGGGTTATTGTTAGGGGATGAATGAGCTAATATAGGTTAAACATTTGGCATACTGCCTGCTTGCTGTATTACAAATATGTTTAATTGTGGTACAGGTCAAAATCTCAAAACAAAAATATATTATGGTTAAAAAAATCCTTCCGATAAGGAGATCTTCAAAATTCAATTGGTAGTAAAAAAAAAAAAAAAAAAAATTGGTAGTTCAGTTATTGGAGGAAGCATTCACTTTTAGCACATCCTAAAATATTGGACAACCTCTTGGAGTTTATTTTAAATGGAAATCATATAAACTGCATGACAACCTATGGAGTACATGGAATGAGATGCTCTCTGAGTGTGACATCCTGGGCAATGAACTTAATAGATGTTGCATGTGCACAATAATGATTTGTGTCTGTCTCGTGTTTTCTGCTCCTGTGTGGTGCATGTCGGCATCAGCTGGGGTGAGCGTGTTTCAAACTTGGACCATCAGGAGATGAACCACTGTCACGTTAATTGGCAGTAGTATTTCATAATGCATGTGATCTGTTGCAGCGGTAAAATAGATTATTTTTAGATTCCCAATATAAAATTGTTTTCACTAGATAATTATAATTGGCTCTGGGTGTAACACAAATTTTAAATATTTTATGTTATTAGTAACACCAGCGTAGCATGGTTATTAACAAGATAGAAATGCAAATGGCTTTTCCTGTTTCTTAAACTGTGCCTGCAAATGGAGAAATTGGTTCTGTAAATTATTTTTAATGTGCACACTTTTTAATAAGGCCCTTAAAGTGGGCATCATTTCTTTTTTTTTTTTTTTTTGAGACAGAGTCTCACTCTGTTGCCCGGGCTAGAGTGAGTGCCGTGGCGTCAGCCTGGCTCACAGCAACCTCAATCTCCTGGGCTCGAGCAATCCTCCTGCCTCAGCCTCCCGAGTAGCTGGGACTACAGGCATGCGCCACCATGCCCGGCTAATTTTTTCTATATATTTTTAGTTGGCCAATTAATTGCTTTCTATTTATAGTAGAGACGGGGTCTCGCTCTTGCTCAGGCTGGTTTCGAACTCCTGAGCTCCAGCGATCCGCCCGCCTCGGCCTCCCAGAGAGCTAGGATTACAGGCGTGAGCCACCGCGCCCGGCCGGCATCATTTCTCAGTTTCCAACGTTGACGGGTAGTGATGGTTTGACAAGTATAATGTTCCCTTTGATGGTGATTTTCATTAAATTTTTTGTTTAAAAAAACCAATTTAGAAGCATAGATGTGTCTTCCATTTTAGAGCTGGAAAGAATGCGATTTAACAACTTCTCATTGATTGTACAGAAGTTGGAACAGGGCGAGGGGTGCAAATGAAGGTAGTCACTTATGGCCATCTTTCCTTTTACGGCCATCCTCCCCACACCTGATGTAGATTAAGACACCTACAAACTAGAAGGGCTACTGTCCTTAAATAGGAGTGCTGCCTTGGGCAAATCTCCTATTATCTGTAGCCTTTTTATAAATTTATAAACAGGCATCATCATACCTCGTTTTCCAATTGCAAAAGGACGATCTACTGATCAATTAAAGTATATATATGAAAGTATGCCTAAAAATATAAAGCGCCACCTGTGTGTTGTGTTATACTACTATTATGATTACCCATGCCCTCTAGGATGATGTTGAGTGAGTGAATTGAAATGAGATGTACATAATAGCGACTTTGAAAAGTAGGATCAACCCTGCCATGCCAGCTGGTTACAGGAATACACCTGGATTTAGATATTTCTATTATAAATGATACCTAGGTACAGATCTTGCTTGGACTTAAAGTGAGAAGGGATTTTTTAGAAAAGAAGCTCAGTATACACACAAAAAAAGAGTTATAACCAGGTTTACTTGAAAGTTCATTTAAACAGATAACAGCTATTTGTGAGTAAACAAGACAAGCGTGATTTGAATGTTTAAGCGCTGATGCCACCCAGCTTGGTGGGGATGCTCTGGGCTCTGGCGGCGAGGTTCATTTTGTCTGGCATTGGCATTGAGATCTATCTCTCTGCCTCCCCAATTCCACATCCGTATTGCTCCCACTCAACCACGTGGTTGTGATGCCACATCTTGATGTCCCTTCATTGCAAGTGTAACTAAGACTTGTGGAGCTCGGCTTCCTTCTTCCTGTCCCCGCTCCAATGCTACTTTCTGCTGCTCTGTTTTGTTCTTGCGTTTCTTTCTCTCGTTGCTGACCGGCCCGCACCTTTTCCTTTGTGTGCACTCTGGACGTCCTGTGCCCTCCTGGCTCCCCTGGCCTCCCGCCGCCCCCACCTGTCCAGCCACACGGCCTCCTGGGACTGTCCCGTGCTAGCACCTTTGCCTCTGCCTGTTGCATTTGCTGGGGACCCTTCTGGGTCCTGACGTGACTGGCTTCTTCCTGTCGTCCAGGCTCCGTTCAGAGCTCCCTCTGTATCCCGGTTCACCCCGATGTCCAGTGTAAGGTACAAGGCGGCCCCCACCACGCCACACACCCTTGGGAGCAGACGGCCCTTCTTTAATGCTTTGCATACACGTCTCCCTACCTCCAAGTGCCCATTCATTCCTGTGTGTTTTTATTTCTGATTCCGCCCTCTTGAATATAACTCTAGGAGAGCAGAGACTCCATCTGTCCCATGTGACTGTGTATCTGCAAGCTCCGAAATGGCGGTGGCAGGCGGTAGTGCCCAGTGGACGTTGGTCGCGTGGATGTGTGTGTAGGGGGTGAGCTCCCTGGCCCTTGCTTGCTGCGTACTCAGGGGGTGCCCTGTGTGCTGTCTGGTCTAGTTCCTCCGTGTGCGGTTTTGAACTCTGCCTGCTGGGGGGAGAACTATTGACCTCCCCTGGGAAAATCCTGCTCTGGGGACTGAGATGGGGTGGGGACATGGTGGGGGAGGATGCGTATTCCTGGGTGTGCCAACAAGAAGACAGTCCCCACCAGGAAGCAAAACAAGCCCTCTCTTCCTGGTGCTTCCTGTTTCTTGTTTTTAAAGCACCTCCTTTTCACCATATCCAAACGTCCCCACTCACCTCAAGGCAACTATATTTAAAAGGCTGTTTGTGAAAGATTTTGCTATTCACCCTTTTTTGTGTGTGTGCCCTCTAAAAAATTCTTCTGCATTCAGTATGTAATGCAGAGCTTCTGGAAGTTGTTACTGAGTTCACATACATCAGTGGTATGATTGCTTCGAGTAAACCTTAAAATTATCTTAATATGAAAGAAATACTTTTTCATATGAAACAAATACAGAAAAGGAAAAGGTCATCCAACCCCAAACCAATAATTCTTAATGTTTTAGGATATAGTCTTAGACACACACACACAGATAGTTATTTACGTATCTGTACTTGTTCAAAACTTAAAAACAGAATCATACTCTGCACAACTCTTTAGTAATGTGCTCTTAGTTGTCACAAACACCTTACACACCATTAAGCATTCTCTTAACAAGAGCATTTTTAAATGGCTACGTGATGTTTCATTTTATGTATTTCTAAATCCATTTTATGAATTTATAATGGATCTATAAATGTATAATTTATAAATTCTATGGATTTATAAATTAGGTCAAACTGCTTAACCACCAAAGCCTCAATTTCTTCCTCTTTAAAAGGGAATAATAATAACACTGCCTTAACCAGCCTAAAGGAATTAAGTGAGATAATACAATCAAGCACTGAGAATAGTGCCTGTCACAGAGTCTGCACTCAGTGATCATTAGCTGCGGTTTATATTTATACCGTTTTCTACTGTCTTTTAACAACTTAAAATGTACTATGAGCGACTTCTGTGCTCTGTCCTATTTCCTGCCAATTCAAATAGGTAATTTTATTTTATCAATAAAACATTGTAAAACTCTAAAAATATTCATTCTTTACATTTTCAAATCATAGCATCAAAAGATGGTAGGGTATTTCTACTTAAGGCAGACTCCAACTTAAAAAAAAAGCAACTTTGGTCACATCAGAGAGATCTCCTTCGGGGTTTCCATCTGAAAGCAGAAGTTCAGCCACTTCCCTTAGCCTAGGTCAGCCTCTCTCTTGCCAGTCCTTCCACCTAACCCTGCCCTAAGGTCGGTGCTCCCCTTTTGCTGCTAATTTCCAGCAGCTGTTTCAGAAAGAGGCAGGAGAGTCCCTCCATCCATCGTGGCTAGAAATCTTCTGGGCTCTCTTTTTGCTTCTTCTCTCAGCACTCATTGGGTTGCCAGCTGCAGGATGGTATAAGACTAAAGAAATGATCTCCCAGAGTTGGGTATAATAATTCACCAACATTCTTTAAGAACGCACATGGCCTTAAATAAAACATTGTTTGATTTCATTTAAAATAAGCTTCATTATTTTAAGTCTTTTCTATTTGGTTAAGCAATAGCAACCAAATTTAGAAACATTGAACTGTTTCTTTCATTTTGGGTTATTTTATTAAAATACCCATCTCTATGTCTATTGAAGGTCTATTCCCCTTTAAAGATAGGTCAACGTTAAATTTCTATTCTGAAATTATGTACATGTTAAAAGTCATCTATGTTTACTCATGGTTGCATGCTGCAATCATTAAGAGCTGCAAACAAAATGCTGTGTAGGTTTTAATCAAGTTGACACAGTGTGTCTGCTACATTTTTTCACCATTTCATGAATGACTCAAGAGCTTTCTTTTAGGAGATGGGACGAGTTAGACGAGAACATATCCCTTCGAGGTAGACTCAGCTTCAAAGTGAACATCTCTTCCCTTAATCACTGTTTTTCAGAGAAGATTTTAAAGTGTTCAGCATTGTATAATTTTTTAAAAAGCATTTTCTGGGATTTTGAAACTATTTTCTTATGTTTTTAAAATGATATGGTTCACCCGCACCCACCTCCCTGTATTTCAGTTTCTTAGTCTAAACCAATTGTAAGCCTCTTTGTCCTCGACCCATATGTGTGGGAAATGTTTGGGACTGGGAGTTGGGGGTGGTGTTAGCCCTGCTGACATGTGTATTGTTTAAGTGGAACTAGCTGTTGAAAAAAAAATGCTAACACAAAACCTCGGCCCTTCCTTTATTAATATATTAAAGATCCTGATCAAATTAAAAGAAAAGAACAGGAGAGCCTTGTTGAGCCTGAATCTGTTAGGCTATGAAATGCACCCTGGGTTTTGAGGAAGAAGTGAGCACATTTAGAGCTTTAATTACTCATTTGGGATACTCCAGTCTGTTGCCAAAGCCAGTTATCATCAGCTTTGATTAGAAATCGGGAAAGACAGCTGCGGAAATGCAGAGTGAAAAGAATTGTATTGGATGAGATAGGCATTCTTTTGAATCCGAAAGAGAAGGGAAGCATCTTTGGGAAACATCTGAATATGCATTTATTTTAATAATTCAATGACTAAAAGGTACAGTCCTTTGTAAGTTGGAGTGGTTTTCATTATTAAATTAAGTGCCTTTGTTCAGCTTATCTAGATTTTCCTATTGGCTGCAGCCGTCTCTTTTTGCTCCATTTTGATGCAATGTTACATCCCTATTTGGGGGTTGAAATGTGTCGGTATTCATAAACCAAATTCATGAACCCTGTCTTTCCCATCATTTGGGCTGATGAAACACCATTTACCAGCATGGAGCCAAGCCAGGAGAGGCACATAAAATAATGCATTCAAATGCTAGGTTTACAAAGACAGCTATCTTTATGCCCAATCCTATGTGCATGGGGAAGTACTACTGTGTGCTTTATTATTTTAACAATGTTGTGTAGGATTATGAAGTGTGTCAGAATAATGTCCCATTCATATGTCCCAAAGTAAATCAGGATTTCAGAGTTAAATCCACTTGTATGTGTTCATAGTTTGTATAATCAAATGATGGGGCAGGAAGATTTGCTTTCTGTCTTTTGAAAGCTGTTTGAGATATCGTATGGAAATCCACACATGAACTATTTCCTCCTACCTTTAGCTAAACTTTGTTAGACAGTAGCATTTTCTCCTGCTTCTACAAAGATTATCATGGTGGTTTAAAAAAAAAATTCACATATATATATGAATATATAGTATATACAGAACTATGCCTGTTGCTTACATAACTATATAAATACCAAGAATAGTTGTATTTATATTCATATTTGCAGGAGAGTAAACATTTATGTAAATACACTGAGAAATATTATCAAACACTTTGTCTCCATGTGCTCTAGCTTCAAAGTTAAAGCTGAGAATTTTCACCCAATTATTTAACTCTAGGCAGTGTAATGCTTAAACAAAACAAAGATAACATTCTGTACCTACACAATGGATCAAAACAGCTTCCCTTCATCCTCACTTTGTACCATCTGTTTAAAAGAAACTAAAAACCCTCAGGAAGCAAGCCTCCAGTCTGTGGTTAAGAGTTTAAAGGACACATGCTCATTCTCACCACCCTGCAATGTGTACCAAGCTATAATAGGTTTTGTATTAGCTGTAAAAGGCTAGATGTCTTGACCTTAGCATCTGTCAGTTACAGCTTCTCTGTTCTTAGGAGGAACTTAAAATTTTTTTTTGTAGAGGATCTAATTCTGTGTTATTTTAACTAAACGTTAATAACTATTGGGAATAATGTTTTCCAAAAGCTAAATTATTCTTAGTTTCCAAATGCCTTTAAGAATCCTAATCTTACCCCACCCTTACACCCCCTTAATGAAAGGAGTTGCAGATATGGGGCGGTAGCATGTTGGCATAATGGAAGTCATTAGGCTTATTAGAGAATAGGCTTGATGGGTGCTAAGAGAACAGTGAAGGTCTTTCACCCTACGTTATTTCTTATGGAGTCCCACTAAAACTTTTGAAAAATTTATCATTGGTTTAAGAGATCTGGGCATCTGTTAATGTTTTCAGTCTTGTAGCACCAGCATGGGTCTAAGTCCATTCTTTCCTGTAAATTAGTTATTGCAAAGACAGTTTTGCATCATAGCAAATAGGAAAAATAGCCACAACAGCAAATAAAGGTGTCTACTCTGCTAGAAGTGAAAGAATACTTTTTTACAATTAAAGCTTTTAGTTATTTATCATATACTTGTTGTAGGAAAATGCTATTATCTTTAGTCTTGTATTGGACACAGTTAAATACATTGCCTGTTCTTTATTATAAGTGTGGGAAAACTTTAGTAAAAGTCTTATTAAAATAGTCCTCATCAGGGACCTCTGAAAACAGAAATGGGCTGGGGAGTAAGTTACAATGTCTGTGGGTTAAAATAAATATATTGTCCACTCCTCAATTACTGCAGATGTAGTTTTCTTTGATATTGTGTCATTGGAGAATAGGCGGTGTAGACTGCAGAATTTAATCATTAACCTTCCAGTAAGTGCTCTCTCCCTTTTTCCTTAGATCATAAACTATAGGTTATTCATATTATGGCCATCACAGACCCCAAAACTGGCCTTGTACTTCAATAGATGGTTGGATTGGGTATAATCTCTAAGGTCTTTGCTAACTCTGATTTCAGCATTTGGTATTCACCCACTAGAGAAGAGATGACATTGACCCAGTGACACCCTTTAGTCATGCAGGGTCTTCTTGGTATCTTCATTAATAGATGTACCTTTAAAAGTATTTGAATGTTCTTATATGGTCGGATACTTTTAGAGGGAAATACTATGTTTGGAAGCATTTCAGCTGGGAAATGCATTGAACTGGCTATTGTCATATGTCTTCTTAAGCACAAATCAAAATCGTTTAACACTATGTGAAATATAAAAGACAGGCAGAAGCAATCATTGCACCCTTCACTCTGATACCGATGCATCACTGACTCATATTCAGACCAATAAGACCACAAGAGGATATCATTAGTCAGAACGTGGCAAAATCTGATTTCATGCCAGTCACATCCACACACACACATTTGTTTGTTTATGTCAGTCATTAGAATTCAGTAACTAAACGTCAGTGGTAGTTAATGTGGCGTTTTATAAACACATAGATGGATTGGGGAAGAAAAGCAAATCATCCACGAATAGTGACCGGTTGTAAATAATGCCATATCCATCACAGAAATATCTGTGAGCAGGAGAGAACATGACCAGGGCAAACAATTTGAATGAGGTTATACAAGAAACCAACGTGGTAGACTCTGGAAGAAAGCCTGGAAATCCTACCAGCCCTTGAGCCCTTTCTAACCCAAGTCGTTGTCATACTTAACAGCAGCACAGGGATGACTGCAAATCTCTCATCTGCTTCTTCCCTTTCAGTAGCTTTTATAATTCCAGGAAAATTTGTTGTCAATTTCAACCTAGCAATGAAAGGAATTTTTATAGTTCTATAACATAATCTTACCTTAAAAAAAAAAAAGAATGAAGTTTATGGCAAGACTTAATAAATTCACATTAAGTAGGAGAAAGACCTAACTAAATTAGTGGACTGAATTATAGAATCTTGAAAAAAATTAATAGTAACTTAATTACTTTTGGATTCATGAGAGTTCCTTGGAGAAATCACTTTGATGAGTACATAAGAGAAATGTACAAGTAGCACAAAGGTCGGTAAATAAAGTGGTTTTTCTGAAGAATCCACCATGGACTAGTATTTTTCAGTGGTTTTATCCTTGAAGTATGTGTATGTTATCAATTTGCCTCACAGAAACTTTCTTTATAATAAATAGAGCTGTTTTTGATTTTCAACTTATGTGTGGTATTTGGAAGTCATTCATTTACAAAACCGTAGGAATGACAGTCTCATTCATGCATTCATTTTTTGAACAAATATAGATTGAGGTCATTGTGCTGGGTACATAGTGGTGAGTTCAATAAAGTTTATAGTGTGGGTGATGGGAGTTAACTAAAAAATAAAATAGACAAATGAATAAACATTTAGTTACACATTATTATAAGGGTGTAATCAGGGTGCTGAAATAATTTAGGAGGAAAGCAATTTCTTTGCGAAGAGGACTTATGGGCAGAGTACCAAATGCAGAGAAGTCAGTCATGCAAGGAATGGAGGAAAGAACCACCCAGGCAGAAGAGCTGTGTGGACTAAGCGAAGGACAGGAGAAAGTTTAGCATGTTCCAGAGACTAGAAGGGTTGCCAGTGTGTTGGGTGGTATGGGATGAAATCGGAGAAGTGTGTGGAAGTCAAACCTGTCTAGGCAAAGCTTAGCAGGATGAGATTTTATTCAAGGTGTCACGGGGAGCCATTCTAATGTCTTTCAGATTATGAGCATAGTATGATTTATCATTTTAAAACATCCCAATGGCCACTGTGTTTAAAATAGGTTACAAAGTAGGTATGTCAGCCAGGAAAACCAGAAGCTACACTAGGTACTTCAAACAGGCGAGATTTTATATGGGGGCTTGGTTACACAAAGTGTCAAAAGAAGAAAAAGACAACACGGAAGTAAGTAGGGATGATACCGGCAGGAAGCAGCTACTGTAACACAGAGAAGAGTATAAAAGGGCCACTTCAGAGCAGAGAGGCATCAGATAAATACCCAACACTGTGTGCAAGGGTGAGGGATGAAAGCCTGTTGCTGGAGACCAGAGATGAAATAGCAGAGGCTTGGGCGAAGAGGTGGATGGAGATAGAAATTAATAGATTTGAGAGAAATTTTGAACCTAGAGCCAATAGGACCTACTGATGGATTGGTTTTATTGGGGAGGAAGTAAAAAATGACTAGCAAGCTTCTAGCTTGAACAACTGAATGTATGGGGCAGCACTTACTGAGATAGGGAAGTCCAAAGGTGTAGGCTTGGGGGAGAAATGCCAGTGTTGAATTTAGAACCTGTGACGTTCGAGATGTCAAGCCAATGTCTTGTATGTGGTGGACAAACGAGTATGGTGGACAGAGGAGGTGTGTCCGGTGGAGATATCAATGTGGAAATTGTTGGCATGCAGATTGTATTAAAAGCTATGGAAGGGGCGATACCATCTAGGGAGAGAATGGATGAGAGGAAAAGGCTGGTTCTGAGCCCTTGGAATCTCCAGTGTTGCGAGATCTGTACAGCAGAGGGAGGGAGCAAAGGGACCTGGGTGGGGGGTGGCAAGAATAGTAGAGAAATCAAGGGAGTGTGGTCTGCAGTTTCTAGTGGATCTAAGAGTTGCTTGAGTAAGATGTGGACAGAGTCATGTCCATGGATTTAGCCACAAGAAGATCTTTGGCTGCATGTCTGATGGGGTAGAAGGCTGAAGAGTACTCCATTCTGACACAGAGAGTCCTAAGTTTCTGCAAAAAAAGGGCATTAATACTTGACATAAATGTTCCCAAGTTACGATAGCGTTCCTAGCATTTATTCTATACCTGCCGCAAGGCAGCTATCCACCCACTCTTCCAAGTTGCTTTCTCTACATTGTAACTGTGGAACCAAGTGGTTATTTACATTGCATAGTATCCATTAATGATTTTTATGTCCAACTTGCTTTAGTCACACTGCTCAGTCAGTGAGGAAAATTCCATTCAAATGTCTAAAAGTCATTTTGTTTAAAAAAAAAAAAAAGAATCTTAGCATATATGTTGTTGACATTTTATTTCTTTAAAGCCCTCATTAAAGGTTTCCATTTCATGAGTGCTAAAAGGAAACCTACATTGCAACATTTTAGCAAACTTTTCAGGTCTTCTCTGTAATGCCAAAGATCAGAAGTGCGACTGTAACATCTTCAAGATTTCCTTCCTGTCTGCCATGTCTGGGTCAAGCCATCTCTACTGAATAGACAGGGTGATAAAATTGCAATTGATTGGAGTCCTTGGAAGACAGCATTTTGTCAGCTTTATCAATCCCCAAATATCTCATATCTGGACTAATAGCATAATTTAGATATTGCTATTGTGTACCTAGAAGATGTTTTCTCTAGTAATACTATCTCAGCAGCATTAACCTCTGACTCTGCTCTTGAGCCAGGTTCGGGAAAAGGGATTGTTTGCTAAATGACCGATTAATATTTGGACCTTTATTAATGTTCTCTAAAATGCCTAACATAGCACTGAGTGTTTCAGACATAAGTTATCTCTTGGTACATAACTTATCTTTCAGTTTGCTTTGCTGCCATAATTAGGGAGATAGGAGCAGAGATCCTATTTCTCGGTCAAAGTGCTATTTTTGTAGCAGGACAAAACATGTATTGTTTTACTTTACTTATCAACAGGCCACACTGCTGTTCACCAAGATTGTGTTTAATAAGTATGTTCTCTTGGGCTGAAATGTCAAATATATCCCTAATGAGTTCGGTGACATCACCAAGCATGCTTATGTTCCTTGCCAATAGCTGGCATTGTTGGAGCAGATCGCATTAGCTGTCACCGAGCACAGATGCCAAGGTCAGGCCATTAACAAGCCCAGAGAGCGTCAAGAAAAAAAGAAAAGATGAAGATTTAAAGCGAAGTCTGTCCATGTCAGAGAACAATGGGCGGCTGTTTAGGGAGAGTGGTGAAGATGTTCAAGGGAGGCCACTTGGCTCGTACAAGTTTTCTGAGCTCTGTGCCCCATGAAAATTGTGTCAGTCACAGATAGACCTGAAAGATGATCGTCTTTCAAGCCACAACTGCCACCTTGAATGCTGAGTTTTGGAATATGTCACAGGCAGCCCTGACATTCTAAAAATCGATTGAAATTTTATGACCTTCAGAGGTAACTAATATATTTCCAGCTAGTGTGACTTCTGGAAATAATATAGTTCAGGAACCAAGTTGATTCTTCATAGCAAATAGTTCACGCACAAGTTTTTTTTATTTTTTATTTTTTGCCTTTTAAGATTATAATGCTAAAGCATGTGTCAAATAAAAGGGGGGGAAAATCTCATGTAGTATATATTTTTCTCCTGTAAGGATGGAGTGTATAATTTATTTCAGTACATTTTGTTGTGCACGTGTATGTGTGTGGATATCTAAATGTAATTTTACAAACTTTGGCATATTTTTGTGGCTGGGATGAGCCTCCCCTGTTGGACACAGCTGCAGTACCCTAAGAATGAAATGCAACCTCAGAGGAAATTGGGTTTTTTATTTTCTTAAAGTTGCCACTTGTACACTTTCCCCTCTACTTTCTAAATTTGTCATTTTCGAGACAAGAGAAAGAGCTGTTCTTGTTTTGGGCGTGTCTTGTTTGCATCGAGAAGTAAAAGGCCAAAGCAGGACAAGACATTCTCAGCATTAAGTTAACTCAAGGGAAGATAATTTGGAAGAGATAATGCCAGTCCAGGTCTGCATGCAAGTGTCTAGATGGGTTGGTAGGCATGGAAAACTTCCTCTCTGTTTCTTCCCTAAATAAATACCCCAGATAAGGACTCTACTGAAGTGTCTTTGTACTGTTGCTCTTTGACAAATACAAACAAAATACATAGCTTTGCCAGTGTTGAATTTAGGAAGAAGTCTGTCTTCATCTAGAGGTCTGGGGTGGGGACAGAAGCTTGCAGCGCACTGGTGCCGTCGCCTGGGCTGTGCCTGGTGTATTTCTCCACATTCGGGAAACTTTGAGGCTTTCTTGGTTTCTGTGGCTGGGTTAGTTCCCGTTCTGTTGTTTGTATTTATTTATTGGTTACAGTCTTTGATTTGTGGTTGCTCAATGTATTAAATAGAGACAAAAGGCCACATTGTTTCCTTTGCTTGGGACCTACCCAGAGCTGGGCGAAGAAAGGTTATTCATATCTGACACTAATGTATTTAAGTTTTCTGTGGCACCTCATAGCTGACCAAGTACATAAATATGAACTAAAGCTATGAGCTGTCCAAATGCAAATAGGAATTAATGTGAGAGCCACACGACAAGGGTTAGAAGATGAATAGTTCCTCCTTGAGGCTGTTCTTTCATGTAACAGAAGGTATTAAAATGGGCAGATTGGATGAATCAAATAAAAGAAATGTTTCTTAGTTGCATTAGCACTTCATTCATTCTGTCCTTTGGTCATTTGTTCATTCATTGTCCAGAAACAAAAATAACAATAAAAATTGATTAGGTGCATTGAAAAAGTAAGAAATACTGGGCAGTGCACAGCGTGTGACCTGGTGTTTTTAATCTGGTTGAACAAACACACCCACCCCAACGACAGAGGAATTACAAAGGGATCTATGAAGAAAAGCAAAATGATCTTTTAAAGAGGCATATTTAGGCTTTAATAGTTGTAGGATGTGTTGCAAAAGAATAGTTTCAAGCCATATATGGAGGAATAGGCACAAACTGCTACAGAGAAAAGAAGTAGCATTGCATGTAGAAACAGTCACGTAGCCAGTGCTCAGAAGCTGGGCTTGGTGCTCACTGACCAGGTGTGTTAGGGGAAAAGGAGTCATGTTTGGAGAGGTGAGGCTAAGGGGTCAGTTGCTGGCAGGAACACTACAACTGAGACCTTATCAGTCATCCACTCATGAGAAGCAGAAACCAGGGCATAGGGGTAATTTGGATAGAAAGATAAAGAAAGTGGCTGGGCGTGGTCGCTCACACCTATAATCCCACCACTTTGGGAGGCTGAGGTAGGAGGATCCCTTGAGGCTAGAAGTTTTATATCAGCCTGGACAACATAGCAAGACCCCATCTTGGGGTCAAATTACAAATAATTAAAAAATGAGTCCCACATGATATGAACGTATAGTCCCAGCTACTTGGGAGGCTGAGGCAGGAGGATCACTTGAGCCCAGGAGTTTCAAGCTGCACTGAGCTATGATGACACCACTGCACTCCAGGAGGCTGGGCAACAGAGTGAGACCTTGTCTCAAAAACAAACAAAAAATTATTTTAAAAAAAGGAAGAAAGTGCAATCACAGGTGGTAAGACAACTGTAGAAATAAAAAGCAAAAGAAAGAGAATTGAAAATAATCCTAGTTCCCCTCCTGCCACAAAAATACGAAATAAGAAGGTGAAAAGAGTTTCACATGGTGGAGGGTGTTTATCTGCATGTGTTTGGGAACATGGTGTTCATTCTTTCATTTATTTATTCATTTAAACAATTTTAGTGAGCACCGGACTGCTCAACTGCTATGCTGCTTAAAAACCTGTATCTTCCTCCGTTGCATTTTTATCTTAACCAATAATTTTTACCAGCTTTATTGAAGTATAATTTTCATACCATACATTTCACCTGTCTAAAGTATACAAGTCAATTATTTTTGGTAAATTTAATGTCATGTAACTGTCACCACAATCCAGTTTTAGGATATTTCCATCATTCTCAAAAGATCCCTTGTGCAAGTCGTCTGTGGGCAGCCACAGCTGTCCTCACCCCCAACCCCAGGCAATTCCTTATCTGCTTTCTATAGATCTGCCTTTTCTGGACATTTCCTATATATGGAGCCGTTAAAGTGTATATTTTTTTGCATTTGGATTCTTTAACTTAGCATTCATCCATGTTGTCTTATCTATCAATAGTTTGTGCCTTCATATTGCTTTATAATATTCCACTGTGGGATTTACTACATTTTCTTTATGCATTCACCAGTAAATGGATATTTGGATTTACTTGTGCATATAAGCTTTTGCTGTAGACACATCTTTTATTTCCCAGGAGTGGGATTGCTGGGTTATATGGTAAGTTTATGTTTAACTTTTTAATAAACTACCACACTGTTCTTCAAAATGGCTGTACCATTGTACATTCCCACCAGCTATATATGAGAGTTCTAATTTATTCATATCTTCGCTGACACTAGTTATTGTCCTTTTGATTATAGCCATCCTACTGGATGGGTGTGAAGGGGTATCTTATTACGATCTTAATTTGCATTTCCCTAATGATGTTGAACATATTTTTGTTTGCTTAATAGCTGTTTGTGTATCTTTTTTGGGTAAACTGTCTATTCTTTTGCCTCTGTTTTTATAAGGTTGCTTATTTTCTTATGGAATTGTAAGAGTCCTTTATACATCTGGGTACAAGCCCTTTAATAGACATATGATTTACCGATGTTTCTCCCTAACCCAAGGCCATGAAGGTTTTTCTCTTATGTTTTTTTCCCAGAGTTTTACAACTGTAGCTCCTATGAGCCATTTTGAGATAATTTCTGTGTATGATGTGAAGTAAGGAACTAAAGTTACCCCATTTACATGTATATACCTTAACCAGTAATTAGAGGAAAATAGGAGTCTGCCTGGCAAAATTCCATTTGTCCTTCAGAACCCATCTTGGATCCGTAGGTCCTGTGTGATGTTTTCCATTTTCTGTCTTCTCCATGTGCTAGAATTTGTATCTGCCCTGTCTCTTTGTCCATGTGTCTATTGTTGAATGTAAAATCCAGTATTGTTGTGATATATGCATGTCTGTGCCCCCTACTGAAGTATGAGCTTATTCATCTCCTTATTCTCGGTGGTTGAAACATAGTAGGACCTAAAATATTTTTGGTAGAATTTGATTAAATATCAACTTCGTTGAGCCTTGAAAATATCTATCTATCTATCTCTCTCTCTCTCCTCTCTCTCAAAATTTAAAAACACACAAGCATTTGAAACAACAGGAACAATGAAAAGGGTCCAGGGAACCAGCTTGTCCAGGAAAAGGAATAAATCATTCTAGCTGACAGTACTCGGGTTTCTGCAAGAACTGCTTTGTAGCTTTTTGAGATAAACATATAAAAAGGGACAGTGATTTGATGGGACTTGAACAGGGTGATGGATAACTGTTCCAGCCCTAATGAAATAGCATATCTGAGAAAACCTGGAAACCCTCAGACGACAGCAGACGTGCGACCAGCTCCCCCTCTGTTATTTACTCCCGGGCGTTCCGTGCGCTGTGCGGCTGAGTGCTCCCTGCTTCCATGTTGATTGCAGAGATGTGTGCTCTTCCATCTCCCCGCCCTGTGAACTTGTTATTATGGCACCTGGGACACAGTTTTCCTGCTCCGCAGGTGTGACAACGACCAGTGCCTTAGGGATTTATTTTAAATTTGCTGCAATGGAGTTTGTTTATATCTTTTCCTATTCAGGTAAGAGAGAATCTACTTTTTCCACAGATATTTCCTGATGATTTAGTATTTATAAAGGTCTGTGCCCTGCATCTGGTGAAAGACACACATATACACACACACGCACACATACACACACACCCTTGAATGACACCTGGCCCTTCCCCTAAAGGGAAGTTTCAATATGTTTAAAACACTGATTAAAGAAGAAGAAATATTGGCCCAATTCCCCCATGTACCTCTGCAAAATCTGGGGAGATTTTCCCAAATCCAGCTGAGAAATTATCTTTCCATATTGTCAACTTAAGCAGGATTCACTGAGCAATGTATTTGGATATTGATCTTCTTAACTATGTCTTATGAAAAGCTTTTAAGTCAATCTCTCAGGTTTGTTGTCTTGAGACGGGAATATAAGGGCAGCGATGATTATAGGATCTGGCTTAGGATCTCAGAATGAGACTTCTCCCTCCTGAGGCTGCCTTGCTCAGGAGTTTGAATCATATCAGAGTGTAGGGACCAAATGCACTCTCAAGGTTTAGGAACAAGCTTTTTAATATCCACCTTTATTTCCTTGCCTTCTATGTGGTTTAAGACATGCCGTTTAGAAAAATGATTAGGCAGGGATTTGGAGCCACAGAGGCCTGGGTTGGAACCCTGGGACTGCTGTGTGTCCTTGAGCATGTGACATCATCTCTCTGAGCCCTTGTTTTCTTTCCTATAAAAGTGGTGTTCACACCTGTCTCCAAGAGAGATTATAAGGGTTAAGTAAGACATATATAGAAGTTGGGTAGATCTACCTAGTGCATAACAAGTTCTTAATAGATGGCCGTTGTTAGTACTGTTTTTAACTATTTCTGTGCTGACATGAACTTGATAGTGTTAAACCCATATGATCTCTCCATAGCACTGTATACCTCAGATAGCATCCCTTGCTTTGATTTTTTTTTTTAGGCTTTAGATTTCTTATTAAAGAAATCACTTGTTATTTATCTCCCATTTCATTCACCTTCCCCACTTAAAGAGGTAAGCAATCTCCTGAAATGGGTCCATGTCCTCTTGTTCATTTTTAAAAACTCGCCTGGCCTGGGCAACATAGAAAGGTCCCATCTCTACAAAATATTTTTAAAAATCAGCTGGGTGTGGTGGCATGTACCCATAGTCCAGCTACTCTGGAGGCTGAGGCCAGGAGGATTGCTTGTGCCTAGGAGTTCAAGGTTACAGTGAGCTATGATCATGCCACTGCACTCCAGCCTGGGTGACAGAGTGAGACCCTGTCTTGACAAATAAATTTTAAAAAATTCATCGAACAATACATTAATATTGATTCCAGGGTGTCCCAAAAGTCACCTTATATAGGTAAGATAGGAAATTGTAGCTAGATGTACCTTTATTTACAAAATAGTCATTACAGAATTTTTCCTTTGCATGGAGACTTTTGGGACACCCTGTATAATCCATATTCAGGTTCCCCTAGTTGGTACAGTTTGTTTTTTATCCAGTTTCCAATTACATTTTACACACTGCATTTGGCTGTCAAGTCATTTTCAGTTTCTTCTCACCTAGAATGTTCATTTTCCCAGCCATCCCCTTCTTACGCCTTTCTTGATGGTGGCTGCTGTTTTTGCAGAGTCTGGGCTGGTTGTCTGATATAACGTCCTGTATTCCGGGTCTGCCTGCTAGTTTCCCCCTGACCTGAGAGCCCTCGGAGGTGATGGGGGGAGGGGTAGTCTGCAGCCCCATGTGTTCCTTGCCCCATTCCTGCTCTCTGACTTCACAGGCTCTGCTGGATCTTTCAGAACCTGCTTCTCCTCTAAACTATAGGACTCATAATGCACAACACAGAATTATGAGTTCCTGATGACATAATTTATGGAAAGGCCCTAACGATTCCAGGCACGCAGTAAGTAGGCCCTCAAAGAGGTTTCCCAACAGCCAAACAGAAAGAGGAGTGTGTGGGTCAGAGAGGGGAGAGGGCAGCCGGACAGGCCTGGCAAGGACGGGAGCAGACAGCATCCTAACCGAGTGTAGTCAAAGGTAGCAAATGCTTAAGAGGGCTGATTTGTTTTTGTTTTCCTTTCTTGGATTTACAAGTGCTGCAATTTGGAATCAGAAGGAGCAGTGCTACTCTATAGACTGAGGCAGCAGGTTCAGAAGGACTGTGATCGAGCAGAAAAGGGTCCTTTAAAGGTAGAAATTAAGTAACATGCTGGTACAGTCCTGAGCCTCTCTGACAAGCCCTTTAGGGACCTAGCGGTGGCCCTGGGGTAGCCTGCAGTTAGGTGGGAGCCACACTCTCCCGTCATCACCACCAGATGGGTCTCTCCCTCTCTCAATGTGCTGCTCTCCTGGTTATGCCAGAAAGCGACTGCTGTTGCTGTTGTTTGTGTTTCCATATGTATTGCAAGAGCAGCAAAGTACATGCAGAGGGGGGTCCTAGATCTCTAAGGGGGTCTCCCATTTGGGGCCTAATGCCGCCAGTCCCTAGTAGGAGGGGTTGCTTTCTGCATGGAGAGGGACAAGTCCTAATTCTTCCTGGGCAAGCCTCAGTCATCCCTAGGACAAAGCCTTTTACTCACATAACTGGCGCGTGGTCAGTGCCAGCTGCTTGCTTTGTGAGGCCCGTGGGAAATGAAAACGCTGGGCCCCTTGAAGTGCAAGAAAAAATTCCCTTTAAAGGTTTTAAAATTAAAATTGTGTCCCTTTTCTTTTCCACGTTGGCATGATGTTTTTCATCCGCTATTGAATGGTGCTCTTAGAAAAGAAACATTATAATTTTAAACCGTTAGCATGAATCTCGCAGTTCATCTTTATATAGCGCAATGCTGTAGGTTTTTTTTTTAATATTGGTAAAATATAAAATTTACCATCTTAACCATTTTTAAGGGTACAGTTCAGTGGTGTTAAGTATGTTCACACTGTTGTGATCTATGTCAGTTTTAAAAGCAAATGTAAGAGCATTTAACTCATATGTGGAATCACCGAAATGACATAATTCCTGTTGCATAGTTAATAGATACACATGTATCACACTGTAGACCAGAATGGCGAAGAACTGCGCAGTTTGTATGCCATTTCTTGTCATGTGTGCCTTCTACCCATACTCTCCACTTTTGGCTTACTGGCGAGTAAGGAAGGATTAAGAGGAAAGGAACTATAGGTTGCCCAATCTTTTTCTTTCTTTCTATGCTATCTTCAGTGTAACTGGTTGGCTAACACAGGGACGTAGCACACTTCTTAAGAAAGGATATGATGGGGCTTCTTGGTCATTTGTGTTTTGTAGAATGCCATTGCCTTCTTTCTGCATTCAAAGCAAGTTCTGATCGCTAAGAGTACATTTTAAGTGTTCTTACCACAAAAAAAAAAAAAATGAGGTAATGCATATGCTAATTGATTTGATTTAGCCATTCCACAATGTATTCATATATCAAAACATCACGTTGTACACCATAAATATGTACAATTTCTACTTGTCAATTAAAAAAAAAAAAAAAGCAAGTTCTAGTTTGCATGGACAGAGTGACCTCACGGGTCTGTCAGCACTGCTGCTGAACCCCACGCTTCCTGGGTCCACCCGAATCTCATACTTGTGGGGTGTCAAGGATGGTAAATGCTTAAAAAAAAAAAAGCATGGTAAATGCGAATGGAGAACAGGGCGGGGTGGTGGGGGCTTGCAGGTGGCCAAGATCTCCTCTTCTCATGTGCCTGCTTCACTGACCCATTGGATTTCACTTTTACAACACAAGTTCAAAGGTGAATTAGTGAGACTATCAAAGCAGTCACACAGAGCTCCAGGTTGCGCACCCATGGGGCTGGCCCTGCTCATAGTAGATGTTTCACACAGCCCTACAGGGAGGGAGGGTGGGAGGTACTGGGTGCAGTAGAGCTTTTGGAAACCTCTTAAATCAGCCCCTGGAGTCAGCCAGTCTGTCTCCCAAAGGTGGGCCCTGCTCTCATTCCTACCCCTTCCCTCCCATTTAACAGCTTCCTCCCAGGGTATCCCAGATGTGATGCAGATGTGCGGTTGGGTAGACTTTATTAATCAGAGTATCTTTAATTCAGACTGTTTTGTGAATCATAGAACCCTAATCTTATAAAAACACATAAAGCATTAGTCCCCCAGTGAGTATTTTATTGAACCCACTATGTGCTGAGAAGTACAAATAATATTTATAACCAGGACCTAAGCAGAAGGTGCCATCAGCCCATTTTACAGCTGAGCAAGTGGAGGCCCCACATAGGAAGGATGGAATTTGGCATTCCTCAATTACATTTCAAGTCCCTGTGTCCTGGTTTTAGAGCTTTGTCAATCAGCCCCTAACCAGAGGCCTGAAAGAAAAGTCCATTCTCTGCCAAGAGTCACCAGCCCCCCCCTTCGAAGCAGCTCCTGTTTGAGCATAAAATTGCACAGGTAAAATGCACCCTGGGTGTGCTGCACCCCATGCGATCCAAGTGGAGAAAAGTGCTCATTATTTTGAAGGTTACAAAATGGATTTCAAAAGTGGGACTGTTCCTTTTGGTTACTTTGGAGATGAAAGCGCACAATTTTCACAACATATTTTTTCAAAAGCTATCAGAAGCTTCCTATTAAAAAATGCAGGCTGTCACTCCCTGTTGTCTCTATGGTTCCCCTGTAGTTGAACATTTTAATCAGGTGTTTTCGTGCTTTAAAGATTTTTCATTTGATTTACAACTTGTAGGAGTGGAGTTGCAGTGAGTAATTAGGAAGGATGCCACGAAGAGGACAAAAGGAAGGTGAAACCCAGTGTTAATAATTTAGTTTCAATAACCTTAAAAGGTTTACTGTTCACTTTTAACCTTGTATCCCAAAAAGCAAGTCACTAGAGTGAATCATAAAAATGTTTCTTTTAATTTGCAAGTCATTTATCTAAGTACGCTCGCAGGGACTGATGTATTCCTTAAACAAAAAGGTCAAGAAACGACAGCAGCTGCTCCGTTCCATCCCGGCCATTTGAGGTCGCCTTGCCTTTGACTAGAAAAATCTCACATAGGGGTTAAACGCTGTAGACGCTCACTTCTAACATTTATGGATTCGTATGGTGCCAAATTATTAATTTAATGACACTCTAGTTAGTCCCGGGCAAACCAAAAGAGACTCGCATTGGTGTAGAGGCAAGAAGAGACTAAGAGTGATTTTTGATGGGGACAAATTGGCTGAGAGATTTACAGGTGATGTTTAAAACCTAACGTCAAAACTAGGGGGCGGGCTGGGGTCAGGCTTCGCAAGAAACTTCAAAACACCTGCAGACTAGAATTTTAACATCTCACGGGGCCTGCTAAATTAACAGAGAGAGTTTTCACCCAGATCTCATTACCGGCTCTATTAAAACAATCCCTATTGAACATTCTGCTACTCTATCGCCTAGAAAATCACCAGGTGCATAAAGGTGCGCTTTGTTTCATAATTGGGAGGGAGAGGCCCAGCCCAGGCTAAAGGGGAAGAGCTAATGGCGTATTTTTTCCGGGTTCTTCCTCGTCTTTAATGAAGAACGTGTGCTGTAATAAATGGGACCATTTTTTTCTCGAGTCCTTATTTTATTTCTGCTAATGGCGTTTGCTGGCATTTTGTGTCTCAGTTTCTTTGAGAGAAGGTCCGTGCAGCCTTTTCTCCTGCTGGGCCCCCGCAGTGGG
Organism: Cheirogaleus medius; assembly: GCA_008086735.1. Lineage (NCBI taxonomy): Eukaryota > Metazoa > Chordata > Mammalia > Primates > Cheirogaleidae > Cheirogaleus > Cheirogaleus medius. The sequence goes on along the minus strand of VBSM01003148.1, from coordinate 7,749,217 downwards.
GACATCGGCCTGCCAGGACTGCCTCGCATGGTTTGCCTTAAGGAGCAAGGGAGGCTGGGATTACGTAGAAATCCATAAAAACAAGTTGCTAAATTCTTTCATTTTCATGTTTAAATGGGCAGACCTAACTGAAAAAGGGAATTGTTAAATACTAATTCATAAACCTTGAATGGATTTTTTTTTATTTTTTTATTTTTTCAAGACAGAGTCTTGCTCTGTCACCCTGGGTGGAGTGCAGTGGCATCATCACAGCTCACTGCAACCTCCTAAGTAGCTGGAACTACAGGCTCTCACCACCAAGCCTGCCTAATTTTTCTGTTTTTAGTAGAGACGGGGTCTTACTCTTGCTCAGGCTGGTCTCAAACTCCTTAGCTCAAGCAATCCTCCCACCTTGGCCTCCCCGAGTGCTAGAATTACAGGTATGAACCACCACACCCAGCTTGGATTTTGATTTTTAATGTAAGCACTTAAAGTGGGTTCTTCCTCCTGCTCTAGCCTGTGAATGCTATAGCTACTTTGGCCCTTCCCTGAAATCCTGGGATGATTTGAGCTATTTATTCAGGGTTGGCTGATGAGTTGGGAATGCACATCCCAGAGATCCGAGGTGGAGTGAGTGAGACCTTGGCCAGCAGCCTAAGTGTCCTTGTGTGCTCCCTGGTCCACTTTTGTTCCTACATCTTCTGAATTGGATGCACCTGTAGTCAAGGCTGCCACTGGCCAATATGGCACTCTTACACCGGTTAGAAAAGGCACTCCTTCCTCCAGAAACCTCATTTCTTCTCTCTGTGACATTTTATTAAAACGGAACACTTATTGTCCCTTACCACAAAATTGTCACCACAATTACAGATTGTCATTGTCTGCAACTCAAAACAGTGCCAACTTAGTCATGGTATTATGCAGTGTGTAACTTGGGCAGCTGTACAAGGCAACACTAAAGGAGTTGTGGGAAAGCCTTCAGAATCAGAATCCTGACTGTGCCACTCACCAGTTGTGTGGCCTCGAGCAAACTGCCCAGCCATATCCATTAGAAACGAGTACAGCACTTCTGGCTGGGTGGGTACAAGTGTCTGATACACACACAGTGACATTAGTTTATGTCTTTTCTGATGTTGGGTCCCCATTCCGTGTTTTTGATACTCACTTTATGAATAGAGAATTTCGATATGCACTTCAAGAATTTTCCTGTCAATGTACTCTTGAGCCGCATGAAGAATCACTTTGGATTGTGGTGAGCTCCATCGAATGGGACCGTTTCTTTTTTACAGTTTTGCTGTTGATATCTCTCATGTCTGGTTTTGGGTGTTACTCTGAGTGCTTACCCAAGACAGAAAGGTTTGTCATGGTTGTTCCAAGCTTGCCACCATATTTTTTAGATTAATAACAGTGCAGTTAAACATGAAATTCTGATAAATATCCATCTTAAAATAGTGAAATTCAAGGCCCCAGCAATTAAGCAAAACTCTATCACATTCATGCCCCATCTGTTTGGTTAGAGACAGGCTCCTGCTCTGTTGTCCAGACTCACTGCAGCCTCCAACTCCTGGGCTCCAGCGATCCTCCTACCTCAGCCTCCTAAGTACCTGGCCCCATCTTTTAATGAGTTATGTTATCACTAGTGGCCTGGCTGGTGTGACCTGAGATGTGGCCTGTGTGTTGTCACTGGCCATGGGACAAAGCCTCTGAAGACTAGAGTTTCAGAAGTAGATTGGCCACGTGCCCCCTTCTCCACCTCTGTCCCTGCGCTGCAGTCCTGCCCTCCACACTTGGGGCCCTAAGTGCATTGTCAGTGAATCTCATTAACGCCCCCGATCGTTCTCTCAGGGCCCTTCGTACTGGACACCAACAGTGACTTGGTTTTTTTCCAGTTAGACTCTCAGGTCTTTGGACTGACAATTTCTTGGACGCTCCCACTCTTCCCTGAGCTTCCCTTTCAGACCTTATTTGGTTCTGCTTTGTCACTGTCTTGCCTTAGAAAATGTTTGGCGAGTTTCAGTGACGCTGAAGACCTTCAATTCATTTCCAAAAGCAGACCCGGTCTTAAAATAGCTTTACAGTCTGTTGTTGTCAGGTGCTACGGACTATATAGAATGAGTCGGTTTTTCAGTTTTTCACCTTTCCCCGTCGTCTTTCTCCTTCTGCATCCCCTTCCCCCACCATGCCCTCTCTGCTCCAATCCATCATTCCACTCACAGTTCATTCTTCTTCTTTCCTTCCTCTTCCAATTTTTTTCATTGTTTTCATCATCTTCTTTAAAATAAATTTTAAAGCCTTAAAAAAAATTTGTGATTTGCCCTTGGATAAGTGCCCCAAATGGCGAAGCATTTCTCTCCAGACCCTGACTTCATCACATGCGCATCCTGACCGCCACATGCCCAGTACCTACAGCAGAGCCTGACCTGTGACACAGAGTCAGCAAACATGAGTCGCTTGGCTATCCCACGGCTCAAAGTTCCAAAGAACCTGCCCTGAGACCACAGTGGGACCCGACTGCCTCCAGGCTCCATTGCCGCGGATCTCTTTCTCACACACCGTCTGTCCTGACTGCAGGACACCAGCGTGGCTCAGTACCTGCCTGGCCCTCCGGTGTCATCCAGGCTTTCGGGTGTGGCCTTTGGCAGGCCTGGCCCTCCATTTCTTTACCCATAAAATGGGATCGCATCACCTGTGGTACTTTTGTTAAAGCTCATCGTGAGGATGAGATAACGAATTGTCCTTTCCAAAGGCTTATAAGAGTACTGAGACTTGTACAAATGAAGTGTTTTGACAAGGGTGGAAAATGATACGTGCTCTCTCCTTTTTATTTTTTAATTTTTTATCTGACTCAACACCCAGTTGTGTCCTTCCCTTTTGGATAATTGAAGGACAAGCTGCACTAATGTCGTGGGCAGTATCAGGTGTTTAACACTCACTGTCTTCCAAGTGATGACGCCTGCTATCTCCTTTGCCTTTCTGGGGAAAGCAAAAAAGTGACCATGTGCTCAGGGACAGGAAAGCAGGGAGGGGGATGTACCCCAGCCGAGATGGGTCACCATTTGGGATTTCCTAACCACAAAAGTCATTTGTCCCATGTATAGTTAAAGCAGAGACAGATATTTATTTAAAACAAAGCATTTCTTTTTCTCAGAAGAATGCTATTGGGTGGGATGGGGACAGAGTTTAAAGATGGCATTAGCTCCAAACATGCACCAGAGCCATTTCCTCTGCGGTGTAATTGGCTGTTGTGTTAATCTCCACGTCGCATAGTCAATGAAATCATTATGGTTTTCACGTGGGAGGGAAGTCGGACATGCCTTGTTTACGTTACTGCCATTTATGAAACCTTTAAAGCGGCTATTCTGCCAAATAAACATTTAAGAGCCTGAAGGATAAGCATATCATTTAAACTTCTTAAGACTAAACTTTCCAAACCATTTCCTGCCAGAGGGACCCAACAGCAAACCTGCAAACTCTGTGCCCCGCGATGAGATAGGCCGAATTAGATTAAGCCGCTTACTGTTGACATGTCTATTGATCTGGGTTCAGCGCAGTTTCCTGTCTCTGCCAGCAGTTAGATTGCCGTATACAATAACACAGTGGCCTGGTTTATGTGAAATTGGGGACTTCAAGCATCAATTACCCCAGGAAGGCAGTGGCTCTAGGAGATAAGGTTAAGCTGCTTGCGGCGTCTAAGACCGCCGAAATCCAAGCAGCATATTTGCTGTCTCAAATGTTGCTCATAAATTTGACAGTGTTCCATTTATGACATTTCCAAAGAGATCATCCAGTGTTATTCTTCCCAGGCCGTGGGACAAATAGCATCATGAATGCTCATTGTTAAAGCGGTGTATCCCACTCGCTCAGTTTCAGGCGTGTTTCTTAAATATTTGCATACAAATATTGCATTGGGTGGCAGGGCAAGGGGATGTCACGGAGCCATCTTAGACCATCGCTGTGCGCAAAGGAGGGAATGCAGTCGATTTAAGAAATGAACGTCAACCACGGGACTCGAATATTTTGTTTTCTTTTTTTCTGGGACTAATCAAGTAGATTCGGTCAGCTCCCTTCTTTGTATTTCTTGTACCCATTCATTTGTTTTTGTAGAGCAATTATTTTCCTAAATACTAAATACTACATCTTTATTGCAAAAAGTGTGCAGAATACAGAAAAGCAACCGAAAAACACCAGTGTCACAACCCAATGATGATGATTTTGAAATTTTGGATGCAAGTAGTATTTCAGGAATTATTTTTAAATCGCCCCCACCACACACATATACACATATGCACACACACTCCTCTTTTTTTTTTTAAACTAAACATTCATTGTGAATATAATTTATTTTCATCTTTTAGAGTAAAGGACATATACCTTTCCTTAGAAGATTCTTCCCTCTTACTTTGCTTGAAACACTATAGAAAGAATGGAAGTGGGGCCTGTGTTTATATGCTTCTGAAGAAAAGGGACATTTTTAAAATCCATGGGGTTGGGACTCCACAAATTTTGGTGGGTCAGCTCTTATCTGTTCATACAAGTTGTCCTTAAGTTTCATGCTTAAAATGCAGCTTCTTATTTCTGTACGAGATGTTCACAGAGTAAATTCCACGCTTTCTGGTGGAACATATGTGCTATGAATTGGATAAAAGGATAGAGTTTTTGAAAGTGACATTTCAGCTTGCCTATCATGACATTTTATGTATTTTTCAATACACATTTATCTCAGAAATCTCTCCCTTACTTTATTGCAGGTAGAAACACAGTTCCACATAAAACTGAGGAAATCCCTTAAATACAGTACTGATGGAAACCAGACCTGGGAATTTGACAAGTCTAGGCACATTTTGCTAATTTAATTGTATTTTCGAGGTTGACCTCCTGAGATTGGTACTGTTCTCAATGAGGCTTTGCAACATTCACACCATTCTTTTCCATTTTATACCTTCTGAGAGTGATGCAAAATGAATGTATTTAAAGTGTGTTTAGCATTTATTGGCATAGTTTTAGGTTTTATCTTTTAATGAGATTTTAATTGGTTTTATTGCAGGATTTATGCAAGGTGCCAGGAATGCCAATAGGTGAGAGGAACCTAATAAGTAAAACAGGCTGTTACAATTAATGCTAATATGACATCCCTTAGCAAAACTAGCATATTCAGTTCCTGACCAGGTCTGACCCTTATAGGAAACCAGGCCTGATCATTTTGGGTTTTTCAAGGGGCCGAGACTCTTTGAAGTGCTGAGCATTCACCTCCTAGTCTTCCTTTACTGAAAAGTTCTGACTTCACAAAGTTTTTAATTATTTTCAAAATGTCACCGTCAGATATTATACTTCTCCTAAGAAAGCTTTTTTTAAAGGCCCCTCCCTGTAGGATACTTTCCAGCATTCATTATGCAATGATGAACCCAATGTGAACAACTACATTTTCTGTTTTCATATATATCGTGATGTTGGCAGCTGGAAGGAAGGGCCGCAGGAAGGGGCCTAAGCTGTTTTTCTCTCCTGTGTGCACAGAAACAGGCTTCCCCACCCGACATTGCTCGAAACCGTAATGGCCTTCATAGTTACTTTAACTCATCATCGATGATGTAGAACAATAGTCCCCAATCTTTTGGCACCAGGGACTGGTTTCATGGAAGACAGTTTTTCCATGGACCAGGGTTGGGCAGGGTGGAGATGGCAAGTGATGGGGAGTGGCTGTAAATACAGATGAAGCTTTACTCACTCACCTGCCGCTCGTGTCATGCTGTGTGGCCCAGTTCCTAACAGGCCGCGGATCGGTACTGGGGGGTTGGGGACTCCAGATGTAGAAGGAAGAATTATTGAATTTTTGGATAAGAATTATATGTTTATAGCCAGATTCACAATGGCAGTCACTTTATTAGGGCTCTCTCAAATCCCAAACACCCTCCCATCTCTGATTTGTGCACAATGGCAGTCACTTTATTAGGGCTCCCTCAAATCCCAAACACCCCCCCAGCTCCGATTTGTGGACCCTGAAGAGCTATAAATTCCGGCACTCTACTTAACCAAAAGAGTCCACGTATAAGAATTAATATAAAAAAGTGACCCTGTAAAACATCAAAATAAGCTGAAAAACATGTAACAGAAAAGAAATCAATGGTTTGCTGCCATTGCATGAAGCAGTCATGAAACACAGAGTGGCGTTGACCACTTCACCCCGTGGCCTCTGAGCCACCTGGGCAGGGTGGTACCTTATCTGTCTTCACCCCATCACTGATGTATCCATCCTACCTCCACTACAGGAGGATTGTGGACCCTTTGGGGACCTCTCTCTCTTATCTTTATACCCCACACACAACCAAACAGGGGGCCATACCCTTAGGATCCTCAGCAAACATTTAATCGTTGACTTGAGTCAAGTTAGACCAGTAGGTTTTCCAGGCTGAGTGGAATATAAGGGATGAGAATGAAATAAAAGTTGGCTTCATGTGTGCCGTGGTTTGTCCCCTCCAAAACTCATGTTGAAGTTTGATCCCCAATGTGGCAGTGTTGAGAGGTGGGGCCTCGTGGGGGTATCTGGGTCAAGGGGGGGCAATCTCCCTTGAAAAGATGAATGCCCCTCCCGTGTTGGTGAGCAAGTTGTTGCTCTTGTGGAAATGGGTTAGCTTCCGGAAGAGCAGGTTGTCATAAACAGTCTGGCTCCCTCTCTTTCTTGTGTTCCCTCTCTTGCCGTGCGATCTCTTTGCACACGTGCTCTCCGCTCCCACTCTTCCACCATCTGTGGAAGCAGCCTGAGGCCCTTGCCAGAGGTAGCTGCCTAAGACTGAACCTTCCAGCCGCCAGAATCGTGAGCCAAGTAAACCTCTTTTCTTTATAAATTGACCCATTCTCGATATCTTGTTAAAGCAACACAAAACAGACTAAGGCAATAGGATAAAAGACCTGGGCAGATTTTGTAAAGGCCTGAAGTAGGTGAGGGGCAAAGAAAAGCCAGTGTCGTTCTACATTCACTTCAGAGGATTTTAAGAACGGAGTCAATGAGGAAAGATGTTGGAGGTGAAGGGGCTTCTCAGAAGAATGTCGGTCTGGTGATGCTTTTGAGCATCACAAGGTTTGTTGATAAGACGTCCTTTCTTGAGTCTTGGAAGAGCCTTCGAACTGATTTTTAATTGTGAGTTTCTCCTCTTCCCAGCTCATCCTCAGGACAAGGGTTTTCTGACCAAGTTGAACTACTGATTCATTAACAGCCTTTCTTAGCGACCCTACTGCCTCACCCTCTGCCCCGCCATTGGCTAAAGGGACATATCCAGACATTTTACAGTCAGTGCCAAGGCTGGTCCATGGCAGTCTCATCCCACCTCTGCAGTGTTGCCTCCTGAACCCCCCAAACCCTTCCACCCGCCTTCCCTCTCGAGGGGCTGTCAGCACACCAGACTCAGGCCCGGTCTTGTCCACCTTGTATTTTTAACATTTTATGCTGGCACATTGAGGGTGCTTCTCCTGTCTAAGTGAGGCCCTTTTCTGAATATCTATCTGAATATCTCTGTAGCTCCCACAGCCTAGCAGAGCATTCTGATTTTTGAATGATTAAAACAATGCAGGGTAGTGGGGTGGGAGGGAGGCAACAGAAAACAAAATAACGATGCTAATTTAGGCTAGAAGAGATTGCCATCAGGGATCAGGCTAGGAGAATGTGAAAGACTGAAGCCTGTGCAGCGAGGTATTGACAGCTGCAAGATCCAGAAGAATGGACCTAGATAAGACGACTTCACATTCCGACAGGGTTTTATTAGATATTTTTAAAATGCATCTTGGAGAAGTTGTGGGGACATAGGGAAATAAAGGCAGGGGTTGGGGGAGAGGAATAATAATTAGGAGTGTTGGTTTCCCCAATACGACTCACTCGATAGCATCCGAAGTGAAGTTCAGATAAGCGTGATTAGAGCACACTTACGTTAGATGCAAGAATGAGAGGGATGGGCAGAAATATACATGGGGACAAAATGTCCAAATGGTCCCCATGGTCTTCCAATTTCTCTTCTCTCCACTGCCTACAACACACAGGCACATGCATGCACATACATAACACGTGTGTGCACATATGACCCATTTTTACATTTATGTAAAATATTCAAAAAGATATTTTTGAATGTTATGTGTTGGGAAATCCTTAGTCCTGACCTGTGTTGAGCACATATCGTACACAGACAGTAAGTATCATGCAGATGTTCACATTTTGATATGAATTCTAAAAAATCTTCCTACCTTGCATTATGTGGCTAATTTTAGAAAAATATATGTTAGAAATTCAATGAATCTTGAATCTAATCTCTGCTAGGTAGGACTTTTGGTAACTGAGGATAAAGTTTACATCTGAATGGTAATCAAAGCAGGTACCTATTTTGGATTTCTGTCCATAAATATCTGATGTGATATAATTTTATCATTACCACAACTTTGTGATAAAAATAATAATGATAATGATAACTAATAATAGCTAACATTTACTAAATGCTTTCTCTTGCAAGAATTTGCATGCATTTTCTCATTTAGTTTTTCAGCACCCCTGTGAGGTGGGCACTTTAAAAAAAAAAAAAGGAATAGTTTACATTACACAAAATATATAGAAACTCAGAGTAAGTAACTTAGCTCAGACCCCATAGCTAGTAAGTGGCAGAACCAGGATTTGAATCCATGTTTCTCTGACTCCAATTTCTTTGTTGGTTAGGAAAACTGAATTGAGGAATATTTTCCTATTTATAAAAGTTATTTTTGACTCCGCTCAACACATTATTATTAAACATTAATTTTTTATTTTTTTATTTTATTTTATTTATTTATTTTTTTTGAGACAGAGTCTTACTTTGTTGCCCAGGCTAGGGTGAGTGCCGTGGCGTCAGCCTAGCTCACAGCAACCTCAAACTCCTGGGCTCAAGCGATCCTTCTGCCTCAGCCTCCCAAGTAGCTGGGACTACAGGCATGCGCCACCATGCCCGGCTAATTTTTTCTATATATATTTTTAGTTGGCCAATTAATTTCTTTCTATTTTTAGTAGAGACGGGGTCTCGCTCTTGGTCAGGCTGGTTTCGAACTCCTGACCTTGAGCTATCCACCCGCCTCGGCCTCCCAGAGTGCTAGGATTACAGGTTAAACATTAATTTTAATATCAGTTATTTCCAAAGGACAGAATCCACTATGCTTCTTGGAACACTTCCCTTCCTTACTCAAACTCCAATACTGGCTACAATGATATCTCCATGTCCTGCCTTGTTGATGTTGAGAGTATTTAATGGCATGACATTAAAAGAAGCTAAGTAATATTGAATCCTCAGGGTTCCTGATAACCAAATAACCTTCCAACTAAATATTCTGCTAGACTTCTGATGAGAAATTTCCTGTGCAATGAAGTTAGTTTCTCATTAAAACAACCAGAGCATTTTTTAGTGAAAGTGCTGTTCATCTCTTGGCTCAAGAAATAGAATTTAAAGGAATAAGGGATTCTTAGGTTACCAAAGTAGAAGGAAAATCTGAAGTCATCTTTTTATCCCTTCTAGTTAATTTTAAACAACAGAATTAGAGTTTGCTTTATTTTACTTTTTTTTTTAATTCCTGGTCAAAATATTACATGTGAAAATTTAGTTTGCATGAAAGTGATCATTCTCAAATAATATTACTTTCCACTTTTGTCATAACATGTCTAAATACACTGAAAGTTTAAAGAACTTGAGATATTTGAATTCTTGGGGAAGTTCTAATATGTCTAGGTTTTTTTAAATAGAGGTTTCAAACATTCAGCATTCATTGAAGAACTGTGGCCTGACAGCTTGCCCCAAACCATACGGATAGCTAAAGAGCAGCCTGGGATTTTGTGGGCTCTTGGCTCCTTGAGGTCTATAAGGACAGACAGCTGGGTGGCATAGCTCCTTTTACTCTGCTCTTGCCCTGAGAGAGGAGAACTAACACGTTCCTGAAGCCGTCTTTGCCTGCCTCTCTGCCCTGGGTTCCGTGTTGTCTTTAACCCTCTGCAAAATGGTACTCACACAAAATCGACTATAGATGCTTCTGTGCCATGTAGTGTGATATATTAGTAAACAGTCTTGTTAAAAACGTATTTAAAGGCCGGCATTCCCCCGGTGGTCCCGGCAAGGACTGTGAAAGCAGAAGATAGAAGAGATCTCGTTAGTGATGTTAGATGAGAAGTCACTAATATCGCTGTTCCCATATTGAACAACAGAATCCGCAGTCATGCAAAAGCTCTGTAATTCGGTTCTGCGGCCCACACTCGGGCCACCTGCAGACAATCTTCACTTATGCGTCATCCTTATTGTCAATTACTTTTCTTTGCTAAAATACTTCTTCTTTAATGAATGCTATTATTTGCACTTTAGAGAATGGCTCATTATTCCTGATTTGACTTATGTCCGTGACAGAGACTGGTTTTTATTTTTTTAGAAAATATGTCTAAGGAAAAAAATAAATCACTTGTTCATGGTTGTGTCTCGAAAAGATGCAATTCTGCTGATTTATGGCTAAAAGCAGCTCCTTAATTAGCTAGAGTACTTACAATTGTTTTACACCACAGACAATATTCAAGCTTTAAAAAATTGGAAAGGTGTGTTCTGTGCATGAGAATCCCAGGCATATTTTGTCCAGAGAGAGCTCATTGCTTTTTTTCTCTCTTACAGAAAGTTAGAAAACAGCCTGTTTTGACCAAAAAGTGTCTATTTTCCGGAAAAGGACAGAAGACACCTTTTTTTAAAAAAAATCATTATAAATTTTATAATAAAACTTCTGTGTTCATTCTAAAGGGAATTTGTATCACCTTAAAAACTAGAATTGTTATTTTTATTTAAAATTGAGATTGAGTGATTTAAAATGAAACTCTTTTAGTACATAACAATTGGGAATTTCCATAAAGTTTACTGCATCTCTTTATTAGTGTGTGGTTTTGGGGATTTGTCAAAAGGAAAAAAATCATCTTGGTAAAAGAAAAGGTGGTATATACATTTAACCCTTCAGCGACTCTATGCCTTATTTATGTAACTTTCTTTGCCCTGAAGTGAGTGAAACTCGATCTGTGGTGTCCCAGCCTGCAGTGACCTCTGACACCCCATCGGAGGACCAGGGGCAGTTGTCTTCCACCCACCATTGGAAATACTTTTACCAGAAACCCACAGCTGGGGTTTCCTTTTTCTGTTTGTTGCCTTGTTCACATTAAATTAGCTTGTAGGAGATTAGCTCCGTCTCTCAGAAGCCATAGTAAGGGCCGCTTATTGAAAACACTTGCTGCTGTGTTTATTTGTAAAAATATATTTTGTTACTTTCTCCCCCCAACCCAAGAGTTGCAAAACAAACAACCATTTGAATGGGAGATAATCAGGAGACTGAATCTTAACTGCTTAGGAACCCCTTTGTAAGATAAAGGCGGGATATGTTTAGGAGTAAATTGCAGATGTAGGCTTAGTAAGTCTTGTTCCCCAGTTAGATTGAAGGCAGGGAGCCCTCACCTGCCCCAATTCACCAACTGCGCAAACCAGCACACCTGTGGGCACACCCTCCACCCCATGGCAGATGGTGGCTTAAAGCTGGGCACAGGGTAAGTGACAAGTAGGTGCCTGCCAGTTGATGAAACTGTATAATCTAGAGTCCGGTGTTGATCCTGTTGAATTATAGGGCGATACTGCTTTTTCTGACCCTATGGGACAGGGCCTGGGTCCAGTAGGAGCTTGACATATCTGGTAGCAGGAGAGCCAGAAAAAGGGCTCACTCAAGGCAAATGCCACCTATTTCCTATTTCCTGACAGTGCTGAATTTGTTAAAACTCCTCACGACAGCCAGTGACATCTGATACCTACAGTCTGGTTTCATACCCCAATGTGGTAAAGACATGCAATGAGTAGCCGGGAACACTAGAGCTTGGGATCAGCCAGCGGTACAGTGTTCTTTCTTCATGTCATCTGTGGGCCACCAATTCTCCCGTTATTGCTCCTGCTCACTCAGCAACCTGCGTTCGTACCCTCCTACCTTCCTGCCCCCTCTCCCATGGGGCTGAAGCAAGGGTCCGGTGAAATAATGTATGTGTGATTGACTGTCATGTTTTATACCTGAGGAAGCATGTTTCTTTCTTTCTTTCTTTTTGGAGACAGGGTCTCACTCTGTCACCCAGCCTGGAGTGCAGTGGTGCAGTCATAGCTCACTGAAGCCTCAAACTCCTGGGCTCAAGCAGTCCTCCTGCCTCAGTCTCCCAAGTAGCTGGGACTACAGGTGTGTGCCACCATTTGCAGCTAATTTAATTTAAAAAAATTGTTTTTTGTAGAGACAGGGTCTTGCTATGCTGCCCAGACTGGTCTCAAACTCCTAGACTCAAGTGATCCTCCCATCTTGGCCTCCCAAAGTGCTGAGATTACAGGTTTTTGCCACTGTGCCCAGCCTGGAAGTGTTTTTAAAATCATCGTTTCTTTCCCTCCCATCCTCCTGCCACTTGTGGCTGCCCCTCCTCTCAGCCTCAGCATCCAGCATCAGTCCTGAGCTGCTGCGGTTTGGTGGCAGCAGCCCTCAGATGCCCAGCCCCAGGGGATAGGGGGACTCTATGCAGAGCACATGCCAAAGTGTTCTGCCTCCCAGCAGCCGAGGTGGCCACGGCACAAACAAGTCCGAGCATCCTGAGATCTGTGGCTTTTTACTAGACCCCAGAGGAGGTTAGGAAAGGGAATCTCCAAGAACAGCAGCAGGAGGTAAGTCCTCACCCTTCTTCCAGGCCCAGGCTCTGCTGCCTGCATGGCTCCCTTCTTGCCGGCTCCCTCTTCCTCCTCACTTGCTTAGTGCTTGGAATCCCCCTCCAAAGCCTGCCCCTCTGCTTGCTTTTGCTCCTGTCAGGCCAGATTGAGGTTCCTGGATTTCACTTCTGCAAACTGAGAAAGTGAACAGAATAAAGAGGGTATTTTTCTTACAAACAATTTTTAGAAAACACTGCTGAGGGATTTGAATATGTTATTGATTTCTTTTTAAATGCATTAAAATGTTTTCCCTCACTTCACCTGGCCTACATAGCATTTTAAGAGAAGTTAAGCCAGCATAGGAAGACGTATAAATTGAGTACAGATACCCTATAACAGACTAAATATAGTCAGATCGGGCCAGAACTACAAGCAGGTGTTTTAAGATCTCAGTTCCTGCGGGTTCTCACCTGGTAGCTCCAATGACTCTAGCATCAGGTATCTCTTAGTTGAGAAATACAAAGTCAAAGATTTTTTTTTCCTATTAAGTATATCACACACCTAATTGATTTCACAAGAGCCCTGAGGCTGATTTCGACAAAATGTGCTTATGATGCAAATGTTTACAGTGCGACGTTTTCCAATTTTTTTTTGAAGATAATCACCCCCAGACTCAAAATACTCCCTAGAGTTGCCATAATTGCAGGTATAATCATTTTGCTTAATTATGGTTGACTGTCTACAACTACCTTTCCCTTGAGTCATTGAAAGTTTTATTGGAGTTCTTTAATATGATGATAAAAATTAATGGACTTATAATTAGACAGAAGAGAAGCAAATCCAAAGTTTGCCAAATAAACAATTGTTTTACTTACAAAGTTGCACATTTTTGCATACAAGGCCTTAAGGTAGATGGCATGGGTTCAAAATCTTACACTGGCCAATGTCCACTTCAAGAAGGATAATTTGAAAATTAATTCAGATCCTTTTGTAACTTTCATTGAAAAGGTAATATGTTATCAATAAGATCAATACTGTCAATAAATGTTGATATGTTTAACTTTCCATATGCCTTCCATTTTTGAAACAAGATATAGGCTTAGTCAACCCATTTGTTATTCAGAAACTTCTAATTGAGTGATAGAATAAGACTCCAATTTATGACTATTCTAATTATAGTCCAGCTGCCACTGATTTTTAATCATGAGAGGCAACTTTGAAGCATTTAGAACCTTCTTTGAAAGATTAGGTATCTCCCAAGCTCCTCTTGCATATGAAAAAAAGGTCTTCACATTTTACCTATTTTGTAACTTGAGTATATTTTCTCCGGTAACAAAACTAGTCATTGACATATCAGCAGAACTCAAGTGTGTGGCTTCCCCGTGGTACTGTCCTCTGAGTATACAGTCAGCTTGCTGTTGTCTGTGGGTTCTGCATCCTGGGAGTCAACCAACTGCAGATCAAAAATATTTAGGAAAAATTAATGGATGCTTGTGTCTGTACTGAACACATCCAGACTTTTTGTTCTTGTTATTATTCCCTAACTGATGCAGTATTACAACTATTTACGTAGCATTTGCGTCGTGTTAGGTATTATAAGTAATCTAGAGATGAGCGTATACAGGCGGATGTGTGTAGGTCATATGCAAACACTGTGCTATTTTATGTAAGAGACTTGAGCATCCATGGGTTTGGGCATCTGTGGGGTGGGGTTGGGGAGGGGTCCTGAAACCAGTTCTCCACGGGGACCGAGGGATGACCGCATTTGGAAAGCTTCAGAAGCTTTGCAGATAAATGCAGAGAGCTGGGAATCAGTGGGAGCTTTCCTAACCTCAGTACAGCCGTTCATTTGATCTGTGTCTAGAATGAGATTTCTCCCTGTGAGCCATTGGTGATCAATCCATTTTGTCTTCATTCTTCAGTGGCTTGGTGTATAGATGGAAGTGTTTTGCTTTTCCTTCTGTTGGCAGAGTCAAATAGAAGCAGATCTCTCTCTTGCAGTACACCCACACTCCAGAGTGCTGTAAAGTGACCTTCAAAATTAAACCATCATGTTTCCTTGGCCTAGGCAGAGGGAGAAAGTGGGGATGTGTACACCGTGGCTGCAGCTGGCAGCAGGGCCTGGGTGGTCGTGGTGGGGGGTGGGGTGTTAACAAAAAGTGGTTGTGCCCACTTGGTTGGATTTAAGTTCTGGCCCCTCAGAATGCCAGACATTGTCACAGCCAGCTCAGGGTGGCCATTGTCATTGAGTGGGTTTACTATTTTGTTTTTTTCTGGATCTAAGCCATTCATGTGTCACAATAAAGGGAAATAGATTCAAGTATGGTGCCTCAAATACTGCCAGGAAAGTAATATATTAAGCACATATTTAGACCCATTTTTTGTCTTCTGTTATTAAATTGGAGATAAACTTATGCAAAGCATGGATTCTCCAATGTAGTTGGGTTGTATCATTGCATGGAAGGAATGCCACAATTGGCAAAAGCAACACAGAATAAAAAGAGAAGGTTTGTTTTGTTGAGTTTTCAGATCTGTTGGGGGAACAGTTTTGGTTGCTTGCCCTGGTGTGGGATTGTGGTAAAGTCACTTAGCTGCCTGCACCTCTGTTCTTGCCTTCATTTGTACAGTGTTGCATCTGCACTAGGAATGATGCCCTCTTCTTCCAAAGAGTGGGTCTCAAGCTCAGTGGGCTCTTTCACACTTCTCATCTGTCTGAAGTGGAAGGTGTATGTAATGGCTGGGCTTGAAAGTCTTCACACATTCTGGAAGCTCTCTGATCCTTCTCTCCAAGAGCCGTGGTGCTCTGGGGTCATTCAGCATCGTCTTCCTGGTGTCAGGCACAATGATCCACAGAAGTGAGTGTTCAGCGAGCATTTGAAAAACAACCACGCTTCTCCCCTTTGGTTTTTTGGGATGATGAAAGCTCTGTATCCTGATGATGTGCTGGGTACATGAATCTCTTGATATGTTATTTTTTAACATACAGTAGTTTTGGTTTTTTGTTTGTTCATTTTTTGGTAGACAGCTGTATGAATTTTAACATAGAGAACTGCATACTACAGAGTCAATTTTACTGTATATTAATTTAAAAATTTAAAACATGTCTCTCCTCTTGAAAGAGTCACTTTCACACTCTGAAGGGATGAACCAGCAGCTGCAACTTCTCTCTCCAAAGCATCCTTGGTCTCTTAATATAGGTGGCTTTTCATTTCTTTCTACTCATATTTCTCTTTGTTTTTTTGCTTTTTGTTTTTTGAGACAGTCTCACTCTGTCACCCAGACTAGAGTGCTGTAACATCTTATAGCTCACAGCAACCTCCAACTCCTGGGCTCAAGCGATCTTCCTGCCTCAGCCACCCCGAGTAGCTGGGACTACAGATGTGCGCCACTACGCCCAGCTAATTTTTGAATTTTTGGTAACGATGGGGTCTCACTACATTGCCCAGGCTGGTTTCCAACTCCTGGCCTCAAACGATCCTCCTGCCTTGGCCTTCCAAAGTGCTAGGATTACAGGCGTGAACAACCATGCCTGGCCTCAACTTTTTAAATAATAAAAATTCAAAATTCAAAAATTTAGAAAAGCATAAAGAAAAAAAGAAAAATGACTCCATGTCCTGCTGACATCCTTCTAGGACAGTCCTTCCAGATATCTCTTTATGCACACACACACACACACACACACACACGAGTGCCAATCAGTGATTTCAAATGGACATTCTTTTGGAATTTTAATTTTAGTTAAAACTGGTACCTAGGTGGAACTGATTGAAATATGGTAAATCTATCTTTCACCGAGTCACTAATTTAGTGTTGACTATCTACAGAAAAAAAAGGCAAAAATGTGAAAGTCATAACTACGAAGATTATTGTGATTTTTATCTTCATTTTTAGATAGTTGCATTATCTGTATGTAATATAGTTCCTTAAGATAAAAAAATGAAGTGATTTTAAAATTGGCTAGAAATTATGCATTTGCCTGGCTTACAGAACTTTTTTTTACAAGTTTAATTTCTGTACCGTCTTCTAGAAACTTGCTGCTGTCGTTGTTAATGCTAAGAGCTGCCTTGTGAATGCCAAGGTCCAAAAACATTGCTCACTTTTATCCTTTTCATTAAATAACCTTCTATGGTAGGAGCAAAGATTACTCAGCAAAATCTAGTGGTGAACTCAAGCAAATAACTAGTTAACTTTTGTTTAAAAACTAAGGTAACCTGGAGGCCTGAATTTGCAAGTTCTCTCAGTAAACACCTAATCTCAGTAAGAGAAGGGCCAGAGCCATTTTTATGTCCCAGAGTAATTAAACATAAACTGCTGATGTTCACATTCTTGAAGGTTTGACAAAGGAACGTGTGCTAGAAACTTGGAGGTAGTTTTTTGGGGGCAGTCTGGTGAGAGTGAGCAGGTGATCTGTGTTTTTTCTGAGAGGAGAACAACATATAGTCCCTAAGAGTTCAGTCTGAACTCAGAGCTTACGGAGCAAAAACTAGGAGGTTGAAGGTTTAATTCCAGGTCTGGTCCAATCAGTCCCTCAGGCTGAGTAATTAAAACATTAATACCATCTGTGAATACTCAGAAGCCAACAGAATCTTGAAAAACAAGGATTTTCCTAAGAATAGATGGGTATTTGGTCATTGATAAGTGAGCTGTGTGTGTATGTAGGGGGTACACACGTGTGGTTGCATACACAGGAACATATTTTCAATTAGGAGGAGAACACAATGTTTCAAGACACTGTAATCTTCAAGTTAATTTAACTTGCTTGGGAGCTGAATGTTTCTTCATCTACTGAGAGGACGTGGGAAGGTGCCCAGTGATGAAGTGGGATGCCTCCCTGCCTCCAACCAGCTGCATCCTAAGGTGGACGAACAAAGCTCAAGTTGCATAGTCACATCAATAACAAAAGAATTAGCTGCCGGTGGCATCTCATGGGATGCTACCCAGACTGGGGGTTTTAGGGCTGCACTTCCTCTTAAGAGCATTAGTAAACAGAACAGAAAGGGTGCAAAGTATTTGCAACTCAAAAGATTATACAAGTCGAAAGTAAGTAACAAGAAATGCCACTAGCATGAAAATCTATGTAACAGAATGATTTCTAAGCTTCCCTGGAGAACCCTTATCTCTCAAACATTGTTCAATTTAAGGTGGGAGGTAGGACCATCCCCATCAAAAATTGTCATCAGTACGAGAACCAGTACATGATAGAAGGAGATTCCAAGATATTAAGGATAAAGATGATAAATAAAAAACTCTCAAAGGATGGGGTTCCTAATTAGATTTGATAGGTATAAACTAGTGCAGTTTAATGCCCTCTATTCAAAGGTATGTCACAAAGCTGAGATGTAGTCATTGTGAACTATGTAACCCTGCAGGCCTGGGAACACTGAACTCCTGGGTCACTTATTTCTAGAAAGCTGTAGGCAGGCCAGCAACAAAACTGATTAAAAGGGATCGGAAGAGTCATTATAAGAATAAATTAAATGACGTAGTATGAATAATTGGGCTAAGAAGGGTGAGGTAAATTTAAGGTAAACCAGTTCTATCATAGCTAATATATCTCAATTGCGTATTCTGTGCCCTGGGCATTGCATAAACCCTTAATGTGCATTGGGCTTTTACAAAACTTCACTTTGGCAGCGACTCTGTGAGTTACTACTGTCATGCACATGTAAAATACATCAGAAAACTAAGGTTCAGGGAGGCGGTTAACTAATGAGTTTGCCCAAGTTTTCAGAGCTAGTGCGTCGCAAGTTTTTCTGGTTTTGAGCAATGCAGGTATCTATTTGTGTGTCTACACAGAGCCTGTCCTGTTCCATTGGATGAAATCACATACCTTTTCCTAAAATTTGGTTTGGGACGTTTATGCCTGTCCGCATGGCTCTAAATACATTTTTCAGTGGTGCCTCTATGGTACTTTCTGTTCCTTCTCATTCTTCTTGGAACATATCATGCCTGGTAGTCTTAGTGATATAAATATGTCTTGTTTCCTAACCTGGAGCTGATGTCTTGAGGATGGTGAACGTGTCTCCTATCCGATACATCAGCACTCTATAAATGTTTGTTTTTCAAGTGTATCCTTTGATTATGTCTATCTTGAAGGATTTTTCTCTGGCAAGCAGCTCACATATTGCTGTGTACTCTCAGTTTATGTTCAGTTCAGTACCTGTGTGCATGTGTGCATGTATGCGTATTCATAGCAGATATTCTATGCGCTTGCATTTTACACATTGTATGCACAGAATGCCAGTTCTAAGTGCAAGGCACTGCTTGAACAACAAGAAAGAGCAGACACCTTGCTCAGTGTGGTGACAAAAATCCTGTGTCAGTGCTGAGAATCCTGTTACTTGTCTACTTCTGAAAATGGGCACGCACAAAAAAATTAGGCTTATTTTAAGGTTAGAATTGGATAAGATGAATATTTATCTAAGAAAGGAAGCACAAACATTGGATTAATTGTGTTCAACTTTTTGCAACTTAGTTTGCAACTACTTGATTAATTATTGATTATGATTTTCCTTAAGAGACATTGTTTGGCATATTTATTTGCGAAATAAGGCAATTTGGATTCTCCTGTTAACTTTGCTCAGAGAAATTGCTTTGGGACATCTTGAGATATTTTAAGACAATTTAAGAAGGTACAAAATCAGGACTAAGGATTATTCTGCTAGACCAAATGTTGCAGATCTGTTCTATAAATAAACATAAGTTGAATTTTCAACTTAATGGACAAATTCATCAACTTTTACTTTCTCATACATGTAATCACACCAGCTGTACAATTTAAGTTTACAATAACAGTAAACTAGTATTTTTAATAAACTATAAACTAAATATTTAATAAACTATAAGTATCTAATAAACTCTTAAGTATTCTTAGGCACTTAGATAATAACTTATGCATTTCATTTTAATCCACAGTCCATTTCTCCATTATCCACCTAACAATGCCTTGAGAATGGAGGGAGAAAAGTGTTTATTTTCCTTTTTTTTTAAGTTTTGGCATGTTACAGGATATTCATAGTGATTTCTTGAATTATTTTAGGAAACTCAGTTCTAACTGATTTCCAGAGACCACAGTTGATGTATAAATTCCCTAATTTGTTTACTCTCAAGAGATCATCTCAAGTGCAACATCTGTTTTTTGCTTCTTCTGTGAGATCTTGGTTTTACATCAGGAGAACCGAGGCCCAGGGAAGTCACGTGACTCGCTCGGACCACACAGGAAGCTGCTGGAAGCTCCCGTGTCAGGGCTTCCTCAGACAGCGGTGCACGCGCCACCCTTTAGTGCTCTGCATGGGCAACTTCCATGTCTGGCTTTTCAACCGTTTTTCAAGGATAAACTCCATCTGCCAGATAACATTATTTTACAGCTTAGAAGAATGTCAAAACTCAAATTTTGCTTAGTATGTCTTATTTTGGAGAAGCAGCTTTTCTTCTGTGAAGCTCAGAGCAGTAACCTAAAAATTACTTTCAATATGTGGAGGCAAGAGCCTTCTGGAAGTGCAGTGGTTATTTATGAAGTTTGGGTGGGGGGAGCTCTCTGCCATGTTCCAATGAAATTAGAGAGAGAAAATTTTAATGTTGGAGGCACTTACATTTTAAGCATTTTCTACCATTTTGCTTCTTCTGCAGTCCTTGCAAAAACAGCTGCTGCAGGAAATCTCTTTCCAGACCTCCTGTCTGAGCCCATGACCAAGGTCACGAGGAGATGAGCACCCTGTATTTTGTGATGTTAGTAGAAATACAGGGCATTGAAAACCAAGGAGATATCAAAAGCTTCCATCTCTGAAAATAGCCAACTGAATTTTCTCACATAAAGAGTGGCCCAAACTGGTTCTCTAGCCTCACTTAGACTTCTTATAAGGATGGGCCGGAATTATTGTGAATATAAATTCAAGCTCAAGAGAAGAGAGGGAAGTGGAGAAAATCCAATTAACCAGAGTGAAAGTCAGACAGAATAAACTATACATCACTAAAAGAAATAGATTTTAAATTGAATCAATCTTTAGAGCAGAATTCATCAAATATGTCCGTATTGTATGAGAAGATGCACTTTGCAAATAATATTTTTCAGGAGGCATCATCTGCTTGAGGATGTTTCATCTTCTTATTAAGGAGGCCATTAGAAGTTTGGAGCCTTTTTCGTCGTTATTAACTTGCAGGGGAAAAAATCTTCCTATTCCAGTCTTCGTAAAATGGATCTCTTTGTGTATACAAATATTAAAAAGTAGTTCTTGAGTACTACAGGTAAGGGAGGGGGGAAAATGCATTGTTTGTTTCCTCAAAGAATTGACATTTTTATTTAAGGAAAAAAATCCATGAATTTACAATCCCTCCCTTTCTAGGTTCTTCAACATTTCTTGCAAATTGTATGTAAATGAATGCAAATAAGCAAGCCTCACTAGCAAGCTGCTTAGAAGTGTAAAATGCATAAAATTAAGATGCTGAGAGAAACGTGCATCTAATTAAGGTAGCATGTAAAGAAATGTTTAAATTCAAATTAGATACTTCAGTGGAAAGAATGACTTGTTTAATTCAAAAGGTGTTTTGTATAATTCAGGGAAGACTTGTCCTTAGCGGTGTTCCCATTTCCTTCAAAAATCAGTTTTAGGAGCTTGTGCTGGCTCAGATAAACTTTAAAATGGGGTTGAACCTAAGAATTAGAATGCCATAAACATACATGGTAGTTTTAATGCGGTTACCTCCGAAACAGACTTAGGGAGGCGGGCGTGATAGTTTGAGAGTGAGGGTGGGTGGGTGTGTGGATCCCTATTTCTGTCCCATTCACACGAAACCCACGTGGTACTTTGATTTCATGGGTTCTTAGAAAGCCTGGAGCTACACAGCTCACAGCCAACTAGTTATCCCTGGATCTTAAGTAGGTTTTGGGAGCAAGACAAGAAGGACGCCAGCCCCCGCCTCACTGTTACTTGTGGGAGGACACCGACTTGACTCTTGGGCAGTATGAGTCATCTTCCAGCTCTTCCAGACATGGAGGAAGAGAAGAGGAATTTGGTCCCCAGTTAGAAGACTTTAGTTTAAATAGATGGAAGAACTTTTTGCAAAGCATAAAGCAACGAACTAGTGCCCGCCCCAAATATAAGATCGGTGTCAATTAGGTAGAAACAATCTTATGAGATTGCTGCTGTTTCTGCTCCAGATACAACAACTTAAAGGGCAGACCGGAAAAAAAAATCAGGAAAGTGGTTTATGCTAGTTTTCCAAAGGCTTGATTTCGAAGTGTTCCACTGAGTTCCACTTCATGCGGTAAGAGTTCTTGCTTTCTACCAAATCCTGTATTCTTCTGATTTCAGCGGAGCCCATGTTTTAGCACACAGTGTCTATTTCCTGGCTTCCAAGATGAAAAATAGAAAAATAGTTCATTGTTCGCAAACAGTTCCAATCATGTGCGATGTACAGAAGCCTCTCTTAGCCTTGGGTTCCCTCATCTGAAATTCCTGTCTGCACCTGGGGAATCAGGTAGCACACTGAGACTGTCATTCTTCGCCGGGAGGGTGGGATCTGTTCTGTCATGTCACTCCGGCAGGACCAGAAATCCTTCTGAATCCACAGCAGTCCTCCTCCCCTTGGGCCCCGCTTCCTGTCCTCACGCCCACTACAAGGCCGAAGCACAAGCACATGTCAAACCATCCATGATTGTGCATGGAACGGCATCGCTGGGCTGGTCATGTCTGTTTTCAAATATCAACAAGTCTATTGGGGTTTAATTGGAAGGGTCACAGTTGGCGTTTCCTTCCTGGGCCAGTTGTTGTTTCTTACGTGGGAGGGCTTGATGCCCTCCTGTCTGTAGAGCCAGTCTCCCTCTGATTCCTTGATACTTCTAGTGGCTGCCCCTCCACCAGCGACTGGTCGGTTCAGCGATTGCTGTCTCCATAGCACAGAACACATCTAGCTGCCACTTCCTGGAGGTCCCGCATTCGACATAGTGAACACATCCCAAATCCAACTCGATAACTTTCCCCTAAACTGGCTCATTGACTGCTCTAAGTCTCTTCTAATTAATGACACCATAATCTGCCCTCTTCTCCTTCCAAATTGCCGTTGCCATCGCGTCAGCCTTTTCTATATCTTACCTAAGTTTATTGCAACAGCTTCCTAAATGCTCTCCCCATCTACTCACGTACCGCTTCACTCCATCTTCCACACCATCGACAAAACAGTTTTTTCTTAGAACGCAAATCTTCCATCACATCCCTGACTAAAGGCTTCCTGATGCCCCATCGTTAATTTTTTTACTGCATTAAACGATCCAGGCTCTATGTATCATCCCATATCTCTCCACGCCCCCTGCATTCCATGCTCTAGCCTAGTCAAACTATAGGACCTACAAGATGCTGAGTTGCCATTTATATTTTTGTGCCTTTGCATATGCTGTTTTCTTTTCTTTTTTTTTTTTTTTTTTTGAGGCAGAGTCTCACTCTGTTGCCCTGGCTAGAGTGCCGTGGCGTCAGCCTAGCTCACAGCAACCTCAAACTCCTGGGCTCAGGCGATCCTTCTGCCTCAGCCTCCCAAGTAGCTGGGACTACAGGCATGCGCCACCATGCCCAGCTAATTTTTTCTATATTTTAGTTGGCCGATTAATTTCTTTCTATTTTTTAGTAGAGATGGGGTCTCACTCTTGCTCAGGCTGGTTTCGAACTCCTGAGCTCAAATGATCCGCCCACCTCAGCCTCCCAGAGTGCTAGGATTACAGGTGTGAGCCACCGCGCCCGGCCTGCATATGCTGTTTTCTTTGCCTAAAATGCTCCTTCCCCACCAGCATCCTCCACATCTGCTGGAAAACTCCTACTCATCTTCCTGCTCCTCTGAGAGCTTTTCCTTCTCTCACCCTCCTGGGCTGAATTTGTCATGCTCTCTCCTGTCACATTCCAGGCCTCCGGTGACAGCGGGCATCACACAGCACTGTCACTGGGGTTTCCCAGGATGTCTTCCTACTGGGCCATGCGCTCCTATGGGCAGGAATTGTGTTGGGTGAAAAGGTTCCCCGGGACAAGACTAGGGCAATGTTTCTCAAACTTTTTGGTCTCAGGATCCCTTTACGCTCTTAAAAATTATCGAGAACCTCAAAGAGTATTTTGTGCCTTGTTTGCGTAAATATTTACCATTGAAATTTAAACTGAGAAGTTTAAAAGTTATTTCCTCCTTCAGAATCAACAATAATAAACACATTCCATGATACTAAAAATGATATATCTTTATATAAATAGCTCTTCTTCAGAACAGAAAATCGTAGTGAGAAGAGTGGCATTGTTTTAAATTTCTAGAAATCTCTTTAATGTCTGGCTTGTGAAGGAAAGACAGCTGGTTTCTTATATTTGCTTCTCCAGTCAGTCTGGTTTGTTGTGTTATATTTAAAGTATATGAAGACAATACACCCTAATTGTGGATCTTTTCTACATCAAAACTTGACAAGTGTTAGTTTTTTACTTGCTATTACAATGTGACGCCTAAAACCTTAGGGATGAACTTTTTATACCATGACTTTAAAACCATTGGTCTCTCTTGCGTGATTTAGTTACACCATGCACTGGTCACTTGGAAAATATAGGACCCCCAAGTTATGCAAATCTTCCAAACAATAATACATTCTGATATATATATATATATATATATATAACAGAAATCTTTAAGTATTAGGAAACCATCTCAAACTCATGGTGGTAGATACAAGTTTTCCAGAGTTCTGATTTTCACTTGAAAGCTCAAATTTCATCACTGGCGACAAACACTGTGAGTAGTTTTCTTCAACAGGACAGACTTACTTCGTTCCTTTTCAAGAAAATGCCTAAGTCTGAATAGCAGGGTTTCATTAGATGTTCTTTTTTCAGTAAAAATGATGTTCCATGAAGAAAGTAGTTAGTTCAGCTTGCAACACAATAGCATGGGTGCTTTGTCTTGAGACAAACATCATCCTTCAGTATGTAACAGAAACATGTACTTGCCTTCTCATGGCAGACTATTAAAAAGATGCTTACCTGGGGTCAACATTTACCAAAACTAATGTTGACTGCTTCATCTGGGGCATGCCTAAGTGAAAGTGGCTTTTGTTTTTCTTCAAGTGCTTGGAGGAGAAGAATGCAACGACCACCAGTATTGTCCAGTGCAACCTGCCGCCTTGAGTTATGCCAAATCGCCCGCTGTTTTGCTCGCCCCTCCCCCATTGCCTTTGCACCGTTAATGCAGTGAAGAAGGCAAGAAACGTCTTGGTATTATTATCAAATACTTTTGACCTCAGGGACCCTCCAAAAGGATCTTAGAGACCCCTAGAGGTCCCCAGACCACACTTTGAGCACCATGGGACTGACTGGAGAGGCCCCTCCCACCAGGTGGTGGCAGTTTGTGCTGTCCCGCAGGGTGGGAGGGAGGGTGCACCATGGTCAGATTTATACCCTACAGTGACCACGGTGGCAGGAGACTAGGGCATCTCGTGTGGGGAGTTGGGGAATCAGAACTGGACATGATTGCCAAAAAATAGCGATGTTTTGAGTCGCCAGATAGATGTGAGATGATTGAGTAAGCCCCAAACTCTTAAGCACTTTGGAGTGGTGATTCTATTCAGATTCTCATTCAATTGCATACATCACCTAGGTGGAAGTCTTTTCCAAGAGTTCTTTATTACTGTTCTGTAGATGAGTCTTGGGTGTATACACACATGCATCTGTGTTCGCAAAACTTGTGTGTACACACCTCCCTGGCTTCTGCACCTCTGGGGCCATCCCTGTCTGGCCCAGCTTGTCTTTCTGTTTTGACAGCAGTACATTTCTTATACTCTACACATTATCTTGTGTCATACGTGGAAAACGTTTGTTTACCATGAAGACCTCCTCTCAGTGGAAGCAAGGAGACACATTGCTCATTTAAAAGGTCTACGTCTATATGATACCCAGAAGTAATCCCCAGTCACTTCTAACCAGATCGGCAGCACTGGCTTTCTTAGGACTCCATTCAAGAACCTTGCCTCTTTGTTGATCTCTTTAAAAACAAATATTAAACAAAAGACAATGAGTCTTCAAACTCAGCTGATTGCATTGTGATTGATCTGAGCCAATTTTTGAGGTAATTGATGGTATTGCCTTAGTTGAGTCTGTTAGTGCAAATAATTATTAATCAATATGCTCTCAGCTCTTAGTTCAGAAGATAATTCCAACACATGATTTATTCTGAACATTTCAATTGAGGTACCTTTACAAGGGGAAAATCAATTGGCAAGTGGTCTCAAGCACTTTAATTATCTGCAGGCCCTTTCTCGGCCATATTTACCAGGCAACGTGTCCCAGTCTGGCAAGGGCAACAGGAAGTTTCTCATTGCTATGGTCCAGAGATAATAGATTATGCATCTTTGATTGACTAAGTTGGCTTAAGGTGATTTAGTGGACTACCTTAAAAACAAAGCACAGTGGCTTTTCTTCAGAGAGTATAATTAACATTGCCTTGGAAAAAGAAGGAGCATGTTACAGATTTCCATTCAGCTGGAAAACAATTTGCTAATGTGGATGGTGGATGGTGTAAGTCCCTTTACCCTTAAAACACAAGGAGACCAGGATCACAGAAAGGAGATGAAGGTGTCTAACAGTTTAGGGGCTAAGTTCATACTATATTACTCCCCAAATTGTTGCTGTTGTTGAAGATGCTTTGTGGCTTCCTTGGTTTCTGGCCTGGGATTTGTTATTCTGCCATTTTAGGCAATGTCTTGATGAATGTTGTGGTTTCATTTCTTTTTTTTTTTCTTCCTGTGAGAAGAGATGCAGAAGAAAATAGTCACCACTAGGAATGAGCCTGCCATGGTTCCACAGTGGAGCTTGCAAGCATCTGTTTTTGTTGTACCTGTGGAGGGCACAGGAATGTGTGGGCCTTGGCCTGGGACTTTGAGACATGATTATAACAGATGGAAAATTTAAATGACAGTTCCCTGAATTGTCGTGGTTGGGCCCCTTCAGTAGCACTGAGATGTTCCGATACCCTTCTTGCCCAATACCATGTCTCTTGCTGCCGTGACGCATGTCGAAAGGGTACAGTGTCAGGACATTCAGCAGCTGTCACAGCCACCCTCCACTTTCTAGCCATGTACATTCCTGGGACACCCAAAGCTTTGACCCAAGACTTCACATAGTGATAAACTCCAGCTCCCTGTTCATGTGTAATGTCTCCAGAAGGTACTGTTCTTGTGCATGGAATAGAGTTCATACTATCTCAACTAAATAATGGGAGAGAGGAGAGGTGGATTCCGACTTGGGATTTTTCAGTAGGCATTTTTGGAATGTCTAGCTTGGAACTAGCACTGCAGGGAAGACCAAGAAAAATGAAGCTCTGCCTCTACCCTTAGGAAGTCCCAGTCCTGTTGGGTAGGGGTTGGTAGGGGAGACATCAGCCATTAGGAATACAGGGAGAGGGGCTGACACCAGGAGGGCTGAGGGGACAAAGTGGGTGGCTGGGCCCTCAGTGTTCAGAGAGGAGGCGGGAGAGGTTCTTAAGTCACAGGACTGCCATCTTACATGGGCCTTTGGGGTGGCCACTGCTTATGTTTTCTCCTTATGTTCCACTCATTCTTCCCTGGAAACACTAGCTCGCTCTGAGCTCATCAGTGGGAAATTGTAAGACTTAAAATCTGTAACTGGCGGTGGTCCTTGTGATGACATCTTCTAGAATGGCTCTCTCAGACAGGCAGTGAAGTGGTCCAGGGGATATTCCAGTGGTGGGGAGAGGTTGAGGGTCAGAACCGTCAGGGGACAGCTCGTATTCCAACGCATATATGCATATCAACGTTTGGAAACTTTTCTGACTTGGGGGCACCTGGAGGTGGACTGGCTTTTGAGGCACTTGTTTCGTGGGTGCGTGATCATTCCTTTTCTTCTATTCCCCTCTTCTCCCATGCCTTTCTCATCTTGCGAGTTAAGGTGCTGAGAGACAGGCCCTTCTCCAAGTCTCGACTGGTCCCTCAGCCGGTGTTCAGGCTGAGCACTTTGGCCATGTGGCCTTACGCATGTCGCTCCAGTCTTTGGGAGCAAAGAGTTTTCCTGTCCATAAAATGACTATAATACTTAACCCATGGGGTTGTTATGAGAATTAAATGAGGCAGATTTTAAAGCACATTTTAAACTTTAAAACTCCACGATATAATGTGTAGTATGTATACAGGTCATGTAATATATAAGGTGTATTTTACTTATTCAACTTTTCTATCCCTCCTTACCTGGCTGCCTACCCTGGGGCCGGTCGATGTTCCTTACCTCATGACCATCTCGTTCAGAGATTAAGCCCTAAGTAGGAGTCGTAGTCCCTGCCTGCCCCGGCCTCATCCTACCAAAGTTGCTTAAACCAAAGTCCAGGAGCTGAAACATAAGAGATAAAAATATCTCAAAGATAAATGTCATGTCTGTGTCGCATATAATAATTCAAGAAATACCCAGTACATGAAGGAATTACTTTAAAACATTTCTTCTTTCTTTCCTTTTCCTTTGTTCTTTTTCTGCTTTTAATATACACAAAGACTAATTTAAGCCCTTTTCTCCTTCTAAGAGCATTTGGAGATCGATAGGACAAATAAACTGGTTCCTAACATTGTGTAAGACTGACGAGAGGTTGTGAAAGATAGTGTTCTTTAGTACAAAGGAATGCGATTCTCAAAGACCAGTAAAAGTTGCCAAAGATATTTGCAGAGCAGGACCCGGGATGATGCTTACATAACCTCCAACTGTTTTTCCAGGTTTAAAGTGAAAATAACAGAGGGGGAAAGTCAGAAACGACATGTGTAGACATGATATATTAATAGCTCAGCCAATCTACATAACAAAATAAACCTGGGGTCTAGTCCCTAAAAGTGATAGCCATGTTGTCAGATTTCCTGGTCCCCTTTATTCCAGAGGATGGGACTCTGACAGGTGGAACGCAGCATTTGTTTAAACAAAATAGAGGAGGATTGCAAAACATTCCTGGGCAGGAAGTAGCAATAAATACTCCATGCAACTGGAGCAGCCGCAGAGCTTGAGGTGAGCAGAAAGTAATCACTCAAAGTGGAATGTGGCCGGGGCCTCCCAGGGTCCCACCAAGGGACACAGTGAACTTTCTGAAAAGTCAAGACCTCTGCCTTATCTCCTCCAGAAGATGAGAAAGTGAGATGTGAAGCTTCTTGCTGGAGATGGGATTTGTTTTTCATGGTAGGTTCTGATCTCTTTTGCAGGCTTTGAGCGTAAGAACCAAGGGCACAAAAATAGCTCCTCAAGAGGGGAAAAGAAAAACTGCAAAGGCCTG
Organism: Cheirogaleus medius; assembly: GCA_008086735.1. Taxonomy (NCBI): domain Eukaryota; kingdom Metazoa; phylum Chordata; class Mammalia; order Primates; family Cheirogaleidae; genus Cheirogaleus; species Cheirogaleus medius. The sequence goes on along the minus strand of VBSM01003148.1, from coordinate 7,720,295 downwards.
GAACACAGGATGATGTGCAGGCATTGGTGAGCTGGGATTGTAAATCGACAGTCCCTTGAACAGAGGAAGACCTAGTTAGAGATACTTGGGTTTTCTTATAAGGCATGAATCAGTGCTCTCTCTGGGCAGTGTGCCCCATTGGAAAACAGAATAATGCTAATAATTTGCATTTATATAATACCCCTAGGCTTGTGGATCTACAAGCACTTTGCAAACATTAATTACTTCTCTAAACCCCCATGAGCCGGGGTGCCGCCGGTAACTAATCGTGAAGGAGTGTCGGTGGTTCTTGCCAGAGTGGGTATGTGAGTTAGAGGAGGGTGCGGCCTGGGGAGCTGAGGAAGTTGAGTGGAATTTTTATGAGAAAGAACAATCCAGGTAGCATGTTGATCAGACTGCGAGAAATAAGCCTGGGTATCATGATCACGGGTGCATGTCTGTCAGCGAGCAGTTTAGTCTCCGTCCTGTGTTCCCAGGCCTGTGTCATGAAGTATGCTCTGTGACCAGGGCTCACCTCTTGATTTTCAAACTCTGCTGGTGCTTGGTCTGAAACCCCAGAATTAACATCTATGTTCCATTCATCTGTCCCCAGTATACGAAGATGTGCAGCTGGCGGAACGTTCTGGAAATCAGTATTTCTGTTGCTGTTATCATAGTTAATTCAAAGATTTATTCATGCATTGATTTATTCACTCAATCATTATGTTATTAGGCAAATATGGGTTTTTGAGTTCTTGTTCCCCGTTAGACATTGGAGTTATCCTTGAAGACTTATATATGAGAAAAGCAATTCTTTGCTCATGGTCTAGTGGTTCAGTGATGTTTTCTTTACTCTTGCCACGTCGTGTGAGTATTTTCATTTCCCCAGTCTGCTTATCTGACATAGATGTTAGGATTATTGAAATGTTTTTGCAGTGTTGATGTAATTTACCGATAAACATCACTGTGTGTATTTGAATTTCTGATGAGAAAGACATTCTATGCTTGGAGGAGTGTAATGACCTGGTATAAGAGAACCCATTTACACATATAGTTGTATCTCATTCATTCTGGCCCATCAGGTTAAAGGACTGTTGGGATTCATGACTTTTTTTTTTTTTTAAAGAAATGTAGTTTGAAGCTAGACCAACAAAGTCTGCTGGGTGGTACTGAGGGAGTTTACTTTTACGGAATAGATGAGATTTGTGCGTGACCTTTTGGCCAACATCACGATGGAGCCAATGGGTTACTTTTGAAGTACTTGAAAGTTGGTTGTAGCAGTTGTTTCCTTAAATAGATTCCCATTGTTTTAGATGTTCCAAAAATCCAACTAATTTGCACAGTAATCCTTTATAAATGAGCACAAAAGCCAGCTTCAGTCTAGCTCTTTCCAAGTTATGGGAATTAATGGTCTGTGACTTTTTGAGATGCTGTATTATGTTCACGCGTGTGTGTCTTTACTTCTGTGTGAGTCAGATGACATGGTTAAATACTTTGCTGTTTTGGTTAAATCATTTTCATGTTAGTTTCAAGTTAACTAGTATATAGGGAGAGACCTATTTCGAAAAGTAGATATTTCTTTCAAGTATTTTTGAACTCTAGGAAAAAGAAGGAGAGGAGGCTAATGCTGCCAGTCTTTGCTGGCACCGTCTGTCAGACAGCAGGACAGGCGTGGACTCGGACAGGGGACATCCCTGCCTGGCGTGTGTGGAAGATCAAACAAGCCAGGGCTCAGACTTCTCCTCCCAGCAAGACACACGCTTACCTGCGGGCGGTTGCCAGCTGGGTTTGCTGTGCAGTAGTGTTAAGCTGCGCAGATTGAAAACATCTGCCTTTTCATCAGCCGTGTATACGCAGAAGGAGAGCGGTGTCAGCCCAAGTAAATTCACCAAACTCTTATCTGACACATTTAGTTGACCTTAATGCGATAAATTGAGCAGTCTCCGAGGATGAGTCCTGCTTCCAAATGTGCAGCTTTTCCTTCCATGCCTACCCTGCCTTTGGAAGACTCTTGATGGTCGAATCTGGAGGTATGCCTTTACTCGGGTGCACTGTCAGTAGCAATTTCTGAAAGTACAGAGGGTTATTTGCATAGAGGTCAAACGCAGTGTTTCCTGTCAGAACTTCCTGAATGATGATGTTTCAGAGCAATCTCATGTAGCCAGATGTCAGCAGGTTCCAAAAAGATGACTGGTTACCTGTTGCTCTTATGAGCAGTAGACTTTCTAGTGTTAACTGATTTCTAAGGAAATGAAGAAAATTTGTAAATAGTAGAAAAATCTGTATTTATCTACTAAAAACATATTGAGAAACAGTTACACATTAGGGTGACGTGACACCTGTGGTTGTCTTTGCCCTTTGTAAGCGTCTTTTATGATTTCGTAGCTCATTGCTTCCACAGTACTTTGCATGGCTTGGTGGGGACATTCTGAGACTAAATCTTATATAAACGTCCCTCTGAGTTTTAGCATATGAATGTGTGTTTTGTTAACTTGCAAAATGGACATTATACAGATAGGTATTTTTGAATGACGATATACAAATCAAAGTTTTGTTAACTGGACCATGAGTTAAGATTTCAGAGCTGGCTGGTCAGTTTTTATAATTGGTCCGATGTTGTCACTGGTCTTTGCACTGTAGCTATTGAAGTACCTCAAGAAGCTAATGACCTGTTAAAATAAAATCCATTAGAGAAAGTTCCCCTGAAAAGATACTGGTATAATAATCCAGGAACAATTATATTGTGTCAGCAGTGATGTCACACACCCTATTGTGTGCCAGGTGTATATCAGTACAAAAGTCCTATCAAGATGGTAGCAATTATCCCTATTTGACATTGAGGTTCAGAGAGGTGAAGTAGCTCACCTCACATCACACAGTTAGTAAGAAGTAGCTATGTTAGCTGCCTCCCTGGTAACCAAAAATATGTAGGAGCCTAGGTAATAATTTTGGATGCCTTATCCTAGCCCTTCCTCCAATTCTAAAGAGCTCAGAAGACAGGAAGGAAATAGCATCTAGGGTGTCTAGAGTGGTCTACCGAGCTAGACACTCTTGCCCTTGCCAGTGATGCTTCAGCCACTGAGGGTTTCCTCTGTTCCACAAGCGCATTTCTTGTTGCCCCAGGGCCTTTGCACTTGCTGTTTCTTCTGTCTGAAGTTCTGTTTTCTCATAATATAGAGGTTCTTTTTGTCATTTAGGACTCAACTCCCTTCTCTTTTGAGAGCCCACCTGACCACACTGCCTCAGCAAAATTGCATCTCGTACCACTCTGGAGACCCTACTCCCCATAGATAGCAAGAACCAGCCTCTCCCATTCCTCTGCCTGCCTCAGAAATTGCTGTCCTGTATTAATAAAAAGTTTTAACCACAGTCTGGGATTATTTTAACTGCTTTTCACCTTGGATTTAGTCTTTTCCTTTCATAAACCTGAATGTGTGTTTTGTGTCGGTTTGCTGGATTAGAATTAGATAATTTCATTTCAGGCAGATATAGCCATGCATATGGCATTTGGTATGAGTTATGTGGGGAGAGTCAAGTCAGGTTATGAACCAAATGAGTTCTGAGTTTCTTTTTAGTGAAGGAACATTTATTTATCTTGGATTGTTACAGAGATCTTCTGGACTATTTTTCTGTAATTACCTTGATTAATACTTAAGTGGTATGCTTACATTTCGAGTTGATTTATATGAAGCTTTGCTTTTCCTCCACTAAAACACTCAGGTATCTCATGTTACCATGATGATAGAAACCATTCTCTCCACTTCATGCTTTCTGCATTCAAAGGCTTTCCCATGTTGAAGAATGGCAGTTTATCCACGCGTATTTTGAGAAGGGGCAGCGTTCACGTAGCCAGAATGTTGCACCAGAGGGTTATCCTTCCAGATCCTCGAGCTATTTATAGATACCCCCACTTAGGGCCTCTGCGACCTGCAATAAATTTTAAAATGCAGTCTCTAAACTTTGCGTGATGTGCTTGCTGCAAATGAATTCCCTATGTGTTATTTCTCTTTTAGAAGAGCAAGGAGACATGCTGACATCTTTTCTCCCCATCTTGGTGCTGCCCCACCCCCCTTTGCTTGCCTTTGTCCTTCCTCAGTTCCCGTGGGAGGGGAGGCACGTGGTCAGCGTGTCTGCCTGGAGATCGGGTAAACTTGCAAAGGCCGTCAGCCGTTAGTCACCGTCAAGTCCTGACTCTAATTCTTGTTTCCAATCCCATCCTAACCCAATCATTTATCTTCTTAGAACCTCAGTTCCATCCTCAGCTAAGCAGTTATGGTAATATACTGGATTCTTGTTAGAATCATGGAAGCATTGGATGAGCTGACCACTGCGCAAAAGTGCGGGAAGTTGAAATTATTATATCTGTTATCAACAAATTGTGTCTCTCCCTCATTCTACCCCAAAACTTTCTTTTTTGAAGTTGGCAAGTGTCCATCCCTTCGTAGATCCCAGCCCATCACCTTAAAGGTACAGCATCTTCGTGATGAGTTTGGGTGGAGGCAGGACCAGTTCTCCACGATGATTCCAGATAGTTCGGTAGAAGCCATTTTGTGAGGAGGATCCATAAGGTTGGCTTTCTCATCCCTGTCTTTCCTTAACAGAAATTCTTCCAGTAAAGGTCAGTGTTCACGCAGAGACGTTAAAAGTCATTATCTTGCCTTAAAAAGAAAAAAATTGTTGGCGCCCCCGTCTTTGTGGTCCGTGGGCTGTCGACTGAGCTGACTTGTTCCCTCGAATCTCTTGTCCCAAATTCATCTCTCCTTTTGCTGCTGAAATCTTAGGATTTCCACTTTCTGAACTTGGATTTGTGACTCGAAGAAACCGACTTTGCTGTCGGTAATTATGTTAGAGGCACGTTTATTGGTGTCCTTGTTTATCTTATTAGGGGAGGTCACACTTATTCACATACATCTTTTGTCCCCCTCTATAAATGCATGATACAATTTTCAGAGATTTGCAGCCAAAAATGTATTGGTCTTCTTAGGTCCCTTTTGTCAAACATAAAACTTTCCTGTATATGTTATTTTTTTAATAGCAAAGTCAGTAAAGAATGCCTGTGTAGACATTGATCTGTATAGTTTAGGTTGTGCTTTCTTATAACGGTACGTCTCAGGCCCAGAGACAGGAATGCGTGTCAATAACTTTGTCAGATCAGAAGCACTTGAAGAAATTAGAATGACTGAGGCCCAGAAGTCTCCAGCAGAGAAAAGAAACAGGGCGTGTTGCAGATTAAGTGGGAAAGGGCCAAGGACAGCGAGGACCCCCACTTCCTGGTGTCGCCCTGGTAACTGGAAGGGCGGATGTGAGCGGCTCACAGGCACCCGTCTTTAAAGTGGCTGTGATGTTCCCCGAATGGCGTGGGCTTCCCGCCCTTTCAAGGGGACTCCTTGATCATGCATTCGACTAACATGCGGCAGTCAGAAAGAGGGTCTGACGTTCTAATTGCCCAGTGGGTTGAGGCTTGGGGACAATAAGTGGATATCAAGGAAAGGTCAGACTTAAAAGCTGGCAACCCAGTGAGCAGAGCAAATCGGAGAGAAGGAAGGATGACTTTTTTTTTTTTAATTACTTTGTTTAAGGTAGAGGATTTCTTTCTTAAACATTTTGAAATCTGGTTGATGAATACTTGTCAAAGTGATTTGGGGAGGTATTTATCTAATCTTTTATTCTTTCAGATCATGAATGAAAATCACAGTTCTGAAAGTGGTTTCTCCTAACAGGAAGATACTAGCATGGGAGCTGCATGGGGAGACGGGGCGGGGATGGGGGAGGCCCCAGGTCAGAGCAGCTCGTGTTGTGGGTGTTATTTCCTGCTACCACCCTGGACATCTGCTGGGCTATGGTGTAATTTGAAATATTGGATATATTTTTAAAACATTACACATCCTTTTGCTCTTTATTGCTTTCAGTATGCCTGTATATACTTAAATTTTAAAATCAAGACATTTATAGTAAAAGCAAAATAGTAGGATAGTTTCCTTCAATGATAGGGTAAATCATCTGGTACAAACCAAGCATGCGTGCACACACACACTCACACACACACACATACACTCCTCCTAAGGAAGGATTTTTAAAGAGAAAAACAACCTTGATTGTGCACAATTGCAGATCACTTTCCTTGATGATCTCGTGACTGAGGAAAGCCCTGTGAATTCAGTGGCTTTGTCATTGAGGATTTTAGCATTGGCTGACTTTCATCCCCACAGCAGGGCTCGCTTACCCCTTTGCACACTGCCTTTTTTTGTTTTGTTTTTAATTGTAGTCATTTTCCGATCTGATTGCACCAGCCTTTGCAACACTTAAGTCCCTTACCCCCAAAGTCCAGACCTCCTCCAAAGCCTCTGCTGGTGTTAGAATGACTGGCAGCCTGGGATCAGAGAGTGGGGATTGTGGGGAGCGGTACAGGTGGCAGGAGCTGCCCCAGAGACAAAGTCAACACCACTGGGGCCATTATTTTGGTTGGAAATACGTAAGAAAACCTTTCCTCAAAGTGGAAACAATAAACAAATTATCCACTTCCACCATCAGCTAATTGAAGCTGTCTCTTAATAAACAAGTAGATTTTCTGCTAACAAGCACATCTATGACTTTAATCTCCTGTGTGTGCTTCTGCCCTGCCCCCATTTTATTTATACTTCAATTTTTCTTATTACATGTTAGTGAGACTTAATGTCCCTTGTTTTGCATCCTCTTGGTGTAGAAGTCTATTATGGCTGTCATTTGATCGCAGGACAGTTTTTTTTATTATTATTGGAATTAAATTGATTTTACTCTTAATTTTCTTGGCTCTAATAAATCAAGGAAGAGAGCCCACGTGCATTCAAGACGTAGTAATTTTAATAGCATGGCAATAGCCTCTTTTTTTATAATGACACCTAATTGTAAAATCATGTCCAATTGGAATGGTTACTTTTAGTCAAAAAATATGAAGTACAGCTTTAGAGAAACGTATTTGCTAAACATTTGAATTACCTATGAGTTTATTTGTGGATTGTTCTCAAATAGTGTGTGAAGAATGCCCAGTGACTGATTTCACCATTTGAAAATTGTCTTAGTATAGTAAGAGGAAGAGATATGAGTAGATGCAGGTAATATAGGAACTTAAATACCTGTTCTGTTCAGCAGTGTAAGGTGATTTGAACAAACTGACATGTGGGAATTTAACACTTAAGTTGTTAATATAATTTTACTTTAAAATTCCCAATCAGCCCGTAAAAACAATTCTTTTAAACTCCCTCTCCTATACCTCCCGTATTATTCACTGCCTATTTTCTTCTAATACAAGAGAAAGTAGTGGCTTTATTAGGCTTCTTAAAATCCAGAACATTCATTTATTATAAATTGTCTGATACTTGAATGTCTAAATAAAATATCTAAATAAAATAAAATGTCGCTTGCCTGAGGAATATTTTTCCCCAGGTGAAAATATATTTTACTCTATGTGATTGTGATGATGAAATTGCTTAGTACACTTTTTGAATCAAAAATTCATGTAGACAATTTAAATGTGCACATTTATGATCCAGTCTCTGGGGCTCCTGCATTGGCATATGGAAGCATATTTAAGTTTATTTTTAATTTCCTTTATGGCTGGCATGGTCTCTTCTGGTTCAGACCCATGCCCAAGCACACACACGCTAGCAGAGAGCATAAACAGGGCTTTCCCAAGTTATCAAGGCAATTTTCTGAATGAGCTGCAAAACCGAAATTAATATCTTTCTTTAGAGTCATCAAGGACAAAAGCACATCATCTGCCTGCCCTGCTCGATGCTTAACTCTCCGTGAAGTTAATGTGGATTTTGTGTCTATAAAGGCATATGATCGTAAAAAAGCTAAGCAATTCTTTCTTACCATGTGCGGCTAAATCCCATAATGGTACATGCTCTGATTTAATTAGTTCTCATCATATAACGAGATGCAGCCAGATTGATATAATTAATAATGATGTTAGTAATAGCTTCCCCATTACAGATACAAGGAACTTCAAGTGTCAAAGGAAGCATTTGTATTGTTTTAAAAATACAATGAATTTTAAATTAATTTTGAAGTGAATCTATTATAAATAAAAGAAAATACGTTCAATTATCTAATACTATTCTTTCCTATGATAGCTCAAAAGGTAGTTCTCCATTATCAGTATAATTCTGTTTCTTCCCCTAAGAAAGTCATATATAGAACCTTAGCACATAAAGCTGATCAAAACAATTTTAATTTTTACTAGTATAAATTTATTTTTAAGGTCAAAGTTATTACATTTATTTATTCTTAATATCAGTCTTTGAGAATATTGAGGCCTCTGTAGAATCATAGCATTCTGAGAAACATTCAGAAAATATTCATCTACTGGGCAGAATCCAAGCTCTTTGATGATTTCCTTACTTTATCCACAACCTAAATTTGTAGCTGATATGGTACCTTTTACATCAGCCACACAGGTGGACTCGCAGCATCAGGATTTCATAACTCCACATCCCCAATCTGGAATACCATTCCCTTCTCTTTCTTTACCCGTTTTTCCTAACCTTCAAGGGCTAACTCAAACACTTCTTGTCATTAATACCATTCCATAACATCTCTTGCATTAACACACTTGGCTCTGTAAACTACTTACCTGCTCCTATGTGTGCATCTTATCTTCCTGTCTAGATTGCAGGTTTCTTTGGTAAAATGTAAAGGGGAAAAAAATGCACTCTCCTCAAACTCAGCCTAGCACAGTACTGATGCCTATAGTTGCTAATTCTTGCAGGTTGTCTATCTGTTTAGAGCAGCCCTACAAGAATAGATAGTACTTATGTTTGTTTCTGGTTGGCGATTTGTAAGCTGGAGTGGATTTTCCTAAAGAGGCATTATTATGCTTGGTGACGTCCCTGATAAAGAGGTCTGATGATCCACCCACCCAGCCAGCACATGTGTCATTGCTCTCGTGACCAACTATTGTGCAACATGCTCATACGAGGAAATGTGTCCTGTGCTTGCAGGGAGGGTGGGGGTCGCGGCAGAGTCTAGGTGCAGCTCCCTTGGCAATCAGGGTGTATGGCCATGGGACTTCAGTTGCAGAAAAACTTAAAGCAAGGATAGGAGATGATAGCTAGGGTTCCCAGGGCTATATCAACCCAGTAATCTTCTCCATTTGCCTGTGAGAAAAGAACCTCAGGGTTTTTGCCTGCTGAGGTGCTCTGATGTAGAAATTAAGGGCAATGACTAGGTGGCTTCAGACAGTGGCAAAATGTGTGAGTTGGTTTCCCAGAAGCTGGGAGTGACATGCCCTGGGAGAGGCAGTCCACTCTGTGTCATCCTGTTTGAAAAGTGAGAATGATGGCTTGGAAGTTGGTGGGTCTGATAAACACTTTTCCTAGCTCTGCCTTCATGGTGCGTGTGTATGTGGTATACATAAGAGTTAGTCGCTTCTGTACTTTAGGTTATCCAAGAGGAAAATGATAGCATTCTTCATCTTAACAAGATTCCCGTAAGTTTCATACATGAAAAATGGGCCCATTCAATCCCTTGGGGAGGAAGGAAGTTACAATTTTTTCATCAACCTGTAGATAAGTATTGAATATTTTCTCAGAACATCGGATGTTTCCATACCCAGCTCCAAAGTCCATTCCCAGCCCTCCACCCCTGACTCCTGTTGATAAAGAAAACTGGATCTATTACAACCTGAACGCCGTGAATCTTAACACTGTGAACATGGGTTTGGCTATTTGCATGGCCTTGAAAAATTGCAAGCTGAGTTTTGCCAGTACTGTATGTGGTTAGATGGGATGTGCAGTTTATTTCATAGTCAACTAAGAAGGCAAGTTCAGGGACTTTGGGGTTTTTCAGGAAGACGGAAGACAGTCCACACCCTCACAGAGATTCAGATCGAGTTGTGAAAACAAGGCGTCCATATGTGCAGAACTAATGCATGTGCTAGGACTAGACGATTCCTGGCTAATTAGTCATGTGGTAAACAAAGAAGTGCTTGAATTCAAAACAGGCAATATCTCTGATGTCTGAAGTGATTTGGAAAATTTAATGAAAGGATTCCCTATTGGAGTAGGATGTAAAGTAGTAGCTGAGCCAGGAATGATGAATATTTACCATATCTTATTTGTTTTCTCATTGTTCATATGTAATAATGAATACATTACTCATTACTTCTAATCAGTGGATATTGTTATGTAAATTTCACAGCAATTATCTATACCTTTTTAGCAGGATATTTTAATTTCCATTTATGTAATTTTGCTTGGATTTTTTTTTTTTTTGGTCACCAAATATGAATTTCAGGAAACTCAAGAGATATGTAACAGGATATAAACTGACTCGTGCAGCAAGTTGTGACATGTGGCGTGGGGGAGCTAAGTCCTTGCTACTCAAAATGTGGCCATGAACCAGCAGTATCAGCATCACCTGCTAGCTTGTTATAAATGCAGAATCTCACCCCCCAGACCTGCTCAATCAGGCTTCATAAGATCCCTAAGTAACACATGTGCACATTCCATGGGGGGTAGGAATCACTCGTCTCAGTCATTTGCACTTTGCATTTAGTGTTCCATTCTCATCCTATTCTGTTGGAGCTTTTTACAAAATTGCGAAGGTGGGTGTCTAATCTTTATAGATGCGATTTTCTCTGAGCATGACACATTATTTAATAGAGTGAAGTTTTATGGTGTTATGGATGAATGATTCTGGTCATAGTTAAAAGTTAAGCGAATACCTCAACTACTTTCCCAGCACTTGGGGTTCTTAAAAACTCTAGTCATGTTTTGGAAAACACTATTTTCCCCTTTTATATCTAAGCCCATATGAATTCAATTTTGTGGGAAATTTAAGCCACATGTTTCTGATTCATTTATACTTAACCCTTGAGAAGATTGTGTTACAATAGCAATTGCCTGTCCAAAAAATCTTAGTCTTTCAGTAAATCCTTTGGAAAGGCAGCGGAATGGGGAAAAGAGAAAATGGGAGAAATCATCGGAAAGGCCTAGAGAAGTTGGGGTTTGGGTTCAGGATTCTGAATCTGAGCAGGTCTGTGCAGATTCTGTGTGAGAACAGCGTGTTTTTTACACATGTTAGGGAGGATGGAGGGCCACATAGTCTTCATGTGTTGAAATGAAATGGGCTTGTGGATCATGTCAAATTGTCAAAATCCATATTTTTACTAAACACACATTAAAGTTTCTCTTCCTTTCTTCTACAATTATATTCATGTAACTTGATGAAATTATTGGTTTTTTGCCCCCTGCAGAGACCTTGTCCATATTTAGTATTCGCCAGCCTCTGAGTGATGTTGACAAAGGGTGAGAGGAGAAATTATTGTACATAATGCCGGGAAAGCCTCAATGGGTGATGAACTTCAAAAAAAAAAAAAAAAAAAGCAAGCCAACTTTGAGTATTTTTACTTTGAGTGTTTTAGTTTGAGCCAACATATAACCAGTGGATTTTAAAAATCCATTAAGCTTCTTTTTGCCTCTCGGTAAAGCTTGAGTTTTAGCTTGTCGCATCATGTGTTCAGTGTGACAACTTCTCTTTTGATTGATGGATAGTATATATACATGTGTGTATACCTATGAGAATATATGTCATGAATAAAGAGTGAGTGTTTATGGTGGAGGAAAACAATGATCAAATTAATCATGTTTTCTATTTAGACATCTATCCCTAAATGTGGTGAGTTTGTTTAGATAAGGCGACCTGGTTTGATTGCAGTTGTTAGTAGCCATTGGTAAATGAAAGGGCATTTGAATTCCACGTTTAGCACATTATTCCAGGGAACCTGCAAATACATATTCATATGACGGATGCACTAATCAAGGCTGAAGGTCTTACTTAAATATTTTAAAAAGCAACCTTGGCACTAGAAGGCAAATAGAACTCGAGCTTCGGTGGTGTTTTTGCCAGTTTTCCTTTTGCTGTAGGCTTTCGCATGATCCTCTTTTGTTGTGACATGGAATGCCTTCAATCATGCCATGCCTTCTGCGTAGAAAGAAGGCTTTTCTCTTTCTCTCTCGGCTGCCTCGTTCCTTCCAGGATGAACCCGGTATCTGTCCGTGATCCTTCCCCTGGCCCCTCTGTCTAGGGTCAGTGTCCACCATCTGTGCTTCCCACACGCCCTGGGCTTCCCTCTGTCCTAACATTTGTCACTCTAGCATATCATTAACCACTCACATGCCTGTCTCCCTGTCTGTTTTGTTAGCTCTGTCCTTACCACCTACCTCAGATCAGGCTCTCATTAAAGTTGTTGAATGAATAAACCCATGACATAAAAGGGATCTTAAACCAGCTCTGAAAAGCTAAACATCTCATAACGCCAAACTTGAGTTTGTGGGTTAATTTTGTTAAAGATTCAAAGGAATCTAGAGTCATAGGCTCATGTCACACAGAAGCCACCTTGCTTCTTCCCTGACTAAAGGAGTCTGAGCTCCTTTTTACTGGTCACCCTACAAACAACAGGCCGAGGGTCAAAGGAGGCCATGTGAAAGACTATGGTGGCTCACAGTGGCCTTGTTGCTAGAAAGAGCACCCTAAGCAGGTGTATCCAAGCAGCCTTTGTTTAGTTGTTGGACCCTGAAGCCCTGCGGTTTCCATGAGACTAGTGTGCGCCAGTCCTCATTTCATTCTTTAGGTTGTGGAAAGTGTATCCTAGTTTCAGAGATCTTCACAGATGACGTTTTCTTAGTTTCCTTCTGTAACCTGTTCCATTATTTGTTTAATAAGTCTTGCCATCAGCAATGTATTCTTTTTGTCTAATCTGAATCACCAAATGCCCATTTTTCTCCACTCGGTCCCCAGAATGAAGAGAGAACAGCTGGCCACCTCGACGTTTTCTTCTCTGTCCATCCCTTGGATCATGTGTCATCTCCTTAGGGTTTTCCAAAGTTTCTCATTATGTAAAATGAAGACTTGAACTTTGACCTCCAACTTTGTCACCAGCATCTCTGTCTTCCCTTGTCCCCTCCTGCTCTCCTGTTTGTCTTCTCCCAGGCCACTTTCTGTTTCCATTTGTCACCATCATGGGAAACCAAGCTTATCCCTCTGCTGTGCTCTACATGTGGTCTTCCTCTGCAGTCGTAAGCTTCTCAAAAGTAAAGATTACACGAAGCTTCTTTGTATTTCCTGCAATGCACAGCACGTAGAAGTTGCATTTCCTAGTGGCTGTTCCTCCCTTTGATATACCTTAGCCCCAGTTTGTCTGAAATGGATCAAGAAATGTAACTAGTAAACTTAATTCCTACTCAAAGGGGGAGAGGGGTGGAAATCTGTACTGTAGATAGAAGAGGCATTTTAGAAAAATAAGCCCAATGTGAAAATTTAATGTTAAAAGCAAAAGGCATAGGGGGAAGATTCTGCAGTCTACATTTAAGAGTTCTTTGTTCGTCAACAAGGCAGCAGACATTGCTAGGTAGCATTGGTGCGATCCAATATAGAGAGTGGATTTGTTGGTATTATACGTGATTAGGAAACAGTAACATCAATAATTACTGAGCAGATTTTGTACGGCATAATGAATGCCCTCCAACTATTTAGAAATTCTTGGATGAAAGAAAATGCAGAAGTGGGAATTTTGGTGTTGAAAAGACAAAAGCAAATTGTGTTTGAAATATGTTACCAAACACCATGTTTTATGAGCACAGATTGGCAAAACATCAGGACACAGCTGTTGATTATAGATGTTCTTTTTAGTAACTATCTCAGCGCCAATGAACTGGGTAAGGAGAGCCTGTCAGGACGTATCAGAGTGGAGTCATCACCCTAACAGTGACTTACCAGATCGCATGCCTGTCCCAGAGATTTCCTCTCTTATCTTAGGAAGTATTTGGCTAAATGGACCCACATAGCAATGTGTGGGCCTGAATATTTAACGTCAGAATCGAGCTTTGGCAAGACGTGTTGGCATTGCTCATAAATATGCTCTCAGTTCTCTGGATTAAAGGAAAAAAATGTACACATCAGAAAATCACTTTGAAATGAATGTTTACTATGACATGTTTTACATTAAGATAATTTTGCCAAAAAACCACCATTTTAAATCGAAGTATGCAGCGAGGGAATTATCTACTTAAGCTTTGGTATCAAATACAGGAATATTATGAAATAACTAGTTCTGAAACTTAGTGTCTAGTTTATCATATATTAAATTATTAACATTTCTGTTGGAGGAGGCATTTTTCATAAAATATTTAAGCTCCACAACTCAGAACTCTTATTTTGGCAACCGATACCAAAGCTATAAAATAGCACATGTGTTACAGTCTCGATCAGATAGCCTTTTCATTAAGGGAAAAGAAGAAAAGACAAACCCCACATCAAGCCATCACTGGTGGCGTGACCTTTGCTCAAAAAAATCCATGTTTTGACATCACACTCTTTCACCCCTGGGAGCACGAAGGCCAGAGGGCAGCCCTTTCTGTTAATGGTGGTACATGATTTGGGAACACGCTGTCAGTGGATATTTCAATTAGTACCAAGAGTCAATTATTGTACCAACAGATACAAATAAGTAGGTATCAAAATAATTAAATTAGAAAACAAATTAGAAATTGATAAGTTGTATAAAACAAGCTTCCATCACTCTAGTAGAGAGATATTCAGGCATAAACAAGTCATTCTGGTTGAAGTTGATAGAATAAGCTTAGAATATATCAAACTACCCTTAAGGAAAAACATTTTCCTGTTTTACTTGGGTTCTGCTTTCTATGTGCTTTCACATTTTTCCATTTCTGATGTTATTCCTTACATTTACCTGAATATTATTACCTTTTTCCATTTTCTACTACTAACCATAGGAGTGATTTCATGACTTGGGGGTTTTTTTATTTTGTATTTCTTTAGAGAATGAGAAAGTCTTGTCATTTATGGAGCACCTTTTCATGAAAGCCACTCGGTACTGCTCCTGGTATAGACTGTCGAAATGAAAAGGCATTACTAGGAGCCTAATTGTGCATGGCATGGCATGCAGTCTAGCGCGATAACCCATCACGCACCGAAATGCACACGCTGGCGGAATCGTGCAATGAGGGTTGATGTTCACAATGACCCTGAGGTGTGCGGTATAATTTTGAGCTAAGGGTACTTGATGATAGTCAAACTTTTTGGAGGTAAGAGCTGTGGGAATAATGATTAGTGAACAATATGTAATTGGCTATTGTGGATAATTGGGAGGCTTCTTTAACAAGTTTTTGCTTCAAACAGACGCACAGACACAGGCCTGTAAGCAGGAGATTTAAAGACAGCAGAAAAACTGACCTGGATCTTGAAGCAGGTGTCAGTCACTCTTTAGAGGTACACCAGGTGGTATATCGCTACTGCCCAGACAAATGGGTCATGCTTATTTTATCTGCTCTAACAAATCACTATCTTAATTAGTGTGATAGTTTTGTTTTGCAAATAGTGACTCCAACAGAGTGTACAGTTTCAGATGGAATATTCAGAATGTTGTTACTGAATGATGCCAGCCACCCTTCCTTAACTAGATAGAAATGGAGGAAAAACACAGCTTACAGCATCTTTAAGGTTGATTTTTACTTTGTGTTCTTAAAAACGGAATGTTTAAGAAGGATTAAAGGTTGAGTATTGTATAGGTGCTTTGCTTACTGTTCTGTGAGTGGATACTCTTCCTAGAGGAACCAAGGGGCCTCAGGCTGTCTCAGCCAGGGGATTTAGAGTCATTGAGGCTTTTTGAGCTCTTTTTAATGCAAGTGAGATTTCTGGTGTTTACATAGGTCAAAGTCAAATGGGAGAATTTTGTCTTGAGACTCAGGGAAAGAATTAACATCCATGAATACTTAAGAAAGAGCAGAGTCCGTGCTTTGAAACACGCTAAGCTCTATTGCTAAATTTAATTTTGTTTTCCAATTAATTTTCTCCAATAGAACAACTTTTTCAAAGCTTAGTATTTTTGTCAGCAATAAAGTAAAATTCTTTATTCCTGCTTCGTATCTTTGCATCCAGCTCATTGAATTTGAGGGAAGGATTAGAGAAGGAAATAAATAGGTGACTGATTTTAAAGACAGAAGGGTGATAGCGTTAAGCAATAAAGGGATAAAAGAAATAGAAAATGTTTTGGAGAAAAAGCTATTTCATTTTTGCATTTGTATACATTCAACATGTTGTTGGCATATTCAGGTGAGATATTCACCAGGCAATTACAACAATGGATGTGGTTTTTAGAAGAGAACTCAGAAATGGGGAAGTCAAGTCTACTGCATGAAAATGATCATTGATATTGTGGGATGGACCAGCCTGTGG
The DNA here is from genome assembly GCA_008086735.1 of Cheirogaleus medius. Lineage (NCBI taxonomy): Eukaryota > Metazoa > Chordata > Mammalia > Primates > Cheirogaleidae > Cheirogaleus > Cheirogaleus medius. The sequence continues at coordinate 7,704,080 of VBSM01003148.1, read as the reverse complement.
GTGCAGCAAACAGAGAGAGAGAATAAGATGAGCAATAATTTGGGGAACTCCTCAATACACATGGAGAGTTAATGTTTAAGCCAGCAGGACCAGTTTTTGCAAGACATATGAAGATCAAGAAGAGGCCACTCACTGCATTAAACTGTTAGAAAGTCACCTGAGAATGCAGGATGAAAACGACTCACTACAATGCTAGGTATAGAAGGGTAGAGACAGAACTTGGTAGTCATAACTCAGTTGAATAGGAAAGTCAAGGAAAGGTCATTTAGCTGAGATAAATCCACTGGCAGTGAAGGGGGCATAGCTGATACAAGAGGAAAATAACTCAAGGAGTGAAGTCCTACTTACATATCTAGAATGAGCAGGGGTGGAGTGGCAGGTGTGTTGGCAGGCGGATGGGGGAGGTTGTATGATTTCAGACACAAAAAATAGCCTTAGCCTTGTGAAAAAACGAGAGCAGTTCTTCCTCTTGGGCCACCATGAGGACTTTGGACTTTGGTTTAGTCCAACATCCTTGGTAGGGCCACTCCAGTCCTACCAAGGGTCTTGTACTTAAACCCCATCATCTTCAGCCTAGTTGACTAGTAATTTGTTTCTGAAGTCAAAAATAACCAATTAAATCACCTGATAATCATAAAAGCATTTAAATTCACATACAGTGATTTAAAAAGCACACCCCTCACGTGCATTGGGAAGAGTTAAGAGCTCATTCCTGTGCCGATGGAATCTTAGATGGTTCTTAGTTATATGTGCTGAACATTCACTCAGAACCCTACTTGCTGATTTTTGGAAGTATTTCCAGCTCTGAATTTGTGGGGTTTCACATTCCCACGTGGTGGTGGCTTCAATCTGGGCAGCTCCAGAGTTGGGGGGATGCGTCTGAATTTGCACAGTCCTGTTGGAAGTGTGCGGCCAGGTTATGTTATATGCCTGTTAGAGGGCGCTTTCCTTGCTCGTGGGACCTTTCTAACCTTCAGGTCAACTTTTAGTGGAGTTTCCTGACCAATCACTTCAACTTATTTCATGGAGTCAGAATTCAAGTGAAAGTAACAAACTGAATTCAATCAAGTTAACCCTGTTCCTCTCCTTCCTGGCACAGAACACAATTCTTGCTGATTTATCATTAGCACAGTTGCTCCATAAAAACAGGAAACACACCTCTTCTAGTCATCTCTTTATGCCCAGCACATAGCATCATAGGCACTGCCATAATGCATATGATGATATGAGTGCACATACATATCTCATGTCTTTTCTACCCTGGTGCATATATCTCATTCATCTTTTTGTTCCCTGTAGGCATAGCACAGTGGCCTTTCGCTCACTGTACACTGCAGAAATATTTGAATGAATCCATTCTTTACCCTCTTGGCATTGAATTTCAATGGAGCACTGCCCCCCGGTTTGTGCTAACTCAATTCTCTCTTTAACTATGATGCCTCCTACTTTGCACCGGCCTAAAAATTAACCTCACATGCGATGGTTAAGTCGTCCCTCATGTGCTTTCTCTGTTGGGCCTGTGTTCTGGAAATAGGTTCCAAAAACACTTCAGTCTTTTTTAGATGAGGTTGCAAGGAAGTTAATGGCTACACTGTCCTTTAGTCCAAGTGGTCAATAACTGCATACTGTGAATGGTCAAGGTTTACATGTTGGCAAGAAGTCTGGGGATGTACACCATTGTTCTCTTGTTTTCTTTTCCATTGAAAGCAATTGCTTTGAACACCAAAAAAAAAAAAAATTATTACAGAAGATGATACCTTTTAAAGGCAATCTCTGCATCTTGTTTAGTGTGAGAACACAGTCTGTAAAATGCGGTGTGACTTGCACAGCAATTACTCACTGTGTTAGATCTAATTTCAGAATGCCTCAATTATCCATTATTTTAGCACTTTTTTTTTAAATGTACCAAACAATAATGTTGAAACTGCAGTTCTCTTGAAGGATGTTGTTGGTGCCTACTGATTGCACCACGCTGTGTACTCTCTTTTGAGTATAAGCGCTTAGAGGACATGGAGCTCAATCCTGTTTGGTTTATTGAAGTCTTGTTAGTTCTGTATGACCGTCGAATGTGTTAAATGTGGTGAATCTTCCCAGTAACCCAAACTTACTACTTTTAATAACTAAAATTCTTACCTTTATTATAATTAATATTTAATGATCCCCTGCTTTCTTACCAGTGTGTTCAAATGATAATTGAACCTTACTTTATGGTCCTAGGCCATCTGTTTGCATTGATTATTTCATTGGGTTAATAAGACATAAAAAACTGATTACCTCTATATTAAATAACTGTAGATTGTTAAAATATTTTAGTCTGTTTTTATAATATTCTAGCTGCTTCCTCTCTAGTCATCTGTGATTTTTCACTTCTGCCAGTGCTTCCTTGATGCTGTTAATATGCTGTCTTATTTTAAACACAAGTTCCTGGGTGAAAATGTTATGATAACCATACTCCACATTAAATCCACTTTGCATACCAAGGCAGAATTCTATAGTGATTAAATGAGTGCATTCTGTTTTAATACCAGGTCTGCTTCCTACTAGCTGTAGATCTTGAGCAAATTACTTAAAGTTTACATTTCTCTCACTTACCTCATCTATAAAATGGTATACTCATGCTTACCTCCTAGAATGGTTGTGAGGACCAGGTGCATAGAACAGAGCCTAGAATACAGAAGGAGCTAAATAGCCGTGTTAGCTGTGTTTGTTGTAGATACACTAATGGATAGCGTTCGGGTTGAAACTATACATCTTGTAGTTCAGAGACCTTCTGATTTGGGCCAGCCATATTCTAGGTTTTGTGACTTACTAGCTGTCTAGATTTGAGAAGTTTGGGAATTTGCTATTCAGATTATCCTATCTGCCACAATTTTTTGATTACTTCATCCTTTCCTAGGAATTATACAGATATGAAATGCATAAGATCAGCTTTCTTTCTACCCATGTGATTTAATTGGAAGTTACTCTAAGCTCAAGTGAGTTATTTGCCATTGCCTGTGTGCACACACTCCTGAGCATTGCAGCTGCCCTCTGCACCTCCCATAAACCACAGCTCTGAGTGTCTCCTGTACTTATACCAACTCTTTTGCAACTCAGAGTAGCTGTGAAAACTGAAAAGAATATTTATAAATTGCTCCAGGTCTTCCAGCCAATCAGTGACACAGCAGAATCTAAACTTAAGTCTTCCCAAAAACCTTACAATGGACTAGATTCTTGCCTCCTCTACCCTTCAAAGAAGGTGCAACTGTTTCTAAAACCCTTCATCACAGGTCTAGTTGAAAGAGATTGCTTATTACCAATGAAAACATCTCACAGTTGAAGCTCTCAGGTTGGTTGGTTCCATAAACTCTTGTTTCTCTTTCAAGATTTAAGATGCCAGGCACCACAATTCAATCCTCATTCCTGGAAATATGGAAAACTATGGCCAGCATCATGATCTCCAAATTTTCACCTACCCAAAGCCTTCCAACCTCATCCCTATTACCCACCTTTGATAGGTTCAAGGGCTTCACTATCCAATGTAGAAGCCACCAGCCACCTCATTTGGCTTTTTAGTTTTCAATAAGTTAAATGAAATTAAAACTTCAGTTCCTCAATTGAATTAGCCACACGTCAAGTGCGCAGTAGCCACTTGTAGCTAGTGGCTACCATACTGGACAGCACCAATGTGGGCCATTTCCATCATGGTGGACGGTTCTGTTGGGCAGTACTATAGGAGGATAGTCCCAGAGGCACTTGGCACATACACAGTCTTTACCACTAGCTAAGGTTTGGGACCTGGTTTCTTAGTTGGTCCAACGTGGTACCTGGGCTAAGATCTTGGGTGAGCTATAAAACTTCCCCTTGCCTTCCACGGTGAAGCCTGGGCTACGTCAGGCCTGGGCAGCGGCTATTTCTCTGTCTCCTGGGCCCCACTTTGCAGCCTTCACCTCTGTCTAAACCACATGGGCAACATGAAATAGGAAAGACTAGAGCCAAACATTATAGAAGCTATCCAGGAAAACCATGAGAGTAGAGATGCCAAAGAGAAGAAACCTGAGAGAGATTACTCTAGAATATTCTAGGTAATCTTTAGCTTCCTTCATAAAATTGTTTCCTGGCTTGGTGTGGTGGCTCACACCTGTAAGCTCAGAATTTTGGGAGGGCCAGGCGGGAGGATCCTTTGAACCCAGAAGTTCGAGACCAGCCAGAACAACATAGGGATACTCCATTTCTACAAAAATTTAAAAAATTAACTAGGCATGGTGGCGTGTGTCTGTAGTCCCAACTACTCAGGAGACTGAGGTAGGAGGATTGCTTGAGCCCAGGGGTTTGAGGCTGCAGTGAGCTATGATGACACCACTGCTCTCTAGCCTGGGCAATGAGTGAGAGTCTGTCTCAAAAAAAAAAAAAAAAGAATGGGAGAAAGAGGAGCGCATCTCTGACAGTGTAGATCAGAAGTTCTTATTCATTCAAGCTCGTGGGGCACTTATTTGTCTGGTGCTGGCATCAGGGCTAAGGAAACAAAGATGAGTATGACAGGCTCCCTGTCCTCAAAGAGCTGACTTCCTCATTCCAGAGAGAGAGGAGTCCAGGAAGCAAACAGCTGCAGTGCAGCGTGAGTCTGAGACAGCCGAGCCCGGGGGCCGGTGGGGGTGGACGCACCTGAATCAGCCAGCGGAAGGGTGTTTTCATCCGTGGGACCTTGCCTTGTCCAAAGCAGGATCTTCTGCCCCCCACGTCACCTTCGTCTTCCCCACCAAGTTTGAAAACCTCTGTCCTTGTTAATGCATGTTCTTTTGCACGTTTGCGGAGATCAATGCACAGCTTCTCCCTGGGTTTATAAGTAGCTGGAAAATGTGATTTTACAATTCAGTTTGAATCTTTCATATAATAATCGTGCTCATGATTCAGCACAGGTTTTTGCATGTTGCATTCATACTCAAAGGCTGGGTTTTTTTTTTCTTTTTCTTCCTCCCCTTTTTTTCCCCTGAAAGAATGCCAACAGGAATAAATTGAGTGGGATGAGACTTCATGGTTACCTTTTTTCTTCACTTAGGTATTTATAGTAAGATGATTAAATGTGCAGAAGCTGTTCTTTCTTCTCTTTCATGTAAACCAGAGATAAAAGGAATTTACCAAGTGCCTGGGCGGTGGTTTGGTCTAACAGGGAGAGCACGGAGGTGGCGGGGGCCTGGCTGAGCTCTGGGAGGCTGCTGCTCAAAGCGTGGCCGGCCAGCGCCAGCAGCCACCCTCCTAGCGAGGGCTGGAATCGGGGCTACAAGGTGGAACCTTCTCGTGCAGGGCCTCGACCAGTGACTCTCATGCATCACTTTTGAGTTTACTTGTGGGAGCACTTACAACAAAACCTTTCCCTTTTCACTCCTCAGCCCCTGTTGGCCATACTGTTCAACTTAAAAAATTGACCATGAGCAGTCTGTTTATGAGCATAGCATATCGGAAATTGTGGATGTATAGCAAAATCCAAGACATGTGGCTGCTTTATAAAAATATGAGATTTAGGCATGCATTGGATCACGCCTGTAATCCTAGCACTTTGGGAGGCTGAAGCAGGGGGATTGCCTGAAGCCAGGAGTTCGAGGCCAGCTTGAACAAGAGCAAGACCTCATCTCTACAAAAAATATAAAAATTAGCCAGGTGTGGTAGTATGCGCCTATCGTCCCAGCTACTTGGGAGACTGAGGCAGGGGGATCGCTTGAGTCCAGGAGTTTGAGGTTGCAGTGAGCTATGATGATGCCACTACCCTCTATGCCGGGTGACAAAGGGAGACCCTGACTCCAAAAAAAAAAAAAAGAAATTTAATCATCCCATTTACGATGTATCGGTGGCCTCAAGGTCATGTGCCTTGCATAGGCTTGCCCTCTGCCTGCTGAAAGTACTGTCTTGAAGTTATTGGAGTGGGAGCAGCTTCCAGCTCAGGTATGAGCCACAGCCCTTTGTACTGTGCTAAATGGCTGTGTGTGTTGCACCTCTTTCATAAATCTGCTCAAGTCCCAGGTTTATCCTGTGAGTGGGCAATGTTGAATCGCCACCGCCTCTGGCTGTGAAGGTCCCAGCTTACCCACAGTCAGTTCACAGGGTGCCTGTGTGTCTGCCAGTGGCCAGAACCTTCCTGCTGAGCTCTTTGCATTGACCCTGTTGCTGCTGCCATGAGAGCCAAAAAATTTACTGTAAATAAACACACACACATACACATGCACATTTTTAAAGGGTTTGTGGTTTCTGAGGGTGAAAGAGAGAAAAAACTGTGAAAAGCAAAAATACCCACCCAAAGGATGGATCATCTTCCGCCCTGATGCACCACCCAGCTTCGGAGGTAACCAGTGGCTCCAATTCCCGGGTTTTTCCCGAATTCTGCAGAAGCAGCACCTAAGCCTCTGACCATGTTCCTCCGAGTAGGCTGCGTCCATTAGCCTTCCAGCTTCTGAAATCTTCTCTTTCTTTTCTGTGGTCTCTTCTGTTATTGTTCTATCTTTGTGGTTTAAAGACATTTGATTTCTTTGTTGTCATTTTCATGGAGTTTTAGAATAGATCCACAGTGACAGAGATGTGTTCAATCTGCCATGTTTATTTGGCCATCTCAGCAGCCTCCCTTTAGGAATAATCAGAACTCAAGTCCAGAGACCACCTGAACCACTTGCTACTTCTTCAACCTGACTGATTTCTATTTCCAACCCAGCCCAAATTTAGGGAACCTATGAAAATGCATCTGGCCCAGTCTCCATTCCCTTAAAAAATGAGCTTGCCCTCCTGTTTTCACAAAGAAGTCAACATTACCTTCATCACGTAAGACCTATGATGTTACCTGACCATGGAGTATAGGAACCATCGTCCCCGCATGTGGCCCACGGGCCATAGTTTGAGGACGCCTGGTTACACAGTGCCTAGCACTTAAGAGGTGCTTAATAAATAACAATGGTAATTGTTGCTACAAATTACAGAAATATATTATAGCAGTTTCAATCAGTCTTCCCAAATTAGCTGGGTGAAAACATTCTCAGCCCAAACCCATGAGCATCAACACCTAGGGGTAGTTACTATTACTACAATGGCAGAGTATCGTGGGGGGAGGGGACTGGGGAGGATATGAAGAAGTAAACCACTGTTTCTCTCTCCCATGAAGAACAAGAGGTGGTATGTGAAAGCGATAAGGCACTATCTGGGGAGAAACAAAATCTTGAGTGAACTTTCTTTAGTTTTCTATAAGGCAAGTGTGACCCAGGCATTCAACAACTGGAAATACTTTCAACCACTCACCCGTCTCCCATTGTTCCTTGTTGATGAGGACGATCAGGTAATGCCTGGCTGTGATTGCTTGTGTCATCCTTTGTTCAGAATCCGAACAGGCTCAATTCCAGGCATCCTGAAGTGAGTCACTTGCTGGGAAAGCCACAGCCTGTGTGCTGGGAGGGTTCACCATGACTATAAAATTTGCAGCCTCTCTTTTCATTCAAGCCCATCAAGGGAAGAGTTTCACACATATTTGCCCAACACGTATTATTATGATTTTACATTTCTGCAGAGAGTTTTTCATTGGAGCCTCACGTTATACTTTCCCATCTTACAGACCTTACCCACCCCAAAGCACACTATCATTTCTGCACCAAGTCTGTTTGTCAGAAAACTCTAATTGCTTTATGCGTGAGAACATTAAACTGCAATAAATTTATGTATGCATCTGCTCCATTACTGGAGAACAAGTTTTATCTCCTAATAAATTGATGTTTCTTTTTAGTGTCAACTAAAACCAAAATTTACACCCAAGGAAGTGAACCTTAACATTAAATAATTACTTCAATGCCACTAGTGGTAAGAAAGGGTACTCACTACCCGAGCCTAAAAAGGCTGGAGCCAGGGAAATGGTTTTTCCTTCTGTTAATTGTTTCTTGAAAGCATAATTGCACAGGGGCTTTAATTGAAATAGGAATGGAAGCTCTGCCCTTTTAGAGCAGATACTGTAAATAGTGTCATCGTTTGGTATGAGTTACACCATAAGGGAAGAGACTAAAAGGCTTATTTATGTTGAAGGGTAAGGGAGGGAAAGAGGTTTGCTTTGGTGGTTCATCTGGAGTTGCATTTAAGATAATAGGTGCTTAAAATTCTCTGGACTTTGATGAATATTTAAGCCATCTTTTCTACAAGACTTTGAATTAAACTGACTGCTAATAAAAGACACAGTTTGGGCAATGGAATTACATGTATTTGACTGACTTTTAAGGTATCCGAATTAAAATGGTCAAAGGCTAGTTTTCCTCTTATTTTTGTGTTTATCATACCTCAAATATGGTACTATCTTAGGGATGATGTACAGTAAAGACTTCAATTGGCTGATCCCATGTGGAATAAATAAGAAATTGTATCAGGTTTACTTTAAATTCATATTATGAGCCAGAAAGTTTGTTATACGTACACACGTGTGTGTGTCTGAGAGAGAGAGAGAGAGAGAATGCCAATCACATGAGTGAGAGAGATCTCCCCCAATTCAAGTATGGCACAGATTTAAAGGCTTCCCCCCAATTTCTGTGCATCAGGGAGACCTTAGCAGTAGAGGGTTAGAATCTGCGCCGTGCTGGAGTAGCCCTGGGCAGGAACCTACATGTCTGCCCTTGCCCCAAGTCTGCCATCGCCTAGTTTACTAACTTTGTCATATCCTTGGATCTCTCTGGGCTTCAGTTTCCTCATCAGTCAAAGCGTTGGTCCCAATGATTGCAAAGGTGTCATACCTTATAATTGAAGTGTTCTTTAATTCCATCAGTCTCTCATTGCACACCAGGTAATTAACACCTACATCTTTTCTCTGCCTTCAGCCTTCTATGCAGTGCTATTCACAGCCAGTGGCTGAACCAGAAGACAGGAAAGCCACCAGTACAAGCACAGATTGGCTATTGTTCTATGCCAGTACGATCAATTATCTAGGAAATGATTGAAGATTCCTCTTTAAAAAGCAAGTTGTTTTAATGACATTTGAATAAAGTACTAAAAGCCATGATAAGAGCTCAAACATACACTCAGGCACTTAATTGAACAACCTTTGATCACTTGTCTGTAGCATGTTGGAATGCGGTCATACCTCCCATTTTGATTAATGAGGGACTGCATGCGTGACAGCGGTCCCCTAAGATTATAATACCATATTTTCATTGTACCTTTTCTATGTTTAGATACACAAA